>ML681982.1:8507708-8587512 GCA_007922195.1 Podocnemis expansa
AGAGCCGGGTGCCCCCGGACCCCACTGTGGGGTTTGGGAGCAGCCCCGGCAGCGGGCAGAGCGGGGAGCCCCTGCACCCTGCTGCAGGGCTTGGGATCCCTTGCACCCCCAGGCTCCCCCACCCAGGTCAGGGGAGCTGCAAGGGGTGCAGCCTGCCACAGCTGCAGGTCAATCCACCAGGGCTGTAGCCCAGGGTGAGCTGCGACAGCTGCGGCCACCCCCCACGCCCCTTGCAGCTCCCCCGACCTGGGCACCCTCTCTCCTGAAGCGAAAGAGCAGGTCCATACATAGGACCTGCTATTTCACTTTCAGGGTCTCACTTATTTCGAACTAATTTTTTTTGTTCGAAATATGTTGTTTCGAAATAAAGGTTTTATTTCGAAATAAGTCATTTTGGAATGACTTATTTCGAAATAAAGCCTTGTGTGTAGACATAGCCTAATTCTTTTATGCACCTAGTTATATTTCTGGCCTTCACAACATCTTCTGGCAACAAGTTCCACTGGTTGTCTGTTGTATGAAGCAATATTTCCTTAGGTTTGTTTTAAATCTGCCTGTTTTTGATTTCATTGTGTGACAGTTATATGAAGGAGTGAATAAAACTTCGCTGTTCACTTTCTTACCATTTGTGATTTTATAGACCTCTGTCAGATCTGTCTTAGTTGTCTCTTTTCTAAATTGAATACTCGGTCTTTTTTTAATCTTGTCTCATATGGATGCTGTTCCACACCCCAAATAATTTTTGTTGTCCTTTTCCATACTTTTCCCCATTTTAACATACCTTTTTTGAGATGGGGTGACCAGAACTGCACTCAGTATTCAAGGTGTGGATGTACCATGGATTTCTATAATGACATTATGATATTTTCTGTCTTATTATCTATCCTTTTCCCAACGGTTCCTAACATTTTGTTAGCTTTCTTGACTGCTACTGCACATTGAGCAGATGTTTTCAGAGAACTATCCATGATGACTACAAGATCTCCTTCTGTGAAAGAATGTTGGAGAGGAAGCCAGTTTCCCTCCAGTGGCTTCCTATCACCTTTTCAGTTTCCAAAGGGATAGTCATGTTAGTCTAGTCCAGTAAAAAAAAAACAACAAGCAGTTGTGTGGCACTTTAAGACTAACAGATTTATTTTTTGCATGAGCTTTCGTGGGAGAAGATCCCACTTCCTCAGATGCTTCGAAGATGGGTGAACTTACAGAAAGGAATGAAACTAAATGCAAGGGGGTGTAAAACACAGGATCAGGTCATAAAGTAACAGCAAATCAGTTGCTGTTACTTTATGACCTGATCCTATGTTTTACACCCCCTTGCATTTAGTTTCATTCCTTTCTGTAAGTTCACCCATCTTCGAAGCATCTGAGGAAGTGGGATCTTCTCCCACGAAAGCTCATGCAAAAAATAAATCTGTTAGTCTTAAAGTGCCACACAACTGCTTGTTGTTTTTTTTCCTATCACCTTCCACTTCCATTTCAAACTTTTCATCCTTCCTTTCAGAAATGCCCTTCCTATACTCTAGTCTACTTCTCAACTCCTGTTTTCTTCATTAGCATTGTTTTAAGAGGTCCTCCTTATTTCTTTTCCCATTCTTATCTTTCTCACACTCTACCATACTAAAGAAATGGTTGGGATTCCCTCCCTCCTTTCATGTGGAAAGCTCATTCACTTCTCTTATGAAAAAAAAAAATTCCTGCCAAAAACTGCAAAGTTACTTCACCAGGGCAAGGAATGATTTTGTTATTGGTGGTGCTGTTTGGCTTGGTTTTAGTTTGGTGGGTTTTGTTTGTTTGTTTGTTGTTTTTTTTTTTTTTTTTTTTTAAATCTGCATTGCTTTGAGCCAAGGCTGTCATAAGGTACTGCAGTTCCCTAATGTATCTGAACAGTATTTTCCATCTAATACAGAACCATATTGTGCAACCCTTGCTTATGATGGGTCTTGCTTATACAGTCCCAATTAAGTCAACAGAACTATTAATATGCATAAGTACTGCTCCCTCTGAATTTGAGCTACACAATGTGACACTTAGAGTGTAAGATCTTTGGGGGAGGTTAATGTCTTGGTCAGGGCTCAATAAATAGTAGCAATGACAGATTCTAAAAATATTAATACACTTTTACAAGCCTTTGTTTTTATACATTGATAAATGCTAGTGAAAGAATTAATAGGGAGAAACTGTGGGTGCAGTTTCCCTTGATGCCAAAAAAGCTTTTAACACAGTACAGCCAAAAAGACAAATCAGTTAAGCAGCTAAGCACATATAATACAGGCATAGACTACCTTTTCACTGAATGTCTAGGTTAAGTGTATGTGCATGTGTGTATGCACATGTGTTTTATTGTTCAGGGGATGAAAACTGAGCTCTTTTCTCAATTTTTACTCAGGTAAACTCTCACTGAAATAAGTGGATATTTTCATGAACAAACAGTGAATCACAACCAAGTAAAGGTCTGAGGATTTCACCCTGTAAAAACAACACAGTAAGAGCTGTGGTAACACATAAGTATTGTAAGTGAAAAGGTTCAGTGCATTGTTTCCCACAGATTTCTACCAATCCACCTTAATCCTGACCTATAAACTTCCTGCTATTCCAGTCCAGCATGTCTCTTAAACACCGATATGGCAATCACTGTGGATTTATTGATGGTTGAGGGATGTGAACAAACATCTTCTAGAAACTAGATTAGGTGAAGATCTACAGATTGATTTCAGTAAGTGGGGGAGAGAGAATTTTGAACCAAAGTCAATGTAGCTGAAAGGCTGGCTTTGTATACTACAGTGCCACCAGTCCCGCTAGGATAAGCTAGTTGAGTGTATAAATAATTTACTTACATGGCCAAGATAGAGTGTGCTTATTAGTGGAAACAGTTTGAAGGGAAGGGAAGTGGCAACTGGAGTACCACACTGAAAACATTAGGATGGATTCTTTTTTCATGGATCAATGACCAGGAAGGAGTTCTCAGTCCTAAATGATTAAATTAGCCATTGATATAGAATAGGAAGCAACATTCAGAATGATTTGACTAAATAAGTTACATGATTAGGTGAATGGTTTGCTCAGAGCTATGTACAAAATATTAGATAATGAGGCCAACACAAAAAAGAGAGGAAAAATACAAACCGAACACACAATCCCCTCTCTAGTCAGATATTATTAACATCCAGGGAAGCAAAATATTTGCATGCTACTGAAAATTATTCTAGCTCAGGCAATTGACAGTTTGGCTACATGTGAAATTCAGAGTTTGGATCTGATCATATTGCTCTAAAAACGTGTTGCAGAAATGTAAAATATACAGTACATCAGTCAAGTATCTTAGTTACTCAGAAAGGGTTAAAGGGAGTAGCTGTGTATTCTTTAGGTAATGGGTTATTAAAGCATACTCAATTTTGAAAGGAATAAATAATGATATAAGACTTTTGAAGTACTGCCAAATATAAAACTAAGGTTTCATCTACACAAAACTTTTGTACAAGTATGTCTATTTTGGTTAGCAGTGTGATTTCCTTTTTTCCAAAAAAGTCACATCAGTCCAGCTACTAGTGTGGATGGAGTTTTACTAGTATAAACATGCCTCCTATGCAGGAATAAGATGTATGGATATAACTACATGCATATTTAAGGGTAGGATAAAATCTATATGTTAAAGTGATATATCTTTCTTGTGCAGATAAGCGCTAAAGAAACAAAAAAATTAAATACATTTAGAAATAATTTCCTAAATAATACCATATTTGGTGATTTTTACCTGTGTAGCACTCTGTCAAAAACTGTAAAACAAGCAACATTTTTTTTTCAGGGTTTTTAACTTAGGACAGGAAAATGGAACTAATTCAAGGAAAAATGATATTTTATGATGAAAGAAATCTAATTCTATCTTGATTGTACCTTATTTGTGGATACTGTTCATAATATGTATCCAAATCTTGATTGGCTCAGTAAGAATACATAGTGTGATATACCTTGGCGACTGTTACCTTAGAAATACTTAAGCTAGATAGATGCTTCTTTATCTACAAAGTATTACATTTGAAACATTTATCCTTTCATTCTCTTTGTTGTAGAGCAGTTCAGCAGTATCTCAGCACAACTTCTGTCTCCACACTGACGTGTCTTAATTTGCAAAGTTGATTTTTTCTAAAAGGCATGTATTGTTTTAAATAAAAACTTAAACCCTGGGATTCTGCATTTGATAGACTATAATGTTTGTTTTAATGATAGTGGGTAAAGAACATGTTTATGTTTGAAGCTGGATTAGTGCAGGCAAACAGGTGCTAATCAGATCACAATAAAATTGTACTCGAGGGCATCTGGAAGCTTTATGTCACATTATTTTCAAAACATCACAGAAACTTTGGTACTTGCCTCAGTAACACTACATAAAAGCTTAATATGGAAGTGCAGTACAGGAGGGGGTGTTTTTTTCTTTTCTTTTTAATATCAGTACCATAGGGCATATCTTTGAGACATTTAACTTAGTGAAGCTACAGTATGTACTTTTCATTCTGTTGCGGCAAGCAGAAAAACTTGTGTAGTTCAGAGAAATGTCAGTTTGTGGTTCGAGTAGCTCCTTGCTCTTATCTACTGAAAAAAACTAATTAGCACATTAAAGGCAAGTTAATTTTAACAAATGAATGTAATATGGCCTTGCTGATTTTGTCAGTATCTGCCTAATTTTGCGCACCCTAAAGTCTTTTCAACAAGCACACTGTTTCCAGAAGAATGTTTCACATTACACCTAGTGTGTTTCTGCTTCCTGAGACTCCAGCATTCCAATACTCACTGCTACACACCAGCAGATCGACAGTGTCTAATCTTAGCAGTGAATATGTTGCAGATGAAGTGCTATCCTTTTTCACGCTGTGGAAAAAATCCTTCCAGTACATATTCAAAAATCTCTCAAAGGAGATTGAAAACATTAAAAGCTTCTTTATCCTTTGCCTCCCTCAACCTTGAAAACAACTCAGAATGCTTATTCTTTTTTCCTGGGATGACTTATAGCACTGAAGAGAAAAAGATGATGATAAAGGTCTCTAACACCATCAGTACGAAGTATGCTACAATTCCTGTACTCACCCCCATCTTCCTTTTTCACTGCATTTACTATGGAATCTTTCTTCCTGCAGTCATATGGAAAGCTGCTACATGGTGGACTATGCTAGAGATGGTCCATGCACACCCCATCAGCAATTAGCTTTAGGTCACATATGCCTGAACAGGATCTCTCTTCTTCCACAGGATGCCAAAATCCTCAGGGATTTTCCCTATCTGAGGGAAAAGCCAAGTGCAGTGGATATCAGTTGCTTCTTCAGTTTAAAGACATGCATTAGATAGAGAGATACCAAGCAACGTACCTTGTAATTGCAGCCAAAGTAAAAATGTTTGAGACAGAGATATTTGAAAATTGTAACTACATTTTTTCCTGCTATTATAAATGTATATGAATAAACTCTCTCTTTAAATTTTTGATTCATAATTATTGTCTTGACAGTGTCAGGGGCTCTGACTGTACAATATGCTGGGGGAGACAAGGTAGGTGAGGTAATGTCTTTTTTTGGACCAACTTCTGTTGGCAGAAGCTGCACGAGATTTCAAGCTATATACACTGCTGCTCTTCAATTTGGGGAAGGAAATCAGTGTGTCTGAGCCAAATACAAGTTGGGACAGACTATTAAGCATATGGAATAACTCATGTTCTAGGAGGCCACTTGAAATGAAGCACGCAGTGAAGGTTTTCATTGTTAAGAAAAGAGAGTTTGAAGTGGTCGTTAAGGGTCAGCATGCAGATGTGTGTTACAAATTGTTGCAATGAGCTATGAAACCAGTGTCCCTGTTGAGTCCATGATTTTTAGTGTCTCGCAGTGTTATGAAGTCCTCAGACAAGTCTTTTGAAAGTGTTGTGCAGGTTCCCTTTCAGGACAAGTATTGAAAGATCAAATGTAGACACTGGTTTCATTGCTTATTACAAGAATTTGAAAGACCAACAAATTGCTTTTAGTTCATTTGAATGATGATAACCATTTAATATTAACTTGCATGGTAGGAACAGCACCAGGTACCTAAATATTCCACAAAGAGGAACAGAAAGGCCAGCCTTCTCTACAAACTCAGTTTTGGAGTTGTGACATATCACTGTCTTGTTCTTTAAAGGCTCTCAAAATGATGGTATCTTAGATTTTTTTCTGTGCATCATGAGAAGAGTCCACATGCATTTACCTGCATGTTGTATGCTCAGAGCACTTGGAACTATATAGACATAAAATAACTGGAAATGCCTAAGATCTTAAGCACTAATGAATCCTTAGAATGATTTTAATAAAGTATTCTTGATGTTTAATCCAAAATTTTCAGACTTGAATGCCAAAATTTAGGCATCTGTTAAATAGGTGGCTTGATTTCAGATACGGCAAGCCCTTCCTCCTCACCATACTCCACTGAAATCAACATGATCTGTGGGAGCTCAGCATCTAATATTAGGCCCCTTATGTAGAGCCTAACTTTAGGCTCCCACATTTGAAAAGTCTGAAAGTATAGGAGTGATAATTATTTATTACTTACACAATCTTAGAAGTATGCTAGTTGCCATAAGCAGCGAATTGTGATACTTTGATGTGTGTCAAAATGTTGATAGGATGTCTCTATATAGGAAAATCCTATCTCTGGTGATATGAAGAACACCAGCAAATGGCATTTTAGATTGATATTTATCGATTTTTAAGTTTCACCAAAAGCTTTAAAAAAACAATTTCCAACATTTTACAAAGGAAGACGGTGTTTCTTAATGATCTTTTACACAGGAAACTGGTGGCAGGGGATGGATTACTTCACAATTAATGGTTCTGTTCATTTCCTGTGAAGCACCTGGCATTGGCTACGACAGAAGACAGTATAGTGGGGCTAGGGGAGCTAGTGGTCTGACATAATATGGTCATTCTTATGTTTTTTAAACGTATTTTCAGTTGTCCTCTATACTCTGCATGGTCTAATAATGATTGCTAGAATCATTCATTAAATTTTGTAAGTATCATAGAATCATAGGGTTGGAAGGGACCTCATGAGGTCATCTAGTCCAACCCCCTGCCAAAAAAAGCAGGACCAGGACCAGTCCCACTAAATTATTCCAGCTAGAGTTTTGTTCAGCTGGGCCTTAAACATCTCCAAAGACGGAGATTCCACCTCCTCCCATTCCAATGCTTTACCACCCTCCTAGTAAGAAAGTTTTTCCTAATATCCATCCTTGTCCTCCCCAGCTGCAACTTGAAACCATCGCTCCTTGTTCTGTCATCTGTTACTACTGAGAACAGCCGAGCTCCATCCCCCTTGGAGCATCCCTTCAGGTGGTTGAAGGTTGCTATCAAATCCCCCCTCAGTCTTCTCTTCTGGAGGCTAAATAAGCCTAGTTCCTTCAGTCTTTCTTCATAGGTCTTGTGCTCCAGCCCCTTGATCATTTTTGTTGCCCTCCACTGGACTCTTTCTAATTTGTCCATGTCCTTTTTGTAGCAGGGAGCCCAAAACTGGACACAGTATTCCAGATGCAGCCTCACCAGTGCCGAATAGAGGGGAATGATCACATCCCCCGATCTGCTGGCAATGCTTCTTCTGATGCAGCCCAGTATGCCATTGGCCTTTTTGACTGCAAGAGCACACTGCTGACTCGTATCCAGCTTCCCATCCACGAGGACCTCCAGGTCCTTTTCTATGGTGCTGCTACTTAGCTGACCGCTCCCCAGCCTGTAGCAGTGCATGGGGTTTTTCAAATAAATAAAAATAGCATTTGTTCATTCAGATTCAAATGAAGAAAAATACTTTCCTTGGCTCTCTGATTAAATCAGTTCTTTATTCATAAACCTGTGTGTGCCACTAATGCTATGACTGAGGGCCATGTGATCTTTTGAAATTGCAGTAGAGCTTCCAACAGTGCATTAAGCAATGTTTTTTTTCTGATAAAACTCATACTTTTGTAAATCAGCTCAATAATAAAGAAAAAGCCTTAAGAGATCAGATCAGTAATCCAGCTAGTCCAATATTGTCTTTGTCAATAGTAATCTTTCCAAAGGCAAGAGGGGAGGAAAGAAAGCTCCTGTAAGGGACAGGCTTTTTTAATAGCATGTTTCCTCCAAACTTCAAGCAGCTAATAATTGGGAAAGTTTCCTTTTCTTTTCAGTTTCCATTTGTTCATATAGTATAAGAAAAAGTAAATAGGAGCAACTCATTGACCTCTTTGAAGTCTTGCATTATTATTTTATACATTTCTATAATATTCCTTCTTATTCGTCTGTTGTCTAAACAAAACAGTCCTAATGTCTGTAAACTCTTCTCCCTTGCAATGTGGTAGTTGTTTAGTGCCCCCTCTTCCCCCCCCCCATTTTGCTAATCATTGCTCTTTTCCTTCTTTGGAACTCTTTCTATTTCTGTCATACCCGTTTGGAATATGCTTAGTAAAAACTATATGTCTTCTCCTTGAGCAGTGTTCTATAAGAGGGGAAGACAGCAAAAATGGTTTGGCCAGATTTGCTGCTGATTGACCCATAGGGGTATGAAAGAATGCTGTGGTTTTGGCCTACAAATAATTTCTGCTGTATAGATCCTCTAGAAGATTAATGATCTTTCAGTGAGTTAAATGACCTGACCCTTATTAGGTGGCAATAATTTAATTTTTCTTTAAACACAAACAATGTATTTGCACATGTTATCTCAGTTCATCGATGTATTTCAGGGCTGATAATTATTGCCATATATTTATTATCATGTTCTACGAATCCTGTAATTTCCTTTGACTTATGCTGTAGTTTGATATATTATTTGATGAGCACTCTCAATGAGTCATTTTATCCATATGTATTTAGTTAATTGGTTACTTTTTTCCCGCCCATGTTTATATATAATATAATCTATAGGGGAAAGGAAATATGACTGCTTGCAGCTGAGTCTGGTAAAAGAGCAAATTAGGTTCTATTAAAGCCAGCAGCTGTCCATAATGAATTCTGAACTAAAATTACTAGTGAAGAAAAGAATCTAGCCATCTGCAGGAAATGTGGAAATATTTTTATAACCCAATAGCTGAGATCTGGATAAGGGTACCACTGAGATTTCCCAGCTGTACCTACAGTGTATTCCCAAATATCCATGGACACACAGCACATTGGAACACATTGCATCAACTTGGCTACACAACATTTTTGGCTGCACTTGCACAGGCTGTATTTTGATCTAAAGTAATCAGCATGAAAGCCCTCTTTTTCAAAACATTTTCCTGTGCATCTAGAAGTAAAATGCTGCTTTAAAAATAGTTCTGTTATCTTTGCAAGGAGGCTTTCCAATCAGTGTTCCATTGCTTGAATATTTTTCTTTCTTCTTTTTTTTTCCTTTTTTAAAATATTTATACATACTTTAGGGTCCTGTTACTTGAAATCAGATTTTTGTCTGCTTGTTCCTTCCAGCTGTAATCTAGTTCATTTTGTGGTTTGTCTTGACACTGATAAAATATTGCTTAAAAAAAAACCATGTTTAGCTGAAGGTAATTTGCCCTATATAATAATTCATATAGTTTCAGGTTCGGTGGAGAGAGAGGAATTAAAGTTCAACCAGAAGATGATCCGCAACAGTTAAGAAATGAAAAATATTTGCAATTATGAAACACTAAAGACCTAGTCTCCATTGCATCATACCAGTTTTATGCCAGTATAACTGTGCTGAAATAAAAAAAAAAAAAGTGTATTAGAGAGACCCAGGCCCTGTGAGACAAATTCTTTCATTGGCAGATTATCCATAGAGACATCTAAAAAGATATTTATTCATTTCACTTTTTTAGCATTGTGACTAAGAATACACACAAGCATGGCATGCCACTATCAAATGTTGATAGTTCATCAGGGAAGTTGTGTGCTTTGCATATTCTGTCTTATTTCATCTATCTGGTAGTGTCATCATTGTATCAGAGCAGACACAAATTTTCAAGCAAATCTCAGGCTGCAAGATTATATTTTCTTCTTTATTTGAAGTGCTGCTAGGATTGTTGTGTATCAGGCATTCTGCCTGTGTTATTAAAAAAAGGGAAAGAGTATGAGGGTATATATCTCCATTTTGATGGTGTGATTTCTAGTTCAAGGCGACACACCGTTTCTAGTTCTGATCAAGCTTAACATATTAAAAATAGAGTTCAGCTGAAGCAGATTAGTCCCCCCAAATGTGTGTCTTGGATGGGTATTCAAGATGTTTAGCAGCTCACACTGGCAGAGCCATGCTATTTTTGGAACAGTAGCTTGATTGGAGCTAGCAGAGGTATGTCTTCACATACTGAAAATCACACCCCCGCATTGAAGTGCAGCATACTTTAAAGTGGAGTGTGTCCAGAGCATTTAGGACTTTGAAAAAGGCCATGAGTTTGAATGGTGTGCGGTACTGAACAGAATGTGGATGCAGCATGCAGAGCCCCAGAGGAATGCATTCTTATCCTTTGTTGCTTAGACATGCAAAAGGAGCAGAAGGTCATTGCTTTGACGGGTTCTTCCAAACACCTCCCTCTTTCCAATCGTGCTAATTTCCTGCAGAGGCAGGAATAGTGAGGTGATAGCCATTCCTTCATTTGATGTGAAGAAGATGCAGTGCCCTGTGTATGTGCATGTTGTTGTTATCAAAGTCCACAATGAAATCCACTGATGGGCAGAAGTTTGCAAAAGGGACTGGAGACAGTCTGGCAAATATTTTGCTTCGCTGAAGTCCACAAGCAAAATAGAGTAATTGCTGCCAGATTCTTGCAGCGTTTGTTGTATTCACTAACTTTTTCCCCATTGACCTAACCTTCACTTTTATAATACCATGCATTTCTCCTATAACTTACCCACAGAAAGTCATCATCTGAATTTTACAACAACTGTTCACAAGTATATTTGTATAGTATTGAAAGAAACTAATCATATTAAGGTACATTTTCAGAATTATTCGACGGATCAGATTCCCTTTCAAAGCTCAGCATTAGTGAACTCAGATCTTTACTTCATTCTTCATTGGAATGCATGATCAGAATAATGCTTTGGGGGATGTATCATAGAGACATATAATGTAAAAATACATGCTGACTCACCAAACCTTGTGGGAAAGACAGTAAGGTTTTTTTTGTTTGTTTGTTTGTTTGTTTTTATAATACAGTTCCTTTATTTGATACTAGCTACAAAACCCAGCACAAATGAATACGTATTATATTTAAATGTAGTGGACGATGAGGAAGGGCATTTATGTCCTATACCAATTTGAAGATACAAGTTCACACACAAATCCTTATTGTACAAATAAAGCATTGTTTCTGCTCAGATTGCTAGAGAAACTTCACTTCTCCTAGTTTCTAATCTTTCTTTTGCTGAATAACTGAGAGAGTCATGCAATGCTTTGATTCACTTCCTGAAATGCCTATGTAAAATCATCTTCAAAAATTGGAATTTAATTAAAAACACATACAGGAATTTTTTTTTAAAAGGAACAATCATCTTTGTGAAGAAAAGAAAAGTAAAAAACTAAGAGGCATGAAACGAGTTGGGGGACATTTGTTTTGCGATACTCTGTCTTTCATTCTATTTCACCTTGCTATCACACTTGGCAAGAGCTCACTCTTCCTCTAAGGCTCATGTTTTAAGGAAGGAAGCATGAATAAGTAATCATGCAATATTCATCCAAATCTGCAACCATAGAAAAATAAGGAATCCCTCCAAATCTACATTCATCCATGAACAAAGGAATCATGCAAATCCTCCAAAGTAATTATATAGAAACCTTTGAGATCTGTTTACTATACTAAACATAACCAAAGATAAACAGATGCCATGTTATTAAAGTTTGCTCATTCAGGATGCTGTGTAAAACAAACAAGGAGTCCTGTGGCACTTCTAAAGACTCACCAATTTATGTATTTCATGAACTTCCGTGAGTAAAATCCCACTTCATCAGACACATAAAATAGCAACTATGATATAGAGAGAGAGTAGATAAATGCAGAGAAGGGTAAGTCACAAGATCATTTCAGACTTTTTCAGCAAACCAAGCAAGTTGTTTTGATTCAAACAGTGTGGAACAACAGACAAGGCTGGGGGAGGGGGGCATGTTAAAAGAGGGGAAATCACCTTTTGTAATGACAGAGCCAGTCAAGATCTCTATTCAGACCTGATGTAATGGTGTCAAATTTGCATATGCATTCTAACTCTGAAGTTTTCCTTTGGATTCTTGTTTTGAAGTGTTTATGTTGAAGCGCTGTAACTGTTCCGTCTTTCATAGAATGTATAGGGAGATTGAAGTGTTCCCTTATTGGTTTATGAATTTGACTATTCTTGGTATCTGATTTGTGTCCATTGATTCTTTTGCACAGAGAAAGTCCAGTTTGTCCAAGGTATAAGGCAGAAGAGCATTGTTGGCAGATGATGCCATACATTACATTGGTGGATGAGTAGGTGAATGAGCTCTGATGGAGTAGCTGGTTTGGTTAGGTCCTGAGATGGTGCTATTTAAGTAGATCTGTGAGCAGATTTGGCAATGGTGTCTGTTGCAGGGATAGGTGCCTCCCTAATCCTAGTCTACACTTTTCCGCAGCAGTTGACAGGAGATAAACAAGGTACGTAAAATACCTTGCATATCTTCGGATGCTTTACCTACCTTCCTGTACACACTAGAAATGCCATCCAGTCAGCTTAGCTGTACACCAGTTATTGAGGTGGAGTTACAGCACTGAGTTGTAGATTGATTGAGTGGATCATGACAGACTGCTCAATCAAACCTGGAAGAGCATACTGTGGTGAATTTACCACTATTGTTATAGACCACTAGTGTTTATTTCGATAGTGAGTAGTTCCTGGTGAATAGCTGCTTCAGGTTGGGGGGCTGTTTATAAGTGAGGAGAAACCTATCTCCCAAGGCTTGAGGGAATGAGAGATCATCTTATAGGATGGGCTATGGGTCCTTGATGATGTGTTGCAGAAGTTTGACTTAGGGTTTGTCTATACTGGGAGTGGGATTGTAATTTGATTTTAGGCTTTCAAATTACAGAAGGCAAAAATGAATGATCAAGCAAATTGCTTGTGCAGGGTTTCATGTCTCCACTTCTCACATTACTTCCCGAAATGCATTGTACTGTAGGTAGCAGGTGCAAGGACTTGTGGAGAGGCAGTCATTCTCTGCTCACCCCTCCCTTCTTCTCTAAAGAGAAAAAAAAAAACAGCTGGAAAAGCTTTCCGTGCTGTTTCCCTGCCACAGAGACAACAGAAAGGCACAGTGCTTCATAGAAAGAGAGGAATTAATTGAAAACTTCCTGGAACTGCAGGAAGGGGAGGAGGCATGTTTTCAGGATAAAGGGGAAAGGAAAAACTGGTAGAGCTCTTTTCTTGCTACCCAGATCTAAATTAGAATTGTAGATTTTGACCTCTGTGCTATGCTACTTCCAGGGGTGGTATTAGCAGATTGAATTACAGCTCCATTTTTTTTTTTTCAAATGTGCTGGTCTAACAGTGGAGACACAATCTCCAGAAGGTGTAGGTTAACAGCATTATGTTGAACTTCACTGTCAGTATAGACCTGGGCTTGGAGGCTGTAGGTGGTGACCAGTGACATTGTTGTCTTCCTTCTTGGGTTTGTTGTGTAGTAGTTGACTTCTAGCTGATGTCTGGTTCTGTCAATCTGTTTTCTTAACTTCCCCAGGAGGATATTATACTTTTAAGAATGCTTGATAGAGGTCATGAAGGTCTTTGTGTGTGCCTAAGGGATCGGAGCAAATGTAATTGTATTTTAGGACTTGATTGCAGGCAATGGATTGCATGGCATGTACCAGATGAAAACTGGAGGGATGTAGGTAACTACAGTGGTCGGTAGATCTCCAATATAGGGTGGTGTTTATGTGTCCATCACGTACGTGTACTGTGGTGTCCAACAAGTGGATATCCTGTTTGGAGTGGTTCAGGTTCAGATTGATGGTGAGGTGGAAACTGGTGAAATCTCAGTGGAATTCCTCAAGGGCCTCCTTTCCATTTGTCCATCTGGACCCATGGAAGGAGATTCTTGAGGAATTCCAAAGGAGTTGGATTCAGTGATTTTATTTTTTGTGATTTTATTGTTATTGAAGGAAGCACAAAAAGTAAAAATATATTCTATTGCAGTAGTTATATTTGGAAACATGAGTTCTTGGAATTTCTGTTATATAACACTTATTCTATGCATTGACCTAGTGCTGGAAGTTCATCACTTTTAATAGAATAAATTAATATTTAAACAGTTATGTCCTAGAGTCGGCCTGCTCAAGAGACGTTCAGTGTTATTAGAGGAAAAAACTAGAATTATTTTTTCTTTATGATTTATGCTTTTAAAAATAAGTGAAATCTGATCAGGCATCTTCTCCTCTGTGAGAAGTACAGAGCTGAACCAGGGAGTTTCTGTGGACTTTACCAAACTCCCCAGGAATACCAGTGACCTCTTGAATGCTTTTGCACTTCTGCAAATCCGTGGGAGTAAATATGTTTAAAGAAGCCAACAGTGGAATTTCAAGAGTACAGAGAAGCCTTGTAAAGACTGAAAGAAAAAATCTTCAGAAAGCTCACATAAGAGAAGCAACTTTGGACTGGAGCATCTCCTGTACCCTATCCTGATGCTTGTGAAAAGTCCCTGGCATCAGTAGACTAGTCTTTGCAAACCATATTTTGAGTACAAAAAGATCTTTGCCTGTTCTATGCTCTCTTTTATGTGTCATTTTTCCTATCCAGTTTAAGAAGTATCCCAACCCTCCACAGGCAAACAATCATGTTTGTTTTCAATATAAAATAGAGGTGGGAAAAACATGCAGTACAGCAAACAACAAAACATAAAATTCTATATCCCATTCAACACATGAGGCTGGTATTGAAAAAATACCAGAGAAAAAAGGGCAGTCACACTTATTATAATCAGTTTGTGTACTTTCAGTTGATAAACACCAGTCTCATTTTATCTGAAACTGTAATATTCAATCAAATTATCCCCTGATATATGTCAAAAGTGACCTAAATGATTTTGGTCCATATTTTGCTATCTTTGTTTCCAATGAAGTGATCTGTGAAATTTAGTAATTATATTGCTTTCCTTTGCCAGATCATTGAAATATCAATAAAGGGTCAGAATTTAAACAACAACAAATTAATCACAAAAGCCAATCTGTTACAATGATTTTTGGTGTGGAATGGTCTCCTTATGCCTCTTAATTTTCCTTTTTTGTGCACTGTAACTGCATCGCATTACGGGACATTAAGCATAGTTCAACTCATGGGACTGATTCAGTCGTGTTTTTAGAAATTGAAAACAAATGTTGTAACTGGATGAATGGTAAAATTGAAGCAATAACAGTTTCCTGGTAGGCATGCTTGTTTAATGGATTGCATCGTCTTTCCGCATGTAAACATTGCAGTGTCTATCATTAACTAAAATAAGATTTTTGGTTTTAGTTTTTAAGTTTTGCAGTAATGTCATAGGGTGCAAAAGTGATAAAGGGAGTGATAGCAAATGTTAAGGGTTTATTTGTGGAATGATGCTTGTTATATGAATCATCACCCTTGGTGGTCAGTAACTAGGAAAGATGATTTTACCTTTGGGGTATAGACATCAACATAACGCCCAGTCCAGGAGGTGCTGAGTACCTCTCCCTTATTTGAATAGGCCTCAGTAAAGAGCTGAGGTTGTTTAGTACTTTTTATAGCATTGGATCAATAGATTATGTATTTGTCCTGTCTGGAAAAAAATAAATACTTTCCCCTTTCTTGCTTGCTTAGAGATTTCAAAATATAATAAATGGATTGAATTGAGGTGGCTTCAGCCTGCAGCTGGTGTTTTCTTACTTTATTCTAAGACATGAGGGAATCAGCCTTGGTGCTTGGCAACCAAGACAACAAAAAGCAGATCAAATAGAGATGGTTTATCAGTTGTGCTGTTCTTATCGTGTTTTTGGTTGATGGCTGTTGAAATGATGAAAAACAAAAAGCACAAATATGGTTCTGTCATTATCACCATGATGTAGAGCTTAGTTCTTCAGGATCAAAGAGAAATGCATTTTCTTGTGGAATTCTAATCCTTCAACTTGAGTCATGCAATTTGCTTTCATACTGCTGGGCCAAAAATAAATAAATAAGTGAAATAAAGGTTGATAAGGAAAATTGGTGATTCAACCAAAATCATAGCTCCCACAAAACACACAAACATAGAGTCTCAGAGTTCAAATTTTTAATGATCAAATAACAGTAGCTAACATCACTTCTGGGTAATTATGATAAACAAAAATGTCAGCCAGCTGTGTCACATTTAGTTATAAAAAAAAAAACTCTTTGTCTTTGAAATGATTAGCAAAGATAAAATAGATGTTAGGTTTCAGGAGCTTGTAGCTGATATAGAATTTGTTCCTGCCTAGGCTATTGAATTAAGTTAATAGCTGTACAAAAATACTACTCTTTAAACTAAATAGCAACATTGATATAGGTCAAAAAAGAGTAAATAATATAATTGAGTACATTCATGTATCCTGATTTCCAGCCTCAAGCATGGTATCAGGAAAACAACTTGGAAATATAAATCCTTGGGAGAATCACAGATCACATTACCTGAAGATGAAATGGAATATTGTCTCTAACCATGAATTCTTTTCCTCTTACAAGGAAGAGTGCAACTTAAGTAAATAACTAAAATGCAGCGAGTATATTACCTTTTTTTTTTTTTCTCATTTCTGGGTCTCTGTTTAATTTTGTGGTTTTAGTTTTCCTTGATAACTATTAGTTTCAGCAGGTTGTAGCACAGCCTTTACCTCTTTTTAGGAAGAAATATATAGCCTTCTACATAATATTATATAATTATCCTGCTTATACAATGTTATTTTAATTGTGTTTCTGTTTCCAGGGGCTCATATTCAGTTTCTCAACTAGTGTGTTACTCACATTTTAAAATCAGATTCAGATTTCTAGCATGCCAAATGTCAGGTGAGCACAGAATAAAAGCTTAGCTTTGGCCCATATCAGTAAATGGGAATATTTGCAAACTCACATCTGTACCTGGGCTCAGATTTTAAACATTCCGTAAGTTAGAGATGTGTAAGATCTAGTACTTTGGTTCCCCTCTTAATCCATGTGGGATTTATGGAAGACAACAGAAAAGAAGCTTTCCAAGATTAAAACAGTTCGGGCACGTCTACACGGCTCTTTTATTTTGAAATAATACTCGTTATTTCGAAATAAAAAAACATTAGGTCTACATGACGTTTCCTTATTTCAAAAGGACGGACCTTGTCCTTTCAAAATAAGGATCATCATGTCGAAAAAGTAAAACCTGGGGCCCCCCCCCCGAAACGGCCATTATTTCGAAAGGGATATTTTGAAATAACGCCATTAGACCTGTTGTTCCGAAACAACACCGTTGTTTCAAAACAACTGTTCAAAACAGCGGTCCAATTGGCGTTATTTCAAAATATCCCTTTCGAAATAACGGCTGTTGCGATTCCGCGGTTTTCCTTATTTTGAAATGGACCCTTTTGAAATAAGGGTTTTATTTCGAAATAAACCCTTTCTAAAGGACTGATTTCGAAATAAAACTGTGCGTGTAGACATGCCCTTCAAGTTTGCTGGAGTGCATAATTCTTACTAAACCAAGGTGAATAAATTCGCATTAAGTCTGTTTTGTGCTCCTCTGCAGATGCAAAAAAGGATTTATAAGTGGTCTGCTAAAGTTTTCCTTGGTATAGTGGTACAGCACTGGCATGTAGCCAACGAAGCTAGTCTTACCCCCGAGGTCAGAGTACCTGCTGAAATGGTCATATTGGTGGCCTGGCTGGATAAAGGCATTGAAGCTAGCCCAAATTGCATCAAAATCCAGCCCCAGGATTAGAGGCTGAAGGACATAAAGTTTACCTGCAGAGCAGCTTGGACTGACCAAAGGGTTGGGCACACTATATATAGCGTTCAGTTTTTCTAACAAATGTCTCTGTTAATGAAATAGAGGGAGACAACAATAATTTTGGTGATTTGAAAATAATGCAGCTTTATAAAATAAAGCCTGAACTCTTTGCATAATTGGACAGCGCCCTTGAGAAACATATCACCCATGATCATTATCCCATTAGGGGAAATATTATATGGCTACCCTTTTGGAATTTATAAAATTTCTAGAAGGTGCTATTCTGTATGTTCTGCAAAGTGGTCAGTACCTTAATCTGCTTATGATGGGAGTTGAGGGAACTCAGCTCACTCGACAATAGGGCCCCTTCGTAACTGAATTTTGCCAAGTTCGAAAGGAATAGTCATGTTAGTCTAGTTCAGTAAAACAAACAAGGAGTCCTGTGGCACTTAAAGACTAAAAAATTGATTTATTGCATCCATTTTCATGGGAGAAAATCCCACTTTTTTCCCCATGAAAGCTCATGCAGTAAATCAGTTTGTTAGTCTTTAAGTGCCACAAGACTCTGTTTGTTTGCTTGTTTCTTTTTGTGTAACTGGAGTTAATATTAGTGTAGGAGTAAACAGCCCAGAGTCACTCCCACGCCTTAATCTTTGAAGTTGTCTGATGAGGGTCCCATAGAAAAAATATACAAATTGCGTGAAATAAAAAACCCTTTTCCTTCACTGTTTTTGTATCCTATATTTTGGTTCTCTCTTAGTGCTGGAGTCGGCAGGACTGGCTGCTTCATTGTAATAGATGCCATGTTAGAGAGAATAAAGCATGAAAAGACTGTGGATATTTATGGTCATGTAACTCTAATGAGAGCCCAGAGGAATTACATGGTTCAAACGGAGGACCAATACATCTTTATCCATGATGCACTGCTGGAAGCAGTGACATGTGGAAATACCGAAGTGCCAGCCAGAAATCTGTATGCATATATTCAGAAGCTGACACAGATAGAAACAGGAGAGAATGTCACAGGAATGGAACTGGAATTTAAGGTACTGTATGCAATGGGAAGATAAAATCTATTAGGGATAAATATTTCTGGGGTGCTAAATTCTACACCAGTTGTTTGCAGGAACTTTAGTGTTTTTCTTAGGCCAAGAATTTTGCCCTTGCCCTCCAGATTTTTTGTGTTAGAGAAGGTTGGTAATCATGTTCATGATACCATTTAATATTTTAATAGATATAAATGGGATGTTAAAGTTGTAACGTGGTATTAAAAAGCAGATTATAAACATCTAGTTTAGTTAAAATGTAGGAAAGTAGCCATTTAAAAGTTAAATCAGTTTTAATCAGCCAAAAGCAGAGATAATCGAATCAGAAATCAGACTATGAAATTGTTGGGTTTTGTCATATTTTTTCCTCAATTTATTTTTCTCTGTTCAACAGCGTCTAGCTAGCTCTAAAGCTCATACTTCAAGATTCATCAGTGCCAATCTTCCATGTAATAAATTCAAAAATCGCCTTGTTAATATTATGCCATATGAATCAACGAGGGTATGTTTGCAGCCGATCCGAGGGGTAGAAGGCTCTGATTATATCAATGCCAGTTTTATTGATGGATACAGGTACTAAATGTTGGTGTGTTGTGATGTGAACTGTCTAAAACCATGAAGTTTACGTATGCATTTATATATTTATGGTAAATTGCAACAAAATTCAGGACAGCATTTTTGGATACATGATTTCACTCAATTTTGGTTTTCATTTTCAATTAATGAATAATAGATTCTGACCTATGTTTTTTGGGCAAAGAATTCTCTCTTAATCATGCCTAACTTAAGCACAGGAGTTCTCCTTCTAAAGCAAAAGGATTGCTTATGTGCTTCAGGTTAGTCTTATACTTAAGCACATAGCTAAATTGTACCTCAGCATCTTCCTCCATTAAGAGATTCAGGGAAAGAATAAACAGAGGGATTTATCCCTCTAAAAGAACAGATATCCTGAGATCTGAATGGACCTTGTTGAACCCCTTTGAGGCCAGACCCATGCATGCTAGCAGCCATTATGCACAGTTTCCAAACCCTCCTACAGCTAACCCCATTACAGCATGTTTCCTCGAGCCATATGCCATTTTCTGATTAATCCAGTGGCTTCATAGCACAAGCCATGATGGAGATGTGGTAAATGCTAATACTGCTTAGGGTAATACTAACTTCCTCTCAGATAGGTTTGACTATCCAGTGAGCTGTGTGCTCCAGAGAGGGGCTCCTTTTTTTCTCCATCCTTAAATCTGCCTGGCGTCAGAGGGGTTCCTGTGAGAGCAGGAGTAAAAGAAGCACTTCTTAGTTGTTTCCTTTTCTGCATGCCAATCCCCCACTGTAGATTCTGTCCGTTTGGCATCCTCCACCAATGGAAGGGAAAAAATGGTCATTTCTGAGGGCAGTATTCAGACCATGTGTGGCAGCCCACATCATTCTGTGGGGTTTTTTTGAGTTTCTTTACCCACCCACTTTTGGAGGCATTGAGCTGTTGAATGAGTTAATAAAGAAGCTGCTTGGTGCTATAATTCATAAAGCTAATAGATTGTACGACAGTCATTCCTGCAAAATGAAGCAGCACAACTAAGTGTTTCTTAAGTGCTTTTTATGACACACAAAATTGAGCTATTAGAGTTGCATTAAAATTTAAATAATAATGATAAAGACATACATCATAATATTAACAGAGCAATTTCCTTCACAAAGTTTTAAAAATAAAAAATGCTATTGTTTGATTAAACAATCTTAATAGGTTTTTAACATGCTTACCATTAATAATTTATACCTTTTCCTTATTTTTCCTGTAACTGTGTCTCAGTATGTTTACATACAACCAGAGACTATTTGAGTGTCATCACTTTCAGGTCTTTTTTTAATCTGTTTTTAATATAGGCAACAAAAAGCCTACATAGCTACGCAGGGACCTTTGGCAGAAACAACTGAGGATTTCTGGAGGCTGCTTTGGGAGCATAACTCAACAATCGTAGTTATGCTTACTAAACTGCGAGAAATGGGCAGAGTAAGTTTTGTTTTAATATCCTTTACATTTTGTTTCTTTGGGAGGATTCATACCTAACTTTAAAATCTCCAAAAAGCAAAAATCAGCACTGTCACCAGCTTCTTCTGTTTTCAAATAAAAGAATATACTAAATAGCACTCTTGTAGATTTTAAGTTGTTGAATAAGAATAATATAGGTAATATACTGCTATGATAATAAAGTACATCAAAGCTAGTGTTCCATCTGGCAACAGAAGCTAACTTCAGCAGCTTTCTTCTTATTTTTACATTCAGATATGCTGTACAAACATTGCAGTCTCTTTAACTGTGATGATTTCCAATTTGGAGGGCCATGTACAAATGTCAGTGTTTGTGAATTTAAAGGAAAGCACAGTATTGTATTTTTAATAGTGCTGAATGTTACTATTAAATCAGCATAGGAAAGGCTAAAAGCCCTAACTGTTACATTTCTGAATTTCCCTTGTCTCAGAATTTCCTGTATACTTATTATGCTGACCTTTGCAAATTCAATAGCTTGTTTACATTGTTAAATCACTTTAAGCTTTCATATGGTATAATAGAAGGCATGAACTAATGTACAGTATTGGTAGAATTGTACCAGTATAACTTTGGTGTATAGTAAGTAATATCACATTCAGGCCCTACATTTGGAGGACTTAAATGGCTCAGGAAATTCATAGTATATTTAAAGGGCTAGATCCTTAGATGAAGCCAAGGAGTGCTTGGCTAATGAAGGGAAGGAAAGTAAGGGTTTTAACAGTTGGATACCCTTATTATCTGAAATCACCAAGATTTGCAGAATTCTAGGCACTATAATAATGTTTATAAAAAAACAATGTAACTGTTGTGTGGGGAACAGTTCAGAAGCTCTATATAGGGCTCATTGTGGACCTGTGAACTAGAGTACTAAGATAACTTTTTAATTCCTTTGCAGAAATGTTTTATTTATTGAAAAAAATATAATAAACAGAATAGTTAAATTAGAAAGAAAGAAAGAAAGACTGGTGTCAATCCCATATTATAGATGCTACCATCAAAACTGATAGTAAAGCCATTCTTCAATAGTGTTTCAAGTTGGTGGGACAGTAATTGTGGCTGATGCCAAAGTCCATTAGCAGGGCAGTTTGGAGACATTCGCAATGTGACATGCCAGGGCTGTACCTATTTTATGGACAAATAGAAGAGTACAGATTTTAGTTCTGTCAGTAATGGCGTTTTTCATAAACACTAAATTTGCTGTAATTAAAGAGGATTATAACAATCTACAGTGAAGAAGATGTGGTCATTTATAACGCAGAATTGGACTTCTTTTAATAGGAAAAATGCCACCAGTATTGGCCTGCAGAGCGTTCAGCCAGATATCAGTACTTTGTGGTGGATCCCATGGCAGAGTACAACATGCCACAGTATATCCTAAGGGAATTTAAGGTCACAGATGCTAGGGTAAGTTAGCTCAACATAATTTTGTTTTCTATATGTTTAAAAGGAGCCCTGCATCTTCCCATTTCTTTTTATTAGCAATACCTTTGAGGCATTCTTGGTTCCCAGTCTTAAGCAATAGCCAAAGAAAAAAGGAAGATAATAACATCCTTGTAAGAGAACAACTGGCTGTAATTCAAACCTAACATCTGGGCAGCACGACTTTTGGAAAGTACTGTATAAGTATTTGTGCTGAAAAGCATTAGATGATTAGAAGGCAATGTTCCCATTCATTTCCCTATCCTACCCCCCATTTGTTACCCCCCCCCCTTTTTTTTTCTGAATTTTCATCACTTAAGGCTAAATATGTTGCTGTTCTGCATAGCCTTTAGGTCATGCACCCTTGAAGGTTAATATGGTATGATTTAAAAACCACAGAGCAAATAGCATTCTTAAGAAAAGCTTGACAAGGTTTGCACATTATGATTTGGTTCTTGGCATAGCTTACTCCTTAGTGTTTTAATATATCTGCACAGAAGAGCTGTACAGCAGTGACCCTGATTTGCTAATTTCCATTCTGCATTTCTGATTTGGACTTCTGAGTCCAAGATTCAGAACTGATGGACAATTAACTGTATAAAAACTTGTTTTTATAGGAATAGCTTTGACAATTCTCATACAGTGATTTTATAACACTTCTTTTAGTACAGCAGGGAAACCCCTCCCCTGCTCCATTTCTGGAAGCACTGTAGCAGTATCGTTGATTGCCATAACCTAGTATCGAGTGCTGTACTTTCAAGGAATACACACAGAACTCTAAATCAGTACCCAAGAAACCAGACATTAATTATATGGGAACCAGGGTTTGATAATGGTCTCTTGAATCTAGCAGATATAACATGATCCAGTGATTAGAAATGGAAGATAGACACTTTCGGCTAGAAACAATATGCCAAAAATTAACAATGAGGATAATTCACCATGGGAACAACTTGCCATGCTTGTGGCAATTTTCAGATTGAGACAGGATATTTTTCTGAAAGATATGCTCAAATAGGTATTAATTCAGTGCTGTGTACTTAGCTCTATAGGAAGTTGGGCTAAATGATCATACTTACACCTTCTGGTTTTATAATCTGTGATTCTATGATTTTCTTCTGTTATTATGATGAGGTGGCTAATTCTAACATAGGCTACAATAAAAGTAGAATTAGATGCTCAAAACAGTTAGTTAGATAGTATTTGCATTAACCAGAGGAAATGTCAAAACTAGAATTGGGCCAAGGAGATTGGAATTTGATTTTGCAAACACAGAAACAAGACCTGTTTGGACTGGTTTCCACTTTATGGGAACTACCAATATAGAATGAGGTTCATAGCAATAATTTCTCTTCTGATCTATCTCTAATTAATATTGCTAGTGAAGGAGTGGCTGACAGCAGTTTTCAGTAACGCTTGGAAATAAAGACAATCAGAGATTCATGAAAGCCAGTTTCAATACCACTTTGGTGCCCTACTTGGTAGAGAGTAAAAGCTTTCTGTTCCTCCTCAAATTGGAAAATATGTAAGTGACGTAGGTGACCAGTCACATATTACAGATAATGAGCATCAAAGAGTCAAAAATGTAGTTGAAAAGAATAGTTTATAAACAATCCTAGGATGAAATACATTCATGCGATGTTCATCAAAGAGTTTCTGGTTAGCAAACACCTTTGAAAAAATCAGTCAGGATCAATGGATAGTTTGCAAACTGATCAAAGGGCAAAAGTCATCATATAACTTATTAGTCACAAATAGTTTGCCTGGCTCTAGTATGAACATGCCTGCTAAAAGTTAATTGCTTTAACTTGCAATGAGTATGTCTCACCAGTCCTGTTGTGCCACCTCATAGTCGCTTGTAATGTTTCCCTAGTTTTGAAGACAACACTGTCCCAGTGGTTCCCATTGTATTCAATGACTACCTGACAAGCTGAGAGGAGGGTTGTACGGTCTGATTTCCCAGAGATGTTGAGAACCTGTAGCTCTCATTGACATCCCTGGAAGTTGTGGGTGTTCAGCAGTAAAATCAGATCTATTCTTTTTTCATTGTATAAAGTGCCGATATGCCTAACTTACACCAACAACAATGGAATTTATATAACTAAGTCACTGGTATATTTAGAGCAGAATAGAGACTTTATTGTTCCAACCCTTCTGTCTCCCTTTGATTTGCAGAGTCTTTTGTGATCTGATCAGTGTAAGAGTTAGCAGCAGAATTTGATATGGAGCTCTGTATTATTACTGCACTGCACAGTGTATTAACATACAGTTTATGTAACCTCCATAGCTGCTGCAGGCTATGATTTTTGAATGGTTTACACTCACTACCTATAAACTACAAGGATCATCAACTTGGGCAGTTTCATGCACGCCAACCTATTAGTGATACCTATTCTTATATACATTACATTATATAGTCTATAAGCTAATCAAAAGGTACTTGAAAAGCCCTTGTGAGAGGCCAGATAGAAGTCCCAATGGTCAGCCAATTAATACTCAGTAATGACACATTAAGAGAAATCTTGACTTCTTTCACTCAGCACTGCAATCTGGAAATTCACATGATGAAAACAGCAGGTTTTACTCTGTGTAAAGGATTACAAATATTTTTAAATTAAGATTTTACACTTGGAAATTTATTGCCATTGGGAGATACCTCACTAAAAGAAAGTGACACAATTTATAATGCCAGCAGCATGGGGAACATAATGTAAGAAATTGTAGACCGGTTCCCAATCTGTTTTCATGTTACTCTAACATCCTCAGAGTGATTTACTAGTATAATCATTAGTTAATCTGAAACTTCTGTTAGTTGCTATTAAAACAGGAGATGAAAAAGTTTTCCAGACTCCTAGGTTGGATTCCTAAGCTGTTGGTATCTTAAAGGATTCCACTGTTCAGCAAACTGACCACTGCTCGAATCAGGCGCACTTTAATCAAACCTTTACCAACAAATCTGTTTTGCGAAATAGAGATGGAAATTAGTGATCTTTCCAGTGGCTACCTAAGCACACTTAAATTAAATTATAAAGATAGTGTTGGTCCAGTAGATTCTTCGTAAGCAGAGGAACATTAAAGGACTGCTGTCTCCCTCAATAAATAACGTTTAGGGTGTTTCCAAAGTGTCATGTAGGAGGGCTTTTAGTTTGTTTTTTTTTTTTTTTTTTTTTTAATGAGAGATAGTGGGAAGAAGAGAACGTGAGCCTTTCTTGTGGTACAGCATCTCCTACCAGCTAATTTATGGAACTGCACTGATAGTGGCTTTGGAGGGTACTCTGTAGTCTGCCTTTCTAGGGAGGAATGATACCATGGAAGCTATTAAAAGAAGAAAGAGGTTTATCCATGGGAAGTTACACTTTTTGTAAGAACTGCTAGCAAATAGCTTAAGTTTGCTTTCCTTAGAGATGTAGTGGTCTAGAAGCCAGACAAAATTATGCTCATCAAGTGCAGCTTATGAAATAAGTATTCATTTTAATTAGATGAAACAAATTCTTCCTCACTAGAGAGATCAGTATCATTGAGGTTTTTTTGAGGAGGACATTAAGAATTAGGGAGTGACTTGAACAATGTCTGTATTGAGTCATCGAATTTTAGTGGAAGTGCTGCATGCAAGATCCCTGTTTTCCACACACATGTGTAGGTCCGAGACGTAGAAAGCTGAACTACTAGTGGAAAATAGGAACAGGTGATTGCTGATTGTTATATTTAACCTTTTTAATGACCCATGTGTCAGCTGTCAGTACAGTCATGGCTAAATGTTCTTTTTTGGAGTGGAAGGCAGTGGTATGGGGGGGGGGGGGAAGAGTACTCCTGCCTCTGACTTCCAATCTGCTTTTCAGGGGGCCCTTCAGTTTTTTAGATGAACCATGGATTTCACTCTGTAAAAGACCATTTTGAAGAAATGGCTTCTGATGCTAGTTTGTTCTCTTCTTTTCTAGTACAATACCTCAGTTACTCCTTAAAGGCATGTGACATGGCATATGTTTGTTTCCACTATCATGGGAGGAAAATGGATGCCTTCAGGAAGTGTAAAGCATCCAGAAGGCATGCAGGTTAACAGTAACAGCTCAGTTTGTGTCAATCTATTTAAATGTCACAATTTACACAGATTGGCAGTCCTCAAAATCAGCAAGCACAACATCTGAGTATTTAAAACATCCAAATTCCCTGTTATTATGAAACATGCCATTTAAAGGTTGAACAGGTATTGAACATAAAGTCTGCACTTGATCTTGCTATTTGTGGCTTTATTCCAGAAGTAAGAATGCTCAATATTATGCATCTTCAATAAACAATCATTCTAATCTTTCTTTAAGAAAGTAACCATTGGGGACTGGGTAGCACCTGTAGATTTGTAATGAAAGATGGAATTCTCCATCTATGGCGTCACTAGTTTCTCAACTCAACTCTCACACAACTCAAATCATAGTTTCGAATCAGTTCAACTTGCTAGTCACTGAAAATCATTATAAGTCAACAGATGTTTAGTGTTGATAAAATGAATTGGTGGTCTCAATCTGGCTTCTAATAGTTGGATGTCAACATCATAAAAGATCACTGTCACAACTTGCATTCTTAGAATCAGTCTTAACAAAGAAGGCAAGAACTGAATCCGCATGAATTAGCCTCTTACCTGTAGAGAAAGTCCACCCAAGCAGAAATTGAAGCAGATTGGCAAGGTAGTATGGGGAAACTTGTATGGCCACTGGTCATGCTTGTACCTTTTCACAGATTCCAAGGATGGGGGCATCAATTTGATCATCAAATCTGACTTCCATGAGCCATAGAACTTCCTCTGATAAAAAGAGCATTTGAATTTTTTAGATTACAAATCCAGCACTTCTCATAAGCACTTCATTTTAAAAAAAAAGAAAAAATCCTACCAATTAACTAGCTCTCAGTTTCCTTGTCCTCAGATTCTCTTTTTCCAGGATCTAAATGTCAGATGACATCCTAGCCAATGCTGAGAGTAATTTGAGCATTGTCATGGTTAATGAAATTGCCCTCTTATGTCAATGCAGTATAATAACTGCAAAACAAGAGGAAAAACACAAGCTCATCAGCTTTGTGATTTGAAGCATCTTAGTAAAAGTGATGTTAGCCATCTTTGCTGTTTGCATTTTTTCCACCTCCCAATTTAAGTTTTTCATAATTACTGTTCTGATTTGCTGACTGACTGACTTTCAACTCCTGGAAAATGCCTTTGTGGTATACTATGTGTCTTTCATTAAAGGATGGCCAGTCACGAACAGTGAGGCAATTCCAGTTCACTGACTGGCCAGAACAAGGAGTGCCAAAGTCTGGAGAAGGATTTATTGACTTCATAGGCCAAGTGCATAAAACAAAAGAACAGTTTGGTCAGGATGGACCCATCTCTGTTCATTGTAGGTAAGTAAAAATCTTCAATGCAGGTTGATTTTTTGTTATTCAGAACTTATTTTAAGATTTAAAGTTGATGTTAGGGATAGCTAATTGATGTGAAAGTGTAAAGAATGATTTCCCAGGTGAACCATCAGAAATGTAGTAAAACAATTCAATACACATCCCTTTAATCACCTATATCAGTCATTTTGGAACTCTTCTGTGGTAAAATCCCATGCTGACCCTAAAAGTGCCCCTCAAATGAAAGCAACCGTGTGATTTTTTTTTCCATTGCAAATTATCTTTGCCATAGGATAAAAACAGCTCTGGTCTATGCTGCATTCAGCACATGGTGGGAAATGCTTTTCTACAGAATGATGTACCTGATTTTGTTTTTAATACCAGTTAGCAGTGAGGCCATTATCGTGGCTGTGCTTGTTACATATAAACATGCTAGATGTCCTTGAGTGGCAGTTTATGGATGATAATCCAAACCAGCCAAGGAAAAATAGTTGCCATTAGGAAATAGCAACTGTAGCACTCAGAGACTGTGTCACAGTAAAGTCAATGTTTTTTGACTGGTCAGGCAAAAGTTCAGAACATAGAGCCTGAAATGCTGAGTACCCTCTGTTCCTTTTTTTAAATGAATTGAGGATGACAGCAGCTTTCAGGATCAGACCCATAGAAATAATCCAGAGTGAGGGGTTTTTTTTTTTAAATTATTGTTTTATGGCACCTTGCTTTGATTACAATACGTTAAAGTTACTAGCAGATGGCTAAAGATGATATATCTATCTTTGAGCTCTTACTTAATAAATTGCTTACATAATAAATTTCATTAGGATTTTAGAAATTAATTTTGCAACATTAAATTGTATTTTTGATAGAGGTAATTGTATTGTTTCTATAATGGGGAGACAATTAATGCAGGTGCAAGTTTCTGTGGGCCAAATGGTGCCTTTTTCTTCCATGCAAAAGCTAAGTGAACAGGTTTGATAGAGGGTATCTATAAAAAAAGGACTGAAAAGAAAATACTTTAGCTCTGCAAAACCCAGCAATAGCCATTGGCTGTATAACTAACTGCTGCAATGCCTTAGTGGACTTTAGTAGAAGCTGGGACCTCTGCATTTCGCTAAATAGGAAGTTTAAGCTAATGGCTCTGCTGCATCATCTAAATCTGTACTTTGCAGTTTCCCTAAAAGCCTACTACATATGGCTAAGGAGAGGGGCATTGCAGAACAGAGTTCAGTGGCATGTAGGGAGGGTAATGAATTATCTTTCACAGCCTCTCCAAGATAAGATCTGTCCCACTCTTGTTGACTTCAGGGATTTATGTTCCAGGGAAGTGGTGAGCAATATTTGGCCCTGTGTGGAGGCTCAGATGAGGAAACAAATGGTGGGCTATTTTTAAATCTGTCCAAGCTCTGCCCATGCTTGGTCTTTTAATAAGATGCCACTTACCCTAAATTATGAAGATCCTGCACCCACTGTAAGTCAGTGGAAGTTGAACCACTGACTTGGGACTTCAGTAGGAACAGGATGAGGCTTGTAATCATACTTCTTTCTTGGGTGCCTTGTAAGCTGCAAAAGAGTTAACATGGCTGACATGTAAATTGCCATTATTTACTGAATCTTTCTGAGTCAACATCTTGTCAATATGAATTGGAGCAGCTCGCACCCATCTTAAAGCTATTTTTTCAGGCTCTCTGCAAACTCTTCGCTGCTACATAGCTCAGTCTCACCCCTGTGGCCCTCTTATAAAAATTGCCTGTGGTCTGTATTCTTGATCTGTTTTCAAGGGCTGTATTTGTAAAGGGGGAAGCCAAGGAAATTCCTCACCCTCTGAACTTCCTGCTCACTGGTTCCCTGTAATTTTCCATTCTTCTTTATATTTTTTGTGTGGTTTGCTTACCTATATTACAGTAAACCATTATGACTCAGAGCTGTGCCACATTGAGTGATTTCTCCTTCTTTAGGAATTTTACAAATAAATCAATGTTTAAATCTTTCTAACCTCATTAGCAGTTAATTTAAAAGTAGTTAGCTCAGCAAAGGGCTTTTCCTGAATTTCAAGGCTCAGTAGTAGAAACAGGGTACAGTTGGACCAGCCCTAGGTATGTGTCAGCTTAACAACCACCCAGGCTCCTGTGCTTTTAAGTGGCTCTTTTTCAGCATCCCCTCTGAGCCTAGATATCCAAGATCTTGCATACTCTGCAGCTTTTGCTATCACAAACATTCATTTACAGATAAACTCTTGCCCCCAGCAAAAACTCGGCTTTCTCCTGCAAGCCCCTTTTCTCACTCTACTGCATGCCCCTCATGAAAAGCATCCTTCTCACCCCTACAGAGCTATCTGGATTATGGAAATCTTTGACTCAGCAGAGGGTCCTATGAATAACATAGCTAGCCCTCTTATGTACTGTCACTGTAGAAATGAGTTCATTGTTTTACTTGAGACTGACTGTATGAGACTGATCTTCAAAGTATTCTGCACTTGCACTTACCATTACTACTGTTTAGAAATCCTAAACATCCTTTGTTGAAGAGATCACACACTGTTTAAATATGCTTGTCAGCTTCAGCCACAAGTAAATGAATCTATCCATTTTCTGAAGCCTTTACCCAAGCGTTACACTTGCTTACTTAATTAGGACCTGAAAATGTGGAGATTTTTCATATTATTCAGCGTCTTCTGCATTAACTAACTCTCCAGATGCTTTCATGCTTCTCAAGAACACAACAGTCTGAATTAATTCCCTCCTCTCACTGGTTTAAAAAGTTATAAATAGTTGTCTTAAAGTAATAAGGATTCAAAATATATCTGGCCTGGAAGTCATCAGACTTATTTAGAAGAGCCATCCTTTTTTGTTTCAGTTCTCAAATTTGTTGTATGTGAAGAGGAAGATTTGTAATAGGTAAACCACCCTTCCTCTTCGATACAAGTTCTGTTTTTTTCACATACACCATATTGTGTATGTGAATGTTGAACCTGATGTTAAGTTCTCCATTAAACTGTAAAAGCAAAGAAACTGAAAGATAAAGCTGCTTACTCTTGCATGTTTCAGGGGTCTCAGGACAGGGAGAAAGCTCAAATACCATATGTAATGCATAAACAAGTTGAGATAAGGACAGAGAGGAAGCCTAAATTCTGGCTTCCCTTTCTTTTTTCATTTCCAGTTAGACTGTTGGCAGGCCAGTGAACCCTCTCATTTTCCCTTACCACATATTGACCACTATACATTCTTGGTCACAAACAAAATCCCTTAAAGTGCTTCCTGACTATCCAATTTTCATTGGAAGTACATTAGTACAATTTTGAGTTTGCCAGAGAACAGTCATTTTGTGAATGTATATAATTCCCACACAGAAGTTTTGCTTATGGAATCATTTCCCATATAGAGGGCCATGCACATATGGTATATCATATCCACAGCTAAATATTCAGCCAATTCTTTCAACATTTTAACTGTCAAGTAACATTCCTTTTTTATTGCAACAGTGCGGGTGTTGGGAGGACTGGAGTATTCATAACCCTGAGCATTGTGTTGGAAAGAATGAGATATGAAGGCGTTGTAGATATCTTCCAGACAGTCAAAATGTTGAGAACACAACGACCAGCCATGGTACAGACAGAGGTGAGAAGAATGACATACATATGCGTTAACTGGGTCAGGTTACATAGCTGGGTGGATTGAAAAAAGCAAGAAATGGTATATGGTGGGAGTGGGGTTTCCACAGCCAGGAATTTAAATAGAAGGTATACAATTTGATTGCCCTTTTAAAATGCTGTTGCTATGTATGTAGCTTATGCAGAGCATTTGCACAATTTCTCTTTCTATAAAAAGGGAATACCACTGCCTGGGAAATGTCCATTTTAGTGGTGACTGAATAACATATCTATGTGAACCTATATTCTAGAAGAAATTTGAGATGGAAACATTGCCCATATCATTTTGATCTTTTCCTTCACAGTGGTAATCTATATTCATAATAAGGGAGCAAAGTTTTGTCTGTGGGTAAACCCATTGGCTTGTGTGCATTCAGAGGGCGGACAGCACTCTGTGGCTTGAAACTGAATCTACAGTGTTTGTGCAGAGTTCACATAAAAAGTAAATGTGAATGTTAGGTATGAAAATGTTACACCCCTGTGGGGGGAAAAAAAATAAACTACAGTTTTGGGGTTTGTTTGTTTTTGTTTTTGTTTTTGATCGTGGGGCTCTGTATAAAGTTAGCGATCTCACCGTCATAAAGGGTGCTCTAGTCGGGTGAAGAGGGAAGTCTTCGGTAGGGCCAGCTAGCTGGTTGTTGGCCCCTGATTCAGGAATCATTCCAAACAATAAAGATCCCTTAAGCACATGATTAACTTTAATCAAGTGCTGACATCCTACTTAAGCATGTGCTGAATCGTCCTGAATTGGAGCCTTCAACTCAGCTCCAAGCCCATCGATCATATCCATAAAGAAAAGGAGAAGGATGGAAGAAAAGCATTTTTGGTGCCTTATATGGCTCTGAGTGCTTGATACTGGCTATTAAAATGTGTTTATGATTTCAAATTTAATATTGATTCCTGCAGTTCACTGTAAGAAAATGAAACTTGATCAATAAAAATTATACAACCCTTTTACTTATAGTGTTTCACAGACAGACACACTCTTAAAATGGAATTAGACCACTTTTAAAGTTTTATCACTTAGCCAAGTAACTCACAGACAAAATTGAAGAGTAAACTTCATTTATTTTCCATTACCATTGTTGCCGTAGAAAATGTACATCTAAGCAAAATGAAAAATATCTACTTTCTGTCCCATTAGTTCCTAGAAACAAATTTAGCAAAGAGAAAAATGGGATTTGTGGAGCCCACATAAATACAATGCTAGGCTGTGCAGCGTATATACTTTCTTACTACTTCAGCTTGCTTTTGGATAACGTACTTCAACTCCAGACTGAAAGCAGACATCTTCCATGCACTGTTATTTTCATCCAGGTGTTTGTGGAACAGAAGCCTAGAGCAGTGTTTCCCCACCAGTGTGCCATAGCATGCAGGTGTGCCATGGAATTTTTTGAAAATGTACTCAGAGTTCTGGATTGGCTCATGAATATTCATGAGTTTATTTGATGACTATATGGCAGTGTTTCCCAGAATAATAAAGGACTCTAAGTGTGCCATGGCAGAGAAAACATTGGGAACCACTGGCCTAGAGCTCTGTCCTGCAAGATGCAGTGCACTCTGGTCCCAGTCCAGCTCATGAGTAGTTCCATTAAAATCAATTTGGCTACCTATGCTTAAACTTGATCATGTGCTGAAATACTTTTCAGGATCATAACTAAAGTGCTTGCAGGATGAAACCACTAGTGATCATGGAAAATTAGATAAACTAAAATGGTTGTGTTGTGATATGGCATGATCCAATAGCAGCCATTAAATCGTGATCTGAATGAAATGAAACCCAGGTTTGTAGGACTGCAAGCTTGTAGCGTCACACAAACAAGTCCCCCAGTCCGTTTTGGTATTTTGGAGGGAATTTAGAAACAACATTTGTTCTTTCACATTAAGTGGGCTGTACAGCTTTGTTACACTCCAACATATAAAGACTTATGTGTGCAAATAAGATGAAGTGTTAGAAGTAGGGCTCACACTATTAGTAAATCTGATGCCGTCTGTACTTCCCACACCATTATTTCTGGTTCAGAGGACAAAAGAGGCTCTAGGTCTTATGTGAAGAGGCTTGGTGTGAAGTCTAAGCTGCATCATGTTAATGAGTCACTTAACTACACATTCCTCTCTGATGCTCTAATTCCTGCCCCTGCGTAGGACTAATTTGGTAACTGTACAGCAAGGCAGGATTGGGTCTCCCTATGCTTCCTGACCTGCATATTAGCTTGTGTTTACATTGAGCATACTACATCTGGACTGTGAGGAAATGAGATCTGAATGTGAGGCTTTAGAGTATTAATCACATTGACTGAGGTGTTATTTAAACATTCTGTTAGCAACTCTCAAATAGTATGAAATAATGCAAAAGATAAATCTTAATGCACTCCCCTCAGACGAAAAAGCTTTTCTCTAATCCTCTTGTATACATTCAGAACAACAACTAACGCTCAGTAAACACTCAGTAAATAAATATATATTCACATCACAAATAAGCAGGGTCCATGTAAGGAGAATGTTATTGCATTAAATGAGCATCTTAGCCCATTTTTGTTTACAGTATTTCAAACCAGTGTGTTCTGTTGATATCAGCAGGAGAATATCGTTGAACTTCTCTGGCCTCTGTGGGATACAGTGTATTCACAGTCTCTGATTTAATTAAAAGACAACAAACAGATATTTATATTTTCTTTCTTTATTTGTTCCAGGATCAATACCAGTTCAGCTATCGAGCCGCACTGGAATACCTGGGCAGCTTTGATCACTATGCAACGTAAAACCCCCTGACCCATTCTGGATTTTTACTGAAGGCCCTTTAAGATCCAGAGAGCCTCTTCTGAGCCATACAGTGTGCTTGAGAAGTACTTCTTAACTCCTAGCTAAAGACCGATTAGTGGGAATATTAAAAAATGAGAAACAAAAAAACAAAAAAAAAAAAAAAAACCCCACACATGTGCGCGCACGCATGCGCACACACACACACACACACACACACACACACACACACACACACACCCCCAAGATTCCAGGTGGACCAAGAATTCACAGTTTAATAACCTAACCTGAAATACAGTGAAAGAATCCTGACTGGTGAGGCATCTGAAGGATCTCATTTACAGATACCTCAAGGATTCAACTTTGGTTGAAATTAAAGGGAAGAAGAAATTATTGCAAAGAACCACCATCTTATTCAGGATTGTACGATTGTTGGAAAAATGAATCTTGAGAGTACGGCTGTTCGGTGCAAGATGTTTGTTAAAAGGCCAGTACCTGGCTTCTTAAGACAAAATGGACTCTTTGCTTCAACATCACCCCTTCCCACCATAATGCTAATAATAACACTTTAGGGAAAATGGGGGAATGTTTAAAAAGAAAGTCCTTGATTTAGTTTTTTAGTATTGTAAAGATACTGCTGACCTGTGCTTCATTTTTAACTGTGTAAACTTTTTCCTTTTTTTAACAAGAGTTTATCATTTGATGAAGTGAATTTAAAAAAAAAAGGTTGCATAACTGTTCAATTTTTGTTTCAGAATTGTAGTTTTTTTAAGCTGTAGAACTGTTACCTGTAATATCTTGCTGTAGAAATATTAAATAATTTCAAAATATGCACATTTTTGTGCAGTCCTATATCTACAGTACCACATTCTTGTTAGATATTACAGTTTGGTTTAATTTCATTTTTGAAAAAGAAATACTCATAATCAGTTAATCAAAGTGGGGCTCTTGGTTTCTTTTGGAATCAACAGGGAGGCGCAAAGTATAAAGCTGCTGCTAACAGACACACACACACACACACACACCTTTCTTTATATAACTATTCATATCTATCTCTCTATATTTTCACAGAGATACAGACAGATGGATATAGACACACATACATGTACTTATATATAGATGCATCAGTTCTTCCATGACTTGGGTTTATTGAAGTGGTGGGAAAGTTTTCCAGATTACTACATTCAACCCATATGGTACTTTTTTTTGAACATTTTTGCATTTTCCAGGGTCCATAGCATTTTTTTTTTAGAAGGGAAATGAGGAATGCACATCAGTGATAGTTGAACCTCACCCAAATGAAAAAAAAAAAAAGTGTATATACACACAATTACACAAAGACATACACACATTATGTGGTTGAGACTTCCTATGAAATTCAATATTTGTAACACTATAGTGCAATAACAAACCATATTATAAAGTACAGGAGGTGTGCATGTGAGGAAGGTCAGTGCATATCCCTTTAGGAGGGGAGACTATTGTAATATACTAGCTGTCAAGATGTTTAAAAATATATATTCAATCATATATTGTCTATCGTATGTGCTATGAAGTTTGCATTTATGATGTCTAACAGAGCAAAGCCAAATTCATATTGCTCTGTTAATAAATTAGAAATATTTTGTGGCATACAGCATTATTTAAAGATGCTGGCTTTTATTTTTATTTCACATTTAGAGTGCCTTATATTTGATGCCTATTTTGATAGCATTTCATTGTTTTCTTTTTTCTGTATTTACATTAGTTAATCTCGCTTAATCATTTCAATTAAAGCATTATCTTTTTAACACATGTAAAAACACTTTGAATAACATGCATTCCTGTTTTTTTAACTAAGTACGGGATGTAAATAAATCCAAGCCCAAAAAAGTTGGATAAACAGGGCTCTTTGTCCTTTTCACAATTCCAACAGCAAACATGCATTACTTTAAAGTTCCTTCTAAATTGGCTCTCATAAACCGCAGTGTTGATGATTACGGTATTGCCATCACGGAGATGTAGGACTGCACTAGTAATTTGTAATAGTCATTGTTAGCAGTACTCATGCATCATTCCTTTTGTTCAGAGCCAAATCCTGGTCATGTTATGTATATCAGTAGGCCCACTGAAGTCAAATTATTGATTGCAATGGCTATGTCTACACTTGCAAGTTAGTTTGAATTAAGGAGGCTTAATTCGAACTAACTTAGTCCCTATCTACACCATGCTTTCATTAGTTTGAATTAAGGAATTCCTTAATTTGAACTAATGAAAGCTTAGTTCAAACTAGTAAGACCTGCTGGTTAGTTGAAACTAAGCCCTTAGTTCAGTCCTTAGTTTGAACTTGGCACAGTGTGGGCATTTAAGTCCACTTCCTTAGTTCAAACTAAGGGCAGTTAGTTGGAATTAACAAAGTGGGTTAAGTCGAATTAACTGTAATTTGACTTAGTCCATGTTGTTAATTCAAACTGATAAGTCCACATGTAGTTCGAACTACATTCAAACTTACTAGTTCAAATTAACAAATTTGAGCTTAGTTTGGGAAGTGTAGACATAGTCAATGGAGCTAATAATATGGGTAAGGCAAATAGGATTTAGCCCTCAAAAATATTTTTTTAAATGACATTAGGTTTCCATTTGAGAGAGAAAATTCTTTAGATAATACAAACTATTTTCTGAGATCCTTTATAGGAAACCATTTACAGTGGCCCAAGTCTGTCATGCTTTGTACCATGTCAGCACACAAAAATCAAAGGAATACTTTCTTTCAGGTGTTAAATGAGAACCATATGTGTAGTTTAACTATGTTGGTGTAACATACAGGATTTTTTTTTTCTTCCACATTTCCCATCATGAGTAGAAAGAAATGTATGAAAGACCAAACACTAGCAAGCATTGTATTTGAGCACTTTTATAAAAAATAAAACAAAACAAAAAATATAAATATATATATATAAAATAATAATAATAAAAGTATTATAGAAGGCTACCTCAAGAATGAGATTCTATAACTTATATCAGAACTAGAGAAGAATGTGCACTATGTTTCTTTTTTCTTCTTCTTCTTTTTCGTTTATATCTTTTCAAGAATTATTGAAGTGCCAGATTACATAGTGCAGTCATGTTCTTTTAGCCAAATATAGTCAGACACACACACCATTTTAGAAGCATATGCTAAGGAGGACTGTTGCACACCATAGCTGTTAACAGGTTAAAGTTTTCTCTCCAGGAAACTTTTGCAAATTCTAAAGAAAAAAGAGGGGAAAAACCAGAGATAAATAGTGAGTGAGGAAAAATACCATTGGATAAATGAGACAGCAAATGTTCCAGTAATATTGCTGTTCAGGAGTTGTTTCTAAAGATAACTCTGTTAGCATCATTGATGTGCATTCCACTTTCTGTACACTAATGTATAGTCATTCTATAGTTAATTTAAAGGAAAAGCATCTTTATCTGCATTTACCATAATCTTCCAAGCTTAGAATTGGTTTCATCAGCATAACCAGTACGGTGCTATTATTTACCTATGTATGTGTAGTTATGTATAATTTTGTAATTAGTTACAATGGAAGAAACTCAAAATATATAAAAATGATTTGTACAGAACTTTATTTTAGCTCTTTTTTTAAAAAATGATTTGCATGGCTAGACAATGGAGAGGATGGCTGGGGGAAGGGAGGGGCCCTCTAGGGAGATCTGCACTTTCTATACCTTTGTACTATGCACTGCCCTATTGATTCTACACCCAATAATGTTATTACTTGAACCCATCTGTAAGAAACTGCTTATGAAAATCCACTTGTGTGTATGTAAATAACACAGTACATAGAAAAATGGGGGAAAAGTGTTTGCAACAACAAAAAAAATGCAACTGCTTTTTTTCCTTTTATTCTCCCTTCCTTCCTTCCTTTTTTATTTTTCTTTCTTTCTTTTGTTCTTTCTTTCTCTTTTTGCTGGTTGGTTGGATGGATTTTTTTTTATTTGGGGTGCCCTGATACTCCAGCAGATATCAGAAGGCTGCAAGTCCCATCATCCCCATCTGTTACGTGGCTTCGCCATTCAAGCTTGGAGTGTCTTTACAAAGATAATAAAAGTTGTGTTCTTTGCTCTCGTTTTGGATGCATAGACTGAAAAAAATTTAAAAAAAAATTACCTTGTAAAATGGCTTGTTAAAAAATACAATTACCTCTAATTAGTAGTACGCGTAAATGTTTTACAGAATGAAAGGCGTGCTTTTTATTTTCTTACTTCGTTACATTGGTGGCGAAAGAAAGTCTGTATGAAAATCAGTTCTTTGCTGACACAAGTTCCATTTGTTACAAATGAATTCTAATAAAAATGTCAGTGTTATGCAGCCCTGGTCCTCTTTTCTTAAGCAGTGCTTCTGGAATCAAAACGGGATGGGGTGCATGTTCTTGGTCACAGAGGAGTCTAACTGAAACTGTAAATTAGTTATTAATCTTAACTACTAGCAATGCACTGAAAAATTCATTTCCAGATTAGCAAATATGTTGTTCTCTGTGGCGATCTTTTGGCCTATGGCTGGCAGATTCGCAGCTGGTATAAACTGTCATAGTTTCATAGACTTTAACACAGCTATGAAGATTTAAGCTCATTGATCTGGCTCGCCATATTTAAGGAATTGTTTCAGTTAACTTAAGACAACCACATGTTGGCCCATATAAGGAGACGTCTGCAGTTTTTGGCAAATTATAGAGGCATTGTGGGTAGTTGTCATGCCTCAGGATTTTGGTTTCTAGATCCTTAATTTCCAGAAAGAATTACAAATATCCCACCTTGATTGGTCAGATTGTTGTTATTTGAATAGTGGCATGCAGATCTGATGATTTTGTAATTAATCTCTGCACTAAACCATATGCTTTACTGTTGTGATTGGATACCAAATGGGTCTCTAAAACTGCTATAAAAGCAGTATGAAAAGTGGCTATATTATTTTATCTTAAAGGATTTGGGTAACATGATAATATGTAATGAGAGCAAGCGCTGTGAAGTATGTTTCAGATTCCAAGGGTTTGTCTTCGCTGATGGTGGCAAAATCACCACCATCAGATGGCTTCTTTTGGATTGATTGAGTGGATGTGGAGACCCGCTCAGTTGATCCAGATGGCAACTTAATAAATCCACCTCTGGAAAAACAGTAACACTGCATTGATGGAAGTGCATTTCCCATTGGCACAGAGATGTGAAGATGTCATGGTAAGTAGAATTTAGAAAATCGATGCACAATATGAAAGCTACTGGATGCAGCTTGCGTAGCTCCTGTTGATTGTTGCCAAATTTTGCAGTAAGTATGTAGGCCAAGTATTACACTAGTCAAATGGTTCCCAGCCTCTGCTCAGTGGACCACTGGTAGTCTGTGAGAGTAATGCAGATGGTCTGTGTTGGTGGAAGTGGGGCGGAGCAGATCATGTAATAATAATAATACAATCCCTTTATCATTAGGTGAGTGTGTATCTTTTTCCCACTGCTAGCCCTACTGAAGGTAAATGTGCTATGATGAGTGCAATATGTTTTTGAGTGAGCACAATAAATCATTAGACCTAGCTGTGTGGTTTTAATACCCCTTGATATATACGTTTGCACTGGGCCAGAAAAAAAATTATGCTTGGGTCTTCCTTACAACTGTGTCTAGACTGGCCCAGTGCTGCCTTGAGAGCTAAGTACCAAGCTAGCAGCTGCTGCTCTCTGCTTTGCTTTCAGTGCTGGATGGTAGTATATGTACTTGTTGGGGAGAGGAGGTGCAGACACTATTACAGACACAAAGAAAAGGCGGGGGAGGGCAATCAAATACGGTTTTTGAGCCATTGATCTAAGGGCCTGCCTAAATAGAACAGTAATGTGGACTTTGAGGGTATGCTTTTTAAAGCGCACTAATGTGTTTCTAATTTATTGGTCCACATTGAGCCTGCTAGTGTACATTGAAGGCTCCTTCTGCTCTTTAACATAGTGATGTTTGCAACAGTGCTACATTATAGTGACCTAAGGACCACTATGAATATATTACTCATTATGTAATATATACTATAATGAGCAATGTATATAATTATTCTATTATAATGAGTAATGTGTGTAATGCTTCTTACACTTCACTGTTACGAACAAAGAGAAGACCCTCAAAAAATTATGGACATCAGCATAAAACTCAAGCGTTGCCAAACATACCCCCCCCCATGAAATTACTAAATTCCAGCAAACAGAAGGCCCATTGATAAGTATGAAGCTTCACATTTTTGAGAGGTGATGTGTAATATTCCTATTTTACTAATAATATTAGACCAGATAAGTGCCACTAACTTAAAAAATATACTGGATATTAGACTGCAATATTTCCAACCACGCCACTTCCAGAAAATACTTTAAAAATAAGTTTTGAAAAACACAGAATAAAAGAGTCTCTCTGGCATGCTGGCAAAGTAACTAGAGAATCAACCACTGATAGTATGGAGTAAAAAACATAGGTTAGGCTTTTGAAAAAGAGAGGATGTATTAAGAAAATATTCCTACGTAGCGTTAAATAATTAACGTATTTTGAATTAATAGGTATGTTTTTAAAAAATAAAGGATTCGAGTGCTGTATACTGGAATTCACATCAGAAAGCTTTGCTCTTGCAATAGCTTTTCTGTTTTCACCAAAGGCTATTTTCTGCCCCTTTTTTCTGACTATGATGGCTATTTTACCAAGAGCCAGCATACTTCCAGAGCCTAGCACAGTCAGTATAGACTGGTGGAAACATCTGCTGACTAGCTTCACAGAAGTACCAAATGATAACCTGCAAATGATACATTGGAATGAATAGAGATCATTTTGCATCCTAGCTATAAATAGGGTGCTTTTAAACCCACAATGCATTCAGCTTGTTTCTGTCAGCAGAATATAAGGAAAAAAAGTATTATTATAGGCGGAACAAGCAAACAGGCTTTCCTTGCCAATAAAAGCAGTCCATTATATATTCAACCATTTTATTGGATCTGGAATATAAATCTTTTATGTCGGTTCAATATTGCTTAGAAATGCCTTCCCTTCTCTGCATATTTAAGAAAAAAGTACAAATGTAAGTATTCCTTCATTGGGGGGAAACCCAAATATACGATATTAATAAATAAAAGCTTTTTACAGGTTTCGTCTTGTTGTTCTTGTTTGTAATTTAGTAGCATTCAGAGGATCTCACTGAATTCAGTTCCACATCTTGTTAGGGGATATACAGACAGAATAAGATACAGTCCCTTTGCCAACAACTTTCAGCTAAATAAAAGGCAGGAGGGGAAACAGACACAGAATGCTGGATTGAATAGTCAATCCTCAGTACACCTTGCATTCTCTCTTGGACATTGTTGATAAAAAAAAAAAAAATTTAAATGTCATTTCCAGATCCCTGAAAAAAAAGTCACATTTCCCTTGAATATTTCATGTTTCATTAATGGAGAAAGGTAAGATATTTTTGTTCTAAATGGTGAAAATTGCCACTCGCTGGCTTTAGATTTGGCTTACAAATATATTAAGCTGGAGTTTTCACCAGCTATAGAGTCAAGCATTTTTTGTGAATTCAGTCTAAAATTGTCAGAAACGCTGGCCCTGAAATCTATTGTTGGTGGCTGTTGTACCTTTGCTACTCCAACTATCCAAATGTAACAGGAAGCACACCAAACGTTGCATTACAAAGCATGTTCTTGTAAATGCTGCTGTATTTATGTCTGTTGAAATGGAAGGATGTGACTAGGCATCTAGATCATCAACAAAGACTACAAACAGCCCATGTGCAAGAGAAGTGTGTTGACTCACCTTGTGCACAATAGTGCATTCTGATGCATTATACTTTATATTATAAACTTTCATTAGACTTGGAAGGATCTATAAATTACTTCAAGAAGTGCCCACTGTAGTGTTGCTGCCTTCCCAGGATGTTTTTCCCCAGTCTGAATTTCTGTGGCTGACCCTTTCAATTTGGCAGAGACAAGCAGCTATAAGCTTCAGGACAGCATTTTACAGCTGAATGCTGCTGCCTACATCTGACTCTCTCCCATGGGCTAACAACATTTTATATTTTTCCCTTTCTTCCTGCTAAGGGAATAGGGCATCCACACAATACCCTTTTTATTACTTCTGACAATATCCTAGAAAAAAAAAAACTAAGCCTATTATGTCTGTATAAAAAGTGAGGGAGGTGTGGGTCCCTTGCACCCATATACATCCTTGCACTAATTTTCATAACATGCTTAAAGAGCAGAGTAACCATCAGAGCGCTGGAAACAGCAACAGCAGCACGGCTGAGCTGTAAGTACAAACGTTCCTGAAACCAGAGGATATGGATGCTGCACAGCTGCTGCAATCCATGACTATGCCACTATTTAGTCTCTGGCTTGTGGTCTGAGAACTGGCACAAAACCATACATGATCAGGGAAACCACCTCTCTATTCAAAAGGGGCAGTCATGTTAGTCTAGTACAGCAAAACAAGCAAGGAGTCCTGTGGCACTTAAAGACTAACAAATTTATTTAATGCATGAGCTTTCGTGGGCAAAAGATGGGGGGACCTACAAACTGGGAGGAAAATAAATGAAGTAATACACAAAATAAAAATGATTTTCCTCCCGATCTGTAAGTTCCCCCATCTTCAAAGCTGCTGATGAAGTGGAATCGTCTCCCATGCAAGCTCATGTGATAAATAAATCTGTTAGTCTTTAAATGACACAGGACTCCTTGCTTGTTTCAACGCTCTAATGCCGGCACAGTGTAAACAAAAAGCTGTTGTATGAATGCATTTACAAAGCTCAAAATGAACGTCTATTTCCAGACATAAGTTTAGCAACCCCACTGGACTTACACATGGAATGTAATAACCAACTTTTAGTTTGAGTGTCTCAGCAATGAAGGGTTGACCCAAGCCTTAGGTAAATGTGTGACCCTAAAATTGCCAAGAGTCATGTGATTTTTGTGACATAACAAATGTAGTCTGCTTCCAATGGCTGGGCAGTATTAGAACACCATAAGAGCACGCGTAAGTCAGTGTAGTAAACTGTATACAGCTTGGGAATCAGTGATTAAATACATTGGTGTAGTGCTTGACCTCTCAGATTGTAACTATCTGGCTTCTTTTAAAGGACGTTAAAATGAGGTTGAGTAATGCTGTTTGAGTTATTGTATGTTTCCACCACTTGTTCAAATATTAATTTTTTAAAGTAAAATGGAATCTTGCTTTTGAGTTCACAGGTGTTCTGATATTTGTGACATTTGTTTTCTATGTTTATTGGACTTAAAAAAACTACTCATTTTTCTAACGGGAAGTACTTTTCCCAGTGAAAGTTACGCAATGTTGCAAGTTAACAAAGATTTCTTTTAACTTAGAAATTATTCCAACCATTGCAGAGGTGGGCTGTGACAGAAGGCTTTATAGGGTTTGCAAGGGGCACAAGGATAAATTCAGCTTCCTCATAGCCCAGATTGACCCCTTGGCCCACTTGCGTACTTTATGTGTGTTGCATTCCAGTGCCTCACAAGCCAGGCACCTGGCTTTTGTATTCTGTATTCTATCTCACACCAACTACAACAGTAGATTTACCATATTTGAACTTTTCAAAAAAGAGGACACGCCAGAGTTGGGGGAAGGGCAGGCTCGCCAGACCAGCCCCACACCAGGGCCAGATTAGAGGACCCCTGGCCCTGTCTGCCTGATTTGGGGGGGGGGCGCCCGGCACCCCTAGCCGCCCACACAGCAGGGGCATTGCACAGCAGGGGCACTGTTAGCTACCAAAAACCACTCAGGGCATGACCTCACTCCTAACACATGTGCCACGCTCCCGCTGCCCCAGGCATGCTTGCCCCACAAATGCAGCATTCCCCAGCCATGCTCAGCCACCCACCTCCCCAACTACACTTGCTCTCCCCCCCCCCCCAAATGTAGCACCTCTCAGTCACACTGGCTCCCTGATCCCTGGACCCAAATCCACACCCCCCCCCAACTACACACATCCCGAACCATGCTTGCCAGGGTACACCTAGTCTGTCCCCTCTGTGCCCACTGATCCCAGGCCTGATCCCGGGCCTGCTGCTGGGGAGCCCTGTATCTAGAGCAGTGTAGATCCCGGCGTATCCACATCAATGGATTCTATTTTCATCTGCCCAGACTGCAATCCATTGCTGCCACTGCTTCTATGAGCTGTGTCAGCAGCACACAGAGGAAAAGGAAGTACTCCAGCCAATCTGAGCACAGGTGTGTTTGTAGTCTGCCAGCCAATCAGAGTTTCAGTCACAACAGGCTGGGGCTTGGAGAATCACTGCTGACTGGCAGACCATCAGCATCCTGTCCTTTGATTGGCTCATTCCATATGACTTCCCTGTCCACTTCTTCCTTTTCTTGTTTGCAGTTTGCATGCCATGCTGTCAGTCAGCGATTTCATTGGCGGCCAAGGAAATCTGATTGACAGCACAGCATGTGAAACGCAAACAAGAAAAAGAAAAAGTGGGTGTGGGCCATGTGGGGAATGAGCCAATCAAAGGCTAAAATACTGCCTGTGAGCCCAAGCTCAGCTGCAGATTCAGTTATGGTTATAGATAAAACATGGCATGACGATCGTGCACCAGATAGATGCTGTCACACTGAGCAGATGCGGGGTGAATGTGGATCCACATTTTAGTATCTGTGCTAGGCTCTAGCCACTGCTTTCTGGGGCAGAACTAGTGTTTGGGGCTAGGGTTGGATATTCCTAGACATTTAAAAAAATCCTGCCAGGTGGACATTTAATGTCCAAAATAGAGGATGTGTCCAGGCCAAACCAGATGAATGGTAACCCTATAGAATCATAGGGTTAGACAGGACCTCATGAGGTGAGCTAGTACAACCCTCTGAAAAAGCAGGACCACTCTCACTAAATCACCCCAGCCAGGGTTTTGTCTAACCAAGCCTTAAATATCTCCGAAGACGGAGAATCTACCAAAGTAACCCATTACAATGCTTCAGTGCCCTTCTAGTAAGAAAGTTTATCCTAACATCAAACCTCGCCCACCCCAGCTGTAACTTGAAACCATTGCTCCTCGTTCTGTCCTCTGTTACTACTGAGAACAGCCAAGGTCCCTCCTTCTTTGAGCATCCCTTCAAATAGTTGAAGGTTGCTAGCAAATCCCCCCCGAGTCTTCTCTGCCGCAGGCTAAATAAGCCTAGTTCCTTCAGGCTCTCTTCATAAGTCTTGTACTGCAGCCCTTTGACCATTTTTGTTGCCCGCCACTGGACAATTCCTAATGTGGCCACGTCCTTTTTGTAGTGGGGTGCCCAAACCTGGACACAGTATTCCAAATGTGGCTTCGCTAGTGCTGAGTAGAGGGGAATAATCACATACCTTGATCCGCTGGCAACACTTCTATTCATGCAGCGCAGTATGCCATTGGCCTCTTTGGCAACAGGAGCACATGGTTGACTCATACCCAGCTTGCCATCCACCATAACCCCCAGATCCTTTTCTACAGTGCTGCTACTTAGCTGATTGCTCCCAGCCTGTAGCAGTGCATGGGGTTTTTCCCATCCCACGTGCAGGCCTTTGCACGTGTCCCTGCTGAACCTCATGAGAATTCGTTTGGACCACTGCTCCTATTTGTCTAGGTCTCCCCGAATCCTGTCCCTGCCTACCAGCATATCTACCATTCCCCCTAGCTTGGTGTCATCTGCAAACTTAATGACTGTGTCTACACTGAGCATTTCAATTCGAATTACTGAATTTGAACTGACCAATTCGAATCAAAATTCAAATTCAGTCAATTCGAATTGACACGGCCACACCAGAAAATCCAATTTGAATTGGCATGTCCATGAACAGGACTTGCTGGTTCAAATTCAGTAGCGGGCACTATTGTATCGGGGAAAAAGCAAGCTGTGGCTAATTCAAACTAACAGTGAATTCGAATTGACGTGGCCATACTATGTCAATTCGAATTACTCACTTCGAATTGTCCCTGACTTCGATGGAAAAAGCAGGTTTGACCAATTCGAACTCCGCTTTCCTCAATGCAAACTGAGGAGTACCTCAGTTCAAACTGAGGAAAGTGGGCATGGCCATGCACTTAATTGCATTCGAATTCACATATAAGTGTAGACACAGCCAATGAGTATGCTCTCTCTTCCATCATCCAGATCATTAATGAAAATGTTGAATAGAACCAGCCCCAGGACTGACCCCCCCTCAGATGCACCACTCATTACTGTTTGCCAACTAGACATTAAGCCATTGACTCCTACTTGCTGAAACCATTGATCTAGCCCATTCTCTATCCACCTTACAGTCCACACATCCAGCTCATACTTCCTTAACTTGCTGATGAGAATGCTGTCGGAAACAATATCAAAAGCCTTCCTAAAGTTGAGGTATATCACGTCAATGGCTCTTCCTGCCTCTACAAATCCAGTTATCTCATCATAGAAGGCAATGAGGTTGGTCAGGCATGATTTACCCTTGGTGAATCCATGCTGCCTGTTCCTCATCACTCTATTTTTCCTTCAAGGGTTTCAGAATGAATTCTTTGAGAACCTGGTCCATGTTTTTTCCAGGAATTGAGGTGAGGCTGACACATCTGTAATTCCCTGGATCCTTCTTTTTCCCTTTCTTGAAGCTAAGTATTATATTTGCTTTTTTTTCCCCCCAGTCCTGTGGCACCTCCCCTGTTCGCCACAAGTTTTCAAAATAGTGGCTAGTGACTCTGCTATCTCATCACCCAACTCCCTCAGCACCCTCAGATGCAGTTCATCTGGCCCCCCCCCCATAGACTTGTGCACATTCGACTTCTTTAAGTAGGCCCTAACCAGACTGTCCATCACCAATGGCCTCTCTTCTCGCCAATCTGTCGTACCCAGTAAGTGGGCTGGGAGCTGGCCCGCCTTCTGAAGACTGAAATAAAAAAAAGCATCGAGTGTGTCGGCCTTATCCTCATCCTCCACCAAGGATACCTGCCCCATTCAGTAAAGGACCTACACTATCCCTGATCATCTATTTGTTATTAACATAGTTGTAGACCCCCTTCCTGTTATCCTTCACATCCTTTGCTAGCTGCAACTCCAATTGTACCTTGGCCTTTCTGATTTTATCCCTGCAGTCCCAAGCAATATCTTTGTATGCCTCCCTAGTCATCTGGCTAAGCTTCCACTTCTTGCAAGCTTCCTTTTTATGTTTCAGCTCACTGCAGTGTTTTCTGTTAAACTATGCTGGGCGCCTTCCACATTTGGTGTTCTTTCTGCTCATCAGAATGGTATCGCCCTGTGCCCTTAGCAGGACTTCTTTAAAATACAGCCAGCTGTATTTTAAAGAAGTCCTGCCCATCAACTCCCTAAGGGAGCCAAAATCTGCTTTTCTGAAGTCCAGCATCTGCGTTTTCCTTTTTTCCATTAATCAGCATCTTAAACTCTACCAGCTCATTGTCGCTGCTGCCAAGGTTGCCATTCACCTCTACTTCTCTGATCAAATTTTCTCTGTTTGTGAGCAGCAGGCTGAGTGGTACAAGGCCCCTAGTTGGGTCCTCCTGCATGTGTAGCAGGAAGGTGTCCGCAATGCTCTCCAGAAACTTGTTGGATTGCTTGTGCACTGCTGTATTGCCCTCCCAGCAGATGTCAAGGAATTGAAATCCTCCATGAGCACCAGGGCCTGTGAGCTAGAAACTTCTGCTAGCTGTCTATAGAATTTCACATCCAGCTCCTCTTTCTGGTCTGGCAGTCTATAGCAGACACCCAGCATGTCATCCCCCTTGCTGCCCGCTCCTCTAAACTTAACCCACAGACTTTCAAATGGCTCGTTTCCACTTTCATAGTGGAGCTCTAAGCAGTGATTTTTCTACATATAGCGCTACTCCTCCCCCGTCCTTCTTTCCTGCCTGTCCTGCCTGAACAATTTATATCCGTCCATGGCAGAGCTCCAGTAATACAAGCTAGCCCACCAAGTCTATGTTATTCCAATTATATCATAGTTCCGTGTCTGTGCCAGTACTACCAATTCTTCCTGCACAGGGGAGCCGGGGTGGCTGACACATCTCCCCACTCTCCCCTGCCCTGCCAGACAGCACTGGAACGGCATTTTGAGGCCTCCTATTTATAGGGGCTCAGTGTTTTGGGGCCCCTAAAAATAGAAAATGAAACCAGAATGTTGAATTCTGGGCTGCACTATTTTAAATGGTGGGCCCCAGAACACAGCGTTCCAGCTCCATTTTTTTAGGGGCCCCAGAACACTGGATGACGCAGCCTTTATAAAGTTTATCTCATTCACAAGGACTATGCAAGCATCAGGCTTTGAGGCCTTTATAAAGTGTACCTTAGTTGAACAAGGTAATCGTTCGTCCACCATAACTCTCCATACATGTATCTGTTTAGGTAAGTATTTCCCTTCAACAATGTAGCATCCCAGTGCATCACCACCATGAAGTGTATACCCTCATAACGCCCCTGTGAGTTAGGGATGTGCTATCACCATTTTACGGTCTTCAAACTAAGGCAATGATGACCAAATCCACAAAAAGACTTTAAGGGATATTCACAAAGGAATTAAAAACTGTGGCACACTCACAGATTACCTATGACAGCTGACTCAGGCACAGGCTTCATGTCTAAAAGTAGCTGCGTAGATGCAAGCAAGCTTGAGCTCAGAAAGCCTCCACCACCATAAGGTCCCAGAGCTCAGGCTCCCACCTGAGCCTGACCATCCACAAAGCAGTTTTTCAGCCCTCGAGTCTAAGCCCTGCAAGTCCATGTCATGTGACATGGACCAGTCATTGGCTTTTATCCCTGTACATAGTCAGCCTTCGAGACACGAAACTCCTTTATGGCTGCCTAATGCAGTAGAGAATTTTAAACTTACCAAGGCACCTAACGAAGCAAGGAGCCCTGTGGCACTTAAAGCCTAAGAAATTTATTTAATTGCATGAACTGTCATGGGAAAAAAATCCTACCTCATCAGACACTTCAAAGCATCTGACGAAGTAGGATTTTTCTCCCAAGAAAACTCATGCAATAAATAAATTTCTTAGTCTTTAAGTGCCACAGTGCTCCTTGCTTTGTTTGCTGGAACCAGACTAACACGGATGCCCCTTTGAGGCGCCTAAGTTTTTGTCGCTGGGCATGCACGATGCTGCAATAGGAAGGCACACAATACTTATCATCCCCCCCCCCCGCCCATGCCACAGCACAAGCCATTAACTAAGGGCAGACAGGCATTCCTACACCTATCTTCTTTCCTTACAGTCCTAGGTTATAAGGTGAGTGCTGAGCATGAACCCCTGGACAATTTGCTCCCAAAGGGAGCTGGGGGTATACACACTGTGGCAGATGCTTTTTCACCAATCAGGAGTCTATATGCATGAAGAGCCCGGGACATTACCACCAAATGACATTGTCATAAACAGCATCACTGTCACCACCATTAGTGTCTGGGACCCCGCATGCCCCCATTTGCTTTGGCTTATTAAACCTTGTTATTCTGATTTATGAGGCCCTGGAAAAAGACAGTTTAATTGAACTCAGCACGAGTAGAATGACTATTGAATGTGGTTGCACTCAGCACGAGTAGAATGGCTATTGAATGTGGTTTTTGAGCTTGAAATCATCGTGGAGATGACTGTGAACCTGTCTGGATTCCACTGTTATCAGTGCTGGCTGCATTACTGCAGATCTTCACCATCTTATTTTGAAATGAGGAAATGGTGTCTGGACCTGTCAAGGTTTATTTTGAAACAATGGCTGTTGTTTCAAAATAAAACTCTCGTGTGGATACACCCCTTATGAACTGGGGTGGGGTATGAATCACGGTACGGATTGACATAAGGAAGAGACTGAAGCATGGATTAACGTATATAACTACACTGAGGGATAGTGTTGGCATATGTGCTTGCCTTTCTGTGAAACTCATTCTATGATGTGATCTAATAATACTAAAAACTTCCTTGATGAAATAAAAAAATACATATAAACATATATTAGACAAGCACAATAGTCACCCAAGGCCAGGCAGGCCAGCTGCTATTACCACATCACACCAGTAACAACAGAATCTTACAGGGGAAGGAAAAACAAACGGAAAACACAGACGTTTATGAACAAGTGAAATCAGTGTACAAAACAGACTCCAACTTCCCACCACCACCTAGCTCTCTGGTCACCCTCTTCTTCTTACCCTGTTTCCTTTGTGCCAGGGAATTTGAATGGAGTCCTCCACAAGGGACCCATGGGTCTGCATGGACAAAGTTGCTCTGCCCAGCAGCTCATGGTCCACCTAGCCATGGCAGTCTCCAAGTTATTTCTGGATGGCACCACAAGATACTGAGCAGGAAACTCAGCCCATGGTACAGAGGAGACAGTAATTTTTAGACATTAGGGGTATCAGCTGCTTAAACAGCTTTTTGCTGTACTCTGTTGCCCTCCTTTTACTGCCATTTCTGTTCCAGGACTGCAAAGCAGTTGAGGACAGAGGGAGCAAAGCTGCTTATGGCATACAATCTGCCACAGTGGAGACATGCTGCTTGCCAGGGCGTCATATTACTTTTGTCTTGATCTGTAGAATTAAAATGCATTCCTTTACTTTATCAATAAACACTAAAATGAAACCAGAAACTCACCTGGCATCCCGTCCATGTCTTTTCCAGGCTCCATGGTGGACTGTTCCTCAAACAGATCCTCCACGTTTCACCCCAGGATGTGCTGATGAGCCTGCTCTAAAGTCTCTGCTGGGATCAGTTGCAGCAATAGAATCACTTCACTGTCCTCAGCTGGTACCTGCTGCTGTCTTCCATTGCCACATGCTGGAGTCTGGAGCCAGCAGGGAGCCATCTTGTTGAGGTCATCATGTACCTTCATTGGTTTGGTGCTTGACACAGCAGAGAACACAATCACGTACCTCATAAAATTATGTCAGTAAGTGGACACTGGGGCACAGGCCTGGTCTCTGGTCACCCCTGTACTCAGTCTTGAACCAGCTAATCCATTGCCCACCAGAAGGTGAGAATGACCAATGGGATTCTGTTCAATCCCACTATACCTGACATTGGCTACTGTTGGAAGACAGAAGAAAAAGCAAGAAGTCTTGTGGCACTTAAAGACTAACAGGTTTATTTATCGCATGAGCTTTCATGGGAGAAAATCCCACTTCGTCAGATGCTTTGGAGAGAGGGAATTTACAGAATGAGATGAAAATAAATGCAGGGAAGTGTAAGACATGGGATCAGGTCATACTACAACAGCAAATCAGAGCATTTGTAAGGATTCAAACTCCAGGTGAGAGCATACAGAGGGAGGGTGAAGTCAAATTACCTGTTATAATGTGAAAAGAATCCATAGTCATGATTCAGCCCTGCTTTCACACAATCTAATCTGCATTTTAGTTCGATTTCGGCTGTTTCTCTTTGAAGTCTCTCCTCGCCTACAGATAACCCCCGAACCTTAAACAGATACTCACCAGCAAATACAGACCTAACAACAGAAATATTAAAGCAGGCACATATCCCTGCAACAAACCACACTGCCAGCTCTGTCCACATATCTGCACTAAAGATACCATCATAGGGCCTAATCAAGCCAGCTGGTCCATCAAAGGGTCCTTTCACCTGCTCATCCACTAATTTGACTTATGCCATCATATGCCGGAAATGGATGAGCAAGTGAAAAGCCCTTTGATGGAGTACCTGGCTTGATGAGGTCCTATATTGGTGTCTTTTGTGCAGATATGTGAACAAAGTTGGCAGCATGGTTTGTTGCAGGGATATGTGCCTGTTTTAATGTTTCTGTTGTTAGGTCTGTAGTTCCTGGTAAGCATCTGTTTAAGGTTTGGGGGTTGTCTGTAGGCAAGGAGAAGTCTGTCTCCCAAGGCAAGAGAGAGTGAGGGGGTCATCTTTTAAAAAGCCTGGCGGTCCTTAATGATCTGTTGTAGAGGTCTGACTTGAGGGGTTGTATGTAGTGACCAGTGGCGTGGTATTGTTTTCTTTTTTGGGCCTTTCCTGTAGCAGTTGACTGTGGGGTATCCATCTAGCTCTGCTCATCCAGTCATGTGATTTATGCCATCATGTGCCGGCAATGCCCCCACACCTTATACACTGGACAAACAGGACAGGCCCTATGCAGAAGAGTAAATGCACACAAAACTGACATCAGAAGTCACAACACAAAAGAAAATAGTTGCTGAGCACTTCCATCTTCCTAATCACTCCATTGATGATTTCTTAACGATGGTCCTCAAGAAAATCAATGGGCCATCAAGACTTCAGAGAGCAACAGCCGAAATTCAAATTAGATTGTGTGAAAGCAGGGCTGAATCGTGACTATGCATTCTTTTCACATTATAACAGGTAATTTGACTTCACCCTCCCTCTGTGTCTTGTTTCCTAGAGTTTAAATCCTTACAAATGCTCTGATTTGCTGTTGCAGTATGACCTGATCCCATGTCTTAGGCTCCCCTGCATTTATTCTCATCCACTTCTGTAAGTTCTCTCTCTTCAAAGCACCTGACGAAGTAGGATATTCTCCCATGAAAGCTCATGAGATAAATAAATCTGTTAGTCTTTAAGTGCCACAAGACTCCTTGCTTTTTTTGCTTTACTAGACTAGCACAGCTGCTCGTTTGGAACTTGTTGGAAGACAGGATGCTGGGCTAGCTGGCCTATTGGTCTTACCCAGTATGGCCATTCTTATGTTCTTTTTCACTGAACTGAACACAGGTCCGGGAAATTTCCAATACTTTCAGCTTCTTTGCTATTTGCTGGTAAGTGTGGGTGTTCCTTGTACTCTTATAATGTGCACTGGTTTGTTGGTGTCATGCCAGAAAGTTACCAAAAATCTGGCTGTGCTCCCATGACCATGAAGCAATATGCTTTGCAAATGATTGCTTCTGTTCAGTCTCCATTGCAACCACAGAAGGCTCTCAAAGAGTGTGTTTTCAGCTCACTGTTCTGAGGGAAATAGAAAGATTAAATACTGATTCACTGAGCTGCATTACATCAAGTGGCAGGGGGTGGGCTGCTTCCATTGCCATGGAGATTCTTGAGATAGCAAGGACTAACAAAGGTGGCCCATAGGATTGTGGGATACTTTTGGCAGACTTTCAAAGCAAGGCATGCTGCAAAGCAATAGGGGTCAAGAGAAGGTCCAGATTCAGGTTCTTGGACTCTACTTCTGAGTGCAAGTTGGACAAATTTGTGTATAGACAGAAGAGGACTAGTGCTCAGACCTGTGTCTGGACTAATATTACCGTGTACATATATCTTCTCTGTGCTATTGTTATCCAAGGTTCCAGTTGCTCCTTCTGACTACTTTTTATTTTCAATTTTAAAAAAATTATCCAAAACTAGCTAAGTTTCAGTAATACATAGGCATTTCAGTTTTGCAAGTATAAGTCTTTGACTAGCATCACCCAGCATTTTGAGTCTCTAGCTCTTAACATGCAATGTATCATTCATTTTCTTCCTGGGAAGGTGCTATATATGAATGTAGTTTTCACTTTTGTCCATGCAATTTGGACTTGATAACTCTTCCACAACATGCATGAAAGTAAAACAGAGGAAACATTCACAAAGTGTGATCTTCTAGTTTCTGCACCTTCTTATCTCACCAACACCTTTACTGATTTGCCTCATGCAGAAATAATCTATATTTCCTAAAGTTTCAGATGTGAAGTCGCAGGTTCCTGGAGCTATAAGAACTAGATGAACAATGGGAGACTAGCCTCATATTCAGTTATGGAACAGAGAATTGTGGCATCTCTCTATAATAATCCAATAGTAGTATTTGATATGCCCTCCACAAATAGTAGTGCACTCTTAATAAAGAGGGCTGAAGGCAGAGTGCCTCATTTGCAACCTGTCATATGCCCAGAATTTTCAATTTCACCTGCCACAATAGCTCATTAAAATGATTTTCCAGCTGAAGTGAAATTTTATGATTGAAGAAAAACCCTCCCAATCTATCTGAAAGTATGGCTCAGTGGGGTGTGTTTCATACCTTTCACTACCTTTTATGTCTCTGTTTATGATCCGATAGGATCTGTGACTGGAGGAAAAATTGATATTTTATCTGTAGCTTGCTCAGGAGCTCTGGTCATTGTCTGGCCTTATACTTGTGCAGTTTAGAGAGAAAATTGATTGTAATTTCCTCAGAGGTGTATGTTTTGCCTTGGTTGAAGGCCCATAGATTTTTTTTTTTTTTTTTTTGCCCTCATTTGTCTGAGATGAAGCCATGTCCAGAGGCCAAAATCAAGACTAATGCAAGCTGAAGTTTTACACTGCCTAATTAAAGCATCTGCACTATGCTTTTTCACCGTTGACTGCATCTGACAAACAAGCTCCCAGAGCAACCAGGATGTGGTGCGTTGCAGATTTTGTAGGCATGGCATTCCTGATATGATCTTAATTGCTATTAAAATGCTATTGTTTGTGATGCTTTTTTTGCTGATTTTGCTTAGTACCTCTTAAAACAATATCTGCATGATATCAAAGAGGAGAACAAAAGAACGTAATAGCTGGCTGACTCTAATATGGGATATCATGTGAGAGGTCTGTGTTACATAATCCTGCAGCAGCATGGGGGGGGGGAGGCAGGTAGGGGTCCCCTCTAGACCACATTTCCAGTCATTCATACGAGCCTTTCCCACCCAGAGTCAGTCTGTGGCTGTGAAGGGTTCTCTTGGTAAACAAGCAAGTCCCTGCCTCTGTTTTCCCTTAAAAGAGTGAAAGCAAAGAAAGGCAAAGGTGGCCTCTCCCCCATGCAGTCTATCCAGATTCACAGAATCTTAGAAACTGGAAAGGACCATGAGAGATCATCAAGTCCAGTCCCCTCCAATCATGGCAGGACCAAGTACCCTCTTAACCCATCCCTGACAGGTGCTTGTCTAACCTGCTCTTAAACACTCCCAATGACAAGAGATTTCTCAATCTGCCTAGGGAACTTATCCCAGTGGTTAATTGCCCTGACAGTTAGGAATATTTTCCTAGCATCCAACCTAAACCTCCCTTGCTGTAGTTTAAGTCCATTCTTGTGAGGGTGGCAGGGGGGGAAATGTCCTTTGCTGGGGTCTCCCTACAAATCCTGCTTTGGGGACATTCTGCTTTGAGAGCAGTGAATCCTGCCACTGTCTCCAGCTCTGCTGACCTGTCTCTGTTCTCAAAGAGCAGTCTGCAAGGTGAAACAGCCTTTCTGTTCACCACCCCTTCCTTTGGCAAGCTTCCCTTCTTAAATTAAACTCCCTCCTCCATGACTTAGAGAGGCACCTCATCAATGCTGGATGAGGCCCTGAAGAATTCATCAGCCTCCTTCCCACCTGAGTGAGGGTGTGTTCATTCATGCCCTGGTGGGTGTGTCTGTGTCCCTTCATATAGAGCCTTTCATATAGTTTCTTGTTACTGGTGGCTGAGCTTGATCAGTGAAGAAGTAAGGAAGTATCAGCTGGTTATGCATTAAGCTTGGTAGGAGAGTGCTGAAGTAGGGGAAGTGTGCTATGTAAAAAGTGTCTCATTTTTCAACACTTCAGGAGCCTTCAGATTTGCCACAAAAGTCATTCTAGTGCTTTCAGTTGAGGAAACAGCAAGACAGAAAGGCCCATTTTCAATTCTTTGCTGATATTTTCTTTCAATTGTGCTAACCTTCCTACAGATAATAGTTCAGCTCCAGGGCATCAGTAAGGTAAGTAACAATTTGCTTAATGGGCTATTGGTTTGGCATCAGATAGTGATTACAGAAGATACTTGTGGGTCTCATTTTACATCTACCAATATTAATCTTGTGTACATTGCATTTGAAATTTGGGGGGATACATGTTGCAAGACTGCTCAAAGTTTTTTTTTCCCCCTTTGAGTTATTTTTAATGCAAAAAAAGTTAAAAATCCTAGTTTTATAATATCTCCTGCCCTATAAGATGAAATCCAGTGAGTACCACTGAGTTCCTCCAAATAAATAAGATGCTTCCTTCCTTCTTGCATGAGAGGAAGAATTTTAAATGACTAGGACTGTGTAATAGCTACTTTTAGAATGAACAAAGCTAAAAAGTTTCCATTGTAATAAATAAGGGAGCAGATTCTCAGCTAGTGTAAAATGTCATCCATTGATTTTGAGGTATTAATTTCAATGGAATTATGATGTTTTGTGCCAGCAGAGGCTTTGTTGCTTGATTCAGATCTCCCACAGCTCCTTTCAGATGTCAGGCGTTTGTAGGTCCTTAATAAAGAATAAGGTGAAGGCTGGTGGTGCAGTGATTGTGCAAGCAAATGGAACAAGGAGTCACGTGGCACCTCAGGCCTAACAGATTTGTTAGTCCTAAAGTGCCACACGACTCCTTGGTTTTTTTGCTGGACTAGATTGACACGGCTATCCCTTTGGAAATTGACAAGCAAATGGAGTCATGACAACAGGATGAGCAGATAAGGCCTGAACCCTTTAAGCTTGTTTTTAGAGGAGGAATGTTCAGTGGTTCAAGTATAATTTTGTAGGCCCAGCTCCCGTTCCTCCTCCAGTCTGGCCAAGGCCCATCCCTGGGCCCCCTTACCTGGCCCCTGGAGCAGAACAGCCATGCCATAGGCTGGGCTGGGCTTCCCTGCCCCCGCTCCCCAGCATGCTCTGAGCATGCTCAGGGCAGGAGATCTAAAAGCTCCCACCATGGGGGAAGCTCTCTTCTGACCAAATGACTGTGTCGTCTGGCCAGGGAGGGGCTGCAACTGCCACGCACAGATGTGGCCCCTACCTGGCCAGAAGACACAGTCTTCTGATTGGCAGGGAGCCTCCCCCAGGCTGGAAGCTTTAATAACTGCTGCAGGAGTAGTAAGGTGGAATGGTCTGGTATGCTGCCTTCTACCCCATTATTTTATTTTTAGGAGCCCTGGAAGGCTGGTCCCTAAAAATAGTGGGCCCTAAAACAGCCTTCCAGTGCATTCCACCTTACTTTAACTCCTGGGAATGTTGGCCAGGACAAGAAGAAAGTTTTCTTGCTACATTTTTCAAAAGTGCAGTGGGCTATTCAAGTTCTGTTTGGGAAGTAGCTAGCATACAAAAGCAGAAGGGTCATCAGTGTGATGTTTCACATGAAGGATGGCACATTGGCCTTGAGAATCCCTCCATCCCCACTGCTGCAGCATAGTGTCAGAACTGGTTATGTTGCAAACCTGGGTACATAAGGGGCTTGCAATCAGGCACTCAAAATCACTAACCACTTTCTAAAATGATGACCTGTGTTTCAAACAAGGCTGTCAATAAGCAATGGGCTATATGCATGTGTAACCCATGTGCCTAAATAGGTGCAATCTCTTTTAGGGACCCTTATGGCTGGGTTGCGTTGCTGGGCAGATTTTGCAGCCCAGAAACCAGAAACTTCTGGTAAGAGGGTGAGGGAGCACACTGAGCATGCTCCACAAGTTTTATTGTTTTGCTGGAGTTACATGCCCAGGGAGAAGCCTGAGAAGAGAAACCTGGAGAGGAGCTGCAGAGGACATTGGCTAAGGGACTCAGTGAAAGGAGCTGATTAGGAGTGGACTGCAGGATGTTTTCTCCCAGCTTTCGACTGCTTTGCAGGGGAGTTGTCTGCAGTGGAACTGAGAGCTGGATGGCCAGTGACCTGATTGCATGGTGCTGGCTGCACAGGAGGAAGAAAGGACTGCATGGCATCAGCCTGAAGATTCCTGCAGCTAGAGAGGATGAGGATTGCTTTCGTTCTGCATTCAAGCCCTAAGGACTTAAAAGACTGCAATTGAGATAAGGGTGACTCCACCTGAACTTTGGGACTCTTGGGTTTCTTACTGTTCTGTTTAAAAGTATTATGGTTCCTTAGGATAAGGTGTGTTTAGTTAGTTAATAAAGTTCATTGTATGTTTATGCTGAGTGATAGTTTAATGTGGGATGGAAACTCTGAGCAGTCTTCGCTGTGAGTCCTTTTGACAACTGGATCCTGGCTCTCCAGTTGCTTTCATCAGGGGTTTTCTCTGTGAGGCACTGGAGAGGGGCAATTGAATAAATTTGAGCCCACCCTAGCAGGTTACACATGCTCTATTTTTGTTATTGTTGGGAACGCATGTGTGTGGCAAGCATTTCTGACTGAGTGTGATTCTGGAAGTAAAAAAAAATCCCATGTGAGCAACAGTCAAGTGTAGCTACTACTGTTGGCCCCTGAAGCACATAGATTATTCCACTTGTATTCACTGCACATGCACTGAACTGAGATCAGAGCTGAGCTCATTGTGAAAAGGCACTTTTGCATGCATAGAAAAGAGTATATTTCACAAATGAACAAGCTAAATGTTTAGCTGATGTGAATATCTAAATAATACCCAAAAGAGATTTAATTGAATATTCAGTTCACACAGCGTAACCAGCTCAGTTAGTTATAAATGAACCGATCCCGTGAGCAAGGGTAAGAATGTATATTGGTTAGTTAAATGAATGAAATGACAGCAGCCTCTTCCACTATGCTATACAAAGAACAGAGAACTTGGATTTGCACCATAACCAGTGTTGATAGTATACTGCTGTACCTGGTATGGGAAGAAAACTAGCTGAAATGTTAAACTGATGATCCTTCTGCTTTAGCTGTTTCAAAACTTCTTGAAAACATCTTCTCTCTGAAAATCAGATCCTTTTAAGGGGTCTTAGGTTGGGTACCCATAAACTGAGATAGCCAAAATCATTAATCATGTCTGAGAATCTTGGTCAGAATGTAAATTACATACACATACTGGCAAAAACAAAACATGTGGGGGTGAAATCCTGGTTCTACAGAAATCCATGGGAGTTTTACCACTGACTTCCAGGCACCCAGGATTTCACTCTGAACCTGTTTGTGTGCATAGACAAGAGAAAACTGGCTGCCTAAAGATAGCTTTACATGTATTTCACCTAACATAGCAATGCAAATGAAATAGTCAGAGTTCTGAAAGCAAATGCCTATTATGTATGGAATATAGTTATAGCCATGTTGGTCCCAGGATATTCCAGAGACAAGGTGGGTGAAATAATACCTATTATTCGATAAGCTTCTGTTGATGAAAGAGACACGTTTTGAGTTGAAAGCTTTTCTCTCTTATAAACAGAAGTTGAGCAATAAAAGATATTCACCCCACCTTGTCTCCAGAAAATGTATCTGACATTCCAAGGGTTGGGAATATTATGTGTAATTTATGTGTAGTGTATTTAAAGTGGAATGGATAGTAGGTGAAGAATAGTATCCACCCCTATAAGTAATTGAAGTACAGCTAGTATTAACCCACTAATACAAATTTATTTTCACTGAATCAGACTATCATGTATAGCAGTATTTCTCAACCTTTTATGTTGCAAGTACCCCCTAACTTCTAAAAATTTTAGTAAGTATCTCCCGATGCCTGCTGCTTCCTAAGTGGAAGCTGGGATCAGGGGAAGCAGGCAGCTGCCATGAGTAAACCCAGCCTCCCTGGCATACCCTCCAGGGATACATATACCACAGGATGAGAAAAACTATGATGTATGGTAAATGAAATAGGGACTCCTTGTTTGTTTTGCTGAACTAGACTAACACAGCTACCCCTTTGGAACTATGATGTATGAGCACACAACTATTCACAATGTCAGAATTTTGTTGTATTGCTCTAAAAGGAAAGACAAGCCATACTCTGAGGTGATGACTGAGAAATGACACCATTGGAGACAGGCGAAAACTAGATCCTGAATACTTTCAGCTGTATCATATTCTCTGTCTAAGTATGATAGCTAAGGAAATAGCCAAGTTTTCAGTGAAGACAGTGGGAGGTTTGCAGTGGGAGCAGGCTCAGTGATTAAAACACTTCACTTTAAAATCACAGGGCATGACTCATAGATTCATAGTTTTTTAGGCTAGAGCTGACCACCATGATCATCTAGTCTGACCTCTTGCACAGCACAGACCATAATTCCTGGCTGAATGAGAACACAGCATTTATAAAGATGTATTCTTTTCCTCAAGGGTTCAGTATCAAATAAAAATTGCCTTCTTAACACAGTCACCCTTGAGGTGGCCCCAGACCAGAGGTTGGGCAATGCTGCTCTACAAAAGCAGTTTAACATAGGGATGAAGGCAATCTGTGAAGACTAATCTTTTACATGTTCAGTGCTGGAACTTGCAGTCCTGACGCACCCATCACTGTTTCTGAAACCAGGGGGAGATTTGGATATCCACATGAAGCAGGAGGAGGAATTAGATGAGTTTTTACAACCTGCTCTTTCCTGGCTGTTTCTTTAGAATCACCCACAGGCAAAGTGGCTGGAAGTGACTGAAGAAGAACTGAATTAATGCAGGGAGTGAAGCCCCAGGACCCAGCCTAAAGGGGAGCCTCAGTTTCCAGCCCCTAGAACTCCTGATCTGCCCCCTCCACTCTTGCTCAGGGCTGGCTGGACTTGGGAGAGCGCTCCTGCCCTGCTGGCAATGGGACAAGTGGGGCTCTGAGACCAGAGATCAGGCACTGTGTTCCTGCTCTGCCCCCTGGGCTGGCTGGTCTGTGCCTGGGGGTAGGGCAGGTCAGCACCTGTTTGTGCCACCCAGGAGGCTGGGTCTGCTGGCTCACTGGCACAGCCTTCCAAGTCCCATGGTCCTGGTGTGCCAGCCGGCGTGCTGAAGCAGGGATGGCAGGAGTGCTGTCTGGCCTCAGAGCTCCCCAGCAATAGCCTCCCATAGACTGCTATGCTGGGGGGGTGACAGGTCCCCTGAGATGGAGGACAGGGCCCCAGGTTGGAGAGAGGCCATGGTGGGGATCAGCCTGGGGCCCCCAGGCCAGTTAATTCAGCTGTGGACTGAAGGTATAAGGATGAAGTTGATGTGAAGATGGGACATTTTTGTCTAAAAATGAGGACAAAGTGATTCTTAGAAAATATTCTCTATCCCTTCAACTAGCACTACTGGAGAACAGGGCAAAGGTCCAAAATAATTACTGATCAACTTGTAAAAAATAACTTGAGCAAGTGAGAATCATACCAAAGCAGACTAGAGAGACTGATTAGGAAAGAAGCCTAAAACAAGGATCCAGTCATCTGAAATCTAAAAGAAAGCACAGTCTAAAAGAAACTCCTTCCTCACGATTTCAAACAGAGAATGTTTCTGCACAGTCTGCCATTGCATTATGGAATGGGTGGCCTAAAGCTTTGCAACTGCCATTGCAAGGTTTGGCTAGCAGCAGAGCTTCTGAGTTTATACCAGAGAAAAAGGAAGGCTGCATTTAAGCAAGAGTTGCACATTTCTTGTATGACAAAGCTTCATGGCAAATGCTGAGGGAGAGTTAAAGAATCTGTGCTGCATAAATCTTCCCCCACACTCTTATCAAGGGTGCAAAAGGGCCAGAGGCAGCTGGAGCTAATAATACAAAGCGACCTTTATGGATGATTCCCTCTCCTTCATCATCCTGCATATTTGCTGAGGCAGGTTCCCAGGCTCGGTATTAGCATGAAAATTTGGCCTATGCTGTAAAATTACCTATTTAAAAAAAAAAAAAATCAGGTTTATCCTAGTTTGATCTGAAATCTTCCCTTTGCTCCTCTCCTGCTGGTCTTAGAAGAAATCTGAAGTCCAGGTTCCAAACACCTGATTTCCAGTGTTAGACCTGCATATTTAACCAAAGGGGGGGGGCATTCCACTCTTTTAATTCTATATGAATTTTGAGGCCCATTACCATCAACTCTTACTGTGAGTCATTTGTCACGTTACATCATTTAATGTTTGGTTAGAATCAAAGCTTTATGAAATAGTTTCACAAAGTTTAGGGGAAAACCACACTAGGGGGTTCTACAGTATTTAGATGCTGTAGCACTGCGATAATAATGTACTTTATTGTGTAGCAAACAGCAGCAGCTTCACTCCTATCCTTTGCTCAGGCAAGTGAGCAATTGCCCATTCCAATGAAGGAAGAATTGGCTGTAGATTTCTGTCCACGATGCAGATATGCCTCAAGAAAATATTTACTGTAGTTTCATACACTGGATTTTTTTCATGAGGAAAATATATATATTTTTAAAATCCCACATGAAAAGATAGTGAAGGTTTGGAATTAAGGGCCAAGGAGCAAACAGATTTCCTTGTCAACCATCCAAGCACATTAAATTGATTATATAATTTAACTTCTCTGTTCTGTGTGATAGCCTCCTATTAGTATTGCCCCCTCCTACCTCATAGTCAATTGTAAGCTCCAGTAATGGAAGAACATATTTATGTTCCTTTGAATTTGCAATTTTCTGCCATATGAACTAATAGTAATTTGCAATTTCTTTCACCAAGGGGAACCTATTACCCCAGGAAAAATGATCATCCATGCTTCAAACATGTAGTTTGTTTATTTTATTTATTTATTTATTGGCCTCGCACAATTTCCATATCCCAAGAATTGTGAATTCGGGGCTGGAAACTACTGACAGGTTTAATATAATCCTGAAGCACAAGGCAATCTGTTCCCTTCTCCAATACCCTGGCCGTAGGGAAAGTGGTAGATAGTCAGCTGAGAAATAGAGACTGTGTTTATTTAACACAGGATAGGCTGCTGAGGGGAAGGCTGTCAGCAGCTATAAAAGCTGGCTACTGCCCTTTAAATACCACCACCAAGTAAAGGACAATGGTATGAGAGTGTTAATCAAAATTGCAAGTGTAGACTATCAGCTAATAAAAATAAACAGATCCCCTCAGCCATGACATGGTGGCTGCAATTTTCCAGTCACACCTTGTGTTTCTCATAGAAACCAAATCCTGGGTCAATGATTCCTTTGGGAAAACATAGCCTTAATCATGTGATAAATAAATTTGTTAGTCTTTAAAAACACCACATGGCTCCATGTTTGTATAGCCTTAGTCAGACATTGAATGGCTGAGTACTGTATCCCTTACAGTAGTAAGGCTCCAGCCCCTAATCAGCATGTAGCCATGTCCGCCATTCAGTTACTTATGATAGCCATGCCACAGTAACATGAGTGCAGTTAAACATTCACACAACCCTTACTTCTTAAAGCATAAAGCAGGTAATGACTGCATCCATCTCAAACCTAGTGAAGCCGACGACTCATTTTTGTTTCCTTTCACACTTCCCTTGAAGGGCTAACAATGGACCTACAGAAGGTATCAGCTCCTGCTGGGTGGAAAGCTTCAAAGGATGTAGGAGGTGGAGTTCAGTGTTTTTCATGTTTACCAATTTCTACAGGCATCTTATCAAAGAATTTTCTTACCTAGCTGCTCCCATGGCTTCACTCCTTTGGACAGGAGTCCACTATGTCTGATTGCCAGAGGCACATCTTACATTTGATTAACTAAAGAGATCTTTTTACCTCAGCTCCTGTTCTCATGCACACAGATCCTGCTAAGCACAGAGGTAGATGCTTCACATTTTGCCATCAGAACCATTCTGTCACAATACTGACCTGCATAACCAATTCCACACCTGTGCCATCTATTCACAAAAACTAACACCCTCTGACAAGAGTTATGATATCAGGGACAAGGAGTTACTTCCTGTAAAGGCAGCATTTGAATAAAATGGAAACACCCTGGGAGTTTAGTTTCCAATCCAGGTCCTTACTGGCCACAAGAATCCTGAATATCTTCAGATAGCTCTTGACTTTAACCAGCAACATATTTTCTGGTCACTTTTCTTTGCCAGATTTGACTTTGTCATCACTTACCACCATGGATGAAATGGAGGGCAGATCTCCTGTCCCACAAGAACTAATATATCAGGTCTGAGGATGCTCTTATAGCTGCAATTTTACACCCATCAATTTTATTCAAGGGATGACAAACTGGGCCTGATATTCTTCATCTGCTCCCTGATTCCCCAAGACCTCAAAGCTACTAAAAGCTCTCAGCCCTTAGGTGCTTCTAATGTTCTGCCCAGCTCAGGATTTCATTTGAAGGACAGTCTGCTTTATTGTGGAAAGTACCTTTACATCCCAGAGGGCCACCTCAGACTTATAGTATTCAAGATGCATCATGATAAGCCAGTTGCCAGTCACGTCAAAAACCAAAACCTAGCATTACAGTTTGTGGTGGCCAGGGTTGATTATTGATGTTAAGTGGTATATTAGTTCATGTGATCTGTGTATTTTGAGCAATTTCCTACATGTCAAACCGTTCAGTATTCTCCAGCCAGTATCTACCACTCCCACCCCTGGTCCTCGGGGTTCATTGCAGAGCTCCCTCATTCTTATGGATGCACTGTCATTCTCACCATTGTTGCTCTCCTCTCTGAGATGGTGTATTTTATTTCCATTTGCTTCCTCTCAACCACACAGAAAATGGCCTGTCTTTTTCTAGATCTCATTTTCAGTTTCATGGACTGCTGAATGCAATAGTCTGAGAATTAAGTTTGTAATTCACTTCCTGGTTTTGGGGCAAACACTGGAAATGCTTAGAATAGAAGTGGTCACTTTTACCTTCGTGGCATATCGCCTACAGACAAACAGGCAGACAGAACCAGCTCCTTTAACAACATCTCCATTGCTTTCTTAATTATTGCCAACATGATCGGTTTGCATCCTCTCATATTGGCAGTTAGCATACAATTCACCTGTGCAGCCACCTGACAGCTTCTTGCTGCTCCTCCTGCAGCAGATCTGGTTGCCCACCTTCATCAGGTCCACCAAAATCTTGCCAAACAACTGAAAGAAAGCATACAAAGTCACACCAATTGAAAACACTGAGCCACACTAACCTTGTTTGCAGGAGATAAGAGTTGGTTGTCCTCCAACAACCTCAAATCCATCCACTGCTCAAACGAATTGGACCACCATTGCTTAAACCCATTTAAGATCACAGAACACATTACCCTTGTATCTGGGACCCAGTTACTTGGTCCAGTTTTCTGTCTGTCCCTTCTGAGCCTTACAAGAAGAATCCTTTTCCTGGCTACGGCACATTACTCCCACCTCCTTATAGACATCCAGAGCCAAGAGAATACAAGATCCAGGAAGTCCTAGATTCCAAGCACATTTGAGGCAGATTCTATAATTTGGTGGATGGGGAGGGCTATGGACTAAACGAGTGATTGTGGAATGCAGTAGAAAACATCAATGCCCCAAAACTTGTATGTGTCTTCCATTAGAAATACTCCTTGAAGCCAGATCCCTTCAACCCTAATAGGTACCCTTGAGGAGGGGGGTGGTGCCCGTTAGAGACTTAGCTAGCAGCAGAGCCAGTTTCCTGACAACTGTACAGCAGCTGGCTGGACCTGATAGAAGCTGTCTGCCCCTGCTACCTGAATGGTTGAAAGAGTCTGCATGTTAATATTTAAGTTCAATAGTAGCAGCAACAACCCAGGAGTTTTCTAGCCTGCAGCTGTGTTTGTCCCTGCTTCTGATGTTCAAGCCTCCAGCTTCTTTCTGGCTCCTGGCTCTGACTGTTCACTATGCCTTCTGACTGCAACCTTGGTTAACCCTTCAGCTGGTTTCTGACGCTCAGCTATAAACTTCAGCTTTGCTCCGGGACATATCCCATCTGCATTCAACTGTAACTGGCAGGATGGATTCTTGATTCTTTCAATAGGCCTGATCACCCACAACTTGTTTGCTGACAAGGATGTTACATGCTTCCATTCCTTGCTATGGTTAAGGTACCTCTCACAAACTTAGCTTTTATTCTTGCTGTCACAGAATGCACATCCATGCACCCCGGGCTATGATCTATATGACTTTTCTGTTTACTTTTGCAATGCAATCATATTGTGCTTTGCCCAATATGCCAAGCAAATTTCTTTATGAATGCTTATAACATATTCTAAAGGATTAATGTGGTATCATGTTTCCTGCAGCATCATGTATGTGTATCTATGTGAAGCAGGTTACATGGCTCAGGGCGGAAGTGGACTAACAGAGGTTTTTTTTTCCAGCAGCAAGTAAACACCGAAGGCTGCACGAAGTCTGAAGAGGTGCAAAACAAAGCATCACCTCAGCAAGAGAGGAGTGGCCTGAGTGGAACCTGAAAAACAGAGACAGTTTGACCAAGAGAGAAGCTGCTGGCTTGTTGCCAGAGAAACTCCATCTTGAAACATCTCCAAGAAGAATGGGTCCCTGCCTGAAAAGACGCAGAGACGGCTGCTGACCATCACAGCTGGACCTGAGTGGTGAGATGAGCATAACTGTAGTAGTATGGCTAGATAGTATGTGGTTTATGTCCTTTATTTTTGGTTGTGGCAACTTCTGACTGCTTTATTAAATGATTGTACATTGGTTTGCTATATACCCACTTAAGATCATATCCTGATCAATAAACTAGTACTTCTTTTATCTAAAGATGTGTGGACTTCAGAAGGTATGTGTGAGGGAGGCTGGGCACATTCCATTCCATTGTTAAATGGACAGACATGCGTATATGGTGATTAGAGAAGGATCCCAATACCTGTAAGACAGAAGTTCCCCTCTCTGCTATCTGGGACTGAAGGTGCTCCCTTGGGGACTGTTGTCTGAGCAGCTAGCAGGCATGCATTCGCAGTCTGGGAACCAATTACATGCAGGAGGCTGATGTGAAATGACTTGAATGAGTGGTCACCCAACAAAGTGGGGTGAATTGCAGTTCAGGAGTGGGAGATGTGGGGGTTCACAGTAACACACTGGACCAGAAGCAGGGAGCAGCCTGTCACACTTACCAGCTGATTTTTTTGGAGGGGTTGGGAGAAAACAATATTGCTTTTTCAACCTCACAGGTAAAGAGAAAAAACAAACTGAAAAATTCTAGAAACTGAAATCCTAGAGAATGAGACGTTCTAGAAGATTTTCAATTACAGGCAAAGTTCTTCAGTTTCTAGTCCAGAGACTACTTTATTGAATCCCCTGTCTTCTTTCATAATAAAATTTTAAATTCTTCATGAGTATTTTCAGGGACTAGCCACATAAGTTTTCTCTCCTTTTATTGGGAACTAGTGTATCATGGCACATTATCCAGTGAAGGATCCATTGGCAAAATTAGAATTCAGCCAAATGCCTGAATGTTTTAAATGGATGGCTGAATACAGTGATCATTTGTCAATGTCTCCCATTGAATTCTTAGTGAGACAGACTTTTGTATGTTCTTTCAAACAGAAAATTAATAATTTGATTTGCTATCATTACAGTTATGGTAAGAAGTAAATGTTTGGAAGGTACTCTGCTTCTTGGACCTCCTTTTGTTCTGAAGAAAAAATAAAAATAGTGCAATTTACTAGCAACAGGTCTGAAACAAAGCTTTAAACATCAATTTCATTATTTGGTCAAAGAGAGTGATGTATCAGTAATCATCCACAAGTATTTTGCTTTAACTCACCTTTCCATAAGACTCCACTCACAGAACTCTAAAAATGTACTGCTAGAAGGGACTGTGTGGGGTCATGTACTAGCCTCCTGTGCTGAGTTTATATCATTGTGACTGGGCTAGCGATTAACTTGTTAATCCTCAGAAATGGGGATTTACAAGAAGCACACTAACAGAGCCTGGTTCTGATTTCAGTTAGATGGGTTTTATGCTGGTAAATTCCACTGATGGCAACAGAGTTACTTCTGATTTAGTGTTGAAATGAGGTCAAAATCTGGCTCACAGTAGAGCTAGGCAAATAAATCATTGTGAATATATCAACTGACACATTTAGCTGTGTTTCCAAATTATTCATGAACTAATCCTGAAGTCTAATGATGTATGTACTGTTTGTAGCTGTTCACCCAGTAGATTATTATGCAAGCCAATTTCAGTTTATGGGTTATCCATAAACTGTTCATTTCTGCTGTTCATTAGTCCTGCTATCTGACCAGTTGCTTAAGTGATACAGCACTGTTGCTACACCTTGACTGGCTGGCTGAAATGAACAAACAACAAATAGGTGCTTCTGAAAACTTTATCCTATGTGACTTAGTTGCCGACATCTATTTAAAGTCATTAGGAGTTGGGCTTCTAACTAGCATATACCCCTGTGAAAGTTTTAGGAGTGATGTGTCATTTTAATTCACAGAAAAATATTCACAGATCAGCTTTGGTATCGTACTCCCTACTTTAGCAGTTATTTGTATGAGTTGTAGAATATCCTGCTGAAATGAACAATACTTAGGTTTTGGCAGACTTTGAACAACTAGCTTAGATCAGTTTTCATAGGAGAATTAGGGACCATAGCAGGAGTGGAGGAGAAAGAAACCACAGCCCTGCAAAATAAAAGAAGAGAGGAAAAAAACATCCCTACAAAGTAAATTAAAATTAACAAAAACCTTGGTTATAGGGAATAGGATTATGATGAGCCCAATTTAAATTAAAATTTCAGAATGCCTTTTCCTGCCAGTACCAGTGGTATTAATTTATTTCTTAGAAAGGATTATGCCAGATATCAGATAAGATTAGAATAGACATATTTCTTTATTTCTTCTTCTCATAGGTGTAGCATGCTAATAACATGGGTAAAAGTGATCCTTATCACAAGATCTTTTGATAAATTCTAGTATAGTCGTTTTTTTCCATTTTCCCTTGCATGAAATGAAAGGCTGAGTCACATCAATCATAATCAGTTACTATTGCCTATCATAAGATTTTTTTGTGGGTATGAACTTAAATTGTGTCACCACTATGTATGTCATTAAGACTGCACTGAAATTCATCTTATTGGGCCTCTTCTAATCCTTTCTGTCACAACTGATTAGATTTTGGGGGACAAACATAAAAGTCCTGTATTATCACAGCTGACAGATAATACTCTCACATTGTAGTTTGTCACATTAGTAAGCTGCATTACCTTAATTTGCATAAAACAGTAAGCCCATGAGCCAAACTCTCAGTTAAAGCTCTTTTTCTTACTACACAGTCCCTTCTATGGTAAAATATAGATATAGCATCCTAAATGTAACTTTGATGGTTTAACACACATGCAAGTACAAGTGGGTCTGTTGTGTGTCCATTACAAACACCTGTTTTCAAAAGTTAGTTAAACTGGTCATGAACCCTTGCCTCTTTCCAGTCCCTGGCAGACAAGCTCCCAGAACCAGGAAGCATTGTAAACAGTTTCATTTAATCTGTGTTGGGTGGCTGTTTCTTTTAAATTACAGGTGTGAAAATAAAATTCAAGATGGTGTACTGTTTGATGATTTTGCACTCCTCTCATAAATCAAAAGTGGCATTAATGTAGTAATTATATTTTCTGAGTCACTGGCCCATAAAGTGGATTACTGCCCTTGGGTATTTAATACAAATATAGATAATTATTTACTTTCAATAGTTTGCAATTCCATCAGCAGGTTTTGGTGATATTTTAACCATAAGATCTATGGACTGGATGACTCGGAGTGTTGATTCTAGGGCAACAGAGCCTTTCATTCCTAGGTCACAGTATGAGAGCACTAATGCACAGGACTTATTACTACCTGACAGCTGATGTGCAGTTCTCTTAGCTTAGTTCCTGTTTGGCAAACATCCCCATGAAAATATACAAACAAACACATCCCCACAACTGCAAAGAGGCTGGGGACTGGAATGGAGTTGGAGGCTGGTTTACTATTCTGTTCTTAGCAGAGGTCCCTCTTTGGTTGGGCAGTGTGGGAAAACTTGCACTGCTGATCCCACAGTGGTCTGTCTTGTGGATTAGACTTTGAGTCACCATTGTTACCATGTTAGGGCTGAGCAAGTAACTGATTTTTCGGTTTACAGTCAGCTCTGGAAAAAAAAAGGGGGGGGGAGGGGTTGTGGGGAAGAGGAACCATTTTAACTCTGACCACATCCAAGTGGCTTGAAAACATGGACAAAAATTTCATTTTAATTCAAATAGAATTCTGTTTAAACCAAAATGAACCCTTTCATTTTGTTTGACTAGGGACTTTTTAATATAAAAGTCAAGAAAAAGAAGAGCTAGATTCACGAAATAGTGGGGGAGGTAGCAGCAAGAGTAGCAGCTGCTGCCTCTCTTATAACGTAGTGGTTAGGGCACTCATGGGATTTTGGGTACATACATTCAGTTTTCCCCTTTAGTTGAACTGGAGTATGCCTTTGCAGTTGGGTTTCCCATGTGGAATAGTCTGGTGTTGGATGCTTTCAGTTTCTCTGGTTGAAGTTGTTCCACTCTGGATATTTAACTAACTGGCTAGTCATTGGACCAGTGACATGACCTTGACCTTTTAAATTGCTTTACTTTAATTAAATTAGTTAAAAATATGGCTACTAATTTGGATCTAGTCCTGTTCTCACTACTTATGTCCACACAAGGTTTTTTATTTTGAAACAATGACTGTTGTTTTGAAATAAAAGTTGTCATATCCAAATGATGTTTCTTTATTTCAAAATGATGGGACCCCATCATTTCGAAATAACGTCTGTCATTGCGGAACAATAAAATGTCTCCTGAAAGCGAAATAGCCATTGTTTTGAAACAATGCCATTCAGACATGTTATTTTGAAATAACACTTTTGCCCTTCTCCTTCCCAGGGTGCCTTGCTTTTTGTATATATTGGGTGGGGGCATGGCCCAGCAAGGGGGCCATGTTGCCACACCTCCCATACTGCCCCTCTCCTGAAGCAGACTAGCAAGTCCTGTGTCCGGACATGCTATTTTGCTTTGAGATTTCCCCTTATTTCGATTTAATATTTGCTTATTTTGATTTAAGTTATTGAAAAATAAGGATTTTATTTCAAAATAACTCATTTCAAAATAACTTATTTCAAAATAAGAGTTTACGTGTGAACATAGCCACTGAAATCAATAGTAGAACTGCCACCAATTTCACAAGACACTCCATTGCAATTAGATAAGGGACCTTTGTTTTTAGGTCTGTTTGTGTAAGATAGTAATTTACATCTTGATTCTTACTTAGTTATGTGGCATCATGTTCTTATTTTTAAAAATATTTTGATTGTGTGACAATTTGATGACAAATGTATTACAAAACCAAAGCTGTATTTAAGACAGATCCCAATATATTGGAAACTTCTTTGTCCTGATGTGTATTCCTTTGTTGCTGACAGAGACACAGATGGGATTTTACATGTAAAGACAGAGAGAGCTTATTTCATGATGCATTGAGCATTCCTCCCCCCCGACACACCTCAAACAAATGAACACCACAGCCCTTTATTGCAGCTATTGCATTTGTCAGCAGTTTATTTTCAGTCAACATAAGAAATCCAAGTTACATTTGGTCGAATCACATTTTTGCTCTTTAAATGGAGTTTGAAAAAGAAACCGTGCTGCATTCAGATTCCAATTCATCTCCCAGCCAACCTCACCCTCATTCCATGTTTTAATCTATTTGGTTTTGTAACTTTGTTTAGAACATGGCATTTTTATGTTTTTATCTGGTTGGGCTCCTATCCTTGGTTTTATTTTTCCATGGCATTTTAATAGCCTGCATAGAGTCCCAAACACACATTAAGTTCAGAAAATGTTTTGGCTCTTGTCTCAAAATCTAGAGGGAATGAACTGTGCTGAAGGAGTAAGTATAGTCAAGTGGTCACAGTGGGCTTAACTAGAATATTATGGGATGGAAACATGTTTTATTACTCCCTTACTTCCTGATTTATGTGTGGCACATTCCTCCCCTCTCCCCCACCAACATGCACTGTTTTGCCCTTGAATAAACCTGAAAGCTGCTGGCATGCAGTAATGTGAGTAAAGAAAGTTGTTGTACAGATTGGCTGGCCCCTTTACAAAAATAAGACATGAGAATATTTCCCCCCACAGAGAATAAGAAGTCTAGGAAATGTTTATGTATGCAGGCTTGATATAGCTTAATTCCCAAGTGGTATAGGGCCAGAATCTCAGCTGGTATTAGTTGGCAATACTCTGCTGAAGTTAATGAACTAGGCCAGTCTGTACCAAATGAGGCTCTGGTGTTAAGAGCACATGAGCTGATCAGGATTTTTGTTTAGTTGTGGTGCTGTTCTATTTCAAATTGCATTGCTGAGGCTTTCACTAAGAAGAAATGCTGATCTGGGGTGTAATTGGTACAAGAAAGTACTCAAATTCCTCTGTGTATTTACTAAAGGCCCACCTCTGGCTCTAGCCGAAAGAAAATGGCTTGTACCTGGTATGGCTTTAATTGTTGCTCTTTTGTCTCCATCTGATGAGAAATTAGTCCACAGAAATTATAGAGTAGTCCATTTTGCCTTAGGCAGAACTCAGATTTTTTTGCATTGTTCCTGTAGAAAAAAATCTGTTAATACTTAAATAATGTGGGCAGATGGAAGGCAGGTGTTAATGGAAAGGCATCAGCCTAACCTTCTGGAAGCTGTGTGCAATTGAGAAAAGAATTTTAAATTATCATTAGAACCAGAGAATACTATAAGAAAAGACCATTGTATATTTGTTTGGGTTAATGAACAAGAATTCTCGAGGTACCATCTCTGTAAGTTTTCCGAGATCCCCACACCAGGATTGTTAGTTTAGTTCCCAGGGTTTTTTAAATTCTTTAAGTGAGGTTTTCTCTTGCATCGTAAGAGAGGGACCAGTGAACTGCTGCTGAGGCTGATTAAACACCAAAGCACTTAATCATTCACAAAAGGCTTTTTGCTTCTTGTACATTACAAACTAATGAAGAATATAGTTGTACTTGTACAAAAGCCTGCTTCTGAGGAATAACAGGAAGCAAGTGAAGAGAAAAAGGGTCCAGCCTGAAGTCAAAGTGATTTTTGACATTGGCTTTCTGGGAACAGGAGCATGCTGCTATTATAGTTAATGCTGTTAATTAGGGAGTCATCACTAAAGAGGGGTTTGCCAGGCATCTTGCTTTGGTAGATTCTCACCCAGTGTTATTCAACAACTTTATCTGCAACAGGAAGACAATACAAATCACTGCTGATAAAATTTGCATTTGACATAAAGGTTGGTGAGAGAGTAAATAAGAATGAGGACACCTGCCTGATGTACAATGGTCTGGATCACTTAGCAATCTGAGAACAGTAGCACAACATGAGTTTAAATATCCTCATATGCAGGGTCATACAACTAATTAAAATAAAGGTGGGGGAAGAGGGGCACAAGAGAACAGTGACCTTGAAAAGGACTTAAGGATCCTGATGGATAACTGGCTGCATAGTATGATGCTGTGTCAACATATAAACAGGAATATCAAGAAAAATTAACAGATAGTATCTGTGTTGTAAACTGCATTGTTGACTTCACTACTGGGAGCATATGTCCATTTCTGGTGTCCACATTTTAAATGGTTGTTGGAAAAATTGGACAGGGTTGAAAGAAGAGCTACAGGAATTATTTGAAGTGATTTATGACAGACTGAAGGAACACAGTTGGTTTAGCTTTTTGAAGAGAAAATAAAAGATTTTTGCTCACAGCTTATAAATACTTAGATGAGGAGAAAATGTCAAAAGTGCTCTCTTATCAGTCTTATAGACAAGTACACGTGGAGGTATAAAAATTCAAACTGGTTATGATTTGCAAATTTTTATATGGGTGAAGGTAATTAACAATTGGAATGAGCTACCAAGGTGCAGTAGATTCTCCATGTCTTGGAGTCTTTAAATCAATTTTAGCTATCTTCCGAAAATATATGATCTTGCTCAGCCACACATTTTTGGGTTTGGCACAGGACTTTGAGTGAAAGCAGACTGGATTACTTAAAAAAAAATCTATATAACGAACCTTATGAACCTGTTCTTTAGCAGTTATAAATACATAATAACCAATGGTTACTTCTATTGAAGTTAAGGGCAAAGCCCATGTTGACTTCAATGAGAGCTCAACATGTCTGTTCACTTTCCTTCCATTATACTTCTGAAAAAAGGGTGCTTTATCTACAGCAAAATTCTGCACTAGCCCTTAGTTTAGTAATGGCCAGCCTTCAAAAACAGAGTTTTCATTCACTTAAGTAGCACGTAAATGTTTAGATCTAAATGCTTAGCTGAACTATTTAACTCTGCAAATCTGGAATGGAGATATACCAAGATTTCTAGTAACTTCTGTTTCTGGCTGGGCCAAAAATGCAAAAAGAACAGCTCCTTTGAGTAGTATTCCAGATGTAGCTGAACTAGGCCATGCAAATATGCATGATAAAATGAAACATGAGGCCAAAGAACATCCAACATTGACTTGCACTGGGATTTATAAGGATTTGCATGATCCAGGGGAATTTAAGGAAAACTCTCTAATGCATAATGCAAATACTTCTTTCTTCCTGATGAAACCTCAGTCTTGTGCGGCAACATGTGGAGGGAGCAGTTTGAACTCTGAGACTAGTGTTTATACTTGTGAGTTGCTCTTTCAAGGTAGATGCAGATAGAAAAAGGTCTAGTCAAAATATGAGTCATATGGAATTAAAATAGGATTTTTATTAAAAAAAATTAATTTCTTACTTAACTAAATCCATCCACCAGTTTCTAAACTGAACTCAATAACATGGTAGTTCAGGTTCTGAGAGTGTGTGTGTGACCAAAAGAGATCTTGGCTCTGGGCTGCTGGTCAGTTTGACAATCTCTACTGCAATGGTATGGCAAAGCATCTTCCCTCTTTTTATAAAAAACATTGGCATAATCCTGATCTTTCACCAGAATCCCTGAAAGGATCATGGGAATATTGTGGTTGCCTTCTGCATACCTCCTTTGAGTTCTGAATTTTCAGGTAGTTGGTGGTGATCTTCGGGATATTTCTGGTCTGGGACATGGTTTTGGGAGGCAAAATTGTTGAGAGAGTCTTGATATGAAGTATATCATGACTGGCTCCAGAGGCATGGATCTTGGTTACAAGTCACAGATGCATGGATCATATTAAACTGTAGGACCATTCAGTGACTGTGATGGATGGTAACCATCAAAGGTGACTTCTGATGAATAACTTGGTTGGGAAGGAAGGATTCATTAATAGATTCCACTGAATCAGAGATACTCTTACACTAAATTATGTTGTAGTGAACCCCAGTAAAGTCTAAGTTCATGAAATTGGAGGCCCTCAAATCCATGAGTGTCCTTACCTCGACCTCTGGTATAGGTGAGCTATTATATCTGGAGGGGACAGGTGCTGGCACAGTGTCCATCTATAGCCAGGAACTGTGTAGACAAAGACAGGTTAAGTTCTTGGAGTGATCATGGGAACATAAACTCAGCTCAGATCCCCTCTTTGAGCCTGAATCCTGAAGTCTTTCTGCTTGAGACAAGGCTTGGTTCTTTGAGGTATAGCCCACAGTGTAATGTCCAAATGCTCTGAAATAAGGGCATAATTCAACTATAAAATCACTCTCCCTTGTTTGATGACTACATTCCTTGTCAACATCCATGAAGATGCACTCCTCACTGCAGTACCAATGTTAACATTCAGGGCTTTTGATGAAAGGAGCCTTGGTCCTCTTTTTTTTGATGCCATGGAAACTGGGTTGATTCTGTGACAAAAGGCTGACCCAAACTGACTTTGGCCATTGAGAGTGCTTTTCTTCATTGCTAATTGTTATTTTGTGACCTGTAACTATGGCTGTGAGAGTACATCTACTGCATTCTTGTGGCTCTAATTTTGAAGTGAATGTTACACGTTATTTGTCCTCAAAAGTAGTACACCATTTATGTTTTCATTTCAGCCAGACTTGGATGGGGCAGATGTTCCCCATTTTTAGTCAATCCATGTTCTCTTTTGAAGAAATGTTGGGGCCCTAGGACAATTAGTACGCAATTGGGGCAAATCTCTTTCTAATGCATGTCAGCAACCACAAAGAAATCATTTCTGCATTGAAATCAAGATCCATAATTTGTACATTGAAGCTAACAAGAAGATTTCAGTCTTAATAAGGAAACTGAGAGAAAGCGAGAAGAATGAGTCTATCTGTATAAGAGAGAATGAGATGGAGAGAGAGAGAGGCTTTATGACAATGTAACATATCAGTGACTGAAATTAACAATTACAACTCTGGTAGCCTTTCAAAATATATTTTAATGCCCTGTGCAGTATGAGATGGATGGCACAACACGTTGCTGGAGAGCATTTGAGAACGAGCAAGTAGGCATCTGCTGATATGAATGTCCTTGCAATATGGGACACTGACCTTTTAAAAGCCATCTTTAACCGATGAAAAGGTTTTGCAACATTTATATAGACATTTAGGAAAAAGACCCTGAAACACATGCTCTTCCTTTTCATTTGTACACCTGCTGGTGCTACAGCTCTTCAAAGTGCCCTTCCTCCCTCAAAAGAAATTGGTAATTCTTCATGATGCCCTGAGAGTATCTGTTTCTGTGACCTCAATTTCTGCCCATTACAACTGATAAAATATCTAATGAAACTGAATCGATTTGTTTCATGAAAGCCATTTTTTTTGTCTGCAGTAATTACTGTAAGCATTAGACTGTAAGAAGTGCATACTATATTATAGTGCTCAGGTGTACTCAATGAGTTGAAAATAGGTAAAATATTTAGAACATTATTCAGCAGCTGCTATCTCCTGAAAGTAGTCATGGGTGCTAAGCATCATTTGAGGATATTGCCAATGGGGCTGATGAGATAGCATAACCAAAGATTCCTAATTAGACAATAGTATGGCTCATGAATTGAAAACAGAAGGGATATAAACCATTATTTGTCTGTTTTGTGTTGTGTAACTGTGCATCATAGACTACAGAATCGAAGAAAAGTGGAAGGAAGGAAAGAAGGATGGATGGACAATACTTAGCCTTCACAAAATTTCAAGGAGATACGTAGGGACATAGCCTCAGATGCTGTAAATCAGCATATACCTAGGAAGTTCTGGCTATATTGCTGACTGAAGCTCAGTTTGAGAAAGGTACGTGAGCTCTGGCCACATCTTTAAAGGTATTTAGGTTCCTAATTTCCACTGAGCTCAATATTTAAATATCTTTGAGTTAGGTTTATATCCATAACTCTATGCCATTAAAGTCAATGGGACTACTCTGGGTTAAAATTAGGAATGTGCTGAAGTAGCTTGCTGAATTAGGTTCACTGATCTTGTCTGGTACTACTTTCACTGTACATGGGAATCTGTCCTAGAAAAGCAACATCTTGGCAAGGAGGCAACTAATGAAGCTGAACTAGTCAGACTCTCTTATTAGAGATACATACTGTCACCTGGGAGTTGGTGCGATGTTTTAAGCTTGCATGACTTCACCATTGTACAAAATAACACTGTTGATGTTGCACTTTGCTGTCAAAAAGAATCTGCAGCTGCTAAACTGGAGCACAGTGCAATCTTCAATTCTTTGTCTTTTGGCATAATGTAATTAATAATTTAGCTTTTTTAGTGATGAGGCTTTCCTCACACAAGTCCTGCGCTTAAATTGTCTACACAATTCAACAACATTAGTCAGGAGTGAGATTAAGGAAATAGCCTATAGTTTGCTTTTCTTCTACTTGTGACCTGTTTCTCCTCTTTTTTTTTTTTTTAATTTTGTCATTCCCTCTCTAAGATTTGTGTTATTGCTAAATGATCTCATTTACAATGCATGGCTAATTAAATGTGAAATAAAATTATTAAAATCTCATGACCGCTCTTCAGTGTTAACAACAATTGAGGTCTTTAGTGGGAAATGGTTTTCCCACCTGCTGAATACTGCTGAGAGTTCAAAATTTTTGCTCATCTCAGATTAGGATGGAAAGTCAAAAAGCTCTCATTTTCATGAAGTGAAAAACCGACTTTTTAGGGGTCGGAGAATCAGGCCAATCAAAACATTTTGTTTAAATTATTTAAAACTGATTTTTATTCAATTTTGAATTTTCTTCTTTCAAGTCTAATCAGCTTACATTTTGAAACAAAAAGTTGTTTCAAATCAGAAAAAACAGATTTTTTTCATTCTGAAAATATCAAAAGAAAACGTTTTGACAATTTGAAAAGTTTTTTCCCAATGTTTTCTTGAGTCAGGTGATTGGTTGAAACTAACTGTGATTTGCAAACAGTTTTGGCTATGATCTGCATATTTCAATAATAATAATAAAGCTGCTTGCCCAAAAAATTCCCAATCAGTTCTAGGCTTCGTGTTTAATATCTCATATAATTAGTTTAGTGTATCCAAAAGCTGATTACCAAAAACAAATTGATGACATAACTTTCATGAGCACATGACTAGGAGATAAATATTTTGTTTTCTTCTATTATTGATGGTGCCAGTTGCACCTTATCTGTGCAAAACAAATCTCACAGGACCAGAGGCTGTAAAATAAATGATAAACAAGTGGGCTAAAGAGGAATCTTTAAACACAATTATGAAGCAATGTGTTACATATACTTGGCTTCCTCCCTGCATAAAAATCTGGTGTCAGTTTTGGTGGATTCAGTTTGGCTATTGTAGATATTTTGTTTCTCTTGTTTCAAAATTTAAGCACTTTGTTGTTCTCTGCCTAAATAAGAAAGATTCAAGTTTAGAAAAAAAACTTATTGTTGGAGATTTAAGAACTTTGGTTCATTGTCAGAGCAGTATAGCAAACGCTCTCCTAATGTAAGGGGGTAAACTCTGCAAGAAGCTTTCGGTCTTTAGTTCTGCAGCCATACCATCTTGTACCGTGATGTGCAACAATCTCACACATCACAGATGGGGTAGTAAAGAGGATTAGGCTGGGTCAGAACAGTACTTGGTTGCCAGATTTCTAAAAACAAACTTCCAAGAGATGAAAAAAGTAGAGTTGGCGATTCATTAGGTGGCACTGTCTTTTTAGTCTTTTCTGATCCAATGGAGGCATTGCATCTGACTTCTTTCACGTGAAATACTATCTGAGATCATCACGAATTGTGGCTGTTCCACACTCAGACTGGGAAAGATGCTTAACTGAAGCCAGTAGTGGAATAATGAAGAGAAGAGAGATGAAGACAAAGCCAAAATTTCCCAAGTTTGGGTACTTAAATTAGGAACCTCAATATATATTTAGGGTCTCAAATAAATGACCTGATAGTAAAAGGTGATGACCACTGAGAGCCCCATCAAATACCTATGTACCATAAAACTTATGAGTGCTAGTATGGCTCAGCACCTCTGAAAATCAATCAGCTTAATCACTACAGGGGCTGCATTAGAAAATTAGATGCATAATATTAGACATCAATGTGGTATTTTAGGGATCATCCAAATGCGTGTGGGAGAGTGGTGTTCTAGCATCATTTGCCACATAAATCTGGGGTGCCCACATGCATAAGGTTTCTCCATGCCTCTCACTAGCCTAGTTAAACCTCACAAGATGACACCATCTCCTCCAGTCGCAGGTGTTTCCAGAGCCATCCTTCCTGAATTCCTAACAATGAGACACTCAGACTGTTCTCCTCTGTTTTGTCACTCACACAAAAGTGTGAAATCACCCCCCCCAACATTAGCTCCCTTTTGTTCCTCACTCCTCAAAGTTTGCAGGACAGCGGCCTGCTTTGGCCAAAAATAAACAAAAGGATTTATTCAGTAGAAAAAACACAGATTCGGAAATGAAACGGTAAGGAGCAAAAAACATATACAAGTTATACTGGAAAGAAACATGATGCAGTGTCAAGCTTTACCTGAAATCCCTTCTGTAATACAAGTTACCTATTGCTTTTGAACTCTTTCTCATTGTACCTAGTACCAGCTATAAGTGGGACCCACATTTCAGGGACAGCTTCCCGCCAAGGGGTTGTCTCTTAGGCTATGTCTACACGGGGAGTGCTTGTTTCGAAACAACACGTTTCGAAACAAGCTGTTTCGAAATAATGTGTTATTTCGAAACAACTTATTTCGCTGGACAAAAACCATGTCCACGAAATAAGGGAGTGAAATAGCAGGTCCACAGTGTGGACCTGCTATTTCGCCTGGGGAGGGGACTGCAGGCACCGGC
>ML681982.1:8592512-8654655 GCA_007922195.1 Podocnemis expansa
CTCCCAGGGTGCTTAGCACCCTGGGAGGAGGGGCACATGTTGTCTCGGAACACTTTGTTCCGAAACAACATGTCCGAACAGGGCTGTTTCGAAACCTCTGTTTCGAAACAACTCTGTTTCGACAGGTAACGAGGTTTAAGTTATTTCGCAAAGACCACGGCCATTTCGAAAGAAGCAGTTTGCTTCTTTCGAAATGGCCGTGCGTCGTGTGGCCATGGCACTCCTTATTTCGAAACAACCTCTGTTGTTTCGAAATAAGGAGTGTGTGTGGACATACCCTTAGTTTCTGGATACCTTTCACTTCAAATTGTCTACTTTAAAAGGGTTTGCAGGGTTGGTTTTCTTTTTTTTTTTTTTTTTTTCCCTTCTGTCACTATATTCAAAGTAGGGGCATCCCTAGTTGTCTCAGTGGCTTTCCAACAACTCCTGGTCAAAAAAGAATATGCTGCAGCAGTATTTCTAGGCTCTGAACTGCCCAGTGTTAGTCTGACACAACAGAGGTTTAACACCCATCTACTAATCTAATTTATGACTGGGTTGTGATAAATAGCAAAATAAATAAATACATTCCATACACTAATATTTTTATTTTATCAGCCCACACAAATTTTACCTTAATGGCACTGAAATAAACAGAATCTGAAAAAGATGGTTCCCTTAAGAGGAACATCCACCCCCCCCACCTGAAATAAACCTGAAAAATTAGGCTAACCTAAGATTGTTCAGTTATCAAGCTCTTTTATAATCTGTTTTACCAGAGGAGGGTTATTCAATATTTAAAAGATCAGAGGTTTGACTAAAGACGTATTCCTAACTACCTGATTGCAACTGAAACTCAGGTGAAGGGATATTTACTGATAATCATATGCACAGTCTCTTTGACAAGTATAATAATAATTGGATTAACTTAAATACTCTTCTATAAATGAGAAAACAGAATGACATTTTCAGTTTTAATTCCCATGTTAACCATTTTGTCTGGGGAACAAATCCACAAGTGCATTGGGTATACTAGGTACACAGAGAAAAGGTGTACTTTGACTATTCATAAAAATGCCCAGTTTGCCTGTGTTTTTAATGCACACTAGCCCCATGAATCAAAATAGACATCCACAACTGAACAATCAGCCTTTTTAAACAGTTCTCAGTATATCGTTTTTGATCTTCCTAAACCTGTGCATTGTCATAGTCTGAATTTAAAGTTGAATCTAGATGCAACCCAAAGTATTAGTCAAAGCAGTCTTTGGTCTCAGAAAGCTGTGGAATAGCAAAAAAGCTATGTTACTCTTTCATGTTAAGCACTCAAAAGTCGAGAAACACTGAAATTAAGGTTACACTTCAGTTCTGGCTGCCTCAGTTCTGTGCTGCTTTGCATTTTAATAACAGTATTTAACTGTATGATCACATACTGTTTGTTACATTAAAATATTTCTTACAGGTTTTCTGGACATCAGATTCTGTTGGGCATCTTGTAATTTTTTAGTCTTCTCTTCTCAATTATTTTTTATGTTGGCATAATAGTTCAGTATTGTGTATCACTGTCACGTTACTCTTTTATACCAGAGCTTTGTTTTAATTTGAGTATTTTATTTATTATGTTAACAGCCCTGTGCTATTTATTTTCTCTTCAACCAGTAACATGGCCTTCTGTAGGTGCACTTCAGTGGATTAAACAGTTAACTGTGATCTGTCCCAGTGGATCTCAGCCAGTCAGGTTACTAACCTAAAAGTTGGTTGAGGGAGCTCCCACTGGACTAGTCTTATTGGATGAAAGCTGCAAAGTCATGCTGTTGCTAGGATCCAATAGGAATACAGGCAAGGGACTGAAAGTTTAGCATCTCTTCCTTGTGCTGCACTGCCTATTGTTGCAATCACCATCACAGAGCATTTTCCCCCACCACACTCCTTCATCCCAATCCACTTTTCTGGTCCAGGCATGATGGAATGTAACTTCAGGGCTGAGAAATACTGCCTCAAGAGTCTGGACCTGGCTTAACAGCCCCTTGAAGTAGCATGTCTCTCTGCTCTGACATGCACTCCTCTGGGCAATCCAGACAGAGAGCTTGGAAGAGCCTATATGCCATTCAGCACCAGCCAAACAGTCTGTCACCTCCATTTACTGAGCCCCCACCCACAAAAAAAAGAACTAAGAAAAAAAATCAGTCCATGATGCAAATTCATCATCTTTTTTCACTTGCCAGGGCCTGGTGGATATGGTAAGTCCCACCTCAGTTATACTGAGGATAGTTTATGTCTTGGACTAAAAAGGTTGAAATTACCTTCATATATGACTATAACAGGCATGGCCAAACTGTGGCTCGGGCACTGCATGGGGCTCTTGAATGAAAAAGCGTGGCTTGTGGAAGAACATCAGCAAATCAATTTAGTAGGCAAAAGTATATGGCTATATGCCTCAGGGCGGTTCTTGAAGGTTTAACAATCAACTTGTGTGGCTCTTGAGTTCCATAAGCTTGGCCACCCCTGGACTATAATCACACCAGGTTCTTATACTGATACCCATCACCCAGTGCTTGATCATTTGGCTGTGAGAAAGTACAACGTTAGAGACAGGCTTTAACCAGAATACTGAAAATCCAAGATCAAATTGAGATGCAAATGTTGTATTGGGCTCCTTTTACTTTATTGTGATAGACACCAAAAGCCTAAATCAACCAATTTTGCGATGATTCAAAATCTAAATTTAGTAACCTAATGCCATTTTAGTTTGTTATAGCTCTCTTAGGGGACTACAGTACATTCATCCCTTGAAAGGGAATGATCTAATTAGCTTTTTCTTTTGCCTATGCTCTCATATAAAAAGTGGAATCAATTGTGAAAATATAACGGCATTAATAGAAGGCCATGAAATAATCCATTCTTTCTGGACAAGATTAAAGGGAATTACACAAGTCAGGCAATATGACAAGAAGTTTGGAATCTCAGTAGGGGTTCCCATACAGCATATTTCCTGGCGAAGTAACCTGGGCTATGTGTACACTAGCAAAGTGATTCGAATTAAGGAGCCTTAATTCAAACTAATTTGAACCCTGCAAAGCTTAGTTCGACTTACTCGGTTAAGCTGGTTAGTCTGAACTAACTGCTTAGTTTAAACTTATTTGCATATTTAGTTCGAAATAGCACAATGTAAACATGTTAGTTTGAATTAAATAAGTTCAAACTAGTGGTTAGTTTGAACTAATCACAGTTTTTAAGTTTGAACTAAAGTTAGTTCAAACGAAAAAATGTGCTTAGTTCGAACTAAGTTTCAAACTACTTAGTTCATTTCAAAAGCGATAGCTGTGTTAGTCTAGTCCACTAAAAAAAAACCACAAGGCGTTGTGTAGCACTTTAAGACTGACAGATTTATTTTTTGCATGAGCTTTTCAGCAAATCAGAGCAGTTTTCAGGTTCAAAACATGGGAAGCCTGAAGTCAAATTACCTTTTGTAATGGGAAAAGAACCCATAGTCTTGACTAAGTCCTGCTTTCAGATAATTTAGCTTGCATATTAATTAGAGTTCAGCTGTTTCTCTTTGAAGTCTTGATGTCCCAGCTACATGTCTAACAAGAGTCATTAACAAATCAGTCATTGAGTGATTAGGAAGATGGAAGTGCTCAGCAACTGGTTTCTTTGTTCTTTGATTTCTGATATCAGCTCTGTGCTCATTCAGCCTCTTACACAGCGATCTTCCTGTTTGTCCAACATATAAGGTGTTAGGGCATTTCTTGCACATGATGGCATAGACCACATTAGTAGATGAGCAGGTAAATGAGCGTTTGCTGTTACTGTATGACCTGATCCTATGTTTTACACCCCCTTGCACTTAGTTTCATTCCTTTCTGTAAGTTCATCCATCTTCGAAGCATCTGAGGAAGTGGGATCTTCTCCCACGAAAGCTCATGCAAAAAATAAATCTGTTAGTCTTAAAGTGGCACACAACTCCTTGTTGTTTTTTTTACTTAGTTCAGACTAACCAAGTCTGAACTAAGATTTTAGGTGTAGACATACAGAAAAGAGAGTGAGAGATTTTGCAAACATAAAGATAGTTGTGGCTGGATAGTATATTGTCCTTTTTAGAACATGGTTAATCAAAATCACAGTGTACACATACTCAGCATTCCGATAACACATTTGATCCCCCAGGCATAATTTAATGCCCCATATGCTTACTACAATTGAATGAAATAAAGCAATTTATGAGAGATAGCAGCAGTATGAGAATACAATTTGTGTAGCTGGATCCTCCACAAGGACCTCTCCCTGACAATAGTGGCCTTGTAGGTCACCTACGGCAAATGTCTCCTACGTTGATGAAAGCTATTACACTTTAAAAGGCAAACTATAAAATAATAAAAATTAGTTATCCCCAAAGAGGATTAAGCATGTGCTCAAAGCATAACTTTAGACAGATGAAGCTCTGCAAATGTGCATGCACACATCCGAGCAATAACAGTTAACTCAAATGCAAATAATCAAAAACACATCACTGAGCAGGCGAGGAACATAGCCACAGGCTACAATATTGCAGTGGGAAGTTTATATATCAGTCTGTCTTGATTCAGCTGATTCTTGGGCCAACAGTTGGCTCTAGTTCCCCTAGGGAATGTGGGCCATTTTCCCTTGAACAAAGATTACAACATCCTCAGAAGGCTTTAAGCATATTAGGCCAGATTCTCAGCCGTTGTAAATAAGGGTAGCTCTGATGATTCAGTGGTAATACATCTATTTATAGCAGCTGAGGGTCTGGACCATGCCTAAATTGAGAGGTGATGCATTAAGTATAGTAAATTACACATTAAATACTCATCATAAATAAATGGAAGGGAGAATAAGTCACTGGAGACTGATTAGAGCCCAAACCGAAGTATGCAACAAGAAAAGCTATTAACAGGCGTGTGTAAGTCAAACTTGCTTAACTGTAATGTACACATTCTTCTGGGTATTTGGCATACAAATTACTGTGATGAGGTGTCTGCCACACACTGGCATTTAAGGGGTTAAAAGCAGCCCTAGGAGGACTGCGGGGGGATGGCCAATAGGAGAGTCTGGGAGTAAAAGCCAATCAAAGGCCAACAGGCCCATATAAAAGAGCTGCATAGCAAAGCAGAGTAGTCCCTGTTTAGAGCTTGAAAAGGGAAGGTTAGGTCTCTTGCAAGCTGAGAGGCATGTGGCTCTAGAGCAAGTATCACTGCTGGGAGTGGGTGATAGCAGGCCCTGGGGTGGGCCAAAGAAGGTATGTAGGCTTAGGGGAAGTGGCCCACTGGGATAGCAGCAGGGAAAGAAGTTTGAGATGCAGCAGCCAGCTGGTCTCAGGTCCCTGAGCTGAGACCTAGGGTAGTGGTCGGCAGGCCCAGTTACTTTCTTCCTCTTTCTGTCTCTACCTCATGCCCCCAGTCTCTGGGAAGCAGCAGAATAAGTGACTTCAAGTGCCACTAAAGGGAAGACCAGGGACTCTGACTTGGTTGGAGGGCCAAGTCATGGGGCGTAACAGCTGTAGCAAGGACTGCAGGCAAACTGGGTGGAGAAGTGATGGTGCACACACTGCTGATGTGGGCATCAGCTCAAGCTGCTCCCCAAAGAACCAGCAGGAGGTACCAGTCCAGTGGTGAGTGCTGTGAATCCATCACAATTGCAGAAGTTAAACACCCCCACATTGACCCTTATTTGCTTTCACTGATTTACTGATTTGTAATTGCTCGTGCCTCTGAATTTGGCACGGACATACACCATCTCCTATAACCCCCACCTCCAACGTGAAAACATCAGCTTTTTATACAGGACAGCAAACTGCCATAGTCAGTCTCTATTCCTTATGCACTTTTAATCTGCCTGCTAATTGTCACTTTCTAAGCTCTGCTGCTAGCAATGGTGCAAAGTTAGTTCAGCAAACTCCCCCTCAAGCAAGTGTGCCAAACCTGGCCCATGCACCTTTATCCAGTGGCACGCAGCGCTGTTGCCACTCCCCACCCCACTCCTCTGCCTGGAGCCCCAAAAGCCATGGGCATGCTGTGGCTCTCATGCTGTGCTGGCACCATTCCCCAGCTAGGGGTGGGGCCAGCAGGGAAAAGCCATGGGCATGCAGATGGCTCCTGTCCCCCACTGGCCCTGCTCCCCTGGAGCTGAGGTGGGCAGGGCTGACATGGGGACTGGCAAATGTTGCCAACACCTCTGGTAGCCCATGAGTCAAAGACAGTTGATTCTAGTTTGAGGAGGTAATTGGAAGATTTCTTTCCAATAAAAAAATGTGCATAGTTGTCATGGGGTTCATGGTGCAATCCCAACTAGTAAGGGGTTGTGCTACTACTTCCCTTGAAAGCCTGAATGCCACATAATACTTTGCTGCTGTAGCTCCCAGGCTGAGATGCTTCCAGGCATGCACATTTCACTCTAGATATTTGTGTCTTGGACAGCCCTGGTTCAGCAGCTTTTGCACCAGCAGCCTGTTTACAACTCTTTGTTTGGTAACAGACTGTGAAGCATAATATTAATAAGTAGCCATAATTCCTTATGCCATGTTAATACATAAACTTCACAAGTATGTCATAAAGCTTTCATAAACCACCTCAAATAACATTTTATAATGCAGTTACTAGGTATACTTGCAAATACTCTGTTATTACTTGACCTTCAGATCCCCCTATCACCATTTTTATAGCCCAGATAAAGTTTCTCTGCCCTGCAGGAAGCTGTCTCCTCCCCTGATTATTAGCTTCATAGCTTTATTTACTTAATATGTAAATAGCCTTTTATTGTCTTTTCTGGACAACAGAAAAGCAAATAGATGTTCCTTTGTCTGGTAGCCCTGTTTACAAACTCCCTTTGGCATGCTAGAGTCAAACACACTTTAGTTATAATTTCAGCATATATATATATATATATGTATATATAGATATAGATATATAGATATATATACACACATTCTTAATATGCAACACAAATTTATCCTTCATGAATATTAATAAGTGAGTTATTAGTTTCAAATGATTCTTCACAAGGCATATTCTGTACAAACTTTATTACAGTACTGTAGGGTATCACTATAGGGGTATTGGAGTCCCAGAAGTTTGCCATGGAATCAAAGCAAGTCAGATAACAAATTCACAACATAGAATTCATAATTATTTGCTCTGGGTTTAAGAAAGCAAAATGTTGTTTGTGTATAACAAATAGCACTATAATATATAATACAAAAGAAAATTGAAGTGAACTGTTGTTTCAAAATGAAAGATGATAATATCTTGTTCAAAAATATAGCAAAGGGAATATTTTCACATTGTTGAAATCCTTCTTGGGTTTTTTTCTCCAAAACAAAATTTTGGGTAAATTGATATAATTTTGTGTAGTGTTTTGATTTTGGCAGCAGTGCATTGTCACAGAAAGTGGTTTTGTTCCAGTTTTTCTATGTCACTCTGATGCCTGCTATGGATTATATAAGGAATCCTTAGCCATGACCTTATTTGACTTATTTGGGGCAGAAAGCATAGCAACATGCCATACATTAACAAGGTCCAGTTTGGTCACTCTCGTGACTTTTTTCTGAAATTTATAAGAAATGTCCTCTTAGATAGTGTCCAAGTGGAATTCAGTGTGTGCACATTAATATTAAAAGCCGTAAATTGGCTGGGCAGATTTATTTTAGAGACTGCCCTTCTTTCCTTGCCCTATTTCCATTGTTATGCTAAAAATCATAGACTTAGCAGCAAAACTAGATTTATCACTTATTACAAAATGCTATAACTCACCGACTGCCCCCCAGTTTTTTTCCCTTCCCTTTCACCTCAGTGACTGAAGAGGTGTTAATGGGCCACTTCACCTTGAGTGAGCCCTTGAAATATATGTTAACTGCTTATGCTGAACAATCTGTTCCACGTTATAGTTAGCTGTGAAACTCTGAGTACATTGCCCAGACTTGCAGAACAATTCTGTGAAAGCTCATGTCTCTCCCCAGTGAAGGTTGGTCCAAAAAAGAGATCACCTCAACTACCTTCTCACTTTAATTCCTTACAGTTTAATAGTACATAAAATAAAATCTTTTAATTATAATTTATAAGTGACCCATTCTCACAGTGTATGGGGTGCCATCTATGTAATTATGAAGTACATTGACTATTCACAAGGGAAAGTAAGCTCTCCCCAGGCTCTGTTTCAGAATTTCAAGCCATGATACAGGTGAGTCAGACCAGATGATCTAATTGCCCCTTCTGGTCCTAAAATCTATTAATCTATTAAATGAAATCATCTTCAGAGGGCATTTCCTTGGTGCCACAAGTTAGTTAGAAAAAGGTCTTCATAATAGCCCGATCAAGTTTCAACAGGTGGGTGTCTTTCCAAAGAATTTAATAGGAAATGGATTGAGGCATATTCCTGCAATTTCAGTATCAGGCTCAGTCTGCTTGCTGGTGGGAAGAAATTAAAATATGAGCCTAACTTCAGACACCTGCTTAAAAGTAAGCATGGTCGTAAGTGCTTTATTGAGTAGAGGCCTGAGAGCTGAAGCATTCTGCTGATCACAACCATAGCAGGAGAAGCAGCCTCTGGAGTTGTCATGCCATGATCCTTGATTCAGACAACAGTTAACCTGCAACCTCTGTGGAATGAGGAACATAGAATTTGCATCTGTTATTTTGATTTTGCTTAATTTTACCCTTTGCTGTGTGTCCTTTTCAGCTTGGAGAACCTTAATAGAGCACCAGTGATTTTGAAATCTCTCATCTAATGGGCATGCAAATCTCTAGTTATGGTGTCAAGCTTAGGTAATTCATACATTTGCAGTATTGGAAATCAGGCTTTGAACAAAAGTGTGTCCCTGTGGTTTATGGAGATGAATACAAGACACATTACCTTGAAATAGAAGGATTAAAAATAAAATGGCCCACAAGCTTCATTTGAAACTAGATTACTCAGTCTCACATCTGTAGTCATAAATCCTGATTATGACCATAAATCAAGGTACAATGCAGTATAATGGCTGCAAACCCCTCTTGACAATGTATTGATGTCCTAAGCTGTCAGTACTTGACCAGCTGAGTGGAATGCACAGACCTGCTTGTTAATCTGAAATTCAAATACAGTTCACTGACAGCCTGTTTCTGTGCATTTATGTCAGCTGAGAAGCATTGCTAAGCAATGTAAGCCTTCTGATTTGTTTATAATTTATGCAAATTCTTTAAATACCCATTCTGTTTTCAGAAATCAACTGATAACAGAAAATATTCCTTAGATTCCTAATATATGTGCTAAAAGGTTTTCTTTCCTTCTCTCTAATAAGAAATCAGCTTTAACAGTAGATAGACCTTATTCATTGAAATTGATCTTCTGGTATTTTTCTTGAGAAGAGATGTCACAATTCAATGCAAATTAAGCTGCTTTGCATAGTGGAATCTGATGGTTCAAAACTCAGCACAAAATAATTTGTTCATCTCTTGCAGAATTAATAAAAAGAATGCTATACACAGCTGTGCAAAATTTGAATAAACAAATGTAACTGCATAGCAAATTTCTTCAAAGAATCATAATAAGAGTACCTTCAGAAGGAGGCCATTAGAAGTGACAGACAATTACCGGTCAAAATACATTCCTCAGCTTTGCTCTAGAGCTGTTATTTTTCTATCATTTTGGTAATTACCAGTAATATCCTCATATATCACATGCTATCATACTAAATGCTTTGTTGATTTAAAAGGGTCATTTTCATAAAAACTGCTTGAAAGAGCAGGATGAATAGCAGTTATTAAAATATCCTTTTTATTACTTTTTCATGCAGAAAGAAAAGTTTAAAAAAATACCACCAGTTGTTTCAGATACAATAGTGGAGAGAGAGAGACAAAAAGAGAGAGGCAAAGCAGACTGATGCCTATAGCTAGGCGTGTCTGACACTTTCTATTAGGAGACTCAGCTTTTAGTTACTTAGAACTTTGCTGAACACTAACTATTTGGACAGAAATTTTCCATGCTGGTTGTCTGCCAAAGGTGTTTTTTTCCTTTTTTTTCCCCGTTTGTTTTGTCTATTTATTAATTATGGCAAAAATAGCTCTCAGAAACTAGCTATGGAAAATACATTGTTTTGCTCAAACAAATTTGACACTCATTTCATCAAGAAGTTACAATACCAGTGCTCCGGAGTTGGAGCTTCAAATTTGGCAGTAGTCTTGTCTTACTGTCAGGGCTGTTCTTCTGCCATCCCCTTGAAAATCTGCCCAAAGTGAAAGCCTTTGAAAAAATCTCTGATCATACATGCTCTGTAGAGATGTTTTAGAGCTTGGCAGTGACATTTGCAAACATGTCCACTGAACGTGCTCCAGCTCAGGCTTATTGGCCTTGAATAAGACTTTTTCTGTTATTGCTGTCACAGGAACCAGGAGCTATTGTGATGCCAGGCACAGGAAACAGGATTAGCGAGACCATCTCTTCCGTGCTCTCAGGAAGCAAGGAGAAGAGCAGGACAGGAGCAGGTTTGCTAGAATGCAGAGGACCTGGACCTGAAAGTTGTGGCAATGAGGGAGCCTGTGGCAAAGATAGGTGGGAAGAGACAGAAGAGGTCAGGCTTTTGGGGAACAGACTCAGAAAGCTACAACAAAATATACCTCTCTCAGAGCTAGGATTATTCAGCATTCCTCTACTCTTAGCAAATAGCTGCGAAACCATTAGCAAAATGTGTGCCTTATCTTTCTCTCTGATTCACACAGACCAGGGGTCTGCAATGTGCAGCTCTGACACCGCATGTGGCTCTTTGGCTGCCCCCTTGTGGCTCTTAGTTCTGCCTCGCCCTCCCACCCTCCTCCCTGCCCCCATGGGGGGACCCTGTGGATGGCCCACACCAGGCTTCAGCCTCCTCCCCACTATGGGGGACCCTGCATCAAGCTCACCCCACCCACCACCAGGAGGCTACACCTATTGCGGATCTCAAAACGGTTGGCTATTGAAGGAATTGTTAAAAAACAGCTCTTCTTATCTTTTGGTTTGCCAACTTCTAAAGTAGACACTGACTAGCTACTCAGATATATATATATCATAGTATGCTTTGGATCCATGTCTAATTTTAGAAATAAATCAAAACATTTTCACTTGTGAGTGCCTGAATAAATGTGACATTTCCTGAAAATAACTCTTCCTACCTGGAAGTTTCACTCAGCACAAAACTCCCATTGATTTCAGCAGGTTCTGAATTAGGCCCAATGCCTGCTTTGCTTCAGAAAGCCTTGGCTAAGTTTTCCAGTTTCTCACTATAATAGGTTTAGCTGTTATTGTTTTAATCTAAATTTTATTTGTCAAGAAAATATCAGGTTCTTTCTGGTGTGATACATATAGTCCAGTAAGAATTGAAAATTGAGTTTTCTAATCTCTTCTATAGCTTTGAGTATCTTCTCCCAGAAGTTATATATAATTATGTCTTCAGTTTTAATTTTTTTGGCTCTGCTTAAGAATCCTCTTGTCTGCTCAAGAGTTGTTTGCACAGTCCACCAACAGGTGGCCCATGACTTCTTTAACACTGAAGAAACTTCTTGGGAAAAGGCAGAAACCATGCCAGGATGAAATTTTCCTTTGTGCAGCAGCCTCAGTTTTGCATAGATTTTTATGCAGATACTCTGCACTTGAGTGAGTTTAGTTCTTGACAAATAGACCTGTTCAGTGAAATTCAAATTACAGACTCTGTTTTCCCTAACTGGAAACTGAATCTTAAAAACAACTTCTCCTCTTTCTAAAGGATCAGAATCAGTCCTTAGTTCCCATCACATGAAGTCAATGGGGCAGTTTACATGTTCCAAGTTCTGCACATACAGTACTTAAATGCTTAAGAAGCTTGGCATCTTAGTGAGAAACTTTTCTGTGCAGAGGAGCAGAACTAAGCACCACTGAAGCTCTGATCCTTTGAAGATTGACACATGTGCATAGCTTTATGCCCTATGATCAGTCTTGCTGAAGTCAATGAAACCACTTTGCAGCCAACTTTAAGGTATGTTGACTTCAACAGGAGTAGGCATGCACTTAAGTTATTTGCTGAAACATGCTACAGTGTATAAAGTTAAGTTTTTGCAAAGTCAGGACCGCAGGTCCCATATAAGCTTTATCTTGGTGGCTTAAGAGACTTTAGTGCTAAATCAATTTTGTGCAAAGAGCTTAACAATTCTTATTTCTGTTATGTTATTTTTTAGTTTATTATTAGCAACAGCCATATTATAAAGCACTTTGTCATCTCTCTGCATGAAAAAATATCTATGGATATATAGCAAAGTACTTTATAAATGCAACAATCTCTTTTTACAATCTATGCTTGGGGGAGACTTCATGAAATGCAGTCCATTATGGGGTGGAATTCAACTCTAATTAGCATATATATAAATTTAGGGCAGGAATGGAGAAAGAATACTGTATCCAGTTAAAACAGGGGAAGGGGATTTAGAGGGGCAAAATTCTAGAGCTTTCCATCTGAGTTTACTCAGTTGAGCCTCAATTATATACTTTATCTAAGTGTTATGCAGATGTTATTAAATAGTGTGCCATTATCTAAGTAAGGCTAATGAGAATCAGTTGCAGAAAAATTTGCCTAGCTGAAAAAAATGGGGGGAAATGCAGTTGAATTAATAAGACCTGCTCTGAGTGAGTCTGAACTTGTCTCAGGAATTAATATTGATTTTTTTTCTCTTATGACTAGTCTGCTACTGCAATAAATAGGAGTAATGACTTCTCTAGAGTAATTCCCATCTCACATTACAACATACTGCCACACCTGTATGCTTACTTATGTCACAATATCTATAAATGTCTATAAATAGTAATGCCTTCAGTTTTTAACTTAATTTTAAAATGAGGTTCCACACTGAAGACTGACTGTACAACCTACATTACCTATCAATTATTTTGGATCAAATATACTCATGTTACAAGAAAAGAGATATGTTTACTGTGTAGTAGCCCTACACACTTACTTCTGAAATCTGAAAACCTGTCTGTGCACCTTGTGTTTCTGCATTATCACTGCTACTAATGAGTCAGTAGACCAAGTTTTGCCCTGAGTTACTGTGCTAAGACATTTGTCATATGTATTATTCAGCATATTTTGTCAATAATTTAATCTGACAGATGATTCTTTTTGGACAAATACTATTTGCTGAATAACATTCAATGAACAATAGTAATATTAATTGAATATCTTTTTCAATGAATATTTGTTTCCAGTATGCAGCCAGTTCAACATGGTACCAGTCCATTGGGCCTTATTCTCTTAGGTACACAGTTGTGACTTATAGTTCTGCAGGTATAAGTGAAGAGAGAATTTGTTCCATTGTCTTCAACATGGACACACCAGAATAAATGAGTGAATGTTGGGCCCTGAAATTGGAAGACTTGGCTCTCATGCTTCCTTTGCTTCCATGAATGGAGGGAAAGACGAGCCTGAATCTGGCTCGGGTACTTATAGAAAATAGGAGAGGAAGTCTGACAGCATGCTTCCCCCCTTTGTCCCAAACATCTGGAATTCCTGTCTTTTTTTGTGGAGCTGCTCAGCATTTCAGCTCGTTGAATGGAGTGGGGCCTATGTTTAAGTCAATGAAATTCTCTGTGAAATTCTGCACTCCCAAACTCACAGGGGTAGGCAAACCTTGAAACAAATGGGATTGCTCACACAAAATGTTAGGCTTTTATCATATTAATATACCACTGACTTCTTTGTCTTTTTAAGGCTAATGGTCCCCATTAGATCACATAGTATGACCCCCTTATAATATAGCGCTGCTGAGATGCTGGCCCTTTAAAATGAAGTAGGCCTGGCTCCGCTGTGCCAGCAGGTGCTCTCAGCCTGGCGAGTTAAGAAGGTGGAGGAAGTTGGAGTGTGGTATATGCTACACTGTTAGACCAGATTTTGCAGGATTTGCAGTGGGGTCCTAATGGGACTGTATTTGGGCAATAGTGTTTAATGATAATTTGCACAATGATTTTGTAATTCAGTAGCCCAAAGGAGGGGTATTATGGAGTCAGGCAAGCCTGTCATGGAGTCCTCAGGGGCCTGAGAAAATAAGTGGGATGGTAACCCTAGTGTGAGGATGCCTAGGCACACAAGGACTCATTCACACACAGACAATGGAATTTTACCTAGGTACTCCTGTGTTGTGCTCAATAATTTGTGTTTGACCTATCAGCTTCTATATGACATTAGATTAACATTATTGCTATTCTTCTAGTCTGTGTGTAAACCTGATGATTAATAAGAATCAAAACTGAGTTCATGTTCATAATTAATATAACAGGAGGTTATTAAATACTTTTTAGCCTGAATATTTGGCGTTTTCAGAGTCTTTTTATGAAAAACAAAATATCTAAAACAAATTATAAATAGAAGTGTTATCCTGATTTCAAAAGAAATCCTTTCTAAAAAAAAGTCAGCCATCATTTTTGAAATCCAAATATTGTCCAGGTACATGAGTGCTCCTATGATCAAACTGAAACTATAAGGTACACAAGAACCAAGCTGTCGATAAGCAGAAGATGAAACTGATGATTCTGCTTTTGCTTTTTAGTTGACATGAAGTACCAATGAAGACCAAAAAGTGCAAAGAGTCATTAACCAGGTGTCACTAGAAACAGTTAAATTAATTATTTTCAATATATGAAACATTTTTTTTTAACTATTTGCTTCCAGTGGTGGAAAATCTATCATGAGGGTGCTTACAGTGGTGGACCATACTTATTGCCTTGTCATATTTGGGGGCATGTAGTCAAGCAACAGAGCCCAGAAGGTGGCCAGTAGTGACTGGAGAGCTGACATAGCCTGAGTTAGCAGCTGGAATTCCTACTGAGCCTCAGCTGTGACTTAGGGTTTCCCTGCACTGGCAGAATCCACCAGTGCATGGTGTCAGTGGCAACGCCAACTGCCCTTCTCTGAATGTGAATCTCATGGCAGGACAGTGGTGCTGTACCAGTGAGGGTAAATCAAACCTGTAAGCTTCGTCTGCATAGCATCCCTTTAAAAATATTTCATGACATATACATTGAGTGAAAATGTTTTTAAAAAACACAGGTTACAGAGCATTAAGCACAGTCTAGGAAATACTACAAGACAACACTGGGTGACTATTCCTGGGTAATGAAATATGGTTAACATTTCCCAGCCAGCCTTATCTTCCAGCCTCTATTAGTGCTGTAGATTGCCAGAGGTCAACTTCTCCAGTAAGCTAAGAGCTCCAGATTAAAGTACATGGCACAATAAATGCTGCTGGTGTTTTTTCATTTTCTGTAATGTTGCATTTCTCTTCCAAAACTGCCATCATGCTGATAATTGTGTCATTCATCCTTTACTTTGCACTACAAAGTAACACTTCACAATGTATTCTAGCAACCTGTGTACACTACAATAGCTAGCTCCATATAGTTCTTCATATGCTTATTTTTACTTTCACTGGCAAACTAAAGTGCCTCTGTCCATTATATTTCAGATGTTAACACAGTTGGAGCACATCCAAGGATATGTATTTAAACTGCCAAAGAATGAGAGACTGACATGGGGCATGAAATTACTGAGCAATTGATGAGAAGAGAATATTTCAGTGGGAAATCAGCTCTAATCAGGGTCATCAAATGTCACATAATTTCTCAAGAGCTAGTATGACACTTCATCAGTTCAACAATGAACAGACATTCTGGATGTTGTTTTTCTCCCATTTTGTATGGACACTTGTGCTAGATGGCTCATGTTTTGATAGTGGGGAAGAGCAAGGAATTTTCAGCGATGGCATTAGGCATATTGGGCAATGTTTAGTACTTGCACCAGGGTCAGTCCTCTGGACTTTGACAAACTTGCACCAGATGAAAATCTGTGAAGGATTAAAAAACGCTTTTGTTATGAGTCTAATAAGGCCCTTGCGGGCTATGTGCATGGACACCAACATCTTGCCATCTGGAAATTGAGATGCAGAGAGGCAAGAGGATGAGGCATATACATAATGTTCTCCCTGTGGATTTGTTCAACTCAGAAGAGGAGTAGCAGCATTCTTCAACACCCAGGTGGAGGCTATCACAGAAGTGAAGGCAAGAAGTCACAAAAATATGGATTTCACAGGGTCTGTATTAAAAAGGGGGACCGTAATCTCATCTCTGGATAAAGATGAAATAATTGCATTTCTAAGAGTGCTCATGAATCGAATGAAATCCCATATTACAGATCAACCTGTTTATAGTAAGAGAGAAACTTTTCACTGAAGGAACAGTAAAATTTCATTCCTTTCTCCACCCCCCCCATCAATAACAATAGTGGAAAAGGAGTGTTGAAGATGGGTAACGCTGGCGTACTGATGACACTATAACTTGCATTATCTTCTTCCCTCACACAGATATCAAAGGAGCTGACAGCACTGAGCCCTATAGGATGCTACAGCTATGCATCATTGGGGAAGAGGCACATCATCCATCACCATCCTCTGAGATTCTTCAGAATAAAAATGAGTGACACAGTTTGAAGGTAATTCTATTTACACCTGCTGGGTCATGCAATTGTGTCAGCACAATTTTGTGACTCAAAGTTTCCTGACAGATAAATTTCAACAAGGGCTTCTGTCCTCTAATCAGTGCCCTATAGCGAGGTCACTGACTATTGTGATAGCACTGTTTTTAACTTCCAGGACCTTAGATGTTGGATTTGGGAGCTATACTGATACTATCTTAAGAAGCAGCGATAGAAATCAGGGAGACAATGAATGGCTAAGATGTCTGCATCCAGAGTTGGCCTTGTGATTATAGATTGCTAGGAATTTTCTGGCGGTCTGCTACTCTGAGGAGAGCATATACAATCTCTTCTAATGCACCCCCATGCATTCCCTGCAGGCTTTTGCTATCCAGAATGATTATATTTACAGCTCTCATGAGATTAGCTAAACTTCACTTGAAGTGCTGGCCAGTTACCAGAATGAATAATTATTAACTTGCCATCATAAGCTGTTCCTGTAGCAGCAGGGAGGGGTAAGGTATATTTCAGTACCAAATACTAAACTATTCTGCACTATTGCTGCTATGTGTTGTTAAATAGTTGCCACAATTAACCGCAAAGGTGGCTGCATGTTTCTGATAGATAAAGTGATCATTGCATATAATTTGCATATAATAGTAAAACTTACCAGTATATAGTTCTTCATGTGCTCATGGTGCCAATTAACTAATTAGCGCTCATAACGCCTGTATTAGGTACACAGGAATTCTCATACTGAATAAGGCCTGTGATAAAGCCCAGTCTCTTGTCACCACTATGACCAGTACCAGATACCCGTTCAGGGGATGATGCAATAAAACCTGCAGTTGTGGAATAACCTGTGCATAGTGAGTATATCCATCTTTGGCAGAGGTTAGTTCAGGGGTAGGCAGCTCAAATGATAAAAGGAGCCATTTTTTAAAATTCCTTCAACAACCAAGTGTTTTGAGATCTGTAATAAGTGTAGCCTCCTGGCAGGGGGAGTTCAGCCAGGACTGCTGCCACAGGGTCCTCTAGTGGTGGTTGTAGGGAAGCCCAAAGTCTGGCGTGGGCTGACCACAGGGTCCCTTGGTGGCAGGGGGGCCTGGAGCCAGGAGCAGGCAGGCTACCCAGAGGGTCCCCCAGTGGAGGGAGAGGGGCAGGAGTCAAGATGGGGCTGCCTCAAGGTCTCCTGGTGGCAGGGGGGAGCCTGGAGCTGCAGAAGGGCAGCCAAAGAGCCACATGAGGCTCCAAAGATACAGGTTGCAGATCACTGGTTTAGCTTATGCTCCAAAGCATGGAGGTTTATGTGTTTTCCCAAATGTTTGCTGTTTGGTTGAGTTTGTAAAGAAAACTATTCTAAATCTGGATATTCCAGCTATCCATATTAAAGTCCAATTGCTTTTAAATCTTGCTAAGTATCAATAGCTATTTTTCAGCTGGAAAAGGGACTTACCAAAGGAACACAGAATTTGAGTGATAGCCAGGATATAGAACTAAGTTGTTGCTGACTCTCAGCTCTCTGCTCGCTCATTTGGTCTGCACATCCTTCATGAGCTCACTCTGTTTCAATTTGTTGGTAAAGCGCTTCAAAATTCTCTGAATGAAAGGTGCTATATTAAATGTATAGTAGAAACACTGTATTTAGATGTGTCCTTTTGAAACTGCCCTCTGTGGAGTTCTGATTACTAGAAAAACTTAGCCAAAATTGTGGCAGTTAGTCTAATAAACACACTGGCATGGCATAAAGCCAGTTAAGGGGAATTTTTTGTTAAAATATTTCATTTCTTTGAAGTCGGTAGTATAATTGTAGTCAGTAGTGTTGGGAAACAAAAGGCTATTTTCTCCCCAAGATATCTCCACAAGGTAGAACCCCAAGGTGCATACACTCACTGAGCATTTTTCAAGATTAACCAGGTAGTGTTGACAGAGCACTGCCATATGATTGCAGTAGTTTCCAAGATGTTGCCACATACCAACGCTCTATTACAAAACTCTTCTTTAAGTGCATACCCAAGAAAAACTGGGCCAAGTTTTGTTTCGTTTCATTTTTGTGAACGAAAAAGAAACCAAGCTGGGGCTCTATCCCAAAACCTGGTAATTCTATTTAATTTAGTTTTGCAAACTGCATTGAAAATATACTTAATCTCTTCCCATGCCCCCATCACGTACAGTGTTTTCTTTGGCAGTGGGGACTATTCTTTTCACAGAAGATATTTAAAAATAAGCAATATGCCTCTGAAAAGGTGTACATGACTGTTACACACAGATGCATTCCACAGAGGCAATCCCAGCGCGCGTGCACACACACACGTGCACACACCCACAAACCAAAGCAAGACATGTAAAAAGTTGTCAGTCAAAACATCTAATAATCATGAAGTGGTTAAGTCACCAACAGTCTAAATAAAATGGAAAAAGTCGCAAAGGCAGATATATATGGCCACAGACCTTGAGAAACTGCATTCTCTGAGTATGTCTGTAATGGAGGGTCTGTTAAGTTGACCTAACAAGGTCGACTTTAGGTTGACTTAAGGTTGACCTTGTTAAGTCAACTTGGAGAGTCCACAGTGAAAACTCCTATCAGCTGCCTGCATCCACACTGGCAGGTGCTAGATTAATGGAGGAGTGGTACATTGTGAATAGCTGTCCCTGGTGGCCAGGAACTGTGGGAAGGGGCCTGGAGGCCAGTTAGGCTGACTTAAGGGCTTTCCTCATCTACATTGGCTTAAGTCAACTTAATAAGGTCAATTTAAGGATTAAGTCAACCTTAAGAGGTGGGGTTATTAAGCTGACTTAAGGAAACACTTAAGTCAACTTAATAAAAGCCCAGTGTGGCCACAGGAGTCTGCTGGTTGACTTAACCTTCCTTAAGTCAATGCAAGGCTCCAGTGTAGACAGACTCTTTGGGTATGTCCACATGAGTCTTTTATTTCGAAACAACACTGGTTGAAAATCTTGAAAATTACTTGAATGTCTTGTGCCTTGGTCAAAACCACACTGAAAACTAGAGGAAAAACACTGAGCTTGACTGAGTGTCAGATACTGAGAGTGGGCTGAGATTTCCAGGATAAATAAATTACATATTCCACCTCATCGCATGGAAACTAATGGACAGCTTCAGAAAATGACTGGCAATTAAAAATGTGATTTTTAGGACAGTAATAGAAGTAATTATCTTTTATGCCAGGAGGGGAAAAATTACACTTTGAGGCCATGATGAGTGTACAGAATCAGTCAATAAAGGAAATTTTCTAGGGTTACTTGACCTGATTACAAAAGATGATGTTTTAGCAAATGTCTTTGGGATGTAGTGTATTATAAAAAATGAGCTAATATCATCAACAGGTCGAGCCTAATTCAGAGTGAAAATTAGTCTGGTGACGATAAATGAATTGATAATGAGGTATTGGGAACAAAATGAGCAATTATTAGCTCAGATCTAAAATACACCGAATGAAACCAACATTTATAAGATAATTCTGGATCTTAGAAGTACAGAAAGAAAGGTTGCTATGAAACGTGTATAGTGACGATCTTTCCACCTGTAGACCCATGGTTTGGATGTGATGATCAAAGTCAGTAATGATCAAAAGGTTTTAGCAGTCATCTTACACTTCTTTTTTCAGTGGGCTATGTGAATTGAGTCTGTGGTCTCAGTGCAGTTCATACTGCGGTGTGGTCCCCATGGACAGTTGTGATTTTTGTGTATGTACAATTTACTTGTAAATGTCATTTTTTTAGGTAATTTTCCTGCCAACACTTATGAAATGTTAAATTTTTTAATGAAATTTCTTTCAGTGCTAATTTATATTAAAAGTTGTAAACATATGTTTGTTTATGCCTATGAAGGTCCTTCCTCATCAGATCCTGGTGGTCAACACTCCACACATTATCCACTTAACAGGTCAGTTAGATTATGCCTGCAATGGAGCCTGAGGTTGACTTACCCTTCCTTAAGTTGACCTTGAAAAGCCCCCAAATAAGGGTCCTTTGGATACGGTTTGAGGAGGGGGAAACACTAAAACCACCACTGAGTACAACCAAGCTTTTTACTGAGAAAAAATTCAATTAAAACAAATCGTCCTCCCTTATTCTTTTAAGAATCCTGAGACAGAAAATAAACAGACAAAAGAGTAGACAACACAATAAAAGTGTAATAATAATCCCTAATGCTATCCCTATAGTTAGTCCCTTACTCAAAACTAAATTGCAGTCTGTACTCTTAAGCATTATTTAATTAACTTACAAAACCATGGGTTCTTTGATTCACGTTTTCTTTGATTTAGTTTTGGGTGCATCAGTCCTATCCCAGGTGGGATGTTTTGTTCTCGACCAGCAAGCTTACTGATGAGAACATTTGTCACTGGGAAGGGAACCTTGGGTGATCAGTCCTCAGTTTGGCAGTAGATTTGTGCCTCCGCAGACCTCCACCTTTTGCAGGCTTTTTCAGTGGTTTTCTTATGTTCCACAGCCCTACTTTCAGTTTCTAGAAGGTGCCATTGCTTTGTTTTACAATATTTGGCACCCTTCAAGAAGCTATGCCACCATCTTATTGGTCCTTAGGCTGGTTACAGTTTTTGCTGACAGAACACTGTCCCTTATTGTTCAAACCAATCAGAATTTTGTTGCCAGGTAGACATGGCTTTGTAAGTTTTTTCTACAATTAAGATACCTTTATAAAACTAGTTCTGCAAACTATTTGTATATAACAATTTCGTTGCACAACAGTTTCTTTACAGGCAGGAAACAAGCCAGCATCTGCAATGGAACAGTGCTAACTGCAAGATAGAAGCAGAGCAAAAAGCAGAATAGAAACAAGACTAACAATTCAACTATTATCTATCAAGCCTTATTTTTAAATTCCAGATGGATTTTATTGACATAAACTGTACCCCGCTATTGATTGACCAAAGGAAAGTTCCATCCATGCTGGGAATTTATTAGGTCAACTTAAGTGCTTCCTTATGTCAGTTTAATAACACTACCTCTTAAGGTCAATTTAACACTTAAGTTGATCTTATTAAGTCAAACTTAAGCCAGTGTACATGGGGCACATCCCTTAAGTCAACTTAATAAGCTTGACTTAAATGCTATGCCCCATCTACACTGACTTAAGTTGACTTTATAAGGTCAGCTTAAGTGTTAAGTCGACCTAACAGCTGCCAGTGTGGATTTGGGCAGTCTTCAGGAGTTTTGAATGTGGGCACTCTAAGTTGACTTTACGCCAACCATGTTAAGTCAGCTTAACCAAGCCTCCAGTGTAGACATACCCTTATTGTCTGTTTTTGTTCCCTTTGGGTATGGAGGACTATTTGCTCATTTCCCCCATCCTGCATCTTTCAGGGCGACAGCAAAAATGAGAAAATAGACTCAAGGTCATGTTAAAATAACATAGCAGTTAGTTTAGGTTCTGAGCTAAATCCTTTGGAAATCAATAGGAGCCTTTCCAGTGGCTTCAACTGATGTTGGATCATGCTTTTAGTTCATTGCATTACCAGTAAACTTCCACATTTTCCAGTGCCTGGTGGGTTTTAGTTCAAACTTTAAAAGCTCACTTTTATTTATGTAAGCTCTGATGATTTCTTGATGTTTTAATTTATAACTAGGATTTTCTAGAGACATTTTAATGCAATTGTGGCCATTGCTGGGTCAAACAATCACCATCTCTGAAACAGTGTTAGTAAATCAGAGTTCCTGTTCAGGTCAGCAGAATTAGGAAGCTGTTTTTCTCCTAATGTAAAAAGCTGAAGAGGTCTCAACCTGGAGCACATGAAATGTTGTTTCCGATGAGTACAGGGGACACAAAGCTAATATAGGAGAGTCCAAGGACATTCTCTTACATATTTGCCTTTAAACAAATGAAATTCAAAAGAGTAACTCTGGTAGTAATTTGAAGCAAGTCATAATTTTTGTTTGATCTACAAAATTTCTATTTGTCTCCTCAAAAACCTTTAAATTTCAGTTGGATTCTGTACTGCTTTCATGTTATTTCATACAGGCTAAATAACTCAGATCTTCACTGTGTACTGATTCTGAGATTTACTGCTACTGATAGGGGAGTAATTCTTTAAGTATCGGCCATATTTATTGTGAAAGATTCCCAGGAAAAAGATTTCAGAATACTAGCCACTTGGAAGGTACTAGGTGTGCACTTCATTAAAACCTGTACTATCTTCCAAATAATTTTTAATAATACTTATTAAGAAGTGGTCTCATTCTGGCTTTGGTCTGTCATTACCAAGCCAGTTATTTCTTTTGTCCCAATCCACTTTTTAATTCAAGCTGGGCAATAGCTGGAAATGGTTGAACCAACAAGGATTCCTGTGGCACTTAAAGGCTAACAAATGTATTTATTGCATGAGCTTTTCTGGCTCTTGCAATAAATACATTTGTTAGTCTTTAAGTGCCACAGGAATCCTTGTCTGTTTTACTGAAATAGACTAACATGGCTGTCCCTTTGGAACTTGGAAATGGTTGGTATCTTTTGTATGAGTAGTTCTGCAGGCAGGAGGAAAAAAGCCAGTTCTCAATTAAAAGATGCAGAAGAGCTTTATCAGTCTGTCTTGAGTGTCTTGCATTTGTGGTGAGATTAAGTGGGTGAGGTAATATACTTTTGGATCAACTTCTGTTGGAGAGAACGAGACAAGCTTTCCAGGCATACACTGCTCTTCAGGTCTGAGAAAGGTACTCCCAGTGTCACAGCAAAATTCAGGGTCGAATGGATTGTTCAGGAAAAGTAGTTAGCACATATCGTCAGGGACCATACGAAGTAGAGTGGCCCATTAACATGACTGTCATCATAGGACAAGAAGAGGGGAGGAGGGGATTAGTGTGTTACATATTTTTGTAATAAACCACAAATCCAATATCTCTTCTTAGTCTATGATTTTTAGTGTCTAGCAGAGTCGTGTATTTAAGTTCTGAGTGCCATCTTTTGAAAGTGTTGTATGTTTTTTTTTTGAGGATGAGTGCTGATCAGACACAGAGTGATTACTGTGGGTAGAGTGTTCATCCACAGGTGATAGGGTGTTTTTGTCTTAATTTTCTTTGTGAATTCATTTGCGAGCATAGTAATTATATGTTTTCACCCACATAATTGTTGTTGGGGCATTTGGTGCGCTGGGTGAAGCCCACCACCTGTTGTGTAGGCATGTGTAGGAGCCATGGATCTCAAAAGGTGTGTTGTGTGGGGTGTTGAAAACTAACAATGGGGATATATTTTTAGGTTTTGCACCTATTGTTCTGGCAGGATGCGATGCCACTTTGAGTTTGTTTGTACAAGTTTATGGAAAACTTGCTTCTGATGATGAGTTTGGAGAGGCTGGCATATTTGAAGGCCAGAAGTGGGGGTTCAGAAAAATATTTCTTTCAGGATAGGGTCCCCATTGAGTTTGGGTTGTAATTCTTTGATACCCTCTATGGGTTTCATTTTGAAGTGGTAGTTGACAGACAAATAGGGGGTTATGGTCAAAGGAGTTTTATTTCTGTATTGAAATATCTCTTGGGAGTTAATCATGTCTTCAAATCATGATTCAGTCACAGTTTAGAGCAGAGGTTATTTGTGAGTCAGCTTTTTGTGACCCATGGTTCAGGTTTGAATTAATGTATTTCCTTTTTCAATTTATTAGAGGATCATGGCGACCCATTTTTAGGTAGTGACCCACAAGTTGAGGAGCCCTGGCTTAAAGGTTTATCACAGGAGTGGGTGGGTGATGTTTTTTGGCCTGCTTTGTGCAGGAGGTCAGACTAGATGATCATATGGGTCCCTTCTGACCTTTGAGTCTGAGAGTCTATGTATTGTTCATATTTGGGTGGCTAGTTCCATGAGGTGATCTATTTCTCTGATGGAGAGTCCCGGTTGATGAAGCTGGTTTTGAGTGTATTAAGCTTTATATCCCAGACTTCTTCCTTAGAGAATATTCGGTGGAATCTGAGTACTTGGCTGTAGATAACAGATTTCTTGGTGCATTTGAGGTAGTTACTTAATCTATGAAGTCAAGTCTGATGATCAGTGAGGTTCTTTTATGTGGTTATCTGTCGGGTTCCACTACATTGAAATTCTAGTGGCAACAGTCTAGGGTATAAACACAGTCTCTAATTTAGAAGCAGAAGTAGCAGAGACAAGATAAATTCTCTCTGCATTAGCTCCTGTCACAGATGCTTAAGAGCCTGCCTCCAAATTAGGGATGTCTTTCAAGAAAGCATTCAGAGAAAGTCATCAGATTAGACCATTTTATCCATGGGCTATAGATTAAATCAATGCTATAAACACAGGAGTGCTGCTGGGGTCATAGACGTAAAGGTGTTGGTCATAGCCCTTCTAAATACTATTATTGTGGTAAAATGTATGCTAAGAGAAAGCATATTGAGATGCAATGTTAGAAGACAGCACAATGAAGATAATTGATTTCAAGCATGCAGACTATAGCCTGTTTCCCTTGGGGAGTTGGTAAGTAACAATCCATGAAAAGCAAGTCCAAGGGGAAAAACTGTTTGAGAGAGTTTTCAAAGAGCTATTATTAAGGGGACAAAATCAAACTATCCCACTGTGTAGGAAAGGAAATATGGCAAGAGTCCACTCTGGGTTATCCAGAAGATTTTCCATGACCTCAAACTCAAAAAGAGTCCTACAATAAAGTGGAAACTTGGTCAAATTATAAAAAATCAATATAAACAAATAACAAAAATGCAGGGGAAAAATTAGAATAGCCAAGGCACAAAGCAACCTTTGATTAGCTAGAGACATAAGGGATAACAAGAAAACACTCTTCAAATACATAAGAAGCCAGAGGAAGACCAAGGACAGGATAGGTCTGTTACTCAGTGGGGGGGGGGGGGAAACAATAATAGAAAAGGAGGAAATAGCAGAACTCAATGACGTTAGTTTCAGTTTTCACCAAAAAGGTTAATAGCAATTTAACATCTAACTTGAGGAACAAGAGCAAAAATGGAATAGGACCTGAAGCTAAAACAGAGAAAGAACTAGTTTAAAATTACTTCAACAACTTAGATGTCTTCAGATCACCAGGGCCTGATGAAATACATCCTAGAATATTCAGGGAACTGACTGACAAGATATGTGGGGCATTAGCGGTTATCTTTGAAAAGTCATGAAAAATGAGAGATTCCAGAGGACTTGAAAACAACCCTATATTTGCCCATCTATAAATAGGGGAATAAGGATAGCCTGGGGAATTAGAGACCAGTCAGCTTACTTTGCATACAGATAAAATGGGAATGACTGTCTAGGAATACTACAGAAAGAGATCTGGGGATTGTAGTGGATCACAGGCTAAATATGAATCAACCATCTGACACTTGCCAAAAAAAAAAAAAAAAGGCAAACATAATTCTGGGAGGTACTTGCAGAAGTGTTATAAGCAGACCATGAAAAGTAATTCTTCCACTATACTCTGTGTTGATTAGGCCTCAACTAGAGTATTGTGTTCCATCCTGTGTGACACATTTCAGGAAAGACGAGGACAATGGGAGAAAGTCCAGCGAAAAGGAAAATAATTAAAGGTCTAGAAAACATGAGTTATAAGGAAAGACTGAAAAAATGGGGTTTGTTTAATTTGGAGAAGACATGATGGAGGGGGAACATGGTAACAGTTTTCAAGTATATTAAAAGGGGGAAAAATTGTTCTTGTTAATCTCTGAAAATAGGACAAGAGGCAATGGGCTTAAATTGTAGCAAGAGTGATTTAGTTTGGACTTTGGAGAAGAGCTTTATCAGGATAGTTAAGCATGGGAATAAATTGCTTTGGAAGATTGCAGAATCTCCATCACTGAAGATTTTAAGAGCAGGTTGGACACACACCTGTCAAGGGTGGTCTAGATCAATGGTTCTCAACTTTTTGTGGATCGTGACATGCTTGATGGTGTGTGCTACCTTTAGGAACACAGCAGCCCCACTGCCACTGCACCTAGCACCTGCTGCTACCACTGCCACATCCAGAGCCCCAACAGGCAGTTGCTGGCTTGGCCCTGCCTTGAATGCAGGGAGCTGGACAAGAAGACTTCTTGAAGTCCCTTCCATTCCTATGACTCTAAGACAAAACACTCTGTGTGCAAGTGCTGCTGCTGAGGCTTATGGAAGAGCCACTAGAGACAGGGGTTAAAGTAAGGGGGAACACCCCAGAATGTTCTGGGGCCCCCTAAAAATAGAGGAATGCACTGGAATGCAACGTTACAGTGTGTTCCCCCCAGCAACAGCTCAGGGAAGTGGTTGCAGGCTGGAGGAACCCAGCCACCCCGTCCCCCCATTTCTGGCACCTGCGCTGGCCCCTCCACTTCCTGCTGGACTCAGGTGGTGTGTGCGGCCTGGACCCATTGTTGGTAGCATGTCGTCTCACACTGGCAGGCAGCTGGTGCTGCAGCCTCCCTCCATCCCCCCAACCTGGCACATCCCTGCTCCTTGGTGGGGTGGATAAGAGGGCTCTGGGGTTTGGAGACAGTCTGGGTCCAGCAGGGAAATGGCGTGGGGGGGTGGGAAGAAGGGATCAAGATGGTGGACTGAGGAGGTGTAGAGGGGGTTGGGGGCTGAAGGGGGTGGAGTGAAGATGAGAGAGGTGGGGGATTAGGAGGGCTGATGTGGGGACACGGGGCAGGGAGCTTAGGGAATGGGGATTGAGGAAGACAAGAGGGGTCTGATGGGGGTCAGTAGCTGGGGTGGGTCGGTGGGGGTCTGGGCCTGTCTGAGGAGGGCTCAGAAATTTAGAAGGTTTCCAGGACCCACCAGATTATACTTTATCCCATGTTTAGAGGGAAAGGAAATATTACAAGTCCTAGGATCCAAGTCTTGACTCTTCATTCCTGGACACTGAGGACCCCACCTGCAGCAAAGCTGGTCCACTTCTAGTGCACTAGGAGGTGGTGTGTGCCGAATTTGGGGAACCTGTGCAGTACGTGCTCACCATCTACATGCTCCTGACTTCAGGTCTGCAAGGCTCCCTGTGCACTGCTAAATAGATTTGTGAGTGAAGGACATTGGCAGTTGCTGATCTGCCATTTAGCAGGTCCACAGGGCATTTTCCATCCTAAGATGGGTCCACATAACTGTTTTAGGTCCCCTTTACTGAAGATGAAATAGTGACAAAATAATTTTTCCTCTTCAATCTCAGAGTAATTATTTGGCAATTCTTCAGTGTTGCTGGTTGGACTATGTTCTAAACATAGGATGTGGGTTTAGGAAAATGAAAGGTATGCTTTAGATATACAGGTGGCTTCCATGATGTAAAATGTCAGCTTGTTTCTCTCTTATGCCAGTGGCTGCCTTCAGAAATGTTGTGACTTCAAAACAAAATGAATAAATAACTTCCTACCCCCAAAACAGCAACAAAACGAAACAACAGCCCCAAAAACCCAAAATCAAAACCAAAAACACACACCCGAGGCTGGATTCTGCTGGCTGTGACACTTGCAAGCAGGCTGACCTGCCTTCTTCCTGGTCGTGTCCAGGGCCTGCTCCTGCTGGGCGGGTTGAATCACCATCTTCCTGGATGGTGCTGGCTCCTGCCAGCCACAGCACCTCTGAGTCCTGACCATGGCTGGGCACCTCTGGGTCCTGTCTGGTGTCAGGGCTGGGGCCAGGGACAGTTCCCGCTGGCTGAAGCACTTCTGGTTCCCAGGCAGGGCAACCCACCCTCTTCCCAGCTGTCGCTGGTGCAGCTCTGGGCAGGCTGACCCGCTCCACTTCCCTCCATCAGCTCCAGCCAGCAGGACCAGGAGCCCGACATGCCACAGTTTTTTTTTTCCCCCCCTGCTGGCCTTGCTCCCCAGTGGGGAAGTGTGGCCAGCAGGGGCCTCAAGTCTCACTGCGGGCAGGGCCAGTGGGGGAGCCTGAGCAGTGCCACGTGTTGCTTAGGCTCGGCCCGTGTGCCACGTTTGGCACACGTGCCGGGGGTTGCTGACCCCTGGGCTAGTGCTCTTGAGATCAGCTGTCCTAGTTAAGAGCACAGACAGAATGGGGAAAGGCTTGGGGCTAGGTGTTGGGTGGAGGAGTTTGGATGTTGGTGCAGAGAAATGTGGGGTAAAAAGTACAAGGGTCGATGTGTGGCAGCAGGAGCAAAGTGTGTGGGGACCTGGAATTTGGAGGGAGAACATGTGTCTGGGTGTGGTGGCAGCAGCTGTCTGGGTGAAGGGGGAGAGAATTTGAGGCCGAGTGCAGGGCAGGGGAGGGAGACCACTGGGCACCCTCCTTAGGAAAATTGTAGTTGCACTCATGTCCACATTGAGGTTGAAAGGGTGACTTGAGCTTGGTTAGGCATATATGTAATAGCTTTCATCTAACTAGCATGGCTAAAAACATTAGTGATGACATGGCAGTGCAGGCTTTCGTGTGGGCTGTACAAGTCTACAGGTATAGGCTCAGAGCACTTAGCTATGCCCAGCTCCATACCACCAAATCTTCCCTACTATTTTTGTTCATGTAAGTTAAATTAAAGCTTGGGCGGGCATGCCAACATGAGCTGCAATTACAGCCAGTGTGGTGAAGATAACTTCCATCTCAGAGTTTTAAAAGAGTTGATTGGTGATCTTGCTGGATCATTAATGTTGACTTTCAAGCAATCTTGGAGCATTTTTGTAGTTCCAAAAATCTGGACTAGAGGTAATGTGCCAATTTTAATTTTAGTTATAGGCTAGTCAGCCTCACCTGGATGCTAGGCAAGATAATGAAGTGACTGATGCTGAACTCTATTAAGAAAGAATTAAAAGAGGATAATGCAATTAAAGCAAACCAACATGAATTTCTGGAAGATAGAGCCTGCCAAACTAACCTAATATTGTTTCTGATAAGATTACAGTTTTGGGTGATAAAGGTAATGCTGTAGTAGCTAGTACCTCTGCTTAATATGCAGAAGGTTCTGGGTTCAAGCCCCAGGGGGTTGGACTCAATGATCTCATGACCTTCCTTCTAACCCTATGATTCTATTCTAAATAATAAAGCTTTTTAAAGGTGTTTTACTTAATACCACATGACATTTTTATTAAAAATTAGAAAGAGATAAAATTAAATGCACTAAAGACTACCTAACTGATAGGTATCAAAATATGATTGTAAATTGGGAATTGTCATGAGTGCATCTATTTTCAGTAAAACAAACAAGGAGTCTCATGGCACTTTTAAAGACTAACAAATTCCTTGTTTGTTTTGCAGACCTAGACTAACAGGGCTACCCCTTTGCAACTTGTTGTCTATTTTCAGCAGTGTCGCAAAAGGTTTGGTTCTTGGCTCTAGGGTATTTTACATTTCTATCATGACCTGGAAGAAAACATAAAATCATCATTCATAAAATTCACAGTTGACAGAGACATTGAAGGTGGGGCAGTAAATAACGAATAAGATAGAAAATTGGTGCAGAGAGATTTGGATCTCCTTGATAAACTAGGCACAAGCAAACAACATGCACTTTAATATGGGGAAATATAAATCTGAGAATAAAGAATATAGGTCATACTTACAGCATAGGAAACTATCCTGGGATGCAGTGATTCTGAAAAAGTTTTGCAGGTCATGGTGGATAATCAGTTGAACATAAATTCCCAGTGACACTTTGTGGCCAAGAGAGCTAATGTGATCCTGGGATAGATAAACGGGGCATCCACAGTAGGAGTAGAGAGATTATTTTACCTCTACTCTACATTTAGCACTGGTGCAACCTCTGCTGGGCTAATGAGTACTGTTCTGGGATCTGCAATTCAAGGTTTTTACGTTGGAGTAAGTTCAGAGAAGAGCCACAAGAATGATATAGGGATTAGAAAACCAGCTATATGGTTAGTGATAAACTCAGAGAGCTCAATCTATTTAGCTTAACATAGAGAGTTAAGGGGTTACTTGATTATAATGCATAAATATCTGCATGTGGGGAAATATTTAATAATGGGCACTTCAATCTAGCAGAGCAAGGATAATCCAATCCAATTGCTTTAAATTGAAGCTAGACAAGAAGCAGACTGGAAATAAATAGTGAGAGAAATTAACTACGGAAACAATTTAGCAAGGACTGGTGTGGATTCTCTGTCGCTGACAATTTTTAAGCCAAGATAATGTGTTTCTAAAAAATTTTCTCTAGGAGCTGTTTTGGGGAAAATCTCTGCCATCTTTTTTCTGAGAGAGCTCTGAGGCCCCAGATAAGTTTTTCTTGAACCAAAGCTGTAATACTGCATACTGTGCTCCAGTTGTCTGCTTCCTTCAAAGCACACTTGTTGCCTTTTAATGGTGCATCATGTATATAGGGCCAGATCCTGCTGTCTTTCACAAGAAACCCTTACTAATACAAAAAGTCCATTGACATCAAGAGTGAGAGCTACATAAATGAGTAAGGGCTTTGCAAGAACAGTCCAATAGGTCTTTGTCCAAATCCCACTGATGTATATGGAAATACTTGTATTAATATGATTGAGTTTTGGATTAGGTCTGTGAGTGTGTAATATGTATTGATATTTTTCAGGATGGGCAGTACTGCGTTAATGTAGAAGCCTATAATGATTTTTCATTCTGTTCTCCTCACTCATTGTGTCTGACTCTACTATATCCTGGGCACAGCGGCTACCCCAGATACTTTGCTGCTCTCTGTGAGGCGGCATTCGATAACTGTGACATGTTTCTTGTTCCTGCTGTGAAGAACAGAGGCAGAATCATAGGAAAAGCTTCTGTCGGGTCTTGTTAAAAATTCAATAGAGATTTTACCTATAAAAGGAGCCAAAAGGGGAAAATGTAGGTGCCTGCTCTGCAGGCTTTAAACAAAAGGCAATTCGCAATCTAGAGAAGGACAAAAAGATTGTGGGCGAAGTGAAATATATCAAAAACAACCTTGGGCTGGCCTGGCAGCCAGTGACTGGCAAGCAAACACCTTGTAACTGGGGATGGAGTAAGCAATAACTTTTAAGCTTGATTGAAAAGTGTGAGGTAAGTAAAGCCACGAAATGTGGAAGGTCAAAAACAGCTGCCTTTTGAAGAGTTTAGAGCTCTGTCTGCTTGTGTGGTTTAAGCAAATCAGAAGTGAAGGTGCTTCTGTATGTGGAATGTTGCTGAGAGCAAAGCTAGTGCTTTGCTAAGTAGATTTACAGTCTGCATGGCAATTTGCCAGCCTCTGACATGTGATTGGGCTGTTTCCAGAGATACTATGACATTCGCAAATTTAAAATGTGGGAATAAGGAATATCAGCTGTTGATGAAGCAACTAATGCATTGGCCCCTGGTTTTTAAAAAGTCAGTGAGGTCTGTGTGCTTAGCAGGCTTACAGTGTTAAGGATTTGCCTTGTGTGGGAAGCTGTATTCTGATCTTATGGTAGCAGAGAGGAATGAGGAGGTAGCATTCAAGGGTTATGAACAGATGAAAGACAGACTAGCTTTTTGATGTGGATCTCTGCAAGTGCTTGCCAAAAATTCCACCTTTTTTGTGTCAGCTGCTAGGGAAACTTTTGGTGTTTCTAAGTGCATTAACAAGTCTGGGTGTCTTATGAAACAGAATTATTCTGCAAACAGTTGGATGACTTGAATAATTTACCAGTAGATATTAAAAAATTATTTCTGGTAAAAACTTTCCCTCCCACCACATTTTGCCTGCCAGAACGTTCACAGTTTGTATATAGCTATCCTATCCAGCCAAGTCTGTGAAAACATGTGATGGAGAAATCAACGTTCTTCCCCTAGCCATCAAAAGTATATTCTATATGCAACCTGGAAATCGAGAATTCATATCTTTTATTTGGCAAAAGGCAACATTTTGGGAGAAATTTCATTCTGATAGTGTTGCAGAATGTTGTCACTTCTTTTCTGAGGAACAGAGGGAAGAAAAAGAAATGAAGTCAGCAAGTATAAGATGAACCATTGTCTAGTAGGAAATGATAAAGGGATTTGACATGAGTGTAAATGTATGTGGTGTAATCTTTTCTATTTTTATTTTTACAAATAGTAAATTTCCCAAAAAATGCATTTCTCAGGGCACCAAAAAAAGTTACAAATTCAAGTTGAATTCAACAAAGAGTTTCATCTGGAAAAAACTTGACATTTCATTTTCCAGAACATCAAAATTGTTTGCTTCTAAACGAGGCTTTGATTCCAAAACTAGTTATTTTTTTAAAATGTCTGAAAATGAAACAAACAAACAAAAAAAACCCCAACCATTTTGTATTGTTTCAGGTGTTTTTGTTGTTCAATTTTGGTTGGTTTGAGATCCAAAATAATTTTTTTCCTTGATCTTTCATTTCTGCAAGTAAAACTGAATAAATTCCAACTTTGGTCAAAAACAAAATGCAATTTTGTTCCAATTTTTAGTTTTGGGGGACCGAACTAAAAAGTCATTTAGTCACTCAGGTCTTCTCTAATCTCAAGGAAGTAGTTATGGCAGTCCCAAAGGTCAGTGAACCCAAGAGCGCAAAAAAACCCAAAAAACCACCAAACAAAAAAACCCAAAAACCTGATGACGTAAAGTACAATAAAGAACTTCTACAATCCTACTAAGCATATTGGTTCTTACCAGTGATCTAGAAACTGGGAAGAAAGGGAACATGAGATTTTTTTAAAATATAAATTGTGAAAGAGTGATGAAGTCAATGCAAAAGTTGTTAGTAAGATTTTGAGAAAGGAAAATAATCAAAATCAAGTAAGCTGGGCAGCCTGCAATGGCGGCACGCTTACGGGGGCTCAAGCCCTAAGTCCCTGTGTGCTGAGGCCCGGGTCTTTCCCCGGGCCAGCGGTGCTTCTGCTTCGGAAACAACTCTGAGCAGCCAGTAAATAGTGCAGCACTGGCCGTATATAAGCATAAGAGGAGTAGTTTAAGTTTGAGCATTGTTTAATCTGTACTGGTCTGCTGGACAAGCTTCCCTTACTGTATCTTTTTTCTGGGGGGGTGGGGAGCTAAATTGCTGTGCTGCACAAAGGAATCCAACCTTTTACTAACTGAATTATAATTAAAGAGTCAAATAATGATGTAAAGTAAACAGACCATAGTAAAAATGGAATGGCTGTAGCACTGTTGCTCCCTGATATAATTGGATTGAGTCAGTGACAGTGTGACCACACTGAAGGATAGAATAAAAGTTGATTTATTATAGGGTTACAGTGCTTACATCCCTTCAGCAGCCGGGGACCCCACTGTGGCAGCAGGCAGGCTCCTGGGCATTGTTTCTGGGGCACTTGCTGCAGCTTACAAGGTCTACCAGAGAAGTCCAATATGCAGACAGTCTCCTGAATTTGTGTTAACTGAAAGGAGGGAGGGAGGAGGTTTACAGAATAACTAGGGGTATATGCACATATACCTGCTGCCTGGGTTGTTACAACATATTTCCGTGATGATTGCAAGATGAGCATCTGCAGTAACTAAGTAAATATGCATACTATTTGTGCTCAGAGTATGGGCAAGGCAGCTGAATAAGTAACCATGCATGCCTTTAGGCACTTAGCTCATGGTCAGGGCACACAGCAGTCTGAGTGGAGGTGTCACTCTATACTGTACAATAGTCTTCTGCAGTTTCCCTTAAAATGGCATTTGCAAATCATGTCAGTTTTCAAGCACACCGTTCTGGATGAATGTGGCATCAAACAACTTAGCAAGGCAGGACTGTGTTGCATCATTTTCTTACATGATGAATTTGAGAGAGCATTCTGGATTGGCCTGAGAAACTTACAGTAAGTTATAAAATTGACAGATTTTGCATTCTGTATTAGCAGGCAAAATTATCACCCTTTTCTAAAGGAGGAAGCACCTCCCTACCAGACATAACTGAGTGGACTAATAATGTTCTCCTGGAAATTAGCATGAGATGAGAAAGCAGTACACATACAAACAATGGCATATTCCATGTCTAAGCAGATTTAACTACCTTTTAGAGATAAATGTAGTGTGTGCTGATTGATTGCATTAGACATTAGCAGTATTCTGTCCCATACATATACTAAGCTAGATTAGATGCTTATTGAAACGTAGAAGATGTATGATGTCTTCAGATTGCACTCACCAATGTTCTTCACCTTTAGTAGTTGGCTCTCTGATGACACCTGTGTAGTATTTTCTTTTTAATGTCCTTTTTTTCCTTTTAAGCATGTCATTTGCCTTGGAGAATAATAGGCTTTTTATTAGAAATTTGTTTGTATGATCTGTTTGGGATTTGGTTAACTGAGTTTGTTAATGGCTTGTAATATTTTTTATTAGTATTAGTCATTATTGTATATTCATCAAAGTAGAGAACTGGGAATCAGGAAACCTGGCTTCATTTCCTTCATCTGTCACCACATGTGACCTTTAGTATCTCAGTTCCCCAATTTTAAAATGATGACAATATTGACCTACTTGAAAGGATCGGCCAAAAGTCAGTATTCATGCCAATTAATACATATTCTTAGTTTCGTGCACATGCTTTTATAATCCTTTTAATAAAATACATATTCCGACTTGAACTAGATATTGAAGTTAATATACATGTTATTGGTTTCAAAAGGTGTAGCCATGTTAGTCTAGTACAGCAAAATAAACAAGGTGTCCCATGTACCTTCAAAGTGTCTGATGAAGTGGGATTTTCACCCACAAAACCTCATGCGATAAATAATTTTGTTAGTCTTTAGAAGTTGCACAAAATTCCTTGTTTATATTATTTATTTGGATGTACATATCAGATAGCTGCATATAATATGTATATATGTCTATTCTAATGTACACGATGTTCTGAATCTAGTGTGTTTGCACATACATGTGAATAATTATATATATGTTTATACCATATACCATGGCTCATACAGATTTCACTTGCACAGAAATATAGAAAATGTAGCCTCCTGCTTGGCAGTTGTTCCTTAGCTTGCAAATGACAGTCTATTTTCCAGACGTGCTGTGCAACCTAAGGTGATTTTTGTTTTGAGAGTTTGAGCAAAATTAACTCAGCTGTTTTGAGCATTAGATGAATGATGCCATACTCTTTTCCCTTCAAAGAACAAAACAAAACAAAAATTGCAACACCTTTTTTGTTTGTTTTGATAGTTCTAACATGGAAAAATTTGTAAGTTGCAATTCACACATACCCTGTAAATATTTACAAAAAATAACATTTCTTCAGCAACATTTTGAAGAATGATTTACAATGTGAACTACTCGGGGGCTCTCTTCTCAATATGTGGGTGTGGTTTCCAGCAAAAGGAGTTCCTCATCTCTGATTGGATTCTGTAAAAATATAAATAATGAACTGTGTTGCACATGCATGTTTGACTAATTCAGCTACATAGTCAATATGCACACTTCTTATGAGATTTACATAATCAGCCAGTTGGTGCAATGCACATGGCTCCATTCATTAGCGGTTGATGAGTTAAATTGTGTATGATGAAATCCATAGAATGTTTTCATCGACTTCAGTAGTCCCATTTCACATTTTAGGACTATTTGGATGAGCAATACTACTCATGTGCTTAAGATTTTGTGGGACTCATGCCTTCTTTGGGACAATTATGCACCCTTCTTGATTTTATTTTTTAACTACATGCAAAGATTATTTGCTGCAAATCAAATACAAAATTTATGCTTTCACTAATTTACTCTGAGATGTATTATTAAAAATTGGGGCAGTATTATCAAGGACTATATTATGGTCCATTAAATTAGCCACTAACAATTGGTAATACTCTCCAACCCATATTTTATAGAATGTATACAATAACAAGGTGTAGAGGTTCTAAGATCAGAATGCCCAAGTGGCCAGTACAGTTATTTATATTAGAATAACGTTCTTGGACTTATTTTCATGCTGAGAAAGTTCCAGTCAGTGTAGCATCACATCAGGTAAGAATGTCCTGAATCCTGAAGGAAAATGGGAAACCCATAGAAATGAAAAATTCTTAGGCTCTTCATGAATGTTTATGTCTGATTCAAACAAGAATGTTTAAGTTCATGCTGAAAAGGTGAGCAAAAAATAAAAATAAGTCACTAGAGTTGCCATGATTTAGAAAGGAGTTGTTTCTTGATTTCCTGAACACCTCTTCAAGGCACCACTGAAATCGTCAGATATCTGACCTCATATCTTGATCATGTGTGATTCATTTCTAAATGGAGAGATGTGCACCCTTAATGAAAATCACTCGGCACAGGAATAGTACGAATTCCCAAAGCAAACTCCTAAGTGCTCGGAGATACAGAGGACAAAGGGCTTAGACAAATTGTGAGCAGGGAGGATCGCACAGAACCACTGAGGTTGGTAATGCAAAACGAGCTAAAATAAATCATTCCAACAAATGGCATAAAAACTGCTCAGAAATGGTTGAAGTGGGAAACAAATTACTTCTCTGGGGGCAACAGAGCAAGTCAGCCGCTCACCATTTCAAATCTGTCTGGTGTCCTGGAAGGTGTTCTATCTAGTGGGACGTCCTCTTGAATGGAACATGTCTGGGCTTGGTTGGCAGTTTTGAAGTAGTATTAAGCTCTGGATACAACTTTTCTTTTTCATGCAGTACTGAAAGAGTAGTAGAAGTCAAAGAGCCCAAAGCCTTCTGGAAGAAAGAACTGAACCAGCTCCAGCTGAAAGTCCTGGTCAAACAATTACATTCAAAAAACAAAACAAGCGAGGGGTCCTGTGGCACTTAAAGATTAACAGATTTATTTATTGCATGGGCTTTCTTGGGAGAAAATTCCACTTTATCGGACACTTTGAAGATGGGAACTTACAGAATGGGATGACAATAAATGCAAGAGAGTGTAAGATGGGATCAGGTCATACTGCAACAGCAAATCAGAGCAGTTGTTAACATTCAAACACTGGGAAACAGCACATAGAGGAGGGTGAAGTCAAATCACCTGTTGTAATGGGAAAAGAAGCCACAGTTACAATTTAATCCTGGTTTCACACAATCAAATCTGCATATCAGATTTAATTCAGCTGTCCCCCTTGAAGTCTTGATGTCCAATTGACTTTCTTGAACACAGTCATTAACAGATCATTCATAGAATGATTAGCAAGATGGAAGTGCTCAGCAACTGTTTTTTTGCATGTTGTGATTTCTGATTGTCAGTTTTGTGCCCATTTATTCTTTTGTACAGGGATTTTTCTGTTTGTCCAATGTATAGGGTGTGGGGGCATTTCTGGAACATGATGGCATAAATCACATTAGTGGATGAGCAGGTGAAGGAGCCCTTGATGGTGTAGGTGGCTTGATTAGGTCCTATGATGGTGTCTTTTTTGCAGATATTTTGCCCACTTATCTGCACAAAAGATACCATCATAGGGCCTAATCAAGCCAGCCTCTCCATCGAGGGTTCATTCACCTGCTCATCATGTGCCAGGAAAGTCCCCACGCCCTATACATTGGACAAACAGGACAATCGCTGTGCAAAAGAATAAATGTAAGTTTCCCCGATCTTCAAAGCATCTGACAAAGTGTGATTTTCTCCCAAGAAAGACTATGCAGTAAATAAATCTGTTAGTCTATAAGTGCCACAGGACTCCTCGCTTCTTTTGCTGAACTTTGGAACTCAAAACACAGTGGCTCAATTAATATTTATTGACTGTAGTATACAGAAACAGTAGCAGATAACACTAGTTAGGTTAGAGCCTGCTGAAAAGAGAGGCTTATTCAATACATAACTCATGCAGAATTTTAAATAAATCCCATGTAAGCAGCAACCCTGATATTGCTCATTTCAAAGGTAAAATTTATGAGCAAATGAATCAGGAGAACTGTAGGTATTTTCTCAGTTTATAGCTTTAGAAAAGGTGCAACACAATGGCCAATAAAAGAGTACCGTTTAGCAGTTTTTGACTTGTATAGATCAAAAAAATTCATAAGACTTTATAGGCATTACAGATGGGTCAGAAGTTAATTTACTAGCAGTAGCATTCAGTTAGCCGATGTTTTATCTTTAAGATGAGATTAATCAAGGATTTAAATAAGCAAGCCATCCTGTGGCACATAGACTAACAAATTTATTTATCGCATGGGCTTTTGTGGGAAAAAATCCTACTTCGTCAGATGCTTTGAAGTCTCCTCCCTTCCTTCCTTCCCTCCACATCTACCAAAAAACAAGACAATATCTATGCAGGTGCTAATGTCTCCATCTTTGAATTCCTGAACTGAAGTGAAAAAGAAAGGTTTGTATACATTGAGGTCAGACTGCCAGGCACAAAAGGCTAAAGACACAGGATGTAATAAGTACAATTAGAAGGAATGAATTTCAGCAGAGCAACAGAAGGAAAAGCACTGTGTATATGAAGGGGAAAATGTAGTTGTCTTGGTCTTTAGCAAAACAAACAAGGAGTCCTGTGGTACTTTTAATAAATAAATTTGTTAGTCTTTAAAAGTGCCTCAGGACTTCTTTTTTGTTTTGCTGAACTAGACTAAAATGCCTACCTTTGGAATTGGTCTTTAACAGTTTGTTTGAAGGAGGCAATGGAGAAGGTGGTAGGCACAGGAGAGTACTGGTGTCTGAAATATGACTGTGTTTCTCAGTTGTGCAGTTAAATGCTTTGCTCTTCAAAGATGCTGGAGTATGCTTTGAATCTAAAGGTGGTGTTTTTAAAATCCCTGGCACTGTCCTGTAAGCCTTAAAAAAAGGGGAGGAGGGGACATAAACGGAAAATCCATTGCTCTATAAAAATTGTACCTGGCAAACTATTTTAACACAATTTGAGATGTTAGCAGAGCTTTGGGGGATTTAAGCTATAGACTTCCTGCCAATATTAGAGATAGCACTATTTCCTATAAACAGAGATTTGAAAGATCTGTGGCCCAAACCCCTCTCACTCAAAATTTTACAATGATCAAAATCCAGATCTGCACTGAACCTTTCTCTAGGAAATATCCATTCCATTCTAACCTGCTCTCTTGGTTCTTTTTCTTTATGGAATGTCATTAATTAGGATAGAGGAAACAAGAAATCCAAAATTTCCTAATCTAGATATTTACAAACAAGCTTTAATTTAGGAAGTTTTCTAGTTCACCATAGAGGGATAGCACAGAGGTAAAATGTTTTGCAGCACTGAAAAAAATCCTGCCACATGCAGCTCACAGTTAGACTTTTTATGAGGTCTGTATGGCTATGTTTACATTAGCAAATTAGTCTGGACTAAGCAAGCTTAGTCTGAACTAATTTGAAACCTGTGTATGCTAGGCTTCACCTAGTTTGAACTAAAAAAAATTTAGCAAAGCTTAGTTCGAACTAGTTAGTTCAGCTGGTTAGTCTGAACTAATTGCTTAGTTTGAACTAATTTGCTTTTTTATTTTGAACTAGCCAAGTGGAGATGTGCTAGTTCAAACTAGCAGTTAGTTTGAATTAAGTGGTTTTTTTTAGTTTGAACTAACTTTTCATTTGAACTAACTGTGCTTTTCAATCTAGTGCTCTAAAAGTAGCCACATAGCTGAGTCTATCACAAGTGGTGGGTTGGCCTAACTCCCCCATCTATCCCCTAGATTTTCACACACACACACTCATCATCCGCTAGATATGTATTTAGGTGGCTAGTCCAAATCACCACACACGTTGTCTGCGGCAACACTGATGTTTTTAATGTGTTAGCTTCAACAGACCTAGTGCATATCTATGCATTGAGACTGGGAAATACTGTCCCTCCTGCACCACAGAAGTACTGTAAGTCAGTGGTATTCTTCTGATGGGAAAATTGATCATGGGCTATGGAAGAATGGAAATAAAAATGTGAAAAGTGACAGTAAGTAGCATGGTCTAGTTAGTGGATTGAGTGGGAGACTGGAAGAAAGGGATACCTGAGTTCTATTCCTTGCTGTGCCAGAGGCTCACTCTGTGGAGTCGTCATGCAAGTTGTTTAGGCCAGAATTTTCAAATGTAGCTGTGCAAAGTTAGGCACCTCTGTCTGTTCTTTAGGCATATAAATTCAAGTGGCTTTATTTTTATAGATACTGAGAAATACAGCTCCTGTTGACTTTAGTGGGGTGTCTTGATGCTAAGAATTTCTGAAATGGAAGCTACTTTTGTTTAGGTATTTAAATTTGGACTGAGATGTTACATCCCTGACTTTGGATGCCAAAATATGAAATGTTGGACTTACATCTCTATGTGTCAGTTCCACTTTCTGGCCCATTTATCAGTATATTTTCATAATATGTTCAAAAGGTTTTTGAGACCACTACAAATACATATCTATCTGTCTGTCTATTTGTCTATCTATCTATCTCTGTACGGGTAACCCATCTTAACCCAATTTGACCCTTTATCCTCCTCTAGTGAATGGCCCAGATGTACAGGCTGATGAGTCTGCTGCAGTTTTACAAGCTAATGGTGTTACTTTCTTGTAGTGTTTATAGCTTTGCACAACAGCACTGTCATTTTCTGATGAACCATCATCAATGGTCAACTTACTGTTCAAACAAACTTTTGTTTTTGTTTTTGTCTTTGAACTGACTGGGAAAATGTTCAGTGTATAAACATTGCTGGGCAAAGAGCAAAAGCACCTCTAAACAGACAAATTGTCCTATAGGATATTTCACTTCATCCTTATGCATGCTTGTGCATGGTTTTTTATTCTCATTTGCTTCACCTATCAGATAACAAAGATCTATGTTAGTTTTTTCATTAGTAAAATCCATTTAAGGTCTCCAGGAGGTAAATTATTTTTAAAATTAGTTTTTATTTTATTAGTCAGGTTGCATAGTGTCAACACTATGCTGAAGTCAGTGGCACTTCACTGAGCTTATTAATATTGATATAATCACTCTTTGCCTCAATGCAGTGTGATCCTGTTAACCTTCTGAGACAGAAAGATTTAAAAAAAAAAAAAAAGAAAACAGCTAATTTTTAACTAATTACTTTAGAATAGGTTTTGGAGCTTTTAAAAATTCCTAATGGTTTTATGCCAATATGAAGTAGGAAATAAGCTGCAACTTTCAGACTGTTTACCAGCCAAAGATAGGATCATGTGTATTAAATGATTATCAAATCAAACATCATACTGATGTGACAATCCTTCCAGATGACTTTGCCACTACCCTGACCTCTGTTACTGTCAAAATGGAGGAAAAAAGAGAGTGAAATGGTCAGTGAAAATATGTTCAAAGTAACCCTGCATATGTTGGAATAAGGAGATAAAATGTTTCAAAATCATCTTAAACAGCTTAGGCGTCTACATCCTGTTATGTCCTTCTGAAAATTTTATCCAAGTTTCATGCCATGCTCTGTTTATAGACCAATGAGGTGCTAACATTCCAAGCTGATGCATGGCATAAAATATCTAAAAAGAGTGCATGCAAGAAAGAGATTTATATTGTTACTGCTCAATACTACTAGTTTTCTTTTGCAAATCTGCCACTTTCCTGCTGCTCCTCCAGATTGATGGAGGAGGTGATAATGACAGATAAATCAATTCTCATTCCCACTCTAGACACTGACAAATAAACACATTAGTAAGGTCATTAATATCATTATTGTAGAAGTTTTATTCCTTCCCCCTTGCTTCAGTGTCTGCATTCTTCTGTATCAGTCTCTCCCCCAAAATGCTGCTGTGATGCTTATCTCCAGAGTCACTGTAACCTTTTCCCAATCTCAGAATGCTGAACAAGGTGGGTGCCATTAGGCTGAGCAGTCTTGGGTGATAGTGTGAATTTGGCAATCAGGTTTATTTTAATAGATTGAACCATAGACTAGATGAAGATGGTAGTAATACAATGATGATAATAATGCTATATCCAAAGTCCTATGTACTCAGTAGCAAGTTAGACCTAAGTTCTGTGTTAATGTCCCTAGATCAGTGTTTCGCAGCTGGTGTTCTGTGGACGACTGGTGCTCCTAGACATAGTGCAGGTGTTCAGTTTCCTACCCTGACCCCTCCCCATCGAGGGGGAGGGAAGAATCTAGAGGGGAGAGGCAGGTGGCCGCCTAGGCCCTGAGCAGTAAGGGGCCCCGCCACCCCGTCAGTGTACTGCAGGGGTGGCAGATGGTCTCCTGTTTCATTCAGAAACTGCATCCAGGGCTGGAGCAGCTCAAGGGATGCCGGCATGCCCCACTGCCAGGGCAGGGAACAGCCAACTCAGGGTGGATTGAGCCAACCCAGGGGCCAGGCTTTGCTTCCCCCCCCCCCCCCGGTCCTGCTGTTCTGTCCTAGGGACCAGCCCAGAGTGGCCTCCTGCCGATCCCGCCCAGGTCCGTAAGGTGACCCTGACAGGCTGGGGAGAGAGTTTAGTTCCATCCTGGCTGGGAATGATGCGATGGCTGCTGCAATCCCTGCAGGCTGGGACTGGGCACAGCAAGAAAGGTGGTTGGTTGAGGGGGAGGCATCATCACCATGGAGTTTTCCAAGGAGACACTGAGAAACTGGCTGGGCTAGGTGTGTGTGCCAACCAGCCGGCCTCTTTTGCCTCCTATCTCTTGTGCCCCTTTCCCCCATGTGTCATGTTCCTGGCTAGGGTCCAGACCCACACCTGTGACCACGGGCTGTCTGATGTGCCATGTTGAGCCCCCAGCCATGCCTGTGGGAGGCAGAAGGAGCCTGTGCCATTCTGGCAACCCAGAGGAGAGAGGGGGCATCAGTGGGCTTACTGCTCCCCCTTGCAATATACCCACCTCCCGGTCCCAACCCAGGGTACTCGCTATCCACCTCTGCACCCCTCTCCCCAGTGTACTGCTTTTTGCTGGTTTCCAATGCAGCTGCAGTTCATTGAACCAAAGCAGGCTGCTCTTGTGTGATACTTAGGTATTCTGGATGGGGTGTCAGTCCAAATTCGCATTCTTCATAATCTGGAGTGCAACATCCTAGTTTAATTCCAGTAGGGAAACCCCACAGTGGTCCTGTGCATAGGGCCCCAGATAGCCTAGGCCGCCTGTGGGGAGAAGAGCAGTTTAATGCCTCAGCTGCTGCAGAGCTTCCAGGCATACAGCGGTAGATGTCAATGCAGACCTGGAAGCTTTGCTGACAATGGGGGCATTTGTCTCCCGCCACTGTTACCAGCCTTGCAAAAATGTTTTCATCAGGCATTCTGCATCAAGTAATTAATACCTCTAGGTGTTTCCCAGTCCACTAAAGGCTGAAAACCACTGTCCTAGATCCTGTGGGTGGCAGTTCTGCACAGCAGAGTAAAGAGATACCATGATGCTTTGTTTAATATTAAAAAGTGAAACTGTTATTGAATTTTAATAAGACAATGAAGTATATAATCAGTATACTGTTTGGCATTACTCATTTTGACTTTCAGAAGTATAAGATGCATTTGGGGAGGGCATACAAACTGATTTTTCCTATTGAAGTGATTAGCATTCAGAGCCATCCTTTGGGGGGGGGGCAGGCAAGAGAGGCAACTGCTCCAAGTCCCATGGTTCTGCAGGCCCCCTACTGTGAGCAGGGTAGCACAGGGCTCGCATCACTGATCCCCATCCGTGCTGTGCCCCACACATGAAGCCGAAGGCAGCAGGGCAGGTGGGAGTGTGGAACCTGACCCCTGGGCCAGCCCTCCCCATCCCTCTCCCACCCAGCTCATGGGCTGGCTGTTCTGCCCTGGGGGCAAGGAGGTGAAGCCCAGAGGTGGGGGAGGAGAGTGGATCCCGGCCTGTGGGCTGACCTGCCCTGCCCAGGGTTCAGCTGTTCCACCCACGGGGGTGGGGTGGTTAGCCAAGGGGAAGGGGTGGGAGCATGGGGCCTGGCCTCTAAGCCCACCTGCCCCACCCCACAGGATGTGGGAAGGGGGCCCACCTCCAGCTAGAGACAGCCCTGTTAGTAATGAAATAGTTAATAGTGTTGATAAGTGAAACCAAGAAGGAGTTCTGTGGCACTTTTAAAGACTAACACATTTATTTATTGCATGAGCTTTCATGGGTAAAATCCCACTTCATCTTAAATTCAGAGTTTACACATCTTAGAACTGTTATCTCAGGCTGTCTGCAAACTCAAGGAGTGACCATTGTATTAATATTCATTTGGTTCAAAAGTTCCAGCTTATTTTCAAAAACAGGAAGGCTAGAAATTTAATTTACATTAATAACTGAGATCCATCCGTGAACACAATCACATAATAGGAAGTGGATTCTACAGCAAATACTGCAGACAGCACGTTCTAGAATACATCCCCCACCACCCCCAGATAAGTTGCTGCTCCAAGCCATTAAGCAGATCTACAGTACATGATGTTCTAAGGTTCACTTACGTGCAGTGATGTCTCATGGCACCCTCAGATATTGCTACATTGTCCCCCTATTCACAGTACATTACTTACCTTCATTTATCTAATGTAATTTATGATCTTCTGGTAGACTATTAGAAATTTAACTCTAACTACTGGCAGAACATTTGCCTTCTTTCTTGTTCAGTTTCAGTGTATGTTCAGTGGGTGGATATTACTCTTTCAAGTCACTCATTTATGAACAAATCTGGGTGTTTGTGCTTGATACAATAATGGACTTCTCCATACCAGTAAAAGCACTGAGCCATATTCTGCTGTTTAATATGCACACATAACTCCCACTGAAGTCAAAGAAGGTTGCCTGCATGTATCTGAAGGCGGAATTTATTTTGAAAGGTTTTTAAATAAACCTGCATTGCACTGATAGTTTCATTGTGAACAGTACATCAATCCCACTGAAATTAGTAAGGGTTCTTTGGCTTTGTCTTCAAATTTGAATCATATTCTGAAAAAAATGCAAATTCAATATTCATAGTCTGAATACTCAGTGTGTATCCACATACTGAGTTGAATTCAAAGCAGATATCTAATCATTTACATTCAAAACATTCAAAGTAATAAACTAATCATATGGTATATACATCCATCTGTTGATAAAAGTTGAAAAAAATTGTTTTGTTCACATAAATAATTACAGAAGCTCACTTTTAAAGTCTCAGAGCTGGATTCAGCTGTGTTACTGGAATTAGCTCCGTCAAGCTCTGGAATGACTCCATTAACCTTAATGGAATCACACTGACAGGAAACTGGAATACCACACTGCTGAATGAGGTGTGAACTTTGTAGGCACAAATTTGATTGAGCTGGATCTATAATGCTTCATCAAGGTATTAAAGATGTTTTTCGTTCTTGAATTGCTGGTCTTTGGATATTCATTTTTAATTATTTAAAAATAATTCACAAAAAATGGGACAATAGTCAAATAAACAAAAGATTTGTTTTTCACTAGTTCTTTTTCTTTAAATTCATTGGCAAATAAATAGTAGAAAGTGTCAGGTGACAGAGTGCCATGTTCAGATATCTGACACCTTACTTCACAAGTATCCCATTGACCTGAAAATGCTCTTCCATACGAGTAAGGAGGTCAGAATCTGGCCCAGAGAATATTAGATGTAAACTTCTAATTTCCCATGCACACCAGTGTATAAGTCACACGCCATATAGTTATGTCCTGTAATAGTGTTTAAATTAGCAATAAACTCAAACCACAGGAAGTTGGGACCAAACCCACCTGATATACATGTACTTTTTGGAGTATGACAGGAAAGTCACATGCTTAAGGTGAACGTGTACTTGAAGACTAAGTAAACGTCCAAGAGGGCAGAGGTAAAGTAGTAGATTAGACTGTAACATTGACATTTCCAGGCTTCTGCTTGCTCATTTTACAACTTTAGTGGTTCTTTTATGTAGTATTTTGTAAGAAATATTAAGTGACAGTAAAGAGTTCAAAAAAGAATAAACAACATATGAACTGTTATTTAAAATTCATTAGCTTCCCAGGGCATGGGGTCTGTTTTTTTGGAAAAAATATTATATTGTACTGAGGAAGGGAATTATAATAAAATAAAGTCTGACAGTCAGGCATTATAATGTGAAGTTATCAGTCATGGCGCCATGTGCTTTTTTTGCCCCCAGATGTTTTTCAGTATAGCCTCCATTTAAGAACTCTCAGTGATGCTAAGCTGGAGAAGTTACATGGCTGAAGGTTTCCTCTGTTGTTATCAATGTGAATATCTATCTGCACACACACATCTAGAGACTTATGGATTTTCTGGTGGTAAATAGCCTGTGCCTGATCCACTGGTGAAAGGAGCTGGAAAGTTCTCTTAAGTAGATGCATGCAGAATCCTGCAGTGTAGGAGAATTTTGGGGGAAGCATACAAAGGCTCAGTGATTTCCAAAAACAAGGCTACTGAAAACCAGTTCGTTTTGCCAGAGTTATGCCTTTTTACTAATTGTTCTTGTTTTAACCGTAATAATTCCACGCTTTTGTGTCAGACTTCAAATATGGCTGCAGAATGATTCTTCTGCCCCATAAAAATCTAAATTTGATTTAGTTAAAAGCATTAAATCTCTGTTAGCACTTGCTTTTTAGAACTTGTTAGAGGCTTGCAAGAGTTTGTCTGCCCAGGGTATGAAGCAGATCCAGGCATGGAAAATTTCAGCCCAAATGGTTAAAGTCTGGCAAAGTTATAAGCAACTGAAATGCAGAACTTGTATTGGGAAGCATTAGGCATCCTTAACTTTAGGTGTTATTACCAGTTCTGCCTGTTGTGAAAAGAAAAATTTCATGAACTATTTTGGATGGTTTTGACCAACATGGATCAATTAGTTGCAAATGTGAAGATGGTCAGGAGCTTGGGAGGAAGTCATCATGATCTGATAGAAACCAAGATACTATTGAAAGAAAAAAAGTGAGACCATCTGAACAAGGATGTTGGACTTCAAAAAAGGCAGGTTTTGACTCAGAGAAATAGTAGGCTAGATCTCATGAAAAGACCAATTAGGAAAGAAAGGTATTGAAGGTAGTTCTTAAAAGATGTAATATTAGAGGCTCAACATCAGGTTATTTTGATGCAGAAGAAAGATAAGACAAGCCACAGGAGACCACTTTGGCTGCACAGGAAGCTTTTTAGCTATCTAAAAACCAAAAGGGATGCATGCAGGAAATGGAAGAAGGAACAGATCACCAAGGAAGTATAGATGGGAACAGCACAAGCATGTAGGGACAAAATCAGGAAAGGCAAAGCAACAGTTGGCAATATTAGACACAACAAGAAGGGATTCTTCAGATATGGCAGACAAAAAAGAAAGATTAAGGGCTATGTCTGAGCCCCTCAGTGCAGACATAGTCCTTGATCTTTCTCCTACACTGCATGTCGCAGCTTAAGAGAACTTTCCAGCTCCTTTGCATCAGTGGATCAGGTACATGCTATTTACCACCAGAAAATCCATAAGCGTCTAGAGATGTGTGCAGATATTGACCTTGGTAACAATAGAGAAAACCTTCACGTACCATCTTCCTTAGCTGAGCATTACTGAGAGTAAAGAATACTTTTTCTTAAATGGAGGCTATACTATGGCAGGCAGCTTAGAGCCAGATCAGGCTCTGAGCCCCCTGCTGGCAGTGGCAGGAGCTGGATCCCCCCCCCTCCCCAGCTGGATTGGGGCCCCAGAACCAAATCATCTCCCAGGGCAGGGCAGGGGGTTGGGCGCAAGCCCAGGCCCTGGCTCCCATGTCAACTTAATTCTTAAGTCAACCTTAGGAGGAAGTGTTAAGTCAACTGAAGCAAGCACTTAAGTCAACTTAATACAAGTCTCATTTGGACCTGAAGTTCTTTAGGTCGACTTAAGGGAGGTTAAGTTGACCTAAGGTCCAGTGTAGACATACCCAAGGATGGTGTGGGTCCATTTCTCTATGGAGAAGGTGAGCTGGTGATGAAAGAAGATAGGAAGACTGAATTGGTCAATGGCTACTTTGCTGCTTTCTTCAAACAAAAATAAGTTGCCAAATGACTAATGAAGTTTCCATATACAGCAAAGGGATGAACAAAGGGAATGAAGATCAAGATAAGTAAAGAACAAGTCAGAGATTTTCTGACTAATTTGAATAAATTCAGATCTCCAGAGCTGGATGCTATTCACACAAGGATACTATGTAACAAAGGAATTTGCTAAGGAAAACTTGGAGCCATTGGCAGCAATATTTACCAGATCATGTATGACAGGAGAGGTTCTGGAAGACAAGAGAAGGACTAGTTTAGTGCCCAGCTTTAGAAAGGGGAGAAAGGAGGAACCGGGGGATTATTGACCAGTTAGCCTGACATTGATACTTGTGAAGCTACCAGAGCAATGTCTAAAACATTCAGTTTGCAAATATCTGGCGGATGAAGGGGTAATCACTAGCAGCCAACATTGATTTACAGAGAACAAATCATGCCAAACTAATGTGATTTTCCTTCTTTGACACGGTAACTGACTTGGTGAATAGTGGAAAATGCATTAGACTTAATATACCTGAACTTCAGCAAGGCTTTTTACAAATGATATCCTGATAAGTAATCTGGAGAAATTCGGGTCTAACAGAACAACCATTAAGTGGATATATAATTGATTAAACAACCTCATACAAATAGTAAGTCTTAATGGAATCATGTTAGATTGGAGAGAGGTCTCAAATGGCGTTCCACAGGGAGCTGTTCTGGGTCTCGTGTTGTTTAACAACTTTATGAATGACCTGAATGTAGGTATAGAGAACATGCCAATCAAGTTTGCAAATAGTGCAGACCTAGGGAGGATTGCCAATACTTTGGAGGATACAGCTTAAAATTCAAAATGATCTTGACAAATTGAAGCACTGGGCTATAGCCAACATAGTGAAATTCAACACAGACAAATATACAGTTGTACACTTAAGAAGAAAAATCAAATGCACAAATACAGAATGAGAGAAAACTGGGTTGGCAGCAGCACTACTGAGAAGGATTTCAGAGCTATAGTGGATCAGAACCTCAACAGGAATCAGCAACATGATGACCCTTGCAGTCTTTTCTATTTAAAAAGGGATAGCCATGTTAGTCTAGTCCAGTAAAAAACAAGTCTTTTCTAACCTTATGTTTCTAACATATACAAGTTTAAAAAGATCAAATATTTTTGTTAAACTGCTCCCATCTAAAGATCTGCTTTTGTTTCTATTATCTGTGCTTTTCTGATTGACTAAATAAAATATTAAACTGTCTCTTGCTGTTTTATGCTTCAGAATCAAGCAGCAGAGTAAAAATGGAATGGAGAGAACTGTTCACATCCAAGGCATTGTATCATAACCAGAGCCGGTAGGGAGTGACAGAAAGGTTTTATCATTTCATGACTTCTTGATGCGTTATGTAAAAAAGCCCAAGTTAACCTTTGTCTAGCATAGTAAGTTGGTGTCTGGATCACTTGTAAGGGCGGTTCAGTTTCTAGTTCTGTGATTGGTCAATTTAATAAGCACTATAACAAATGTAGGCTCCGCAGGATAGATGATAGTATGCATCACCATTTGTTATTTTGACTGATGTAAGAAACATGTCTTTGGTCAGTGATTCTTTATTGGAAGCAAATGGGATGTTACACTTAAACACTACCTCTGAACTTACTTTCTCATCAGAATTAGGGCACTGATTTTGCCACAAAGATTTCAGTTAAATATCCTGTTACGACATTCCTTCAAGGGGATGGACAGAGGAAGTGTACAGAATCCCCGTGTCAGATGGCATCCTGTTAAAAGCACTTCAGTTTCTGTCCATAAAGAATTTCACTTCTCCAAAGGCCCTTCTATAGTTCATCTAATTTTTGAGTAAATGAGAAAATTAATGTACTGGGTTCTGATGTTTTCAAAGTTCTAAGACCAGTGCTGTTTACTATCTTTATTAATGACCTAGATGGAGAAGTATGCATAGGAATGTGAAAACTAAGACACCCTGCTATAAGAAGACAGAAAGATAGGTAAAGGATGATGGGTCCACGTCTCCCTTGCTTTAGGCAAGTAATGCATCTTGCACGTCTGCCTAAATATATGAGCAATGTGCAGTAAGCACATGCAAGGTGGACAGGGACAGGGACAAGCAAGGTGTCTGGAATGAGGTAGTTCTTGAGAAACACATGCAGTCAGCCTGCTATCATCAGCTTCACCAATTCAGCTGGATGGGAATTCCTTAAAGTAGTCATTCCACAGTGGCTTGATTTAAAAAAAGAGAGAGATAGCAACAATACATTTATTTTGTAAAAGCAACAAGGATGCTTGATCAAACCCTGAATATATGGACATTCATGTTTTTCAGAGATCATTCTCTCCACAGGAGTTCTAGAAAGATCAGCACGGCCCATCCCTTGCATTTTATTCCCCTCTGAAACCCTGGTCAAGAGGTATTTTGAGTTTTAATCTGAAACGTCTAATATTTCTGTCTTAGACTCTGCAGTGGGCTAGCATTTGGTGTGATTGAATGAAACATTCAGGACCAGTTTCTGTGCCCAGTCACTGCAGTGCAAGTCCAGGGAAGCTCCACAGATACATAGATCAAGTCAGGTATCCTGGGACGTACCATGACATCAGCTCCATCTGTAGTCACACCTTCTCCACAATGCATATATCCTCTTGAGAACACATCTGCTACTTCTAAATCCTTTCATGGCCTATATCCAACTTGTAGTTGGTATTACTGGAATGTTAACAAGCTATCTCTGTATCCTTGAAGGAACACTGCATATCAGAAGGCTTCCAAAAATAGCCTCCAGCAACTTGCTATTTGTTTCTTTGTTCACCTTTCTCATAAACTGATGAAAATGACTGCTGCCAAATAATGGTGTCAGAAATTTCTTTTTCTGTTAAACCAGTTTTGCTGAGCTACTTTTGATGCATATGCAAACAGGAGTGTCAAAAACACTTTAAGAACTATGAACCAAATTTACTGCTGGAATAAATGGATGCATCATCAGTGAAAGTTTACACCAGTTGTGAATGTGGCTCCGAGTGCTTATTTTGTGAAATCTGTGTCCAGTGGCAGGAGAATTTTATTGTATGTCAAAGCACTTAAAATATTTTTATTAGCACTTCCTGTTTATAATGTGTCATTTCATGCACTGGCTTCTTGATAAACTAATTCTGTCTCTAACAATTGTTACTCTGAGAAACCCTTGAAAATCTGTCTTGCAACTGGCAAAATAAAGTAATTTCAAAAGGTGGCTGCTATATTGGTGTCATCTGATTTCAGCCTTTCCTTTATCTAAATGTGACTGAAATGTTGAATCTCAATTCCCCTTTCAGCCTCCTATAGCAGAGGCTATGGTAGCTCTCCTGCACTAAAAAAGTAACTGTTGTGGGAGAGTGGGGCGCAGGGGGTGTGGACCCCCCCCCACTGGAGAGTGTGTCCCAATTGAGAGGCAAGAGACCAGACCATTATTTTTTGGTTAACCACTATTTATGTACCTTTTATTGAGGTAGATGGGATTACAAAAAAAGGTTAAATGAGAGATTAATATTATTCAGTTACTAGTGTTCCTATTAATAAGCTTGCGACTTCTATTAAATCATACTTATCCCAACCCCCCCCATACAAACTGATCTCAATCTCTGTGCCTAACCCTGAAGTAAAACCCCAGTGCCAATTCTGGTTGGTGCAGTTTAGCAGTATGGGGTTCATGGGAGACAGAGAGAGAGAGCACAATCTGGGGGCAAAAGAGCTTTACTATTTAACACACACACACTGAAACATTATGTGCAACCCAGGACAGCACGAACACATTGCTTCTCCCCCTTGCTCTCCAGACACCATGGGTCACAGCCCAGTGGGGCTGTTTGTAGCTAGGAGTTGCAAGGGTCAGTTTGGGTGCCTGGTGGGGAATACAAGTGGATTTATTCTTTTATCACACTCTTTCACTCTGATATTGCCCAGATTGGATTGTGGGACACCAGCTTGATTTTGATCTGTGAGGTTAGTAAGTTCAGAGCAGTAATAACACACATAAACACAACCCTAAAAAGTGTTTCCCAGTTTAAATTTCAAATTTAACCAGGTTATATTTACCATACCTGGATGTTATCTCCGGAGGAACAGACAGCAGACCCGTTTCTTTAACATAAAAAATAAAGTGAGAAGTGTGAGAGAAAAGCCCAATGTTAAGGAATCAGCTGCAGACCAACAGTGCAGCTTACAATGGTTGCCTGTGTCCCTTAATCAGCAGCACACTGGTCTGGTGTCCACCAACTGTGTGCTTTCTCAAAGGACCTGCACTTTACCAGACTGGTGTTAAAAGGGCTCAACCAACTTACAGCCTACTGTGGCTGTCTGGGTCATAAAAATCTGAGCCCACTGCGACTGGGTCCAGCGGTTGAACACCCCCCTGCCACCCCCACTTCGATATGCCAAAGTTTGTGACCCTGCAATCTGGGGCAAGCAGGTGAAAAGAAAAAAAATTAACAAAACAAAAAACAAAATCCAAAAAAAAAAAAAAGAAAAGAAAAGAAAAGGAGAAAAGGATATGCAAAAGGAGAAAAAGAGCTGCAAAAAGAAAAAAAGAAAACTGCAGACTGCCTTGGTGATCAGTCAAGGGGTTTAACACCTCCCTTTTATGGATGGTGGGGAGTGCCTAGGGGGGTGGCCAGATCCCCTGGTAATCTGACAGGCTGCTGACCTATCGTTTTGCCAACGTGTCTGTGAACAGAATACCCTCTTTATGGCTGAGACCCCAGAATTAGTATATCGCTTGTTGGCATGGAAACTCACTGACCTTGGTCAGTAGTTCTTTCTCATGAGCTCTGCAGCTGTTCTTATCACTTTCCAGAGTCCAGTCTGAACTGGTTTGGGGTTACTTGCAGTAATTTTCTTAAAAAAACTGTTACTGCCTGTGGTCTTCTGACCTTGGAAGATAACACCACATAATTTTTTTTTTTTGATCGGGGGCCTAGCAAGCTACATCCCATCACCCAGGCTGGAGTTTAGCCATAGCAAGATACAAGTGGAAAAATACACCTTTCACAGTATCTTACTCATTTAATTTTCAGAAGTCTTCTATACGATTGTATAGTTCAAGTCTTGAGCATATTAATAGCATTCTGGTGAACCCAAATCTTCTATATGGTATGTTAAAAGTCTAGCGATTCAAGCTTTTTTCATTCAGATGAATTGCTAAGCCTGACTTATATTAATAAGTCCTTATTACCTAGCTTGTTTATTGTTTAACAACAGGTAACTAGAAAGGCTTATGTCTTGTTTTAGTTATGTTTCTATAGTTCAGGCAAATTTTTACCGAACTCCTGTCAAATTTATCTGCAATTACTATTAAGTTGACTCACATTACATCTTCTTACACTTTTGCTGTCACTTGCAATTCTCCTGTTCAGTTAGTGTCTTTGTACTTTGTCTTGTAATGTCACCATTACCTTCCTCAGTAATCACTCTACTAATATAATATTTGAGTTCATTTTTATGGTTTGTTTTCCTGGAAAACACCCAAACCTTCAAATACAGCCTGGGATTCTGCAAACATGTCAGCATGCCCCACTTCCTGCTTTAAAATATTGACTCTACATTTATGTTTGTTACTATTGGCAAACCCAGCATGTTTCATGAGTCAGACTCAACAATATGAAATGCAATGTTCTCTTCTATTCTTGCCTTTTACTAAATACAGTGTAAGTTAAATGTCCCAGATACTTGCACTTTTTATCCTAAATGAGGGCTTGATCCTAAGAAGGGTTGAACTGCAGTAAGCAATTCTTATTTTTAATGTCAATATTTTGCTCTTCCATTGAAGCCTCACACATCAGCATGTCTGAAACTGACACTGCTGTGTCTTAGGGAAAGAGCCTTGTCACACTGCAGCCCATTTAAATAATTGCCTTTGCTACAATTCCAGTAATGTTGTTCAAATGCAGAATATTGTCTTGGAGGATGGTTTTTGGTCATAAGCAGCTGAATTACTATACCACCTTTTCATGGTCAAGTTTTGATGTTTTTCATTGAACTGGAATATACTATTTCTTGCCCTTATTACTCTGTACTTTGTCATTCTAGATTTAGTGCATATTTTGTCTAATGTACTCAAATGAGTAATGAAGCAAAGTTATAGGATGTTTGTTCTTCCTGCTTGTTGAATTAAAACTAGTTTGTACTCAAGCGCACAAGTGTATGTGTGGTCTCAGTCTGCTATAGCTCCCTAAGAAACCCTTTTAGTGTACAGAATGTGTTATTTCTTCTGTTCATATAGTGGGCTCTTTCATTTTTGCATCCTCTGCAAATATCAAGGGTACGTTGGAGTCCATTTCTCTTAATAACTTGGCATGCACTGGGTCTGCTAGAACTCCATATAGCATAAAATGATTCATAGAAACCTCCAGACTACACATGACTTGGGAGCCAGTTTCAGTGAGTCACAAATACATCAGTAGCTGCACCATTTTTCTGTTTTTTTAAGTAAGAAAACTACTTTGTGCCTGTGCTATGTAGTGGTCTGTGGTGAGCCACATGCTTCTAATTTATCCATGAGCAACATTACTTTTTAAAATCAGCTTCTCTATCAAACTCAAAACATCCTGAGCTCTAATTCCTCCACATGGAGAAATAATGTCCTCTACGTGCTTCTTTACTAGCTAATGCTTTGCTGAAAACCTTACTTCTGTTCTTTCAGACCTTCTGTAGAATTTCAATCTAAGCTTGACTTTCCTGAAGGTTTTGTTTCTGTTTTAATCCTCTTCTGCAATGATATAATTGCTACTAGTTCCTCTTGTAAAAGAAAGACACTGTAGATTTTTTAAAATATATTTTGTCAGGAACCCTCCAAACACAACCTGTGGTGTCTGCATTTAGATAGAAGCAGTCCATTTGCTCACTGGCCTAGGCAACTGTTCATAATAAAGGTTTATTCTTACATCCTACTGTAAAGTTCTGTCCCTGCAGCTCTTTAATCACATGTGTGGAAGCTATCAATAAACAGCTGCTTGGATGGATGAATCATGCTTAAAATATTGCTCTTGATTAACATGCATTGTGTCTTTTCCTAGTGCACAGTGCCAGGCAATGATAGATTTGGTTGTATTCTTCCTATATTGCATGAATGCCAGACAATAACTGATTCACATTGGCAGCATACATAGTACAGCAACTGCCAATCCTGCTGCATTCCTCCTACTCTATGTCAAAACCACAAGCCACACTTTATGGACCCAAAAAATGCCTGAATGAAAGAATAAAGGAAGATAAAGCATTTCCAGCCTCATCTGGCTTCAGAAGTTGCAAATTATATTACATCAGATTTGGATACTTCTGTCTCATATAAATGCATGGGATATAATTTGGCTTGTTGCTCTACGTTAGCTGGGGGAAGGATGGGATCATACATGTTGCCAACAACCCCCTTCCTCCAAAAATCCATGAGACTCCTAGTTTGAGCATTATGCTGTGCCAAACACAATTTTGGTATTGTCTTGATAAACAGGGCAGACTTTTTGAATCATTCATATTATGCTTTATTACTAAATTTCAGCTAACATCATATTTATTGGGCTACTCAAAGCAATGAAGTAATACAAGTCTGGGAATTTTGTGACATGAAATTGCAGTCAACTTAAGTACATTAAAAATCTTACACAGTATACCACTAGTAAACTGCCACATATCAAATGTCCTACCATTCAACTTCTTCTATGCTTTATTAATCATTTTACTTTCAGTAAACCTATAAATGTTTCATTGTAGCTGAAATATACATTCATTATGCAATAAATGATTAAGCACTGTAATGGTTTTTCCCTTAAGCATAATTTATGATTTGCCTTGGCAAGCTAATACCTGAAAACTGTTTGCTGCTTCTGCTGAAACAGCATAAAAATACAAAGGAAAACAGCACTAAATGTGTCCAGGAGAGCAAGTGCTCAGCACTTAAAATGTTAACTTATAGCCTGAAGTGCACTAAGGATAGTTTGAGAAAAAGGGCTGTATTAGACATGTACAAAAATTGATTGTCGGAAATGGCACCACTTAAATGTTGCTGCAGTGGCAGGTGTCGTGGACTGAGTAGTGGCTTTCCAGAACAAGCTAAAGGAGTACAGTTAAAAATCCCAGATGAGTAAGTGACAAACCACAAGTATAACTGGCACTAACTGATACCCTCATTGGCAGTCACCATAGGATTTTATGTAGCTGAAAAAAGACTTGTGTATCATTTCACTCCCATTTGATGGCCCCTTCAGGTCATGGCTGGAACACGCAGTTAGCCTGGCACCAGTGCTGCTTCCCATGTTGTATCTGTCCTACAGAGGAACTAAGTCTGTGTTGTTGGCTAACTTTGGCCAAGACTAATTTTACTTTATATGTGAGAGGCTGGAGAGCAGTCTTTGGTAATCTGAAATACTATGGCAAAATGAAGGATGGAGCCCTGAGTCAGCAGAACAGATATACAGCATTCTGTACATTCAGATATTTGGGGTGGACACAGCCAAGCTTTTCCATAACAACTTGATCACATTGTTAAATACTAATTTAGGGCTGGTCTATGCCCTCCAAACCTGAGGCTACATTGCTGTGGCTTGGACTCTGTCCCATTCCTGTTCATGAGGCCATGTACCCCCACCACGGGACCCCCGAACTTAGTCCAGTCAGTCCCGGTTCGGGTTTGGATTCACAGAGGGGGCGACCCACCAGCCCCAGCCCCAAGAAAGAAAGCTAGGTTTAATACAACTCAATTTTATTAGCACCACTCAGACTCCTTTAGCCCTTTAAGGAGTCTGTAGGTACAAATAAGCAAGCACACAAACAATACATACAATAATACTACAGCAATAATTCCTACCCCAACTCCTATTCCTACTCCTGCTGCAGACCCTTTATCCCACCCTGGGTAAGTACAATCAGTCATACTTAGAATATGCACAAATATGTGATTAGCTTGGAGACACTGTGCCTGAGGTCACTTTTGTTTTGGATTTTCTTCCTTTTCCCCCCACCCCTTCTCTCTGTCTTTTCTGGCGCCTGTCTCTTCCCTCAGGTGGCATGGCTGAGGTGCTTCTTCCCTTGTTCAGTTGCCCGGTGTGGCAGGGGAATCCTCAGGGTGATCAGTCCCTTGGCCCTGCAGACGCTGTGCTGTAGGCTCTGATCCCCAGTATCCCAGCCCATAGCGTTTATTGGCCTTGTAGTTTTGCTGACTAGTTAGCTTATCTGTTTTTACTTCCCCTTATTCCAGCTCTGAATGGGATTGAGCAACCCAGCTGCTGGCTGCCTGAGGGTTGAATCACAAGAGCCCTGCCCTTCTGTGCCTAATTAGAACGTGATTTTTACCTCATGCACAGTGTGTTCAAGCCAGTCCTTTGCCTTGTGCCCAGTATGGTGCATTCTCAGCTCAGCAGCGAGACTTGGGCTTTCACCTGTGTTAGCCCTGGGAGGCCTCAGCCTTCCAACAGTCTACTCTTGTGGTGGCAGCACATTACATAACTTGCGTATCTCCCATCAAAGTATTTAGGTTGATATACAGTGTTGTCTTCACAGTGCTGCATTGATTGGAGATGCCTTCTTGTTGACATTGCCTTCTGCCTTTTGGGAAGGTGGACTAATTGAGTCAACTGGAGAACACTCTCCAATCTACACAGACGTGCTTAACCAATGCTGCTGCATTGGTGTTTGCTGCTGCCACAGCAGTTCCAGACAGACTCTTACACTGTAGGCTCTCTGACAAAGACTTATTTTTTTTGTTCTGTATTGGCTCATTATCTAATGGCGGGGGTCATCATCCATGACTGGAGCTTCCAGGTACTACAAGAGAATAAATAATAAGTAGTTTTTAATCCCAAATATGTCCATGGAGTCATCTTGGGGCAAAGCCCTGTTTTGTTAATGCAGAATCAAAAGTCTGTCTTTAGGTTTTGGTTTTTAAAGTGAGGCAAAATCCCTGCCGAAAGAAAACTAGAGAAAGTCCTAATGCTCTTTGGCTTCTGGATTCTGTTCCATCTAGTTTCTCATGTCATCCTCACCATAGCATCTTAGTGTCTTTCTCCAGTGCATTAAGCAATGTGATTAACATCTGCCATACATAGTTCAGATGTTCCCTCATTCTCTTCCTACAGGGAGAATTGTGCATGCAGTGAAGTGCTGTGTTTGATTTGGTGGCATCTGGGGGATTTTTAAAAATATACACACTGCTATGTGCTTACGTTAAAGAAGTCAAGTCAGAGAGTAGAGCTAGAGTGGAAGGTATGCAGCTCGTGATTGTCTTTATTTTCTGTGGGAGTTCATTGCACTGTCTCAGGCTAGATTCAGGAAATTCTAGCCATTTGAAAAGAAAACTGTAAAAATAAAATGTTATACCAACTAGCTTCTTAGATACAAAGAAATCTCTGAAACCTCTTTTCCAAATTTTGTTATATTAGAACATTACTTGCACTATAAGAATTAATGTAACTCCTATATTTAGAATTTCCATTTCCCATTATGTTTAGGTCTGTGGTGTGAGTGAAATAAACCCATTTACTTATTGTTTTTAGTGAGGTGTTGCTGGTTCCATAGATTTTATGCTGGAGTGAATTTAACCTAGCTAATAGAAGGGCACTTGACTTGGTGTCACTGAGGCACCGCCACTCTTGTTACATAGCATAAGAGACTGAGATTGCCAAGGTCTACATGAATTAATTTTGGAGCTCTACACGAAATTAAGCAAAAAAAACAAACAAAACAAACAAACAAGGAATAAATTACATTCACTACATTGAGGTCTGTGGGAGTTGCAGTGCCGCCCTCTTTGTATTGCATTTTTAAGAGAATGTCTTCAAACAGATATTGGGCCAAATCCCACTCCCACCAAAATTAGTGGTAGTTTTGCCTTCAGGACACCCATTGTAATTAGGCAATCCCTACGTTTTGCCCAAAAAGTGTGTTGCTTTAAAACAGTCTTCAAAGGGTTGCACTACAATGTATAGCTTTTTCCAAAATATGGCACCTCCTTCCCAGACAGCAAGGCATAACTGTCTAAGAAGCTATATTCTTTTCGCTTGAAGTCAATGGATTTATGCCAACAAAATTAAGGAAAATCTGATGTGTAACTGAGTAAGGAACCTAGTCCATTGTGACTTACATGGGAAGCTACAAATTGGTGCTTTGAGATTTGCAGCATTGCTACAGAGCATTTATTCAGCAAAATAAAAAAAGAACATAAAAATATTAAAGCTATTTGTCCAATCGCTCTTTCTTTTATCTCTAAAAATAAAACACACCAAGTCTTAACATTGTTTTTCAGCCTGACAAGGGAAGATAAAGTAAATGATGTTATCGGCACTCTACACATTCATTTGCTCATGATTTACAGGTTAAAAAAAAATCAAACCCTCTCACGCTCTGCTATTTATATAGCACCATGCATCCTAGTGTAAGAGCGCTGAAATACAGTAAAATCAAAGCTAAGTTCCAAAGGGGTAGCCAAAACAAGCAAGGAGTCCTGTGGCACTTAAAAACTAACAAATTTGTTTATTGCAAGAGCTTTCATGGGAGAAAAACCCACTCCATAAGTTTCTGCATCTTCAAAGTGTCTGATGAGGTGGGATTTTCTCCCATGACAGCTCACATGATAAATAAATTTGTTAGTCTTTAAGTGTGATAGGACTCCTTGCTTTTTTAGTTAAATTGGAGGTATCCAGGTATCCTTTGTCCCCCTGAAATGCTACCCCCTCATATGGGATGAATCTGGAAATGGCTGGATCCATCAGGTTTAAAGCTGCTTTGGTTCAGAACCTAAAGGCATGGGTAGGGGGAAATTTTGCCTTTTGCATTAGGTTGCATTGAGCCTTTAATTGCTTTTCAACAGAGGTACTTACAAAAGTGATTCCTAGCTGTTGTCTGTGGCCTACCCATAGGCTTCAAAGAGCTGGCTAGTGGTCACAGGGTGGGGTGCTTGCTCTCTCAACCTAATTTCCAGCACCTAAATTACATTAAGAGTAACTGACAATGCATGAATGGTACAAACCAGCTGGAAAAGACTGAAGAATCAGGCCCACATGGCATCTGACTACATCCAGCCACTAGTAAAGACTCAAAAATCTCAGAATTTACATTTGAAACTGTTTCAAATTGCATCTGCTTGTTTTAGCATTTTCATAGGGGAACTGCTTAATTGGGTCTTCCACCAGAGAAGTGTGGCCTACCTCACAGATTGACAGAGCGAGAGAGGGCCACCCACCTCTTGTAGGTAGACCTAGGAAGTTCACATCCCCCAAACAGGAAGAAAAGAGGCAAGACTGGGACCAGAGTTATAAAAGCCAGGCCCTGCGCCTCCACTGGGCATGGAGCTGCTGAGTGAGGTGGATGCTTCCCACCTGCTGCTGGAGTCCTCTCCTGTTCTGGGAATGACCCCAGGCCACCCGAACTACTGAATATGCCCCCACACCAAGGAGCTGCTGGGGTAATCACTGACTGTGTATCATAGGGAGATGGCGATTGGGAAGGATTTTTTTCCTCAGGGCAAATTGGCAAAAGCTTTGAGGGATTTTTTTTGCTTTCCTTTGTAGCATGGGGCATGACTCAATTGCTGATAGATTCTGTGTACTTTAAAGTCTTTAGATCATGTTTTGAGGACTCTAACTTAGTCATAGGTTAAAGGTTTTTTGCAGGACGAATGCATGAGGTTCTGTGGCCTGCACTGTGCAGAAGGTCGGACTAGATGATCATATTGGTCCCTTCTGACCTTAGAATCTGTGAGAATGACCTTAAGACTCAAGTACATGTTGGGGAAGCAGTAGGAAGTAACCAAAGGATAAGCAATCACAGTCTGGCTGTGCTTATGCCTGAATACTGATCAGTACATTTTGGGTGAAGCCCTGCCAGCCCAGTTGTGGAATGCTGTACCACTGACAGGGCCCCTACACTGGGACCCAAAGGAGTAAGGTGAGGTTGGGTCTTCCCACCCCTGTCACCTGAAGGGGTGGATGACTTAACCCCTGAATGTGAGTTTCAAGACTCTGGTGGTTCCCATCTCATTCTTGTGAGCCCCTACACTGGGACTGGAAGTCCCCTGCATAGATTACAGAGCCCTAGATTGTTTATTGCCCCAAACTGCCCCGGGGGATGGAGCCCTATACTGTTTATTGCCCAGCCTTGCCTGAAGGCTGGTTCCCTCAAACCATACACTGCTTTACCTGGCATAGGGATTTAAGGAACTGCTAATCTTTACCTTAATTTTGACTGTTACTCCAGTGGTGTAATGGAAGAGGGATATGGCCTTGTTCAAGCATTGACAGTGAGAGAGGGTCACCCACTCCTACTCACCTATAGGTCTGATTAATTTCACTCCAGTTTCTTTTAAAAAAAAACAAACCTATTTATGGTTTGGAAGCCCACTACAAAAATAGGAATAAGATTCAGACATATTATACTGAAAATAGTTTGACTACTGTTGAGATTTTTGTGGATAGTAAATCTTTAAAATGATATACTTTATTAAGTTAAGTGGGGGAACAACATCAGAAGTACCAAATATGGTTTGCAGTGCAAAACATTTTTAACTTAACTCCTTTAAAAATGAAGAAGGTTCTTCTTATTGGATAAGTAATTTATTTGATGTCTGTTTCTGAAGGCATAGGAGGTGCAAACCTGTGCCCAGTTAAGTTGATAGTGCCTCTGACTTCAGGGTGGATTAGGCCTTTAATTGCTTTTCGGCAGAGTACTTAAACAAGTGATTCCCAAACTATGGTCTGTAAACTACCCATATGCAGCCAATAGTCTGTAGAGTGTTAGCTAGTAGGCTGTGTTCACACGGCACTTTTGTTTCGAAACAACCTCGTTGTTTCGAAACAAAAAAAACCATGTTCACACGACGCACAGTTGTTTCGAAACAAGTTAAACCCCATTTGGGGACGAAACAACCTTGTTTCGAAACGCTTGTTTCGAAACAACGCATGTGAACATGTTGTTTCGGAACAATAGGTTCCGAAACAACATTTAAAGGGCTGCCGCCTCAGCACCCTGGCCAGGGAACACTCAGCACCTTGGCCAGGGTGCTGAGGGGTGTCCCCTGGCCAGCAGGCACTGGCGGGGGTCAGCGCTGCCCGGCGCTGCTCCCCACGGGTGCCTGCA
>ML681982.1:8655055-8728299 GCA_007922195.1 Podocnemis expansa
CCAGGGGTAATGAAATAGCATGTTCACACAGTGAACTTGCTATTTCGTTTCCTGCTTTTTTCTTATTTCGAATTAACATTTTGTTAAGTCGAAATAAGATATTTCGAAATAAGGTGTTGTTTCGACACAAGTTGTTTCGACACAACTTGTTTCGAAATAACCCTGTGCGTGTGAACACAGCCTTTGATCTAGTAGTGCTTCATTTTCCAACTGTAAAATGGGGATAATGATACTGAGCTCCTTTGCAAAGTGATTTGTGCTTTACTGTTCATTGTTAAATAAGAAATAGATTTTTTAAAATGTATTTGCTATAAGAAATAATTTTTTTTAAAATTTATTTGCCAGCAATAGCTGGCAACAAACTATAGTTTAGAACAGTTCTAGATGTGACAATATATAATCAATGGCTTCTGGGTTTTTTTTTGTTTTTGGTTTTTTTCTGGCACATTGGCTTATGCATGGTGGCAGCATGTGACCTGTTAACAGGTGCCTCCTTGTGTTGGAATTGGGGAATTGCTCAAGTGGTCATCTTGTCTGGTGGCCCGTGTTTCATTTTCTCATGGTTTCTAATCCTGGACCTCAGCCTTCTGGCCAAGTCCTCTCCAGCCCCCTCCCTTCTGGGGTACAGTTCAGTCCAGGTTGGCCTACTTTGCCACAGTGGCTGCCACTAGTCCAGTCACTGCTCCCTGGTAGCCTGGAGGAGGGAGAAGGGCCACAGGCCAAACCACTTCTCTGAGGCCCTGGCCCAGGGATCCTATGTGCCGTAACTTGATGCCACCTCAACCCCCAACTCAGTCCAGTAAAATCTGTCAGGTTGCCTGGGCTATGTCCACAACTCCCCCAGATAACTTTCACCCTTGTTTCTGGGCCTGCGCTCTGACCAAGGCCCAGCAGGCCCCAGTGAGCTGTCCATGGTTCTGCCTCCCATAGCCAGGCTGCCATAACATTATTCCTTCCTGCAGGCCAGCAGAAGACTGCCCAACGCAAAGGCTGCAGCCCTTTTATACACTGGGCTCCTGGGCCCTGACTATCTCTGCAATTGCCTGCTTCCATTGACTATACCCTTCAACAAGGTTTATAAGCCTTTTCTTGCTAGAGCAGGGAAATAATTCCAAAACAGCTTTAAAAAATTCAAGTTAAACAATAGGTTTAACCTTACTTTTTAAAAAATAAAATAAAATAAAAAGTCAATTTGAATTGAAAAAGTAAACCATTTCATTTTTTAAAAAATGTGAAAAATAGACCATTTTGGAAAAAAATATTCAGAACTTTTTTCCAACCAATACAGATGGCTGAAGCTGACAGGAGGTTTCAAAACATTTTAGTTGACCTCAACTGGCTTTTAAAGAAAAATTTAATTTGAAAAAATTTCACTTGGCTCTATTGTGCTAATATGGTAGCATTCAACTTTTTAATTATTACTTTAGTTAGACTGGTTTCATCTACTGAAGAAGTAACTGGCAGTATAAGAACTTTTGATCTTTATTCTACTTGGAATGTCTGCATTTGAACAAGTAAGGACTTAATTCTGCTTTTATTTTCATCAGTGTAAACCCATAGCAATGCCACTGACTCCAATGAAACTATTCTGCATTTTATGGTAGCATAGGGAGAGAAGAATGTAGTCCTCAATATTTTGTTAGGGAAGTCCAAGCAGGTGCTTTATAATTGTTCCCAGCACAAATAGTTGCCTAAGCTTTATGCAGCCCTTTAATGTGTTTCATTTTCCTTAATCTGGCCAGTTAGAGGCCTAGGACTATACCATAATGTGTTCTATGTGTTTTGTAGAACATCTTGAACCAGCTGAGAGTGGCACTGTACTTGTTTCTATTTCCCTCATCAAAAGTTAGAGCGTTGCAGCAAAAATTGCTCTTCTATAAAATTTGTTGCTTAACCATAAATCCTTACAATAAAAATGGGCCAGTTTGGTTGGTTTGCAGAACGCTGATATAGGAGTACATTTTGGCACTATACCGTCCCACTACACATTTAGTCTTTCTGCACATTGCAGATATTTTTCTTTCTGCATCATAGCAGGGAAGTCCTTATAATTTGCAGAAAAAAAAATTTGCTTCATGCAATGGGTGGACCAAAGGAGGCAAAACTCCCAGCCTCTGAGGATGCTGTCCTAGGAGGAATGCCCCAGCACCAGGTGGTTGATGCTCTGATAATGGCCCATATTTGAACCTGTATAATGAGACCTGTATCAGGAAAACTGGTAGAAAAAGAAAAAAGGAAAAAAATCTCTGCCTCCTTCTCCTTCCCTCAGCAGTAAATGTCATAACAGAATGATGGTGCCAATCAGCAAACACACTCCTGCATGGAGTGTTCTTCCATGGAAAAGGGACGTGCAGTTGAAAGAAAGCACCACATAGCGATGCACAGAAATCAGTGAATTATGTGTGGATATAGGAGAAATAGGGAGCAGAGAATAGAGAAATGGAAAGGGGGAAAGCAGACATAAGTAAATGGACACAAACTATAGAGTGACACTTTTTGGCACCTTGTCTGTTAGGAAGGTGAGCTGAAAGGACAAGGAATTCCCACCTGGGTTCTTAGAAAGGGGGACGTTATACTGGTTTGAAGGTGTCTCAGGAGAAGAAGTGGTAGTCATGGCAGTGGTAGCCTTGGAGGACTTTCGTTTCTTCACACTGAACAACCAAAAGGAAATACAATTCTTCCGCTCTGAAAGTGCCTTTATATGGTATTTTTTAGGATTAAGTTGTTTGATTCTAGCTTTTAAAGTAATTGAACATGTTTCATAAGGGGAACCACTTCAGGAAAGTTCATGACATCCATTACATGCAGTACATAGCCTATCCATGTATCTGATGAGACAATGTCTGACCACAGAGGGAAGCATTAAAAAGCTGACTAACTGAACGAGATGCTTTATTATGACCACTTCAATCTTCTGTTCCCATCAGCCCTAATTATAGCCAGCCAATTGCATTAGTTTCTTAAACACATTTCAAGATACAGTACTTACAAGCAATGACTACCTTGTAAAGGAGTTATATTTTCTATGTGAACTCTCTTATTCTATTAACCAAAACACACAAAGAATATTCAATTAATATTTATATGGAAACTTATTGTTTGTCTTTTATTTATTCTTGTATTGGATTACTTCAGACAAAGATCAGATAGCATTTTATTTGCTTGGTCATATTTGGAAAGCATCATCAGGTCAAAATAAGTTGTGGAAGAATAAATAAAGTAATTCAAAGCATCAATGAAAAAGCAGCTAGATAAGAGGTAGAAGTCAAGGTGGGAAGATATGATTGCTATGTTATTCACAATGTTAGACCAAGAGCACTTTGGGGATGTTTTTAAATATTGCTCCTCTTTTCAGAGCTCCTGGTATTCTCCACTGTAGTCAATAACCAAGTAGGTCAGAATGAAATCCAATAATTTGTCCTTTTTTAGAAAGAGACTAAGAAATTGAAACCATAAAGTAGAAACAAGCCTGAACATCTGAACGACTCATAACTCTGGGGGAGTTCATATCTAAATCTGTCTCTTAACTTTGTAGTTCAGGTACTTTTCTACTTAAAGAGAGAGAAAAAAGGCAACATTAGCTACAATACTGTAGAATTTTCCTAGGAAATACAGGTTTGTGACAGTGTTACAGATTGGGTTTAAACTACAGAGCAATAAATGCATTTGCAACTATAATGGCTCCCTACTGGTCCTAGTTAAGGTCCAAATTTTGATACCATTAACATGTTGAGTAGTACTCTATTCTTTAATCTTCTGGCTTATGGCTTCTGATGGCTCAAACAATGAATTAGATGTTGGGTAAGTGATGTGTCCACTATTACAGTTGCAGCACCGGGAGATGTCAAGCACATCTGACCTATTCTCTGGAGTGGTTCCTGACCAGGCATGCCAGTCTCAGGGCAAACTGTCAAGAAGCAGGCTAGAGGCCTCAGACTAATTTTATGTTCCATAATTAGATATCAACCCAGTACTCAGTGTGACCTCCTAAAACTTTCAGACAGTCTAACCATGGAGTCATAGACAGTCCCTTGGGCATTCCTGTGTACTTCACCATCCGGGAAACCTGGACTTAGTCAGAGCTGGTTCCAATACAAAGATCACAAAATATTCAGGTTGCTTCCAGTCCTAAAAGACCAGTCTCTAATCCCCAGGCTGGATTAAGACATGCTGAGATCCTGAGCTATGGCAAGATTCAGACACTCCATACCATAAAAAATAAAGAGGAAAAAAGTGTATTACATGATAACAGGAAGGGTAATATAAAAATAAATGATAAACCATCCCACTGTCAGCTCTTGTGGTCTAAGGGGAGGTTGGGCAACCCATGGATGATGCAAGTAGTCCAGCAGACCTGGAAGGAAAGTTGATGGGATTGGGGGTGGATCATGATGGGGAAGTCAGGGTTCAGAATTTTGGTGGTGGATTTTATATGAAAGGTAATTTAAGACAAAGTAATTTCAATTATGATAAATCTTCTTAGTTATCTCTGACATATTTAGAGGCCCTGCATAAAGCAAGGCCTTAAGTCATGGCTTACTTGACTTGTGCCTAAATCTGGCACTGCTTATTACAGATCAGTTTGCAATTCAGGTCTCACACTAAAGATAATGCTTGTTACCAGTCTTGTAGTAAACTAAATAATGATTAGTTAACTGAGAAAAGAAGAAAATTCCTTAAAGGTTAACATAGGCAAATATATATATATACAAACAAATATCTATGGTTTCAAAAAGTGACACAGCAGTAGTAATCTGTTGGCTCTGAATATCTTTTAAGGCTAGTCCAGGTTCACACAGGGAATATCTGCTTTTGCTTCATAGCTCCAGACCAGTCAAAGTCCAAACAGCAAAACAAACAAGGATTCTGGTGGCACTGTTAAAGACTAATAAATATTTATTGCATGAGTTTTTGTGGGAGAAAATCCAACTTTGTCAGACACTTGAAGATGGGGAACTCACAGAATGGGAGCAAAACTGATGCAGAGGAGTGAAAGCCATAGAATCACATCAGACCGTCTCAGCAAATCAAAGCATTTGTTAGGATTTAAACAGTGGAATACAGCAATTAGTGGATGGAGGGAGAGGAGGAAAGCAAAATTACCTGTTGAAATGGGAAAAGAACATATTGCCTTTATTAGCACGTTTCACTATGTCAAATCTACATATGAATCTAAACACATTCTTGTAAGTTTCTCTTGCACAATACCAATTGCAGGTGAGCTGGTCTGGTTTCTAGTTATGAATTTGTCAGTGCTGAACTGATGGCTATAGTCTTGGCAAGAGCTGGTACCTGGTCTGCGAGCATCATAGGGTCCATCCATCACCAGTATGATGAAGAGCACAGTCCATAACCAGCTGGCTGACTGTCCTTAAGCTTAACAGGGGCAGGGTGGGGAACTCATGGAGGCTCCAATAGTGAAGCTATAACAATGACCATAACATATCCTGTTGTAAGGAAGAAGGAATTTTTAGCTCATGTGATGGTCTGAGGGGCATGTAAGAGGTGACCCAAAGACACTACAGGACCCAGATCTGAATTGTCTGTCTTCCAAAAAATGTACCACTGATTCAAAACATGGCCCTGCATCACTTGTTGCCACTCAAACAGGATCATAGCAATAGAATTAGAGTAGCTCTGGTGGGCTGGCGGGGCGAGGGTTGTGAGACAACAGGCAGGAGAACTTTCCCACTTATGTTATTATTTTTTCTAGCTTTTCTTGTAGAATGAAGACAGTGCAATTTTACATTATATCCTCGTTTTGGAGTCCATATGGAAAAACTGTCAGAGTGTCACAAGGAAATGGAAAGGGATGACTTATATCACTGAAGCGTATCATCTTGTAGACCAGCATCACATTCAGAATATTAGACTCAGCTACAGCTGAGAGAAAATGCTGAGTCTACAAGACGTGTTTTCCAGCAGTGGTTCATTACACTGGCCAGGCAATTTGTGGGACCAGTAGTGGGAATGGCTATGCTGGTGGTGAGGCCATTCTGAAGAGTTCTTAGTGAAATCTTGCTCTAAGTAGAGATTTTGAAAATTGGTGACAAAACAGCGTGCTAGTCAGTAGTCTTTGTGGTGCCATGTGGTGATTTAGGCAACTGAATCCATTCTGTGGGGAATATTTTAGATGCTTCAGCAAATAATACAGAGAGGGTATTACACTAGTCATTCTTATAATCCCCTGGCTCCTTAGGCCTTTTAGGTGACTTGTAGTTCTTTCAATCCACTTCAGAAGCCAAAGAACACAAACGTGTCCATATAAGTGTTGGGGAAAAGTGAAACAAAGGTCAACCCAGCAAATGAATGGGAGAGCTTAGCAGTGAAGGTTTCCAAAGAAAGCAAGTGGGTACCCAGGAATAGAGGGTTTGCAGAGTTGGTTTCAGGGCAGTGAGCTGGCAATATCATTATGCTGTTACTATATCACCTCAGAAGTTTACAGTCTGATCTGCTAAGTATTTTATTCTCATGTAGAATTGTAGAAATATTAACTTTGTATTACATAGCTTTTTCTTACAACATATTTGATAAACAAGGCCTTTTGAACAGAAGAGGGAGGTGGGCAAGACGAATCAGTAGGAAAGAGGGAAGGGAAAGGAAATGCGGGCTAGAAAGCACAGAGCACACAGGAAAATAAACAAAGATGAGAGAGAGGAAAGGAAAAAAAAATTAACAACAACAAAAAGATAGAAAGAGTGAGAAGCTATGTCTTCACCAGAAAGTTAACTTGAGTAATCTGTTCTTGAGTTATTTCTCTCATGGTAGCTCAGTTCCCCAGAGAACACATTGCAAATAACGTGATTTGCTGTGTCCACACTGGTGCCGCAAGCACACACATTTCAATGTCTTTTCCTCCACTGCTGTTCCCTTCACTGCCCAAACTCTGTCACTTCCCCAATGGCTGGTAGGGGTACCCACACTTGTCTTTTACTCTGAGCTCCAGCCCACAGTCTCTCTAGTCAGCAGGCTAGATCTGCATCTCCTTAAATCTTTATGCCTCTGCTTCTCTATTTGCCAGAAAATGACTAGAGGCTCCCTTACCACAACTCCCTTCCACTGCCAGGTTCCTGGTTTTAACCTAGCCCTCCTGTGCCTAACTAGCTTAGTTCAATCATTATTCAGGAATTACTTAAGTCAGCTAATTCCCCTCCACTGTGGCCTATCTAGTTAATTGGCCTCTCCCTAGCCTCATTAACCCCATCTAGGCTGATGTGAGGTGAACACTCCATCACATACATGCTCAAACCAATTTATTTTTCATCGAAGGAAGTATGGGTTAGATGCGTGGACTGTAAGGTGGATAGAAAACTGGCTAGAACAACGGTTTCAGCGTGTAGGAATCAATGGCTCCATGTCAAGTTGGCAGGCAGTAACAAGTGGTGTGCCCCAGGGGTCAGTCCTGGGGCCAGTTCTGTTCAATGTTTTCATTAATGAGCTGGATGATGGGATAGATTGCACACTTAGTAAGTTTGCAGATGATACCAAACTGGGGGGAACGGTAGACACCCTAGAGGGCAGGGACAGGATTCAGGGAGACCTAGACAAATTGGAGCAGTGGGCTAAGAGGAATCTCATGAGGTTCAACAAGGATAAGTGTAAAATCCTGCACTTGGGACGAAAAAACCCCATGTACTGCTACAGGCTGGGGAGTGATCAGCTAAATAGCAGCACTGGAGAAAAGGACCTGGGAGTCATGGTGGATGGGAAGCTGGATATGAGTCAGCAGTGTGCTCTTGCTGCCAAAAAGGCCAATGGCATACTGGGCTGCATCAAAAGAAGTATTACCAGCAGATCAAGGGATGTGATCATTCCCCTCTATTCTGCACTAGTGAGGCCACATCTGGAATAGTGTGTCCAGTTTTGGGCTCCCCACTACAAAAAGGACATGGACAAATTAGAGAGAGTCCAGAGGAGGGCAACCAAAATGATCAAAGGGCTGGAGCACAAGCCGTATGAAGAAAGACTGAAGGAACTAGGCTTATTTAGCCTGCAGAAGAGAAGACTGAGGGGGGATTTGATAGCAACCTTCAACTACTTGAAGGGTTGCTCCAAGGAGGAGGGAGCTCGACTGTTCTCGGTAGTAACAGAGGGCAGAACGAGAAGCAATGGTTTCAAGTTACAGCTGGGGCAGTCCAGGCTGGATATTAGGAGAAACTTCCTTACTAGGCGAGTGGTGAAGCATTGGAATAAGTTGCCTAGGGAGGTGGTGGATTCTCCATCTCTGGAGGTGTTCAAGTCCCAGCTGGACAAAACACTGACTGGGATGATCTAATGGGAGTGGTCCTGCTTTTTTTGGCAGGGGGGTTGGACTAGATGACCTCGTGGGGTCCCTTCCAACCCTATGATTCTATGATTCTATGATGAGATCAAGCATCTTTCTTTTACAACATTTCTCATGTTCTCAAGAGATGCTTTCTCTCCCCTTCATGACTGCTGAAATTGGCAGAGGCTCTGAAGTGGAACCTCTATTTGAATGTACAAGGGGCTGACAAAAGAGCTCTTTTTATTGGGATCATGCAACTTGAGTTTATGTCTCAGGTTAGTCTGAAAACACCCTATCATATGACTTTCAGGACTTATTGCAAGGCTTTTCTTCCATGAGGGGTGAATTATAAAAGTAGACTTTCTGGAGAATGAGGGGGATTTGAGCTTTTTAGTTGCCTGATTTGTTGATGGTGGGTTTTACAGCCCTCTACTGATACACTTCCATGATTTCTCCTATTAATTTTATTGTGTTTAATTTGTCAACCATGCCTATGGTGTATTCATAAATGTCTTGTGTGTGCTTATGTAAATAGACAAAAAGACGTCAAGTTTCCTGGTGGTATGTTTCACTAGAAATCAAAAGATTTTTGGCATAGGCCAGCAAAGTTTGCCTACCTACTTTTAGCAGTCACAAGCCTCCACTAAGCTATTGTTAACATTTTCAGATAGGAGGATCTTTTGAAATACACGCAAGGGCTGTGTCTGAAGTCCTTACTTGTTTTTAGTTCAGGCAAACTCTTGTTGGTTTACAAGGGGACTTTCAAACATGTCCAGCATTAGTTTAATGCTGCATTCATTGCGATTAGCAGTTAAAGCATCACAGACTCAATGGGAGCAGAGTTAAGTGCTTTTGAAAAATCTCACCTGCTCCATTTGAACTTATTCAGTGTACCAAGACTTGATAAAGAAAATATGAGTGAGGACCCCCAAATATGGTTCTCTGATTGCAGGAAAGCAAGACTTTGAAAAGGATAGTGGTTTTTTAATTTTTCACATAGATAAGTGTTTTTATAATGGCATAAAATAGTCCAGTATGAAAATGCCTTTTCTCTAAAATCACCTGACTTGAATTTGCTGGCCAGATGGGATGTTGTCATGCCCAAGGAGGTGCTTAAAATAACAAGATATCCTATCATAATCTCAGAAGGTGTCTAGTCTGGTAGCATCTTTCTCTTCCAGATTCTTCCGTTTCTTCCAATGGCGTTTCCTCCAAGCTGGCTCTAAAATACAGATTTTGTCATGGCTGTTGTTGACAAATTTTATCTACTAATTTTAAACTTACCAGCTGCTTAGTGAAATACAAGGTGGTAAAGGAGGTCAGCTTAAGTTCTGAATGTGGAGTTGATAGTACACAGTAGATTGCTATACCTGTGTAGAGTCCCATTGACTTCACACTTGTGCCCGGGTCCTTATGTGTTCATGGAAGTGCTCCATCAGAAAGTTTGGCTTTCTCTTTCTTTCCTAATATCAGTGGGGCTTTGCATAGTCTGCCCATGCTTTATCAGTTATATGGATTGTGGCCATTTTCTGGCTTCTGGAATTAAAATTACACTACACATGTATTGGAAAACATTTTAGCTGTCATGAGTCCCAGATATCATATAGGAGGACGCTTTCAGTGCGACTGGGAATGTTGTTACTATCCTACAAATGAGGCTGAATATTGAGGTGTCGGGACAAGTGATATTTTTAAGCAGGATAAATGAGGAGCTGTCATTCAGAAGATGGTGATGATGATAAGTGGTAGTGGAATGGAAAATCAAAACAAAAGGTTATAGTAGGGTGAAAAGGAGAAATCTTCTGAACAGGAAACCATATTTACATGTAACTTTTTAATACTGTATTCACAAACTGCACTGCTTGGTAACTTACAAAGAAGGAGTCCCGTTTTTTGCTTTAGTCCCTGTCCCTCTTAGTATAGACATCAGAACACACTTCAAGTATTGCCTATTTTTAGTGAGAAACCAAATCTGCCATTTGATTTAATTAGCTGCATGGTGAGGATGCTGTGGCTGATTAGTGGATAGTGTCTAAATAGATATATAAGGTATAGAATCATAGGGTTAGAAGGGACCTCATGAGGTCATCTATTCCAACCCCCTGCCAAAAAAGCAGGACCACTCCCGCTAAATTATCCCAGCCAGGGTTTTGTCTAATCAAGCCTTAAATATCTCCAAAGATGGAGATTCTACCACTTCCCTAGCTAGCCCTTCCAATGCTTCACCACTCTCCTAATAAAAAAGTTTTTCCTAATATCCATCCTAGACCTCCCCAGCTGCAACTTGAAACCATCGCTCCTTGTTCTGTCCTCTGTTACTACAGAGAACAGCTGAGCTCCATCCTTGGTAGGCATTTGAGAATATAAATTCTGTGTGAGTTACATGACCAGTTTTTTTTTTATGAAACTCTCAAGAGAAATTGGTCATACATGAGATATAAATTTTATTGAAATAGAACCATTAGTGCACATCAAAACATCACAACTTGTAATCCACAAGTCAAGTCTTTAGATTCAAAATTCTGTTGTGTGACAATGACATAAAGTTTGTAAAAGGAGACCTAGGTTGGAAACTCTGTGCACAAAACCTTGGCAGTCTAAAGTTTTCTGGTAGTGAAAAGGCAGTGTCCTAGCTGTGATATTTTTCTTGAACTAAGTATCACAAAGTCAGCAACTGTCAGAAAAACAAAACAAAGTGCAATGTCCCTGCTCTCTTAAAATTCCTGTACTTCAGAAGAGTTGCAGAAATTCTAACCAATATCTACTGTAGTCCCACTAGCAGCAGACTCCCTGTAAAGGGCCTGCTCAAAATAGAGGGAAATCAATAAAAGTAGAGTGTAAGTGTATTCTTAATGACAGGTTCTTCTAGGCATTTTCCCCCAAATTATGCCATTCCTATTCAAATACCATTTCAAGAGTCTCAGACAGTGTCAAGTGCAATCATTGTTATTACAGTTGCCAAGGTAATCAATTGAAATCATAATGAAGGGAACAGAAGGAAATCAATAGAGTCTGAAATTACAAATAAAGAGAAGCTATCATTTAAAAGCATTTGGCTGAAATCTTCCATATTAATGGAGTCAGAAATGGCTGTCATTCACAAGCAGCGTGGTGCATAATTCACTTGAGTGCATTATAACACCTAGAAGCTACCGCAACAATTAGGGCTGCCTACCAAGAAACTGTCCACCATAGGAGCATCACAACTCATTTATTATGGTTCAAACATATTTTCATGTTTAAAAATTGTAATTTTTTTCCAAGATAAGGAGATAGGGTGGCATAGTCTAAGATATCAATAACAGATTTTAAGTCCAGTTTAGCTTTTGTCAGAGAGGTAAGGCTAATCAACTGGTTTTTTTTGTTTGTTTGTTTTTTGCGTATTTTTCCCCCCGGCGCTTTGTTTGAGGGGACACAGATAGAGGGGACAGAAGAAGCAGTTGCATGGCATCATATATAAACAACAGTAGTTGGGAACCTGAAAAGGCAACTGTTTTGGTTTACACATCAAAAATAGGTTGTTCTAAGCATTGTGTCTGGAGCAATAATGAAGAGGTTCTATTACTGGATCCATTAAGACTTGGAATGATGGTCTAGTTTGGAGGGTGCTAGCTTATAACTAGGGAGACTGGGCTTGATTCTCTGCTTTGCTGCAGATCCCCTGTGGGTTGTTGGATAAGTCATTTCTGCCTTACTGTGCTTCATCTGTAAAATGGGATTAATAGCATTTATCTACCTCACAGGGAGGTTGATAAAGTGACAATGTTAAAAAGATGCGAGGTGCTCAGTTACCATGGTGACAGGGACTATGTAAGTTCTATGGAACAGGGAAAGAAGTAGAAGAATAACAACTGCGTTTAATAAAAGATTAACTGAACTGCACATACTGGAGAAAGCTGTTGCTGTCTCAGTCTCTCTCTCGCTGCACAGCAACTGCACCGACAACTAGCTGATAACTCCAGAGAGCAAATGAAATGTCAGGTTAGAGATATCGTCTTATCAGGAGTATTATTACTCGACAAATTCTTGAAGGGTAGTGAGCAGTGCCCAGTGTATGGGCTATTGTAATTATCATTTCACCACAGATATTAAAATATCAGGGATGAAAGGCATCATGCAGATATTTTTAAAAGGTCATGGTGTTTGATTGTGACCTTAAACAGAAGTTGGTCAGGAATAATTCAGCGGAAATCAGCTGTGATATACTGGAGTAAAAGTGGAGTAAGTAAGATCAGAATCAGGCTCACAGTCCCCATCCAAAATAGTTTACTATGGAAATTGGACAAACTTAGAACATGAAGGCAGATAAGAGAAGTGGGTAAGGAGAGCAGGGATGCTGATTAAAACAAATCAAAATGTACTGAGTGAGATTATGTAGCAAGCATGCCATCTAAGGAATGTCTGTACTGATGGCAGCAAAATGGTTGCTGTTGGCATGCTCTTCTGGGTGTGATTCAGCAGTGAGTCTGAACCTGCTGAATTGCTCTCGAAATCACTTCAGCAATTCTGACCCTGGATCTGAAGTAGCTGAAAGCAGACCACAAGGCATTTGAGGTCAGCTTCCCTTTGTGTGTATTGGTGGCTTAGAAAGTCATCAGCAGATATGCAAAGTATTTTATGTACTTTGCGTATCTGTGTAGACTGCCTCCAAGAAGCCCTGTAGGTATAGACTGATATTTAAAGCAGAGTCAGAAGTAGAAGAAGGAAGAAGCAGGGAATAGGGGATAGACATTAGTGGTGAAAGCAAGGCAAACAAGCTAGGTTTTGAAGAGGAATATGAAGACGATAAGAGGCAGATCTACAAAGGCTTCAGGCTCCTGACTTCCACTGAAATCATGGAAGTAAAGATCCTAAACATGTTTCAAGATCTGCGTCCTATCAGGGGCAGATTTACAGCGTACGTACTCCTTGGCCCAGCATCTTCAGTGCTTAATTCCACTTACAGTTCATCTTCATGATTGCTTCATGGAAGGGCAGGGGAGGCAATGAGAGAGGGGGGCTGGCCACACCAGCACCACAAGGGGAAGCAGGGAGCAGAAGGAGCCTGGGGTAAACAACTTACCTAGCTCCAAGTGGGGTGAATATGCTTACCCCTGGTTTCGGACTTCCAGTCTGGCCAGGAATGGGATGGGACCTCAAAGAGCAGAAGATGAATGGGCTCAGTGAGAAAGGAAGAAGAGCAGGGAGTGGGGCCAGACTTTTGGTAACCCAGAACTGGCCAGGGTCCTCAGCATGGGTTCCACAGGCCCATGTGATAATCCACCACTATTTAGGGATTCCCTATAATGCTGACATCCCTACTGCTCCTAAGTGGAAATCCAGCCCTGACTCAGTGAAGATGTTTTGCATATTAGAAAAAGGGAATGTAATTCAGGATGTAAGAAACATGACGAAAGAGGATAGATAAGAAAAAAGTAGTGCCAGGTGCCAGCAAAATCTCCCAAAATGAACAATGCCAGAGCTGAATTTTCAGCCTTCTTCCATTCCTAGCATTCTTCTGAAAAGTCATATCATATTCAGAATAGCCAAAGAGAAATTTTGCTTTCTATCAGTCTTCCCATTTCACCAGCTTTGAAAACTCTCAATGTGGCTATTCATTACTCCAAATTCCTTTAGTGTTCACATTAACAAAGGGAGGCAGTCATGGTGCAAGAGTTAATGTGAAGGACTGGAAGAGTGAAGAGCTCAGATCTCTTTCTGACTGCCCTGGCAGTGCTGTGTGACTTTTTAGATATAGATTAGATATAGATATAGATATATATGATAATTATACTTTGAAATCTGCTGCTGAAAGCTGATCTATGACAGAGTTCTTACTATTTATGTAGATTTGGTATTGTCATTAATTGTGTTAAGTAATATAATAGGAATTGTCTACAGCATTTATTCAGTCATCTTCTGACATCGTCTAGCTAACCTTCATCACTAGCATATGTCAGCAGCATTGTGACCTAAGTCAGAACTGGAGAATGCTGCACACGACCTCACAGTCTCAAATATCTGTTGCCTAAAAGGCAGAATGCCTTATCCTTCTAAAACGATTCACTGTCTTGTCAGGGTAGCATATAAATATCACATTTTTGTAATGGCTCTTTCCTCACTTTTATCAATGATGCTTCCTATTTCTCTTTGGGAAAGAAACCCAAGTTAGATTTTTGCAAACACTTAAGAAATTAAAATGGGGGAGGGTATTTCTTTCCTCCCACCATCCTTTTCTTGTATTTCTGACTGGGGGGGGGGAGGAGCTATGGCGTTTATAGTTCCTTCAACATATGTGTGAAGGTGATTTTTTTTTTTAAGTAAAAAAATTATTCTATTGATGCCCGAAGTGCTTCAATACCATAATGAGCATGGCAACAATGATTAGATTTACCTCATATGCCAAGCAATATCATATGTAATCAGCATGGTTCCACTTTGTTTCACTCAGTGAACAATGAGTTAGTGACTGTAGATAGAGGAAGAACATGGTCATGTGTGAAACTTGGAGAGAAGGCAAATAAGAACACTTCGGTGGATTTACAGGGTATCCCTAAGGAAAATATTAGTATTTTTAAAAAGTCCATGTATATTTGTCTAATGACGCTACCATGCACCGTATTGTATCTTCTTTGTAGTGCCGCCTTGTGCTTGAAGTCAAATTTCCTAAGTCAGGACCTTCCCTTTTCTGATAAAATGACCAGGAGATGCTTCCCATATCAGCACGACCATGTATAATTATAACAACAACACACTTCACTGAACTTTACCAGCAGAGGGTTTTCCTTCTTTGTACCGACATGGTAGGCATAAGGCTAAGGGATTGGAAACAGGAGCTTTTGGGAGAGAATACCAGCCACCCTTCAGTTAGATGCAATTAGAGCACAGAGATTAAAGACAAGTTCCCTTATTATATCACTAATGCACTAGGTAGAGGGTTTTATACGTTCTCACTGCTTTTGGATTCTTCCTTACCTCAGCACAATGCCCCTGTTAAGCAAATTGAACTTTCAAATAATAAAGCAACTGAAAGAGGAACAAAAATTAAAAGGTACTTCCCTGGCATCTGAAATATTGTTAGAAAAATGCCTGAGGTCTAGGCAACAAAGGAGCTCTCTTCTTCCAAATTATCGATTGGCTCTTGCATGACATTTAATAAAAACTTTCCATTACCAGTTACATAACAGCAATTAAAATCCTCATCAAATCTATCTTAACTGCTTAGCATCTTCCACTGGGGAGCATTTTCCTTGGCAAACATCTGCAATAAAAGGCTATTTAATCTTCATAACTGAAGCAGTCAGTTATGCTAATTGATCTCTTTTATTGTCAGTTTACATTGGAATCTCACACAGATCTGGCCTTCTGCACAAGGTGCACTCAGGCAACCTTTGGCTTGCCCTGAGAAACAAAAAAACCTCTTCACTTTTTTCCAAAAGGCAGCTGAGGCTTAAGCTGGTCTCACAGTATGTGGCAGTGATGGATTTAAAATATTTTTCTTTGCAGCCGGTAGCTTGCCAGTTCAAACACATTCTTTGTCTTGGATGAATTCGTTTCACGACTGAGATCACGGAGGCACCCCAAATGTAGGCAATAAAACTAATATCTCTCTCTCAGTTCCAGGTTCTCTTGTCTCATCCATCTATGGTTTGTTCCAGTAGCCCACTTATCATCAGATTGTCCTGGTTCCCCAACATCTGGCACAGGCCTTGTTAATCCAGGCAACATTTGAGCCAGCATGACTTTCCTAGTTCATGTCACTCTCATATTCAAGGTAGGCAAGTGAGGCATTAGGGGGTCTTTCGCCCAAGGACCCCTACTGGGAAGGTAGACAGGTACCTCCCAGGATTTGAACCCCCAGTCTCCTGTATCAAAGGGCATTGTGCTTAATCACTACAGCACTCTTAACCACTATGCTATCCAGTCACCTGGCCGAAGTTGTCATAGGAGCACTCGGGGCTGTGACTCCTAAGCTGGGAGAGTGGCTCCAACAGATCCCAGGAACAACATCAGAGCTCTCTGTCCAGAAGAGTGCAGTGCTAGGAACAGCTAAGATACTGCGCAGAATCCTCAAACTCCCAGGCCTCTGGTAGAGGACCTGAGGTTGAGGAAGACGCATACCACACATAGGGGTGAGACGGGAATTTATTTATATATATTTTTTCCCTGTTACTATCTGTAGAATACCTAGAATTTTAGAGCCATTCCTAGGTAAAGTTTTAATGATAAAGTTAAAGTGCAGTCTATTAAAAAGCCACCAAATCTTTCCTTGTTCTCTGACCTTACACAAGCCATGAGAGAAGAAAAAAAAGAAACATTCTTTTTCATCATCATGACCTTATAGACATTTCAGTTCTCCTCCATCCCATCACCACTTCTGGCCCTTAGATGGCTTGCTTACAGAATTTTGCTTTACCTCAAATTGTGCCAAGTTTGTGATCTCTAGGCTGTCCCTTTAAGAGCTTCCAAATAAACATTATCAAGGCAAGGATGTTGCAGACTTTGAAGATATGAGGCTTTGCCTTCTAGTGCCTCTGGCTTTGCCTGCTGGCAACTGGCTGCAATGTTGAAGCTGTGAAGCTTTTCTCTCTGCCTTTCCTTGTTGTTCGTTTCTCAATTTCAGTTTTTATAGGGACATCTGTCTCTATGTCTTACTCTCCTCCCCCAGCACACACACATTCACTCCCCACCCAAAGAGTTCAGGCTTTAATGGTAAAACAGGAATGATTCCATCTGCACCATTGGCTTGGGTGCCTTTTGAATTGATAAGGGGAGCCTTGTTAAAAAGAAAAAAAAATTTTACAAACAGAGGTCAAAATAAATCAAATTGGTATTTATACTTTAAATAATGTGCTGAATGTTTCTGTACTGCAAACCCTTCATTGTAGATCAATACCATTTATGCAATTCACTTGCAAAAAGCAGTAAAAGTCTTTCACTTCACCAATTTTCAGTCATTTGATATTGTTAAAAAGACAGCCAAAAACATCAATTGGGGCATTTTCTATTAAACTGAAAATGGATCAGTTAAGCTTTGTGATATTCACTGTGGAGAAGCAGGATCAAGGGCAATGGAGAGGGAAAAATAAAACATATTTTATAAGTTAATAAAATAAGTTGCATACTCATGTTCAGCAAGTCCAGATCACATCAGAAAAGAGTGGCTTTGTTACAATGTCATGTTAATAACTTGTTCACTTGTAGTATGGATTGCCTTATACAATGATTTAATTGTAAGTATGGAAAAGAGAACAATGACTTTGCGAGTCTGACCTGTGACATTTGTCTTGTCAGATCTATTAAGCAGCTGTGTAAATTGGTGATCAATGCCATTTCAAAGGGAATAACAAATTCATTATTAGTAAACACTGCAAGAGCTCTACAAGGTAATTAAATAGAAATAAATTGTTAAACTGGTTTTTGTAAGTAAAAACCAGACTGATTACTAAATTCATCTAATAAATACCTCTGTGCTATCCCAAACCATCAGTATTTTTAATAATGTATAGCAATAGTAAAGTGTGCTTCAAGCACCAATTTAGCACCTTAAATAGCAGAAGGCATTTGGGAAGAATAAGAAGAGAATTTAATTCTGACATCTTTTTCCTTTGCTGTTTTTTTGTCTTTATTTCTTAACCCATTAATTTAAAAAAAAGCCAGATTTTAATTTTAAAGCACCTTTAAAAGAATTGCTTCCGAGGCTTTAAAATCCTAGCTGAACATTTAATATTGGATTAGTGTAAGTCTTGTTTTTAAATGAAATATAGAAAATAATTTTTTCACCCCCCACAAACTGTTATGTGGTGTTGCTGTGGCACACTTAAACACCTTCTATGTACCACCTTACAACTTGTTGTATTTCAGTGGTTCACAGAGTTTATTTATAGACAGAGTTATAGATAGATCTTGATTTTGAGATGCGTATCTTCCATTGGCAATTCACAAGTTCCAAAAGGGTAGCTGTTTTAGTTTAATAGTTCAGCAAAAACAAAGGAGTCCTGTGGCACTTTTAAAGACTAACACATTTATTTATTGCATGAGATTTCATGGGAGAAAATCCCACATTGTCAGACGAAAGCTCATGCAACAAATAAATGTGTTAGTCTTTAAAAGCGCCACCGAAGTCCTTGTTTGATTGGCCGTGCAGTGTTCTTTGGGACAGAAGAAGTTAACAGATATCAGTATATGTGAACACATTTCCAATCTGCAAAACAAATTAAACCAACCATCCAAACAGAGTCAGGGATCCACATTCTAATAATGAGCAAATAGGTTAGGTGCAGCGACATCATAGGCATTGTTTTCTTTTAAAGATGCTTTTCGCACTAGACAGAAAAATACCTAATGAAATCTGGAGATAATATAGCTAATGAACTGTTTTGCATAACATAAAATTGTTATGCCTTGGCTCAAAGCATGACTTTTCTTTAACCACCATAAACCTATCAAATTATAGTCTATCCTTTGACTGTATTAGTTTATTAGATTATTCCCAACACATCTTACTGATGCTGGCAAAAAAAAGTGCCAGAATAGGTGACCTAGAAACTAAAGTTCCCTTTTAGGACTTGGTCCTGCTCAGCATCTGTATAGTGTAGAACATCACAAGGCAAAAGCGATGAGAAGGATGTGGTACACAGGGAAATCTGGATACTACAATTTTGAGAGGAAATGAAAGCAAATCCCTGAAAAGGCAGAGTTCTAGCTGAAAGGCCATCACAGAAAAATATTAATCATTGGTACAGTTCCTTTCTATTCTAAAACTTTGGAGCAAATTCACACCTAAAATGTCATAAAAAAACCTGAGCTTCTTGAGACGCTGTATTTGAAATAAAGCAGAGGAGCATGACTTGAAAGATCAAAAGAATCTACTGATCACATCCCCTGTTGTTGTACTGATGTTTCTGAATCTGCAGCCATCCATGGATGCCTACAGCTATTTTCTCAGTGGAGTGCTGCTCCAAGTATCTGGAGATTAATTGGAAAAGTGCTGTATATTCTAGATGCCTTTGAAAGATTGAGACCAAGTACTTCCAAATGCAGAAAGAATGTGTGATAAGTGCATGAGGCTTGTAAGATATTTGCAAGGTATTGGTAGTTTCCTAGAATCACAACCATTCGTATAACTGCTAAACAGTAAAGCTTGGGACAAAGTGCCCCCTGATTTGGTGACATTTAAAGCTACTGAAGATTTCAGACTAAGAATGAGATTGACACTTTATCTGGCAGCACTATTAACCACCTATTTTCCAAAGGACTGGGAAAACTGTAAAAGCACATGGAGACACCATTTTGAGCATATTGCCTGCTAGCAAATAGCCAGTAGTACTGATACATAATTGTAAAATATGTCTAAGCTTATAAGGCATGATAGGCCCAGTTACTAATTATGTGTCCTACACTCAGCTTCTGACTTTTGTGCAATGAGAGCAAACTCTCAGAAACTGAAGATCTGATTATCTACACATTTGGCGGGTAGGAAGATGATTTAATACTTCTTAGGATAGATGAACTGCTGAGTCCCTCATTATGTTGTCATGGGATGCACATCTGTGCACCCCTGGGTTATGATCTATATGATTTTTCTGTTCACTTATGCATTGTGATTGTACAATTTGATGCCAATTACGCCATGCAAGGTTTCTTTATGGATGCTCGTAACCTATTCTACATGATTACTATGGCATCATGTTTCCTGCTGCATTATGTATGTGCAGAGATGTGTCGCATGTTTTGCATGGCTCTGGAGGGTGGGAGACAGACAGAACTCCCTTCCAGAAACATGTGAATAACCAAAGCTGAGAGCAAGCAAGAACCTGAAGAAAAAACAAAGAATATGCAGGTTGAAGTACCTGGCTCAGACCAGACAAAGGACTTTACAAAAAAATCACCTCTACCCAAAAGGGGAGGGGTTGGGGGATTTGCAAACAAAGACACTTGGGAAGATTTGGGGCTTTTTGCCTAGGAATCTCTGTCTTGAAACAAGTCCAAGCAAGATGCTTAACATGCAGAAGGTCCTGGGTTCAATTCCCAGGGGTTGGACTCGATGATCTCACGAGGTCCCTTCCAGCCCTATATGATATGATTTGATATGATATAAGATCTGGGCCCTGCCTGGTCTCAGGAAGAGACTGTCTGTAAAAGCATCTGACAGCCGAACATGTTGAGTGTAAACTTGAATTATGAGGTCAGTTTAGGTAGCGATATTAGGATAGGATGCATGTTTTATCTTTTATCTTTTATCTCACTTAGAATTGTAATCTGATCAATAAACTAGTAGTTGTTTTATCTAAAGCTGTGTGGTCTTTAGAGGGTGTCGGTGAAGAAGGTTGGGCCAGATCCATTTCTTTGTTAAATGGATGGACTTGAGTGTATGGTGATTGCAAATGGGTCCCAATCCCTATAGGATGATGGCTCTTGGTATAGTAACTGGGGCTGGGCATGTTCGCTTGGGGAGTGTCCCTGGAGTAGCCAGAGGGTATACACCCACTGCTTGGGACTGATTGCATGAGAGAGGCTGTAGTGGACTGACTTAGGAGTGGGTAGTCACTTTGCAAAGCAGGGTGAATTGGGGTCCAAGAGTAGGGATTGGGCGCGTCACAGTGTCACACCAGACTGGATTTGGAAAGCAGTCTGCCACATGTGTAATAACAATTGTGGATATCTTTTAAAAAGAACTGATCAGGTGGCCTTTTCTGAAATTGGCTGATGATCTTATTCCAGCTCATGTTTCTTGTTCTTGAATCTCTCTGCAAATATCGTTACTCAGGTACCCCCACCATGAGGCTGCCATTTGGTCTGACCTCAGAGACATCATTGGACTGATCAGAGACAGTTAGTTTCAGCACAGTGGGGAACAAATGTAGAAAATTCTATCTCAGTTGTCCCTAGCTGACTCCTTTAGTGTCATTCTCAGAAGAAAAAGCAAATACAGAGCTTCTGGGCAAAGCTTCAAACTCACCCTCTTTCCTCCAGCTCAGGATTAAAGCATTTAGGAAAGGCTGGTGCTGGACTTTGGTTTCCATAGCTGCCAATCTGGCATTATTCAGAAGCACAAAGTTCCCTAAATAAAAGAAAGCTAGTGAGTACACTGGGTCTGATCCAAACCCCACTGAAATCAGTATAGTGACTACCATTGACTTCAACGAGTCTTGGAACAGGTTTTTTATGTAGCCCTCTAAATATTTTAAAACTAATAAGAGGAGGAAAGCAGGAATGCACCCCATAGCACTATTGAAATATCATCCTACCAATCACTTTTCAGGCTATCCAGATGCATGGCATTCAATACATGTAACTAGAGAGTTTCTTGTAAAGAGAGCGTAGAATAAATATTTTGCTGAAGCTAGTGATTTCCTTTTCTTAAGACAGATAATTGTCATAGTATCCAATGAGGGAGGCACCTTTCTCAGTGCACACATGAAGCCATCATATGTGTTTCACATATGCAATGAAGGTCTATGTCTACATTGCTCTGCATTTTCAAAAAAACTTTTTTTGGGATAAGTATTTCAAAATAATTATCTCAAAAAACCCTTTTTTCAAAAATGCTATTTTGGGACAACAGCCTGGGGAGCGCTCATTATCCTGAAATACTATGGCTTTTTTTTTCCCCAGAAAAGAAAGTCTACACTGAACTTTCTTTTTCGTAAAAAAGCAAGGCAATGGATGAGCTAGGGAGGGTTTTTGCAAAAAAGCCTTTGCCATGTCCGTGGGTGGCTTTTTTCAAAAAAGCTACCTTGAAAAAGGCTATTTTTCAAAATATAATGAGGTTTAGAGATCCCGAAAAAGCGCTCCTATATTTTGAGATACTGGAGTGCTTTTTTGAGAAAGCTAAACCTGACAGCTTTTTCAAAAGAAAAAGCCTTTTCTGAGATAGCTTTTTCAAAAAAACAACAAGGAGTTGTGTGGCACTTTAAGACTAACAGATTTATTTTTTGCATGAGCTTTCGTGGGAGAAAATCCCACTTCCTCAGATGCTTCGAAGATGGGTGAACTTACAGAAGGGAATGAAACTAAATGCAAGGGGCTGTAAAACATAGGATCAGGTCATAAAGTAACAGCAAATCAGAGCAGTTTACAGGCTTAAAGAATGGGAAGCCTGAAGTCAAATTACCCTTTGTAATGTGAAAAGAACCCATAATCTCGATTGAGTCCTGCTTTCACAGAATTTTCACAGAATCTTTTCCCATTACAAAGGGTAATTTGACTTCAGGCTTCCCATGGTTTGAGCCTGTAAACTGCTCTGATTTGCTGTTACTTTATGACCTGATCCTATGTTTTACACCCCCTTGCATTTAGTTTCATTCCTTTCTGTAAGTTCACCCATCTTCGAAGCATCTGAGGAAGTGGGATCTTCTCCCACGAAAGCTCATGCAAAAACTAAATCTGTTAGTCTTAAAGTGCCACACAACTGCTTGTTGTTTTTTTACTGGACTAGACTAACACGGCTATCCCTTTGGAAACTTTTCAAAAAAAGCCATCCCTGGACATGAAAACGGCTTTTTTTCAAAAAAGCCTCCCTAGCTCATCCATTGCCTTGCTTCTTTTTGAAAAAGAAAGTCCAGTGTAGACTTTCTTTTTTGAAAAAGACAAAGCTGCAGTATTTTAGGACAATGAGCAGTCCCCGGACTGTTGTCCCAAAATAGCATTTTGAAAAAAGTTTTTTTTGGAGATAATTATTTCAAAATATTTATGCCTAAAAATTTTTTTTTGAAAATACAGAGCAATGTAGACATACCCAAGTAGACTAGAGAAAACACCCCTAGGCAGTTACTGTGCCTTGGTTTAGCATCTAAACCAGTGAGATAATGTACAGGAGCTCATGAAGCAGAAAGAACAGGGGAAGAAGGAAACTTTTTGAGCTTGATGCTGCTCCCATTGGCTATGTCTACACTATAAAAACTAAGTCGACTTTATTATCTACTTAATAAAGTCCGCTTAAAGTTGACTTTAAATAGACCTTATTAAGTTGATTTAGTGAGTCCACACTGCATTAAGTTGACTTTATTAAGTCAACTTTAATGTCCACATTGTGTTAAGTCAACTTAATAAAGTCGACTTAACCCCTAAAGTCAACTTTAAGGGCAGTAGTTATTAAGTTGACTTAAGGAAGCCCTTAAGTCAACTTAATGAACTCCAAATGTGGACAGGAGTTAAGTTAACTTAAGCCTCCGTAAGTCGACTTAAGCCCATAGTGTAGACATAACCATTGAAGTCAAAGGAAAATTCCAGGAAGAGCATTTTTACTGAGGTTTGGTAGCTTGTGCTTTTTACCGTGAATCCTGTGGTACAAGAGAAAAGATTTGACTTCACAGGTCAGCATGGATCCCCCTGTTTGTTTGATTTCTCAGGCAGTGAAATATGTGCTCTAAAGGTAATACATGTATAAAACCTTGTCATTTCCAGATTTGACGTCTAAACCATAACTTTGTAAAAGTGTAAATATGTCTTAACAATTGATACAGTGCAGTTAAGAATGTGTGGATCTCCTCATTTGCAATCCCTACCCACAAGACTAGTTGCAATGAATTTGGTAAGAACTTTGTCTACGTAAGGGTGGGAGATCAGGCTCTAGCAATGGAAGTTGTTATATTTGTAAAGATGACTGAAGTGCCTGACTGAGTCTGGGACATGCAGATATTTGGAAAGTCCAGTGATCAGGCCTGGTGGCTGCAGAATACTTTCGTTATGTTCCAATAAATAGAGAGTTTGTAAGTGTATGCTATAGTGAAACACTTTAGGTAATGTTAAATCACCGTCAGTCCAGCAGAAATGTTTTCCTCACCTGTAACAGCACTGGACATCATTCAGCAACCACATCCATTGGCTACAGGCAAACATTCCAAATAAAATTACAAACCTCATTGGCCATGTTTGTCCCATCCCATCCCATCACCACTAAGTATGCAGTGAGAAACATGCACACCTTGATTTTAGTCTAATTTTAGTTGAAATTAGATACAGATTTCATGAATTTGGGTCAGAAGACATCATCCTGAAATGAGTTAACTGCTTCCTTCTAATGAGTTTAAAGGGGTGACTACTTTGTTTTTCCTTGAGTTTATTTTTAGGTCATTAGTAGTGGAGTCCTATATGATAGCTGAGAAGAATGCCAGCAGACTATTACTGGACATACTGTAAGTAAAAGGAAATGCCCCTTACATTTTGATCTAAGATAGTACTCTGTGCTTCAGCAGAATCCAGAAAATCACTCTTTATGATCCCAACCCTAGTATTTTAGCAAGGAGGTAAGCAAAGGTCAAATCCTCTGTCAATATGCTCAGAAAAGCCTGGTAAATATTCCTCTTGTATCTCTCTGCCCTCCCACCTCAGGTGCATGCACACCTCCATGCATATTCAGGCATGGTGGCATTTTAATGATTTTGAAAGCCCTTAATCTTTTCCTACAAGTTCTTTACAAACTTGGCAGCCAATATTTCAGGTTAAGTGTAAAGGTCCGTCAGCTCCTCTCTTAATACACTTTGTTAGTCTAGTATGGAAAATCGTGTGACAAAAATCAAAGGAGTAGACAAATAAGTTAAATGCTATCAGCCCAAAGAGACAGTCTCATTAAAAGAAACATTTTCACAGAGATGAATAATCCCCTACTAATCTCCTGATAGGAAAAATCCCAAACATGGAATGTGTTAGTAGCACCAATGCAAAACAGTTGAATGTATAGAACTCTATGTCAAAAATAATCCCTGGTAACTCTCTTTAAGGACATGCTCTATACTTGTATGAAACAAAGGTAAAGTTCATCAAGAAAAAATAATTTTTTTGTCTCTAAAGATTATTAAAAAATGCAAACTTTTTATTTTTTTAAAAGCTTTCAATAAATACAGGTCAAAATCATGCGAAATATGGGTAGACACTATTATTTGAAAATATAAAACAGACAAAAGAATATTCACAGGATAACCATTTTCTTTTTCATGTAACATCTTTCAAATGCCAATGTACCAATTCTAAAATAGCCCTTTCAAAAATAAAATGTTTAATTTTTATAACACAATCTGTGAACTTCTGCTAGCTGCCAAAAGCTCTAACCTGGATTACTCTGCAGTCTTCCTGCTTCTTTATTTATCAAGAGGATAGCCTGCAGTAGTGGAATTTTAAAACCAAGTTCTAGAACATGTTTTGAAAGAATAGAGGTCTTCGGTTCAGATCAAATTCTAGCTGGAGGGATTACATTCAAACTACCTAAATTCTTGCCTTGGTTTTACTGGATGGAGTAATCTTTACTTGTTGTGCAACCTTGCTGTGCAGTTTATTTACTGTTTATCAATGGAGATCTATGCAGATCCACCTACTGTGCTCATTGCTATTATAGCTCATTCCTCTGTATAGCTAATAACGCTCTTTGGAATGCAAGAAACAATATAAACTGCTATTAATGTTTGATTTTATTTTATAGGGTTGTGTGAAAAAGATGAATAATTTTGGCTAATAAATAAGAATCTGCAAAGAAATTAAAAAAATGTTTTGTTTATATGCACATTGAGTGCATTGCTTTATCACTTTAATATAAGACTAAGATAAGGTAGACTTTGGAAAACCTTGCTTTGGTGTGTGCAGCTATAAAATGTCTTCTGTGTACTGCATCATTTAATGTAAGGCATCTATCTGCCTATCTGTATCGTAGGGGGCAGTTTCTGATACGGTCCTATGATGTTTTCTGCAACAAGAATCTCAGAAAAACACGAGCTCTTCAAATTCTAATTATCAGTAAATCCCAAAATGCAAATCCTTAAGTTAAATTTCAGCTCACTACAAGACCGTAGCTTTTCACTTACTATTCAGTGCACAAATGAATTGACTTCTGTTAAACACAGAACCTTGTTTTCTTACATTTTTGTTTTTATTACTCAAGTGTACAGAGTTCACTAAAACATCAATATCTACAAAAGCCTTAAGTCAGTAAAAAAGGCTGCTGTTTATTTCTCAGACTTCCAGGTTTTTTGCTGTGAGCCAAAGTCTGGCTTAGCCTGGTGTAATGGAGTAAGTAGTCAGAATTTTCTATATTCTAATTCTGAATTTTCTGTATTCTGACTGCAACTAATTCATCATGTGATCTTGAGCATTTTACTTGTGGCCAGATTTTCAAGAGTCTGACTCTTTATTAAAGCAACTGAAATGATCAGATTTGCTCAGTGTTCAGTATCCAGAAATTCCCATTATTCTAAATGTGAGCTGTAAAGTGATGAACATTTTCAAAAATCCAGCAAATAAGTAGACTTAATCACATGAGCAACTAAATGCTTCTACCTCCCTTAACACCCCCTGCAGTCAGTGAATGGTGAGAATGCTCGGCGAATCCCAGGAACAGGTTTCTGTATGTCTGAATTTCCCTAGGTATAAAATAAGGACAATACTATTTAATTATCTACCTCACAGGAGTGTTGCCAGGATCAATTAGCTAATGTTTGTACAGCATTGTGCATATGCAAGTTCTGTGTTTGCACAAATTATTATTGTGCTGTGTGAAAATTCTAGTATTATGAATTCCAGAAATGAAAATTAGACTGGATGAGGGCAGGGGAAGAGAGAGAGAGAAAATGCAAGAGAGGTTCAGTGAAGCACAGCAAGTGATTTTAAAACAGCCATTGCAAACCATCACTGGTATGGTCAGCAGGTAGGAATTAGCCAGCTGACACTAAGTGGAGTTCTACAGAATGATGGTATCCTTGGAGACTTAGCAGCAGATCATTGATGATTAATGAGACTTGGGAACTTGCTTTAAAAAAAACCCTCCCATTTTGATTGCTAATTACTCAAAGAAAGACTAAGAGAAGGAGTCTCGCACTGCAACAGGACAACATGTTTTAAGCATAAAACAAAAAAAAAATTGATCACCTAGTTAGTATGCAAGCAGCTATAGAGAGCAGGGTCAGCTGTTCTAATTCAAGGAACAAACTGGGAATTTGAGAGCTTTTGGCAGAGCCAAGTAGCTTATTTCAGAGTTTCAATTAAACATGAACTGAGCTACTTTTCAAAAGTTCAGATACCTCTGGATTGTGATGTCTACCCCTTCACAGAGAGCTAGGATTTGTACAACTGTCTGTTTTCATTGAACTAGAGTCTGTGTAATGAGAGCCAGATTATTAGTAGTAGGTTACTATTTGCATCACATGCAAAACTGTGCTAAGTGCTTTGCAGGCATAAAAAAATGGATGGGTTACCGACGTAACCGTCCCTCTTCAAGATGGGCTGCTCTCATACATTCAGTTACCGGTGTCTACGTGCTGCAGTGCATGGTAATCTGGAACACCTTTTAGCCCTAGCCTGTCAGGTCAAGGGCAGCGACCAATGCCCCCCTCTATGCCGTGACTGCAGCTATATATGTGACCCTGATCCTGACCCTCCCAGTCCCTTCTTTTCGCCAACTCCAGTTAGCGGGGACAGTAGGAGGAGTCTGAATGTATGTGAGCAGCCCATCTCAAAGAAGGATGGTTACATTGGTAACCTACTGTTCTTCTTTGAGTGCTGCTCATATCATTCATTTACAGATGACTGCTAGCCATATCTAGGATGGTGGGTGGAGTTACAGCTTACCCATACTGAGTACAGCTCTGCCCAACTGAGCGTCCTCGCTTGCTTGTTGGACGATAGTGTAGTGCATCGAGAAGGTATGCACCAACGACCACATGGCTGCTCTGCAGATCTTCTGGATTAGGACCTGTGCACAGAAGGCCATAGAAGAAGCCTGGGCTCTGGTTGAGTGGGCTTGGATCTTAGCCAGGAGAGGTGTACCAAAATTCTTGTAGCAGTCTTTAATACAGTTTACTATCTGTTTGGAAATGCACTGCGATATTACTGGCTGTCCTCTTTTCCTCTCTGAGACGGCGATAAAGAGTTGCAAGGACTTGTGGAATGGGCACATACGCTTGATGTATGTCAGAAGCACTCGCCTGATGTCCAGCTTGTGCCACTTTCGCTGGTTCTCAGTGACTCGAGGGTCTGAGAAGAACACTGATAGACAAATGTCCTGGTTCAGGTGGAACAATGAGACCACTTTAGGGAGAAAAGCAGGGTGCCAGAGCAAAAACACCTTATCTGTGAAGAACCTTGTACATGGGGGCTCTGAAGAGAGTGCTCTTAACTCTGATACCGGTCTCACTGAAGTTATTGCCACCAGAAAGGCTACCTTCCATGATAGGAGTAGGAAGGTGCAAGAGTCCAAGGGTTCGTACGAGGGATCTGTCAGACACTGGAGCACCAGATTTAAGTCCCATTGAGGAGTGGGAGCTCTAGGTTGTGGGTATATTCTATCAATACGCTTCAGGAGCTGAGATGTGGTAGGGCGGGAGAAGATCGGGAAGCCTTCTTCACTGCTATGAAGGGCTGATATTGCCACTAGGTGGACCTATAGAAAGGAAGTAGATAAGCTCTTATCCTTAAGGGTTAAGAGGTAGTCCAGAACCGAATGGCGAGGGGCTGACTATGGCACCAGCCCCTTGTTCCTGGCCCACTGGGAGAAGAGCTTTCATTTGGACAAGTGTAGGTAGCCCTGGTTGCAGGCCTACTGCTACCCACCAGTATTTCCCTAACTCTGTCAGAGCAAAGTCTCTCATAGGCACTTAACCATGTAGCCACCAAGCAGTCAGGTGAAGCAAGCTTGGGTTCAGATGTTGTAGTCTGCCCAAGTTCTGCGTCAGTATGTCCCCCCTGAGCAGAAGGCGAACTGGGGCATCTATTGACAGGTCCCTCAGAATGGGAAACCAGTGCTGTCTGGGCCAGCTCAGAGCTATCAGGATCATGTTTGCTCCATCCTTTTTTATTTTCAGAAGTATCCTCTAAATCAGAGGAATTGGGGGAAGGGCGTACATTAGTCCCCCCCGCCCGAGATCAGGAAAGCATCTGAGATTGAGCACTTCTCTTGACCTCTGATCGAGCAGAGGAATAGAAACTTCCTGTTCTGGTGAGCAGCAAACAGGTCTATTTGGGGTCTGTTAAGTGGGATAGCACCTCCTCGTGAAGCGACTATTCATGATGTGATTGAAAAGTTCTTCTCAGAATGTCTGCTGCACCATTTTCTATGCCTGGCAGGTGTGCTGCTATTGGAGTGAAGCTGTATGCTAGAGCAAACTCCCACAGGTCGGTCCCTTCTGCACATAGAGCTGGTGAGTGGACTCCCCCTTGTTGGTTTGTGTAGAACATGGCCACTGTGCTGTCTGTAAGACCTTGGACCATTTTCCTCTTCACCAGGCCTAGAAACGCACGCTAGCTGAATGGCTCAGAGCTCCTTTACATTTATGTGGAGTAACCTGTCTCTGTGGTTCCATGTTCCCTGGGTTGAGAAAACCCGTGCGATGTGCGCCCCCCATCCTGTGTCCGAGGCATCTGTTATCAGAGTCACTGTGAGGGTCGTGGTCTCGAATGGGATCCCACCCCTTGCAAAGAGGGGATCCCCTGCCGTATTTTGAGAGTTTCTAGAACCTTGTATGGGACAGATATTACCTTGTTCAAGGGATGCTTCTGGGGATGGAAGACTGAGGCTATCCAGAACTGAAACAGTCTCATCCTCAATCTGGCCATTCTGATAACTGCGGTTGAAGCTGCCATGTGTCCCAACAACTGTAGGCATCATTTGGCTGTAGTGATTGGGACCTTCTGGAGTTCCGAAATGATGGAACACATGGATGAAACCTTGAATGGGTTAAAGAAGTTCTGCCCCTTTTGGAGTCCAGTAGGGCCCCAATGAACTCTATCGTGCGGGTTGGGGTTGGTATTGACTTTTCTTGATTTATGCAAAGGCCCAGATGGTTGCACAGTCTCTTTACCAAGGTGACACTGTGGTGAACCTGGTGTTTGGATCTTCCCTTTATTAGCCTATTGTTGAGGTACAGGTATATCTTTACTCCTCTCCTTCTCAGATAAACTGCCACTGCCACCATGCACTAATGCAAGCCCAAATGGGAGGTATGTGAACTGGAAGTGTTCTCTACCCACCACAAACCTGAGGAACCTTCTGTGTTTTGGTCTTATTTCTATATGGAAGTATGCATCTTTTAAGTCAAGGGCCGCAAACAAATCCCCTAGATTTAGGGCAGGGACAATCTGCAAGGGGGACACAATTAGAAACTGTATTCTCCTTAGAGGCCTGTTTAGAGCCCTGAGGTCCAGGATGGGCCTCAGCTCACCATTTGGCTTGGGAACTAGGGAGTATCTGGAGCAGAACCCGTTTCCCTGCTGACTTTTTGGGACCTTTTCCATGGTCCCTATGGAGGGCAGTTTTTTGCATTCTTTTTGTAACAGAAGGCCTAGTTCTGGGTTTCCGAGACATGGATGAGGGGCCAGGTTCCTGTCTCAGAGTAGAGTTCTGAATTGGATTGAGTAACCTTTGGATACCGTGTCTAGTATCCAATGGTCGGTGGTGATTTTGGTCCATTGAGGCAGGAAGCGGGCCAACCGAGCATGGAACCCGGAGGTTGAGCAGTGGGATGAGGCCCTTTGGCTGATTGTAAAAAACACTGTTTTGGGGCAGCTGACCAGGAGCTGCTCTTTCCCTGGTGGCAAGCTTGGGCCAAGGTTTGAGGCTTGGAGCCCTTGTCTGAATGGCTCCTTTCCTTCTCCAGGGCCCCATATGGGCACTGTGACTGCTGGTAGGGTCTTTGGCAGGACCCTTGTGCATAGTTCTGTTACTGAGACTGCTGCTAAGTTAACTGAGGTCTGAACATGCGCCTAGGTTCTGGGGGGACGTACATACCAAAGGATTTTAGATTGGCCCTAGAATCATTCATCCCACACAACTTAGAGTCTGTGGAGTCAGCAAACAGGATTGGGCCCTCAAAGGAGAGGTCCTGAATGGTTTGCTGCATCTATTGAGACAAACCAGAGCTCTGTAACTAGGCAGCCTACTGCATGGACACTGCAGAGGCCATATTACAAGAGGCAATGTTGGATGTGTCCCATGATGCCATAAGTATGTCGCAGGCAATGAGAACGCCTTCCTTAACCAAGGTCTCAAAGTCCCTCATGTGTTCCCTAGGGATCACATCCCGAAATCTTTCTAGTGCTCCCCAGATGTTAAAGGCATACCTTTCCATCAGGGCGTGGTGGTTTGCTATGTGGAGCTGGAGGGCCGAGGTGGAATAAACCTTCCTATTGAAGAGGTCAAGTTTCTTTGCCTACTTGTTCTTAGGAGAAGACCTAGGTTGGCCCTGCCTTTCCCTCTGATTAACTGCATCCACCATGAGGGACCCAGGGGTAGGGTGGTTAAAAAGCAAGGAGAATTTATCTGCAGGGACATGGTATCTCCGGTCCGCAACCTTGGACACTGGAGAAAGGGTTTTTCCACTGAGCCTTTACGATGGAATATAGCCCCTCATGCAGAGGCAGTGAGATTTTTGCTGGTGGGGCAGCTTCCCCCAAGTCAAAGAGTGGGTTGGACTACTCCCGGACAATCCCCCAAGTCCAGGGTCAAGTTTGCTGCCATAAGCTTAAGGAGGTCCTGTTGGGCGCGAGGATCATCCCTGTATGCCAAGGGCCTTTGATAAGTGGCTTGGTCCAGTGATAAAGAAGAAGGAATATGTGATCTACAGTGCCTTGCAGTTCCGGAGTTGGGTTTTTTGCCAAGTCGTCCAATGAACCAAGGATTCAAGGAGACGATGGTGCCGAGTATCATGACGATGCCGTCTCATCCTCTGAGTGATAATTAAGCTGACCATTGGTCCATTCCTGGAAAGATCATGGCGTGGAAGCATGGGAATCTCTAGTGTGACCACTAGCTTTATGCTTTGGGAGCCACCCTAAAGTCTGATTTGTGTCCTCCCCGGTGCCGACTGGGTCAGCAGGGGGGATGGTCTCATCCCCGGATGATCTCTGGCATCGAGGGATGAAACGCTTCAGTGGTGAGGAGTTGGGGGCATCTTCTGGTGCTATTTTCCCATAGGTTCCTCCCTAGTAGAAGTTGGTACCAGGGATAATGTGGACCTGTGCCATGGCTCGTTGTCCAACAGTGCTGAGGAGCTCGAAGATGATCTTGCTCTTCTTGAATCCTATGAACACGGTACCAAGGGTTCGCGCACCGACACTGGAGATGGGGAATAACCATTTGATGAACCTCCCTTCAACCCCAGGGCTGCAGAGGATTCGTCCGGTGCTGGGGAGGCTGAGACCAGTGCTGCCCCTACCGTTAAGGACCATTCTGTAGATGAAAGGGCTAGTTTACCTCTGGGCTATACTGGGGGGGAGTCAACTCTGATAACCCCTTTGCCGCCACAAAAGCCTCTGGTGTCACTGGGATGGGAACCAGCTCCCTTCCCTGAGGTGGGCTGGGTGGTGGGGAAGTGGCATGGCACTGAGGCAGTACCGAATTAGAGGCCGATCACAGCTTTTAGCAATAGCTGGAGAGCAGCACTGGGTCTTCTCCGGTGCCAGTCTGACACATGGTACTTGCAAGTTCTTCAATTTGGCAGGCACACCTAGAGCTGGTAGCACTGCCCAATCCTGGATGAGGTTCTGGACCCTCCATTCTCTGTCCTTGCGGGTTCTTCTTTTGAAGGACTTGCATGTGGAGCAATTATCCATGAGGTGAGACTCCCCCAGACAGGACAGGAACCTATCATAGGGGTAGTCGATTGGAAACGCCTTGCAGCAAGCCATGCAGGGTTTAAATCCCAGCATACTTAGTTGTGTAAAAATAGCAAACCTAGGAAAAGACAAGCACTTGCTTAGAAGCAAGCAGCCTGTCTGGAGTGGGGCCATGGCAGGAACACCCTCTGGCTCCAGGGCTGTCCCCCCGCGATGGGGCCCCAGGTGTGTGGGGTCATGGTGGGGGGGGGGGGGCAGCCCAGGGCTTGTAGGCCTGTTAATCTGGCCATGGATATTGCTTGAATCTAAACTGACAATACAGACAAAAAGAGAGGAGCATTCATGTTTCATTCCTTCCTATTTTTATTCTTCTTCTAAATCTTAACCTAAGATTTAGCCTTTGCCGTAATGATTGATACCTCACCTGTCTTAAGTCTTGTAACTGCAAAATCATATTGCTCCATGTATCAACTTCTATGCATCAAAATGTTCTTTTACATATGCACACAAACTCCCATTGACTTCAGTAGGGGTTGTGTTTGGGTGCTTGACTGTAGAGTATGGCTGCAGGTTATTCTATCCTGGAAAGGGTATTTTTTGCTGAACAGAGCTCTGAGTGGACTGCTTTGTCCATTTGCAGTGGGATACTGTCTGTTGAAAGCATGCCTATGAAGAGCGTCATTGATACTGCCAATCTAAAGATATGAGTGCAATTACAACAACATCAGCGCTAGCTTTTCATATTCCTACATTGCCTCTGCCTAGACTGTTAAATGATCAGTAAGAGCTGGTCTGCTGACAAGAAGACAAGAGGGCTTCAAGATCAGTGGTTAGTTGGCAATAGTGGCAACACGAGGCCTAATAGCTAAAATTTTCAAAGAAGTGGAATGGAGTTAGATGAAAGACGATACAATTTGGGGACCCACTTGCTTTTCTCACCTCTGCAAATCCCTTCCAGTATCTTTAAGCTTCTAGTTCCACACACTGAATTTGTAGAGTGTATCCTAGATCTTTAGGTAACCATTCTACTCTCTGATTCACATGCATAATTTCATTTATTATTTATTACTTGGCCTTACACACAGGAATGCCAGACACTTCACAATAAAAATATGGGCCCTTTCTCAAAGAACATCTTATAACGTGTGTTCATTATGATACAAAAATTCAGCATCATAAGTAAACCTCAGGCCAAAGTGACAATAAGCAAATCACAAAGTGACTTCTCAAATCCTGTGTGCATCTTAATACTTTTGTTAGACATGGGAGGGGGAAGTTTTTTTTGTTTTGTTATGTTTTTTAATTGAATCACTTCTTCTTGGGCAAAATGGCAGAACTGAGATTTATGGAGCGATTAATGAGAAGAAACACAGCTTAGCAAACAGATTTTTTAGAAGTCACCCCTGCAAAGGGGGTGGTCTGGAAGAAGACATTCAGATAGGAGTAAGAGAAAGGAATGAAGGGGATGTTGGCATCTCCAAATACAGACTAGTGACACAAAAAATTAAAGACAAAGACTGAGACTGAGTTTGGCATGGCTGAGAATCTAGCCAACAGTGTGCTGTTGTAAATCCAACCATTATTAGCACAGAACCTCAATGGCACATTTATTCTTAAAAGCACAGAGCCCATCTGTAATATTTTGGATTACCTGAGAGAGATCAGAACTACCAGGCCTTTTCAGAATGTGCAGAGGACAAGTAGAACATACCTATAACAACATCTCTAATCTGCCAGGTGCCAGTCTGAGACAATCCTGTGGTACAATTCAACAACAAAACCAAGACCACATCACTCTTCATTTCCCCTCCATCACTGAACAAAGTGGAAACACTAAGTCAGGAAGCTGCTGCAAAGCTAACAAGAAGTAAAGAACTTGAAGCATGCTATACTCAAAATCCCAGATCAATCACTCCGTCTTTTTGCTGAGGAAAAGGGCATCAAAAATTAGATTTGACTGTGACCAGGATTTAGGAGAAAAAGAGAAAGTGGCTTAAGCAACTGAGCCTATCAGAAACGTAACCAGAGCCAGCATGCATGGACAAGCCCTTTCTGCTTCTCTACTTCTGAGTGATCAGCATTCTCCTACAGTAAGAAATGTGGCAAACAGAAGGCTGACGAGGAATTACAAGAAGCTAAATGAATGTTGGTAGCAGTTCCACTGCAGAACATAGCATGTGGCAGTTGGATTTCTTAAATCCTTAATTTTTATTAAATTTCTTAAGGGGTTAAAGTCAGCTTCAGCTGTTAGAAAGCATGATTGAGGAACTCCTTCACGTGGAAGGCTAGAAGCCTCAATTCTGATCACTGTAAATCAAGAGTAACCCACTGAAGACAAGGCAGTTACACTGGTGCAAAAATGAGTTAATTGAGAATAAAATCATTTCCTTTTTCTACTCCTCTTTTCTTTCCGTATGTTAGCTTCTTTAATTTTCTTCTCTACACTGTGCAGAATGCAGTGGAGACAATCTGTGGTCCAATCTCAGCCTGTATATTTTGGGGTATTTAAGTCACAGTATCAGATTACCTTAGTTTCCAGTTCTTTCTCTCATATTATTTCCAAAGATGTCCTGTGGCATTGTTTGTAAAGACCTGTGTAGGCGAAGACTGGATATGAGATTCACTCACCTCTAGTCCTAGCCTATTGTCATGCTTACAGTCCAGTTAGATCATTTTGACTTACGAAAAGAAACTGTGATGTCTGACATAATGTAATAGGTATGATGTTATGTTGCATGAGGGTTACAAAAGATCACTTTTTTTCCTACATCAAGTTATTCATGATCATTTAAGACAGCAGGCATCCACTACACAACAGACAGGATCGAACAAAGCCAACTGATCTTAAAAGTGGTCTCCTGTGGTCATAGCCTAACAAATTTAGCCATCTGCTGCCCTCTGACTATAAAAGCTTTCCTGATATATTTCAGTGCTTAACACAAACCATGCAGATGGTTGTCCCCATATAGTTAGGACAGAGCTAGTAGTGACCTAACTTAGAAGGCAGTAATCACAGCTGTGGTCATACTTGGTTAAATATTAATCTTACAGTAATCTGAAACTGAATGGGAAATGTGTGCAATGAATTCAGCTAAAGCAAATCCCAATTTGAGACTAGGTGCTAGAATGCCAAAGAAAAAAAAATACATTAGCAAATATGGATGAGTTAGATGAATCATAATCTAGTTCCCTTCACCTCTTGATATGGTATTATACTCCACATAGAGTTAAAAATATTGTAATCTAGTTTATATTTTTTCCCAGCAAGCATGTGAACAATTGTTCTAGGGTAGAACACTGTTCAAAAGTGTCAAATATCATTATGCTGACAGATTATCCAAAATCAAGCAATTGGCAATGAAAGGAATAAAAGGATAGTATGTGCATTAAAATGAATGTGGTTTCATGAAGGCAAAAACATATTCAGTTTACTGTCAGTTAAATAATATAAATTTGCAAAAAGGATGCATTTTTAAGGTCACAGAACAATTCATGGATGTAAGAAATTGTCAAAAAAAAAGGCAAAATTTCAGGACTGTATTTAGATGGCTATCTCAATTATACTATTCTAGTATGCCTGCTGTTATGTGCTGTTTGATCATTTTGTACGTCATTCCAGTTCATATATAAAATCTAGAGGCAGGACCGGTTCCTCCATAGAGGTGACCTAGGTGGTCGCCTAGAGCACCAAAAATTAGGGGGCACCAAGGGCTGGACAGGGGCTGCTCCACACCCTGCCAGTGGCTGGACCCCCACCCATGGTGCCATTCCTCAGCTGGGGCTGGAACCCTGCCCACAGCAGGACTCTGGCAGTGGTGATAGCACTCCTTGCCCATGGCCAGACCCCTGGCTGAGGCTGGATCCTGATGGCGGCACTGCTTCCCACCCATGAACGGATCCCAGTGATGGCGCTGTGCCACCGGCTGCATAGGGGTGGGAGGGGTGCCAAAATCTCTGCTGGCCTAGGGCGGCAAAAAGCCTTGGGCTGGCCCTGCCTAGAGATATAATTACAACTATAAGTTCCTTATTGCATTTAGTACTGCTTAATAAGAGGGCAGCCACATTTAGCACTAGTTGAGGTTTTGGTGTGGTCAGCAAGATAGCTCCCTGTAAAATGTGGTAATCCAGGCTTGATGTACTAATAACATAGAAAACCACGGAGAGGTCATTTAGCCAATAAATAAAATAATTTTTAAAAAATGGATGAAACTTGTTTGTCAAGCACAGACCGGGCAAAATCTTTTTGGCTACTGCTTTTACTGAACATCCTAGGGATGGTAGCACTATTTAAATGAATGCAGATTTTGATGCGATCACATTTCTCCTGAGGTTTTGATACCAAGCAACAGATCATAGGCATATACCCTCATTTGAGAGAGCTGTCATGTCTTCCACCTCTTAAATTTGCATTCCCTAGTCCACCAGCAAGATACCCATTTCTTCCAGCATAAGCCTCAGCCAACTAGTTTTCACTCATGCAACATCAGTCTGTGAAAGACCGTGGGTAAATTGCAAACTTGAAACTGACAAATGAAAATATATAACTGGATATTGTCCGCATATTAAAGAAGCTGCAGCCCAAACCCTTAACTGTCCTTTTGTCTCTTAACCCTGCAACAGCTCCATTCACAGAGGGGTGACCAGTCAGAACCCTGTGAAATGCCATATGAGAGACTTTGCAAGTCAGGTGAGCCATCCCCTAATAACATCCTCTAAAAATTATGAGAGTTCAGCTCTTCCACTGCGTCCTCTGCCCCACAAATCCTAAATTCCAGGTACCTCTCACCTCTGTCATATTGGAATGGTCACCACTTCTGTGCCATATTAAGGTGTAAAGTCTAATGAGCACCCTGTTTTGTGTCCTTGGGTACTTGAGAATGCCTTGCTGAAGTCTTTCCCACTTGGGTCACTCACAAGCAACCTGCCAGTAGACAAGCCACAGCCTGAGTGTCTATGTGTAACTGCAGCCCGCCAGCCATACTGAGGTACTCTCATTCCCACTAGTTTTTCTTATACTGCATGCTGACACCCCCCCCCCCCCAATTGTATGGAGCAGCCTTTTGGACCATGCAAGTTTTATTAGGGCTGTTATTTATTTTAAAAAAATGTCAGTTTATTATTTCAAATAGTTATTCACATACTTAAATTTAAATACACTGGATTAAATGAAACAAAACAAGAGATTTTAAGTGAGTACAATTAGTGCAGTTTAGAAGTCAGAAATGGCTATAAGAAAAATGAAGATAAAACATAACTGGTGTATAACTCAACAAAATATGTTGAATTCAATGCAAAGCTTTTTCATCACATATTTTCAACAGTCTTACTTGTCAAACATCTTAGGTCAGGACCCTTTCTCCCAGAGTCCAACAAAGGCTTCCTGTGTGCCTTTAGGTGTGGAGAATGCAATGGGCAGGGAGGTGGGGGAGGTATCCTTGAGGATTTGGCTCTCCTTCTTACAGTTTTGGTCCCACTCTTGAAAAACATTTCCAGCTAGATGCCAGGAGACAAAAAAAGGTCTATGGGGGATGAATGGTTCTTGCTTTTTCCTCACCTGTTTGAGCTTCCTTTATTTTCCTTCCTGCTTGATTACTCTGTGCACTCCTTAAATGCAGATAAAGTATATGTCATACCCTCCTTGTATGATAACTCTCCAGGCTTCCTTCTCAGAATGAGCTGGACTTTGCAGTGGGGCAAAGTGTCCAATTAGTGAATGATCTCCATTGTGGCTATCATACTGAGATAATGGTATCAAACAATGTCAACCAGACACCAAGAACAATGCAGTTAACAATAACCCCTTTGTAAATAAGCTTTAGTAAAGCTTCATCTCATACACTCCCAAATTTTGGCACAGGTTAGCTTAGCGAATAAAAGCGGTGTAATCATAGAATCATAGAATCATAGGGTTGGAAGGGACCCCACGAGGTCATCTAGTCCAACCCCCTGCCAAAAAAAGCAGGACCACTCCCATTAGATCATCCCACTCAGGGTTTTGTCCAGCTGGGACTTGAACACCTCCAGAGATGGAGATTCCACCACCTCCCTAGGCAGCTTATTCTAATGCTTCACCACTCGCCTAGTAAGGAAGTTTTTCCTAATAGCCAGCCTGGACCGCCCCAGCTGTAACTTGAAGCCATTGCTTCTCGTTCTGCCCTCTGTTACTACCGAGAACAGTCGAGCTCCCTCCTCCTTGGAGCAACCCTTCAAGTAGTTGAAGGTTGCTATCAAATCCCCCCTCAGTCTTCTCTTCTGCAGGCTAAATAAGCCTAGTTCCTTCAGTCTTTCTTCATAGGGCTTGTGCTCCAGCCCTTTGATCATTTTGGTTGCCCTCCTCTGGACTCTCTCTAATTTGTCCATGTCCTTTTTGTAGTGGGGAGCCCAAAACTGGACACAGTATTCCAGATGTGGCCTCACTAGTGCAGAATAGAGGGGAATGATCACATCCCTTGATCTGCTGGTAACACTTCTTCTGATGCAGCCCAGTATGCCATTGGCCTTTTTGGCAGCAAGAGCACACTGCTGACTCATATCCAGCTTCCCATCCACCATGACTCCCAGGTCCTTTTCTCCAGTGCTGCTATTTAGCTGATCACTCCCCAGCCTGTAGCAGTACATGGGGTTTTTTCGTCCCAAGTGCAGAATTTTACACTTATCCTTGTTGAACCTCATGAGATTCCTCTTGGCCCACTGCTCCAGTTTGTCTAGGTCTCCCTGAATCCTGTCTCTGCCCTCTAGGGTGTCTACCGTTCCCCCCAGTTTGGTATCATCTGCAAACTTACTAAGTGTGCAATCTATCCCATCATCCAGATCATTAATGAAAACATTGAACAGAACTGGCCCCAGGACCGACCCCTGGGGCACACCACTTGTTACTGCCCGCCAACTTGACATGGAGCCATTGATTCCTACGCGCTGAAACCATTGTTCTAGCCAGTTTTCTATCCACCTTACAGTCCATGCATCTAACCCATACTTCCTTAATTTGCCAATGAGAATGCTGTGGGAAACCGTATCAAAAGCCTTGCTAAAGTCAAGGTATATCACATCAACGGCTCTTCCCGCATCCACAAATCCAGTCATCTCATCATAGAAGGCGATGAGGTTGGTCAGGCATGATTTACCCTTGGTAAATCCATGCTGACTGTTCCTGATTACTCTACGTTCCTCCAAGTGTTTCAGGATGGATTCTTTGAGAAGCTGCTCCATGATTTTTCCAGGGATTGAGGTGAGGCTGACAGGTCTGTAATTCCCTGGATCCTCCTTTTTGCCTTTCTTGAAGATAGGTACTATATTTGCTTTTTTCCAGTCCTCTGGCACCTCCCCCGTTCGCCACGAGTTTTCAAAGATAATGGCCAACGGTACTGCTATCTCATCAGCCAGCTCCCTCGGATGCAGTTCATCCAGCCCCATGGACTTGTGCACATCTAGTTTCTTTAAGCAGTCCCTAACCTGACCTTCTGTCACCAAGGGCCTCTCTTCTTCTCCCCAGTCCCCCGTACCTAGTGTAGTGGGCTGGGAGCTGACCCTGCTTGTGAAAACAGAAGTAAAAAAAGCATTGAGCACTTCAGCTTTTTCCTCATCCTCTGTCACGAGGATGCCTGCCCCATTCAGTAAGGGACCTACACCATCCCTGATCCTCTTCTTGTTATTGATATACTTGTAGAACCCCTTCCTGTTATCCTTCACATCCTTTGCTAGTCGCAACTCCATTTGTCCTTTGGGCTTTCTGATTTTATCCCTGCAGTCCCGAGCAATGTCTTTATATGCCTCCTTAGTCATCTGTCCTAGCTTCCACTTCCTGTAAGCGTCCTTTTTATGCTTCAGCTCAGTGCAGAGCTCTCTGTTAAGCCACAGTGGGCGCCTTCCACATTTGCTGTGCTTTCTCCTTATTGGAATTGTATCTTCCTGTGCCCTTAGCAGGGTTTCTTTAAAATGCACCCAACTCTCTTGGACACCTTTCCCCTTCAGATCAGCCTCCCAAGGGATCCTGCCCATCAGTTCCCTGAGGGAGACAAAATCTGCTTTTCTGAAGTCCAGGGTCTGTGTTTTGCTTCTTTCCTTCTTTCCTTTAATCATCAACTTGAAGTCAATCATTTCATGGTCACTGCTACCCAGGCTGCCATTCACTTCTACTTCCCTGATAAATTCTTCTCTATTTGTGAGCAGCAGATCGAGAGGCGCAAGGCCCCTCGTTGGTTGGATTTATAGGCTTTTTCTTCTTCATAATTTGAGTGATTTTTGTCATAAACTTTTATTGTTTTGCTCCTTGCACGATACGTAGCCAAACTTTTAAAACCTACGCTCCTCCGGTTAGCATTGAAAGTTACCTGTGTAACAGACTATTAACAGATCTCGTTAAAAAGAGAGCAGCTATGAAAATCAAGATATTTATTTATTTGTCTGGCTTTAGGCACCCATGTCTGACTTTTCCACTGATCTGCATGGGCTTTGTATCAGTCTCCAAAAATTGTGCCTTGCGTTAAGGGTAAGGTCTCCCCTACACTGCCCACTTTATATAGCTTGTATATCTCTTGTTGACTTATCACAGCTTATATTACCATACAACAGCTGCTCCTCTGTGCTGTGGTGACTGGAAATGCCCACTGGTCAATGCAGACTTGCTCCTTTTTAGGAGGTGTTGACCAGAGAGCACTTCCAAGATCAGCTGAGCAGGTCCCCACAACCTACTCCATTGATTCCGATGCATCGATTCCCAAGTTGCTGGCTGTTTAGTCATACCTTTAGAGGCAGGCTTGAGACATTATGCACATGCAAATGTTGATGAGGTTTGTGAGCCATACTCCCTGCTTCCCACCACAATTTCAAAAATGCAGCTTTATGTTGATACTCTCCCTTGAAAAAATCCAAATTTGATCTTGGCCAAGCGGCTGATTTTTCATTTCCTATTTCTTCATGTTTGACTTCAGGAAGGATGTATTTGCTGAAAACGAAAAATAATCCTTGTGTGTTCTAACAGCATTGAGGGATGTGATTTCAGACAGGAGATATCCAGCTGTTCACTTGTTATTTTCAGAGAGAATAACATGATGGTAGTTGATGTTTTTTGCATTTTTATGATTGGATATCTATGCTGCTTCAGAGACCCATTAACAAAGCATTTGAATTTATTCCCTTGCATCATGCTTTGATTTTTTTTTTTTTTTTTGGTAAATGTTCTGAGATAGTAATAACTTTCTTCAGTGCATTTTGCTTTTCAGTTTAGTCTCTCCATTTGTTAATGTTCTGGACTCAGCATTTTCCATGAGGCACAAGAGAGAAGCTACAGGGATAACTGTTCCCTTCTTTTCCTGTGCAGACTAGATCCTTTATGAGTTCTATTGCTCAAATTTTTGGTAGCTCAGAAGGCCATATCTTCCCCAACCTCAAAGGCAAGCTTGAGAGTTGAAACTCATTCCAAAGTCTGTATTAAGTCCTATGGACTATGAACTATAGGGCCAAACTGTGATGGAAAGGCAATGGTACTACCCATGTGAGGAAGGCATTAAGAATTTGCCCATTCATGTGTGCTTACATGTTTTGGGTGGGCTGTCAGTACAGGAATAAATTTCACCTTATCTGCAAGTTAAAGGTCAGAATCAAAAGCCCACTTATGAATGGCAGTGACAAACAGACCCTTGCTCCTGATCCTGCAGAAATAAGATAATTAACATGTGTTTAACCATGATGTAGTTCAGATCAACAGGAGTTACATAACACAGCATTAGCTGTAGTTCAATAAATACATGAGCGATACCACAACCCTAACAAGGCTCAGTCCTTTGACTCAGCCTAATCTGAGCATTGTTACTAGAGTGCTCTATGTCTATAGATATGTAAATAGTTAATAGAAAACATTGGGCATATGTATAATTTTACATACAAAAGCTACACTTTGAAAATACAAACCAAAAATACTTTCTGCTGCTGGTTCTGTTAATGTTGGGAGATACATGCGTCCTGAACAGAAAGCTCCAGCAAAGCGTTACCCTACCAGCCAGCAACTAGTCTAGTAGTTACTCCTGATAGGAATCTATCATCTTCTAGCAGGAAGTTCAGATTCCAGGTTCTGTTAGAAAATATGCAATAATATTGTGCTGTAAACTGCCCTCATACTATCTAATGGCATCAGTTTTACTGAAAGGTGTGTGCCTGCAGATATGGAGAAAAGGATTAGATTTACAAGCACAACTGACATTATTTGTGAAGCGAACAAGACAGGAAAATTCACAGTGCTTGTGGAGAAGCTGTCTGGAGTTTGACGAGTTTGTCATTGAATTGTGGCCTGCAAGGCTGAATTCTCACCATGTTTAATTATATATTTCTAGCACAATTGTCTATTACTGTGTGGCTATGTGGAGATTATCTCCTAATGCGAAATGTGTATGTATGTATTTATTTATTTTGCATTTTCATTTACTGACTTTGTTCTTGCAATAATAATTACCACATTTGGTAAAATTGTAACCCCAGGAAAGCCAGCTGTTTTGGTTTATATTGCTGATGTGGAATTCATTGAGTATTAAGGTTTTTGCTTGTTCTCAGATTTGTTTCAGACATTGAGTGATTTTTTTGTTTGTTTGTTAAATTAGTTTTTCTCTTAGTTTTCAGTCTGGTTTTTCTCTGCTCTGAAATGTATATATCTGTATGTGTAAATCTATTTCTGCTTTTTCTTTAAGATCTGATTGTGTAGTGTTGCTCAAGTGCTGATTTATTGATACATGTAGTCTCACTGAGTTCAGTTCATTCACTGATGATGTGATCTGTATCCACTGTGGTCAGCACTTACTCATGTGACTTGTACCCAGGAGGAAAGATTGAGCTCTTCTGCCTTGCACATGTTAATTGTAGTGTAAAAATCAGGAAAATTTTACAATTTTTTTTCTAGAAAAACAAAATCTCAGATGGAAGACCAGAAATCAAAATTAGCTTTTTAACTCACCCACACACAGACTCCAAGCCTGAGGCAATGAGCAAAGCCTGCGTAAAAGTATTTTGCTCCCATGCAAAAAGCTCTGAACCACAGGATGGATAAGGGAAGGATTCCTTACCTAACATTCAGTTTAGTAATTGTACCTATGTTACTATCCTGTGTCCATTATTACTTGATCTGGGAAAGGTAAATAGTTGGTTCACTGCTACATCCTCACATATGATTTTGCATTGGTCTGGTTCATCTGTGGGGATAGGACTGATTTCTTATCCTCTGGGTTCCACCAGTAACAGGTATCACTTACACAGCATGGTTTTTCTGTTGCTTTGATCTCAAATGTAGCAAACATGCTACATTACACCATTACACCAGTACACATACACATTACAATTATAGAAACCCACTCTTGGGTTGAATTATTATTTTTATGAACATCTTTGAATTTTATCCAAAATAAAATTTAAGATGGAAAAAAATTGTTTTCCATTAAAAAAATGACATCCCAAATTCTTTTGGCATTCACTTATTTTTCTTCAAAATTATAGGTGAATGCTCAATTCTTCTCAATATTTTTATTTCTCCCTTTTCAACTAGCAAAATGTGTGCTGGAGGAAAAGTGTCTTCATTTTAGGCTAAAAAATAAGAGAGAATAATACAGAACAAATTTTAATGAAAACCAAATCTTTTCTTTCTTTTTCCTTTCAAATTTTTCTGGAAGGGGAAAAACTAGTTTTGATCATCTTTTTTTGTTGGGCCCAGAGTCTGAAAGATGATCCAGGGTGAAATCTTGGCCTCATTGTAGTCAATGGCCAGGCTTACACTGACTTCAGTAGGTAAAAGATTTTGCCTTAAATGTAGAACTGGCTGAAACATTTCAGAGGAAATAATTTCCCATTGGCAACTGTGGTTTTGTTTAAAAACTGTCAGTTTGAAGGAAGTGTTTTGTTTTTCTGTCCAAAAAATTCAAAAAGAAAAATTTCATTTTAAATCAACATTTTGGTGGATTACAGCTGTGTTCAGACGTAAACTGTTGTTTTGAAATTAGCTATTTTGAAATAAAATCCTTATTTCAAAATAACTTAAATCAAAATAAGAAAATATTAAATTGAAATAAGGGAAACCCTCAAAGCGAAATAGCATGCCCTCTGGACATGCTATTTTGCTTTAGGAGAGGGGCAGCATGGGAGGTGTGGCAACATGGCCCGCTGGCAGGGCCATGTTGCCAGCCAGTCCCCTGCCACTAGCTCTCTAGAGCCAGTGGCAGGGGAAAAAGCACCCTGGGGGGGGCACAGATGGGGAGGCCCCTCTTCCCCATCGCTTTCCTGGTGGTGGGGAAAGGATCCAGCTGCCCCTCTTCCCTGCTGCTTCCCAGGCGGTGGGGGCATGGATCTCCTAGCCCCCTGCTAGGCCTCTTTCCCCATGCTGCATGAACACAGGGGCAGGGGCAGGTGTGGAGCCGGCTTCACCTGCTTGCCCCAGTTTGTGGGCAGGCGAGGGGGCAGCGGGTCAGGCAGCTGGCTTCAACCACTGCCCTGGCTTGCTGGCAGCCAGGGGGGCAGCAGGTTGGGCAGCCGGCTTTCCCTGCTGCCCAGTAGCTGCCGGCCAGGCAGCGAGGGCAGTGCTCTTGGGGCACTCTGGTCCCCCTGCCGCTGGCGGGGTGGCAGGGGGTGAGCTCTTGAGGGTGCCCCGAAGCCTCTGCCACTGGTGGGGCAGCAGGGGCAGAGCTATTGGGGTTCTCCAGTACCCCCAGCCCCTGGCCGCCTGGAAGCGTCCAGGGGCACAGCTGGTTCCCCCAGCCCCTGGCAGGCTCCGCAACCTCTGGTCGATTTCCCTGGCTTGCAGGCGGCCAGAGGCTGGAGGGAGAGGCTGTGCCTCTGGTTGCCTGCAAGCAGGAGGTGCAGGGGGGTGATGGGACGTGATGGGGGGGACTGGGGTGCCCCGGTCACTTCCAGGTGGCCAGGGGCTTGGGGACTGAGGTGCCCCTGTAGCTTAGCCCCTTCTGCAGGGTAAGTGCTGGAGGTGCAGGGCACCCAGATCCCATGCACCCTGCTGCCTGGGCTCTGGGGCTGCTCGTGGGGTGGTTAGAGCTGGAGCCGGCTCTCCCTGCCGCCATGCTGGGCGGCTGCCACCAGGGCAGGCAGTGCCTGAGCCAGCTCTTCCCACTGCCCAGGATCGGTGGCTGCCGCCCCTCTGGGCGATGCCAGAGCTGGCTTTCGCCAGCGCCTGGGCAGCTGATCCCGGGTGGTGGGAAGATCCAGCTTGGGCATTGCCTGTGCCGGCGGCAGCCGCCAATCCTGGGTGGTGGGGAAAGCCGGCTTGGAGATCCATCGCCCCTCTGAGCCCCCCGCACCTCCCCTCAGCTCCCTGGCCAGGGTGCTGAGGGAGGGTGGGCCTTTCTTCCAGGGTGCCATGCACCCTGGAAAGAAGGTCAAAGCCCTATTTTGAAACAGCAGTTGTTTCGAAACAATGCATCCAAACCGCATTGTTTTGAAACAACTCTTTCAAAACAAGGGCTATTTCTATTGCATCCGAGGCTTTATTGTTCCAAACGACGTTTCTTTATTTCGAAATGACAGTCATTGTTTCAAAATAAAACCCTCGTGTGGACACAGCCTAAGAAGAAGAATATGCACACTGATATAAGAAGAAAAATAGGCACTTTGAGAAGTTATCAGCAAACAGAAATATCTCGAGAAAGATTATTTGAGAAACAATGAATAATCTTCACACCAATAATCCCTCTAAAAACTTTCAAGAGTCTGAAAGGTATATGTATTTTATATTTTTGCTTACCCTGTTTCTTAATTACCAAAGCTCTTTTTTTATAAAAATGACTTCCTCCCGCACAGGAGGTATCACTGTCCATTTTGTCAACACCAAAAATAATACAAATAGCTGGTGTTTTCAGAGTGTAGTTATACTTTTAGGCTGTGTTCTGCATCAGACAACAACCTAAGCAAACCTACTAGCAATTGCAGGTCAGTGCAGAATTTAGCCTTAAATGACTGCTTAAGAATGATAACATGAAGCTTCATAGCTATTCTGTTTCATGTTACTCTGAAACCGCACTGTGAATAGAGCTATTGAGTGAGAAAGTGTTACTTTTCTAGTCGTAACCTGACCTATAAATCTTGATGCAGTTTGTGAAAAATAAGAGTACATCTGTAGTAAAAGTCAAGTATTTTTTTTTATTGTTTGTTAACCATGGAGAATGTGTTCTGTGCTGCGCAATACACAGAAGAAAACCTTTGGCTTAACAAGGTGAAGAATCCTAAGTGCTTACACATGCTCTGTGTTTTTGCCCAGCATTTGGCATAGGCTGTTGATTTGGCTGTAACACTGTAAGTGGGTTTTTAAGTGGTACATAGGGTTCTCTGTACTAGTGTGAATTTCAACCTTAAATAATTTATTTTTGCCCTTTTCAACATTATGGAGGAGTGAGAGAATTTCTACAGAACTGCTTCAGGCATATGGAATTACTGGACTTCTTTTTTCCTTACTTAAATGGTACTTAGTGGATGGGGAATGGTTTGGGGACTGATCCAGAGTCCAAAAAAAGTTCATAAGAGCATTTACTGTCATGGTTTTGAATCATGTCCTTAATGCATGATCTTTCTTCTTAAGTGTTCAATAACATATACCATGCACAAACCAGAGCCATTTTTCACACACTGATTGTTAAACACTTGGTAGTAATTAAGATATTTGAACCTAAATATACACATTTTACCTGGCAGCCAGGTTGCCTCTTTCTCTCTTTGGCTTCCCTTCCGTAAGTTATTGGGTTGTATGTCATGACAGTTTGTTGGAATTGGAATAAGTACTTTTGTCAAAAGGAGGGGATTACTTTTTTTCTTGTGTGTTCTAAGGAGGGCATGATTAAAAAACAAGCATAGAAATAACACTTGGAGTACTGCCCTGATATACATGTATAAAAAAAATGCACTGAAAAGAGTTTTTAAGAATTTTTTTGAATGCCCAGTGAGATAACATTTGTATCTCTTTACTACTCTATAAAAAGAGTAGGATTACATCAGAATTTGTAGAAAAATCCCTCCTCCAAAATTGAAGGAGGAGTATGTTTGTTACTCAGAACAGTGCTAAAACTACAAGGACTTTGAGGGTTTAATTTCTTTTAGAACTGGTTAGTGTGTGCTCTGGGAGCTAACCTTTAGCTCTATCACCTGATTTCCTATTAAAATGGAATGATTGCACTGAACAAATCCAGTGTTCAGAAGTATCATTAAAAAGGATTATCCTCAGGACTATCCATTTGCAGCTAAGCTAAGAAAGGAACAAAGTGATGAAAGGTCCCTCATTGGGGAAAAATTTGATTTACAGTTCTTAATAGCAATAGTCAGAGAACTTTCAAATCGCTTTATGATAATTAACTAATTAATCCACATAACTCCCCTGTGTGATAGGTAAACCTATATCATCTTTTCCTGTTTACAGTTATCAAAACTGAGGCAGAAATAGATAAAGACAATTTTTGAACATGTCTTTGGGTCTCGGGTACTTTGAATTTTGAGTATTCAATCTTAGATACCTACTGTAGCCCTTTTTAAAAATGTTCACTGATTCCTCTTTTGTGCTTTTGGCACTTCAGTTACAAATAGGTTGGACACTCCAAAGCTGAGGCATCCCAAATTAAATGATGTGTAAATTTGTCCATAAGTAACTAAGCAACTCCTGAGCAAATGCCTGGGGTAGAACTCAGTCATCACAGGAGTAGAGCGCTGGACATCCTGATGCCTCCTCCAGTATCAGATCACTTAGAGTATGCAACCAGATGGTCTCTGTACTGAAACAAGCTGTAGCTTCTAGTGGTACTTCAAATAATGGCTAATGATTCCTCAGAAGTGATGTCCTTTCTCTCCTAAACTCAGCAGCTATACTAGAAAAAGGAATAAACAGTTAACATTTATCCCAAGACTAGCATGCCTGGTATTGCACATAGTCTAATATGCTCATGCATGTTAATTGACAGAGTTCTTGAAATTACATAAAATCTTCTACCAGCCTGGTCTCCACAAAGTCTGGTTGCTTGTGAAGTTATTCCCTTTCTGGGAGAAAAAACCATAAAGACTTTCATTTCCTCTAAATCTTGTGAGAGTATGTCTTCATAGTTCTTTTGGAACTGCAGATAAAATTGTTGAAGGAAGGGTTGATTTCCTCCTCCCACACCAGTGTCTATCTCCCCATAATGTAGGTATATATCCATCCATCCTGTGTCACTTACAAAGACTAACAAATTTATTTATTGCATGAGCTTTCATGGGTTTAATAGTTTTCATTCATCATATATGTCTACATATATGTATATGTGATGTCATGTCAGTCTGTCTTTGTCACAGATCCTTAACTTTCCTGAGGCTAAATGTTCAGGCAGTTTTTTGTGCAAGACATTGTTCAACTAATGTATTTCAAATTTTTCTGATAATAACTAACTCTTCAACTAATGTAGAACTGAAATTAAATCTGACCGGAATAAATAACTACACACATTCTGTTTGTTACTGGAATGTGATTAAGTGATAAAAGTCAAGATGCAATGGTTTATGAGACAATGATCCAGTTCCCAAGTGGATAAACTGTGAGCCTGAGGGCCAATAGTTTATCCCAGTAAAGGAATAGGATTATTTCAGAATAAAACAGAGACATGACAGTATTAGCGCTGTTTAGCTTAAAAATTTAAAGGCCAGTGGCGAAGCTTTTAACCTGGAAGTCATGAGTTCAAGGATCTAGTTTTCTCTAGCAACAGCTGATAGTGGTAATTGTTCATTGTAGACTAGATACATTTGGTGGAATAGCATACAATCACTCCCTCAATTCAATTCAAGCACTGATTTTTATGCATACATAAAGTTTTGCCTGATTAAGCATCAGTACTCAAGGTAGTTTATTGGAAGTGATCTGGGGGCAATTTTTTATTTCCTCCCTTTAAGACAAGTAGTCTGTGACAAGAAAGCATTTTTAGTCACCACATATAGAATCATAAAGTATCGATTCATCAGTGGTTCAAATGGAAATTATGAGAGAGTGGGGAAAGAGATTAACTTGTGATGTCTTATGATGTGGCATGGAACACTACCGTGCCCTAACTTGCCAGCTTATTCATGATCTGCAGAGAGATATTGCAATTCCATCGTAGATAGTAAATGCAGGAAAAGATGCAAGAAATGAATAAACATGAAACAAATGCTTCTGACTGTTCCTAATGCTTATGTCAGCAAGGAGCTGAGGAGCTACATCATGCCCTCCAACATCTGGGTGCATGTATATTAATATGTTTGTTAGAATTGCTTAGAAAACAGAAGCAGCGAGAGTCCTGTGGCACCTTATAGACTAACAGATTTCTTCGAGCATAAGCTTTCGTAGGCTTCTGTTAGTCTATAAGGTGCCACAGGACTTTTGCTATACACAGACTAACACAGCTACCCCTCTAGAAATTTCAGAAAACAGAATTTCCATTCTGTGAGAAATTCCAGCATTTCAAAAATGATCTTAGTTCTGAATTAAAACAAAAAAGTCAAATTTTGAAATGTATTGTGGAATGGAAATTCCAGGTAATATGGATTGGGAAACATTTGGACATTTCATTTTTGATAATGTTGAATTATTTCAAGCATGTCAAAAAGTTCCATTCTGAGAGTTGCAATATTATTATATGTTATATACAATATGAAAATTATTCCATTATAAAAGTCAAAGTGAAACATAGGAGAAGAAAGGCAAAAAGTAAAAAAAAAAAAAATTAATTTGGATAATATTCCTGCTAAAAATCATGCCAAAATCAAATGAAATGTTTAGATTTTAATGAAACTGTATTATCCAATGAAAATCTGTTTGGAAGAAAATGTTTCTACCATTTTACTGTTTATACGAATTGGGCTTATTTCTATCCTCAAGTATACCAACATAGACCTGTAAGTAGTTTACAGATTTCCTGTTGTGCATATGTACACAAGTATTATAGCAATGCTTTTCTTGGTATATGCAAGTAATGAGGTTAGAAAAGAGCCCTTAATATGGTGGCAGATTATCAGCTTGTGCATATTATTTTGGTGCCATGAAAATCAGTCTGCTCTTATCTGTTAGTGCAAACTAGTGGCACATGTTAATATGTGGTATTTTCAGAGAGAAAGGATGAAGAAAAATTTATGATGACTGTTTCCAATGAAGCCTTTCACCTACATAGTTTATAAGTCACACAAAATCCTGATGTAGAAATATAGACCTATACTCTCTCATGGTCTTGTATAATAAACGGTAAAGAATTTCTGGAAGAGCCAGGTGGCAATTAGCACTAGCCAGTATACAGTGGAGGGGGCAGTGGTTAACCTGATTGTATATGAAATCTTGTATTTTCAATAGTGTCATAAACTAAAGGAGCATGTGTTGTATTTTAGGAAACAATTATATTTCAACATCACCAGTGTTGGTCTTTTAATGAATAAAGACAACACTTAGTGCTCAGTGTTCTTTGTCTAGTGGATAATAAAGCTTCTTGATTTTAATTTCCTTGTTCTATAATGTTAGTTACAAGGGAGGCCGTTCCTTCCACCGATATAGTCAGGTGTCAAATGTCCTGCCTTTAAACTGACAGCTCAAAACAAAATGGCTTTGGAATGGAAATTGGCAAACTAGTTCTCAGGCTGCTTACCAATTTTGAAAAATGTCAGGCCAACCACTGGAATGTTCACAACCAAAATTTTGTTACTTTTGTTTAAAAAAACGGGAACTCTGGTGCTTTCTTCTGAACCCTAAAAATAGAGATCAGATTTGAGGCTGTTCTGTGATTGCCCTTACCTTGGGTGTGCAGAGGACAAACCTGGCCCTTTAAAAGGATTAGGGATCAGCTGCATCTGCGCAAGGACTGACCTACCTCCCCACACTGAGGCAATGAATAAAGTCACCTGACAAGGACTTGGGTGACCAGGCACTGGCCCTCCTGGGTGGATAAAAAGTGATGCCTGAATGAGGAAAGAGAGTGGTCGTTGAAAGCTACCTACTGAGTGGCTATCTTTTGTGCTCAAGGAGGAGTGTAGCAGGAAAGGATGCTGCTGAAAAAGGGTAAAGAAAGGTGGCTTGCAGCAGAAGAAGGGCAGTGTCAGGAGAAGATATGTGACCTGGAAGTATGTATGGTTGGTGAAGGAGTGTCTGACAGAAGGTGGGTGAGTCTGCGATAGAGAGAGTCAAGCAGAAGAGAACTCCAAAGAAAGGAGTCCTAGGAGTTGATGCTTATCAGAGTGAGAGGCCTGGTAGCACAGAAAAAGAGCCTGGGTAGAGTGAGTCCTTATTGTTGGCTTGGCTATGGGCGCAATTTGTTCAACTCTTGAGGAGTCCTGGAACTGGTAATCCATAGAAACAGGTGGTTCTTGGTTCTTCCCACTGTAGTGCTTCCTTAGGAGATAAAGCAATGACCCATGATATTAAAGGCAGAGGCCTCGAGACTGATAAACCCCAGAAAGGCTAGAGTGGTGCTCAGGTGTGGGATGGGAGTCTTCATATTTGGTAACATAGGCAGCGCTGGACTTAAAGTTTCTTAACAAAAGAACCAAGTCAACTTAGTGAGTTGGCTATGCTGACAATTAAGACAATGCAGTTCACAGATAACTCCCAGGAGAATGGCCAATGGCATGTAATCCTGTAGGGAGCAGTCAGGACGTAAGTCTAAGAGTGCTGTAGGGAAAAGATTGATGTTAATATGTTGGGTTCAGTGATAAGGTCCTAAGAAAAACTCATGGGAATGTTTGCCAAACTCCCTGAGCTGCTAAGAATCCACCAGCTCAGTTCTCATATACATGAGCACATCTCAGCATTAGGGCCAGTTGCAGGGGAGGACGCAGGAGCTGCTGATCTTTTTTCCTCCCCACATGAGGGGATTTGAGGGATGGTGGGAGGAGATGTAGGTGGTTCCAGCTATCCAACATGCATTGGGCTATCTCAAAGGGGGGTGTTTTTGCAAAGGTATGCTATAGCTAATAAAGCGATGTAACTAATTAATTCCTTCCCTCCTTTCACCCCATGAAAGTACACACTCTAAACGCAGGAGAGCATGGGAGTCTGAATCACAAGTCTTCCAAAGAGTGCCTTCTAACCTGGTACAGTATATCCCTTAGTTATGTTTAAGCCCTACCATAAAACACCTTGCGTATCTCCCTCCCAGTGACTTACTAACCCCTCGCTACACACTAGGCTAAGCTGGCCGGAAGTGCCTTCAGGTCAGTTTACAGCAATTCCAGTTCTGGGGCTGGAGTTGTTATGGTGATTTCCAGAGCAATTGAGCAGGTCTACACAGACTGCTCAGTCGCACCTGGAAGATTGTGCTGACAGCAGCGATTTTGCTGCCGACAGTATAGACTAAGCCTAACTAGTGCATCTGTCTTCCACTATACATGTAAAAGGGCAAACTTGTGCATCTCCCTTGACTACAGCGAACCTATGCCAATTTAAACTAGCTGAGAATCTGACCCAACCACTTTACTCCTTGTCTAGCACTAATAGCAAGCATTAAGCAATGGAATTTGTGAAAGTTCTTGTTTTGCGAAACAAAAGGAAAAGGCAGAAAATGATAGTCTCTATAAGAGACACTCCAGGATAACATCTGCAGCAAATTGCTTCTTCTGAGACCTATGTCTCTATTGGCTTTTAAGTCTTCCTGGTTTGTTCCATAACCATTTTTAAATATGCTCAGGCACTGCTGGACAGAGCTCCTGAAATTCCTGTATACTAGGCAGGCACAGCTGTAAATATGCCACAACTGGAACATCTGCAGAATACACCGCATGTCAATCTTTTGGAAGAAACAGAAAAATTTACTATCCCTAAGCCTGTTTCATTCTCTCTTTCCTTGTTTTTAAATCCTTTTCTGAGAGTGCATTGTTTTTGTCATCAATCATCCTTTTCTTATGCAATGCCACTAATTCTGGATTTCTCAAGAATGATCCTTCTCCCTCTGAAATCAGTGGCAAAATTCCCAGTGACTTCATCAGCAGAAATATCAGCTGTTACAATCCAACCCTGTCAATTCTAGGTAATTTCCTCAAATATCAGTTATCTGAGCTAAACAAATTATGTATGTTTGTTGCTCTGGTGCAGGTTGGATATTTCTCTTGTAACCATCTCTCTCAAAAGTATCGATCCACTGAGCTATGGGCATCTTAGCTTAACATGAACACCAGCTAGCCTTTACTGGCCACATGGGCACAGCTGCACAGAATAATGTTCAATAGGAAAAACAAAGGGGGGGGGGAATCAGACATATGCTGTTCTGTTGAGGTGACCTTACTGGCTATTGAAATAATAAAAGTTCTATAGCTATTTGTTTTGCCTTTATGGCGACTATAATGAAATGTGTAAACGTTATTCTCTGGAGAAAGCAAATGAAGGCAAAGGCATCTCTGGAGAGATTCAGCCCTGTGAAATCTTGTGCTGCTCCCAAATGCCGGTAAGCGCACCATAGGATCTAATGCTAGAGTGTGACTTTTTCTGTATAGTTCATAGCCTCAATTATATCTATAGTACTTTATTCATCTATAAGGCCCCTTTTGTTCCCCTGAGGAGCATAGAAGCTGGGAATAGTGAGGATTCAGCCTCTGTCTCTGAAAGAGGGAGAAAAACTATGTTGCCATGGTTTGTAGCTGCTTTTTCATAAATGTTTCAGTCAGGTCATGGCCTACTTGATTAATTCCAAGAGCTCACATTCATCTACCACTACACAGCTTGCTTACAGCAGATGTTCACTGAAGCCATTTCATGCTGACTTATAACCCTTCCCTTTTTCAATACCTAATATGGGGGGTTGGTTGCATTCTGGACGTAGAAGTAACTTGGACAGTCATTGAAAAGAAGACACTGACTTCTCAGCATCTTAGAATTCCAGTGTTTACAGAACTGGTACCAGTTCCAAAGAACTGGTATTGTACTCTGACTGCTCAGCTATAACAGTGACCCATCTATGTTACTGACATGATAGATCATCAAATAGCATATGTTGTTGTGCTCTTTATGAGGCATAAGCAAAATATTTAGAGATGGACTGTGCTGATTTTTTGCACAGAGATACAGGAAAGGAGGTCCAGGGAACCAAGCAAAACCCATGCTTTAACAGAGCGTGTGATGATATGAAATCACTACCTCACTCAGTTCTAGTTATTAGTAATTACCTGCAGCAGGCTAGAGAGACTCTCGAGGAGTTGCTAATTTTGATTAAATGGATAATAAAAGAAAAGCAGCCCTTTCATATATTGTGCACAGCACTTCTCATTGACTGAGCACTGCAAGAAGGCAGAGTGCCACTATGGAAAATGCCATAATTACTTGAAATCTGCATGCAGTTGTTCCCTTTGATTTAGTCCTTATTACAATATTATGCTGTAAACACAGGAAATGGACTTTTACAAGTCCTGTTTTTCTTTATGACAAAGCATCAATACAATATCTGTGCCTCCTGGTTTCCTGTCTCAGGAGCCAAGCTCCACCTTAAAGCCACATAGGCTATTTCTACACTAGCAAGTTAGTCCGGATTAAGGAAGCTTAGTTCAAACTAGTTAGTTCGAATGGTAAATTCAAACTAACTGCTTAGTTTGAACTTATTTCAAACTTTAGTTCAAACTAGCACGACATAGTCATGCTAATTCGAACTAAATAAATTCGAACTAGTAGTTTGTTTGAACTAAATGTGTTTTTTTTAATTTGAACTTTTAGTTCAAACTAGCCACACCTCTTTAGTTCAAACTAAAAAGTTAGTTCGAATTTAGAAAAGCACCACTAGTTTGAACTAAAAGGTTAGCTCGAACTAAAAAAAAGCAGTTAGTTCAAACTAACTTTGAACTGCTTAATTCTGACTAACCATGTCTGAACTAAGCAGTTAGATGTAGACATAGCCAAAGTGACTTGCCCTTGTGCATTATTATGTGGTGGTGTAAGGGCACATTCCTTCTGACACAAGTGAATGGAGGGTGTATTGGAGCTTGCTAAGAGGTTGTTGCAGATTTATGCTCTGAGCCCAACAGCTGCCTTCTGGAGCACCCACTGGAGGAGCCTGGGGCTCTTGGTTCCTGGAGTACATGTATCAGGAAAGAGAAAAGAATTGATACAACTTAACAGGAAATCTCTCGAGTCTAGATGATCTCTTGAACCCTCCCCCCCATCCCCATTGCAAACAACCTCAAGACTGGGGATTTTACAGATGAGGAACTGAGGGACAGAGATTAAGTGGTTGTCTCAAAGTCCCACAGGGAGTTTGCAGGAGACCTGGGAACTGAATCCAAACATCCTTAGGTCTGATTTAGTGCCTTATCTACAAGACTAACCTTCCTCCTGTGTTCTGATCAAGTTCTTCTCTTACCTAAAGTGGCTGGTATATTGTCTTTAGTTATCTTTTCTGCATCATTTCTTTTAGCTTCTCTTTCCTTTGAGGTATTTCTGTTGGAGAAGTAAATCAAAGAATGGAGTTTTAGATCTACAGAGTAATCTTTGAGGTGACTCTGCTCTCGGGTGGCATAAATGACACAGACCAGGAACAGTCACCATGAAAGTTTTGTTTCCTGCTTTCTCTTCCTGGCTGTTATTCCCTCAGAAGCATAACTGCTGAGACCTGTCATGGATGTGTTACCTGAATGTCTTAACCTTTTTACGTATATAATAATTTTTCTGGAATCTATGAGTTTCAGTGTAACTTGAAGGAGGAGAATCAGCCCACTCAATTGCACGCTGGGCTTGTTTTTGTCAGCGTGCACTCCTAATCACTTGGCAATTTCTTATGCAAATTGAAGGAGCAGATGCTGAAGGATTGCTTTCAGAGCTAGCTTTTGGGAGCCTGCAAAGCTGATACCTGCAGATTTGCATGCTTTTGGGCGAATGCCAGTAAGGTTTGGTAGAAAGGATTCAGTTCCACAGTGCATTTGTGGACTGCCCAACTCTGGTTTTGGTGCCTTTGGGCGTGTGGGTCTATTGTGTTAATTTTGTTTAAATAAATGGGACCAACAAGTTAAAAGGGTTAATTGGTCCCTGTCACTATGCAACATTAAACATTTTTAAACAAGCTCAAGGTGGGGTATGCAGAGACCTCAGTACCATGAGAAATATACCATTAAAAATCCTTTAAAATCTTTTATTAAAGATACAGAAAGATCTCGAAACATTAAATATTAACTAAAGCTTCTATTTTAATAATATTCTTTGTGGCTACAGAGAATCTTAAAAAAAAATCTCCTCTGTTTGCAGCCCTTTAGATGACATTAAAGATGGTGCCAGTTGTACTCTTGGGGGAGAAAAGTCAAGAAGCTAGTTGAAATGGACTGGAGCTTTTGGTGTTGCTGTTGAAATCCAGTCTTCTTCCCTAGAAGACAAAACAAGACAAGTGCATTCAAGAAAGAAGGAAAAGAACAGCAAAGATAGTAAATGCAGCTTCTGCCTTGTGTATTGACTCCCACTTGCAACCCTATTACTGGAAAATCCCAGGCAGGGCATGTAGTTTTACTAGCCATTCCAAAATCTGGCAAACTTGCACCAGCAACAGTGTGTTTGGGGCATTGCTTTTAACTGCTTTTCTGGTTACAGGCTTTAGCAATGTTGAAAAATTTAGTCTTGGGTGGGTGAAAGAGAGAGAAAGGGTGAAGAGAAACGATAGTCTTACATCCCAACTGCTCATTTGGAATTTAACTGAAACCAGTGGAAGTGGTAATGCCATCTGAATCACTCTTCCTGATCCTTTTTGGTCAGGGTGTCTTTATGAATCAAGACAACAAAGTTTTAATGAGTTCACAGTGCATTTCAGGGTGCCAGGAAATGGTGAGGTTTGTAGCCCTGATGTGAAGCTCTGTCTTTCCTGTTCTCCTGTCTCCCAGCCAACCTAATTAGATAGATTCCAGGCAGTCTTTTCCTTTAAGTATCCCCCCAATAATCAATTGGTGGAATAGACCTTCTCCTTAATTTTCCACTGACGCTTAATTTTAATTTTCACAATTCTCTTGCTTACCAGGCATGAGCCCAACACAGTCCTTAAGGTATATAGGACTCTTTATTTGGACTAATTCAGGCTTCTATGTTCTTTTGTGCACCTTTTCCCATCAACATTATTACTGTAAATTATTGTGACTCTTTATGGACTTTCACCTGACTTCTTACAATTGAGTTAGCAAATAGGGTAAATGTGTTGGCCTCATTGTTACAATAGTCTCCTAAGATTCCTGCTGCCCTGAAGGGCCAGAGAGCTCCCAGAATAGAGGTAAGGAGGAAGACGGAATGTGCTGGTTAAATAGGGGACTAACAAAAAATGTGGGTTCTTGAAGGAATCCCACATGGGAGTCCCCAAAAACCTTGGTCAAAAGCTTTAATTAAAAATGAGTAATGTTTATGAGGGTGTCTACTATCTTATTATTACTCCCAAAATCCTGAACCAAGTCCTGGCTATTTTACTTGCTGCAGATTATTTTAAAATGTATTATAACTTTACTTAGTGCTCCCTTTCACCTGCATGTGTATTCTGCAGTGCTATCTGTCTTGGAAACACACTCTTGGGTAACTTTGATACTGGTTAATAGATAGAGCAAAGGGTTGATTAAAGTACAACCATCTTAGTATGTTTCTTAACTTACATAATTATCTTTAATTAACAAGCCCAGAATGTAAACTGTTTTAATGGTCTGTGGTGACCACTGGCAAGTGAAATTCCCTGTGGAAGGGGTATTTGTGGATTCTCAGAGATCCTGCAGGGAAATCAATGACATTTTAATCTGCATTAGACATTGTTCCTGCAGAGAGGAATCTAAGGAAGCTACAAATTCTTACAGAAAGCAGTGCTTTCTTGTTAATTGTATCTCTTATAACGTAGAGATTTTTACAGGTGACTTGCAAGCACAAACTTTTTGTATGGTATCTTTTTTATTTTTTAGCTCCCAAAAGTTGTCATCTTAGGTTTTGCATAAGGTATGCAAGCAGTCTAAAGATTAATTTTTTTCTATCTGATCTTCTGAAGATTAAAACCAATCCATGCATAATCCCTCATTGCTATCCAGAACGCATTTTTTAAAATGTTTCTCTAATTATCCAAACACTAAGACTTGCATATTGTATAACATCATATGGTCATATCTAAAGTATTATTAACAGATTATTGTGCTGAAAAATACAGAGCATTCCCTATTTGTAACTTTCATGAGTGCTTTGCTGCCTTTCTGTACTGTTCTTTGTAATTAGTACCTTGAGTTCCAAGAGCGGCTTGAAACCTTTAAGACTCTCAACTCCCATGAATATATGTCAGGGGTGGCCAAACTTATGGAACTCAAGAGCCACACAAGTTGATTCTTAAACCTTCGAGAGCTGCACTGAGGCATATAGCCATATACTTTTACCTACTCCAAAACTGCAAAGTTTAAAATTCATTGCACTCTTTAATTTTATTATAAAAAGAGGGCAAATATTGATCCTACTGATGTCAGATTCTAATAATTACTTAAGGTTACCATGAAAATTAGGCCTATACAGTAAAAACTTAGGTGTCACTCGATGTAGATGACTGCAAGCTAGTGGTGAATTTTTTTAAAATCCCAACCATGCTGCACTTCTCCCTGCCATCCCCGACCATGCCACACTTCTTCCTGCCATCCCCAACCATGCCGCTGCTTCTCCCCACCATCCTGACTCCCTCCCGAATTCCCAGGCCCCCATGTTGGCTCCCCCAAGCATGCTCAGGGTGGGAGATTTAAAACTCCTAGGTTGGGTCTGCTTTCCTAAATGGATTGCTGATGTTCTTCCAGGAGCCACACTTTTTCATTCAAGAGCTGTATGTGGCTCCCAGGCTGCAGTTTGGCCACACCTGGTATATATGTTTCAGATAAACCCTGCTAACAACAACCAAATAAAGCCTGTCAGGCTGACATGGTGTCTTGTACCATAAGCAAAGATGGGTTAAACTTTTTGAGGAATACTTTATTTATTAAAAAATGCAGTTTTGTGTCAATTGAAAATACTCCTGAACTTGATATGAACTTCTTAAATAGCTTTGAGGAAATCTACCAGGTTGATGTTTTGGTAACAGTATAACAAACCACTTCATTTCAAGTCAAAACCTTTTTGTTTGAGGCATTTTGATACAAGCAAAGGGCTTGCCAAACTGGGGAGCTATGGCACTAGCATCCTCAAAAGGGTTGAGGCTAATGGCTAAAGCACTGATCTGGAGATGGGTTCAATTCCCTCTTTCTCCTCAAGGTGGAAGGTTTTTAGGGTTGGATCTATTACATTACAGGGAAGTACACTAGTGCCTGGGTTATCAAATATTCTGATGTAATGCTTTTCTTAATACCACATCTGTTCCACTCCTTAGAAAATAATTGAATAATCAGTGACATAAGAACTTGTAATTGAGTCTCTCACAGCCTATTCAAGAGTCATAACTTCAAGGTTACTATTACTTCTTCTGCCCAATGACTGCAGTCATTCACACTGGCAATTTACAGTGATTCATAATGGCAATTAATAGCTGTTGGGCCATGGAAAGTGCAGTATTAGCAACTGTACATGTAAATGGCTAATTGAGTACCTAATTTTTTGGATATCCTAACATTCAATTAGTACATGCAACCACTAAGCACATATGCAGTTATGAGTGTTCTGTGCACACACTTTGTGCAGCCATACTTCTTTTTGGAATTAGCCTAAAAAATAAAATAGACACTATGTATAACCTGAGGGAGTCTTGACGTTCTATAGGATATAGATTTTTTTTGGCTTTGTTTACATACTATTGATTGATTATACAGTTCTCTACAAGAAGTCCTGAAGTAATCCTCTTCAGGAATCAAGTTACAAAGAGCTTATACTGTAGAGAGAAATTTTAGCTAGACAAAATAGTTCATTAAATTATAATAACTTGTCCTTGTTCCTGCAATTCAGTGTCAGACTTCCCAACATTTTAGTGCCTTATTATAAAGTGGAATAAAGTTTTTTTTTGTAATATACTTGATACCAACTCAAATATATCAGCTCTGCAGCAGCCTGCACTTGACTTGGAAGTACTGTGACAGACTGACTCTTATTTATATGAAAGCTTCTTGTTAGTTGATCTCAGGGTTGATGGACAGTTCTATGGAAGGTGACCCAGATCTTGGCAGCTCCATATCTGTTGGTCCCATGGCTGGAAGATATGTGCTCACAAGTGCTAAGGTTTCCATTATTTGAACAGGCAGAAACCAAACTAAACTCTGCCTCTTGTCTAGCCCAGCAGAGCAAACCATGTCTATTTAAGTCTTATCTACAAAGTTCATCAAAATGTGCCCAAGGGTATGATTTGTAAAATTCATTAATCTGCTCTGCTCAACCTGCTGTATAGAGATCTAGAGGGCAAGCTTGGCAAGGTACCTAGTTTGTGTTAACAGAGTCCTTAAATCTTCCCTTTTTTTTCCTCCAAGTCTTTAGCTCAAGTTTAAGGTGTAGTCCTACTTCTTCCCTCTTTACACTTGCAGGAATCCTTGTAATCTCTGCATGTTGTAATGAATATATTTTTAACGCTTGCTTCCATTCAAACAAGCAGCTTTAGCTTCACAAACTCCAGAAACTTCAAGCGTCTGACAAAGTGGGATTTTCTCCCATCGATATGCAATAAATGTGATAAATAAATTTGTTAGTCTTTAAAAGTGTCACAGAACTCCTTGTTTGTTTTCCAGAATGAATAACTCTAAAGATAATTCATTTTGGAAAGGCTGGATGAGTAACAGAGCCAGGCCCCTCTTAGGCCAATTAAATGAAACAAGCTTGAAATTTCTAGGACATAGAATTACTATGGGGCTTTTGCCTAAGCAGGAGACCGAGAATGTAGCTGCCACAGAAGTGAATGGGAAATTTGCCCGGGATCAAACCCACTTTGTCAGACAAGAAAGATAGACATCATTAATATCTGCTGAATGGTGAGGATTGTGTCCAACATGCACATGTACAGGCAAGAAATAAAAGAAATACTTAAAAGTGACTTTTCTCACAGCACCTCATGTAGTACATTTTATCTAAGGCAAGCAAAATCCTGGGCATCAGAAACATCTCTACCAAGTTTCACATTTTAAGCTGTTTTAAGCTGCCATGCTGTTCAACCAGAGGTGGTTATGACTTTCTTCTACAGTGGCAGAAGTATATTTTTCTCCCATAACTCTATTTCAGCTGCAAAGACTTTGCTCAACCATTTCATAAAAAAATTCATTATCAGTGCCCAACCATGAAGCATTTCTGTCCAAAAGATGAATGTTTCAGGAAGTGATGACCATGTGGAAACAGAAGCTTACAATGGAAACATGTTCAAACATTATTGATAACAGGTATAGTAAGTTCAAGATATAATAAATTTAATAACACCATTCGCCCAAGACCTTTAATGTTCTTTTCCCCATTAATGCTTATAGTACCCCTGTCAACTTGGTCATTATTATTGTAGCCATTTTTAAAAGTTAAAACGTCAATAAAATTGCTTTCAACCTTTACCAGATCTGATTTGCACTCCAGATTGGATGGCCATACAGAAATAGTTTAGGAGTTTCATCACAGATCACATTTGAAAATCAAGTATGGTGCAATGCAATTTCTATTGAGACGAGATCCAGGAGTAGAACAGCAGAGGTACAGAATATTAAGGCAGGCACAGGAAGTGTACTCAAAGAGCTGTCTGTAGTTGCAACAATGGCTCCTGGTCAGTCAGTACCATTAGTTTCTCCATTGTCAAACACCAGATTTGCCCATATTTTGGAAAGAGGATTTAAAACAACAAAAAACATAGTCAATGACTTTTTCTATAAACCTGAGGCTACATATGAACCTATTGCAGTAGTCACAAGTGAACTTTGCATATACACACTTGCTGTAACATGCAGCTAACTCTCTGCTGCCTTACTACTACTGTCTTAACACTTGTTTGTTTTCTGTTTATACATGATTTCCAGTCATGGGACTTGTTTGATCAAAGCTATGAACTTGTTTGATCAAAGCACTCAAATTCCCTTTCCAGTAAAACTGAGATTAAGAGATAGCTAGCTGTGTTTTCAGAGGAAAGTCCTGATCAAGCATACCCTTCAAAGTCTTGCTCATGCATGTTTGACTTCATGAAGGGTTAGCATAATAAACCCAAGATTCCAGTCCATTGTAGAGATGAGCTATGTTTGAGGGGAAAAAATCATCCATCCAAAACTTGAGCCTCCTCATACATCCATTTTGGGAAGTATCCAAATTTTTCATGTTGTCTTGGAGCAACCAGGTATTGTACCACATTCCCTTTACTCTATTTTTTCCTGTTAGCTGTGCAGCACTCACAGTGGTGTCAAACTGATTCAATGTGGGGGGCCTGTCTGGAGGGCAGGGCAACTGTCATCAGCCATGTGGCCGCATGGGTTCCCCATTCCTTCCCCCCCTCCATGTTCAGAGCAAGAAAGTGTCATTTTGCAGTCCATTTTCTGATCATAACAAAAGAAATTGATCCTGATCCAGCCGGCAAGCCATGAGTTTGACCCCTTAGCCCATTGACTTTACTCATATAAATTCACAGCTATCATAATAAGAGTAAGAGTTGGACAGGTAGGTCCTAATGGGGGCACTTTCTTTTATAAGTTGCTGCTTCTGAACAATGAAAATTTGAGCTTTGGCCTTCCTTGTAATTTTGTTTTGTTTTGTTTGTTTTGATTCATGGTCATCTTGTTGTACAGTAGGAGCTAACACACACAAAATCTCTTGAAGATGATCAACTGTAATGTAAAACATTGTTCAGCAAGGTCAAATGTTTGGTGTTCAGTATTTCTTTTAAGAATTGTGCCATGCGGCAATGAAGTTTATAACACCTTATAGGACCAAAAAAGAAAGAAAGGAAACATAGAACCTGCAAAACCTAATATCAAACTCTATAAACTGAATAGTTACAGCATTTAAATCAAGACTGTGCCTGTATTTGGATAAGATATATTACAGTCTGAGAATTCCTTTAATAAATATCAGTAATGCTGGTACTTTTCATGAACAGATGGTCTGTTTCTGACATTGTTTGCCCAAACTTACAGTTATACGGTGGTCTCATAGGGACACACTGTTATAATAACAGAGAAAACAGTGAGTAGTTAAGTGTGGCAACAAACATCTGCATCTTCATTCACAATAAAGCAAAGCATTAGCACCACTAACTCAATTTTTAAAAATTTATTTTATCCATGGATTTAGCAGCCTTTCTTTGAAGAAAGGGTGTAGCAAATCCATGCCTTCATGGGGATAAAATATAAGAACAGAAAACCCTTAAGGCTATGTCTGCATTAGCAAGCTTAGTTTGGACTTGCTTAGTCTGAACTAAGCAGTGCCCGATTAGTTCGCACTAACCACGGCTTTTTAGTTCAAACTAACTTTTTAGTTCAGACTAACAGTTTAGTTCAAACTAAAAAAGTGCGGCTCGTTTGAACTAAAAGAAGTTAGTTCAAACTAAAAAAGATGGTTAGTTTGAACTAACAACTTAGTTCAAACTAAATTTCCTCCTTTTCTGTTTGAGCAGGATGGAAAAAATTCTGCTTAGCATTTCTAGAGTAGAAAATAAAGGTCCAATATCCATTTTGTCTCATACAGTCTCCACAACTCACTTCTCCCTGATATTGCTGATTGACATCAGCACAGGAAGCGGTCATTCGTCTAAAGATAGGTGTTTCCTAACACAGCAATATGACTTCATTCTTTGGTATGGGAATAATGGAGAAAACTATGTGCAATTGCACATAGTTTACCATTTTAGATGCAATCATAACTGAAATCTACCAGATATTCAAGCATTAGTTATTATTTGGATTGTTGGAAGTGTTTAGAGACCCCAGTTAGGATTAAGGCCCAATAGTTTGGGGAATGGTTTGAATGCATAAGCAGACATGGCTTCTACTCCCCAAATAACTTGCAGTCTAATTTGAAACAGGATGCAGCAAATGATTTTTATAAACAGCAGAAGAGAGCAAAGGCAATTGTGCTGCAAACACCCACTAATATAGATTAGCTCAGGTGCACATTTTGTAGGGTCTGAACCATTTAAAGGTATCTTTTTTCTTTAAATAAATTTCAACTATTTCAGCTCATGTTGCAGTCATTGTTTGGCTGATTTCTTGTAGGCACAACAACTAAAGTGGGTTTTGAGGCAGGCTATAAAAAGTGGCTACAGGGACTAATTTAGGGAGGGTATATTCCATGGATAAGGATCACAATAGGGGTAGCATGAAGAACACTGAGGAAAAAGCAGGCAAATGAACAGGTTAGAATCACTAGCAGAGTTCAGGGATTGGCAGCAATAAGAGAACAGGAGTTAAGCAGGGGAGGTTATGGACATGAAGGGCCTTGAAGATTTATAAGAAATTTGAATTCGATGCAATGGAAAATGAGAAGTCACTTGAGAGGTTCAAAGGGGGTAAACACAATCAGCATGACAGGCATGGAAAATGATCTTAGAAACTGCATTTTGAATGGATTGAAATGTTCCCAGCATGTATAATGATAGGACAGTGACAGGAGCTGCACTTTGCAATCTATTCAGTGTTCCTGACCTGCATAATGACATGTTAATGACAAGCACTTTGCAGGTCAGAGTAGTATTCTTATCGGTGAACCTTCTGACTTCTGTGAATCATCACCAGTGAGGCAGTGAATTCACTAGGGTGAAGAGTTTCCTCAAGGTCAGCAGATTCTGCAAATCAACCTGTATACAGGCTTCTTTTGCTGTTATGACTTCATATTAATACAATATAGATGCTACAAGAGATTGAATGTTTGATACTTTAATGTTAAAAAAACTTTGACTTTATTTAATCATGTAAAAATCACATCATCTGCTTTGAAATAGCAAATAATTACTTGCCAAAGCTTCTTATAAAAATGGGACACAAAGTGGTGACTTAAGGTTCCTGATTTCCCTAAATCAGCTTGGTTCCTTTGGCACTCACTATGATTACCATGAGGATGGCTTTGATTGGGTCCTACTATAGTCTATAACATGGTCAGTTAAGTTCTATAGGGCAAATCTGGCCTTTGCCCCCTGGAAACTTATTTCTACTCCCAGTGTAAACCACACAATGTGGAGACTAGCACAGCTGTGTTCTCAAGTAGCCCCTAGAGACAAAAGCTAGAAATGGGTCTCCTTGTTCCTTTGGAGTATGTTACTGTAAATGCTAATTTCACTATTTCTGCACATGCTTGATGAACTAATAACCTGAACTTCCTACACTTTAGCCAGGATAGACTAATTCTGGATATTGTTCAGATTGCCTGGAGATAAGCTTAGCTATCAGAGTCAACATCATATTACTGCAAATGGAACCATGACTGAAAAAAGATTAAGGGGCAGAATAATTGTTACCAACTGTAGGCTCAGGTTTGTGAATGCGATAATAGGGAGATAATGTTCAGTTTGAGGAATTCTAATAAATAAATGGAATTCTGGCTGTCTAATACTCAAAAGTATATAAATGTTTAATTTAGTGATTAAAACCAAAGTTCTATCAGCAAGATACTCCCCACCACGAGGCAGTGAAGGGCAGAGGAGCAGCAAAGGAGAGGAGAAAGGGGAGGCAAGACACATTGAAAGACCATTAGTAAGAGCAAAGAGTGACCTGAATTCCCCCGCCCCCACTAATTATACACATGTGGAAGCCACGTGGAATTATTAACTTGTAAGAGCACTGTAGAGTTGGATCATAGTTGTGAAGGAGCCAGACCTTGGTGGTACAGAGACAAGGACACAAATTATCTGTGTGGCATTCGTCTTTCCAAAACCTGGGTATGTATTGGATTCTTCATTATGAAGTCTTAAAGGCTTGGTATCTTACTAAAAGGTATGTTCTAGGTCAAACCAAAGTTATGGTCTTGATGCAAGAAGATTCTTGATGGGTGAAGCTCTGTGGCCTGTGTTATGCAGGAAGACAGACTGAATTATCATAGCGGTCCTTCTAGTCTTAAGATCCGTGACTTTCTGGATACAAATAGGAGTGAATTCTATTCTAAAGAAAAGAAACTCCTGCTGTGCAGTGGTGAGGATTAGTGTGCCAGTATAGCAGAGAGAAACGTAGTAGTCAGGTGGAGCCTGGGGTATAGCAAAGGTGGATTCTGATTTTCGAGGAGTTGGAAAATCATTCTCTTGGCAGAGTGTTTGACATTTTTCTTATCCCATGAGGTGTGCCATGGAGAGGAGCATTTATTTCTCACAAGGCCTGCTCTATGTTCCATTAAAGTTAATAGAAAAACTCCCACTGATTTTAATAGGAGCTGGCTCAGGCCCACATAAAAGGAAACACACCTTTTGGGTTTTCTCTAGCTTTCTGTAGAAATGCAGGCATTCTCATAATTAGCAATGATTATTTCCATTCAAGTGTGAACATCTGGGAATAAAACAAAGAAGGAGTCCTGTGGCACTTTTAAAGACTAACAAATTAATTTATTACATAAGTTTTTTGTGGGAAAATGTGAAAACTCATGTGATAAATAAATTTGTTAGTCTTTAAAGTGCCACAGGACTCCTTGTTAGTTTTCCTGAATGAGACTAACATGGCTACTGCTTTGGAACTTGTCATCTGGGCATAATTGTAGTGATATCTCACTGTTACATACTACATAGTCACTCATTTTCTGGCATCTTATCCCTAGTTTTATGCCAAGTACAGATTTGATGAGTGCCAGTGACTGAATCACCAGTGCCCGAGTTTTCACGGTGTAGCTCTCATCACTCATGATGAGATGTGACTTTGCTTGGTGTCTGAAAACCAAGCAGCTTCAGAGTAAAGGGTTCTATGGCTTCACAAACACACTCATCAACAAGTGCTGAAAGGTAAATACTTTATTTGCCTATAATGCTGTCAGGAATCTGGTCACATACCTGATAGCAAGTAGTTTGGACATTTTCATTTTTGTTCAACATCCACCAAAATTCCCCAACAGAGGACGCATTTTGCCATTGGGTATGTACATGTCTCCCATTAAAGTCAATGGGGAATGGGAGTATGTCTGTGTAGACTGCACTTGCGTAAAATGGGCAGAATTCTTGTGAATAACTGGCTGGCTAGCCTGAGTTTCAGTCCTATGTAACTTTTTATGATTTATCTTTGATTCTTATCGGAATCAAAACTTTTCAAGTTAACTGTCTGAATTTTTAATCTAATTATATGTTGTATAAACCATTATCAGATATTACAATTATTGCTAGATATTTTTCTCTTTGAAGTTCCTTTAAATGCTTTTTTACTGTATGCGATTTTGCCGAAACATTTAATCAGGCCATGACAAATCAATGTTTCTGGTCACTATTGTGAACAGTTTTAGTAGCCTATTGCCTAGCTCCACTGCCAAAATGTAATGGAGGAGCAACCTGTGGTGACCAAAAGTAAAATTGCTGGCTCTGAGTTGTGAGCCAATTTTGTCCACCCCCGCATTTAAGATAAACTTCATTCGCATTACTAAAACAGAACTGGAAAACTCGATATTTTTTCTGTGAGACTACATTTCTCTCAGACTACATTTATTTTTCCTGTAACAAAATTTCACATGGTTGCTGAGCTGCATCATAAGCTTTCTAACTGTGCTTCTTTTCATACCAAAAAGAAAGAGATCCTATCAATTTTTCATTCCTCATCTGTCTAGTTTTCTTTCCTGTTTCCTTCTTTTTCATTTCTTTCTTTTTCTCTCTTCTCCATTCTTTCATTCATTTTCTCTTGCCTTCCTCTATTTCATACTCTCTCTTCTCAACTGGGCCATCTTTGCCTGCGTCATGTTCTTTCAACCACATTAATGACAATCTGTGTTCTCTCTCTCGCTCTCTCAGGTGCAGATCCATTCTTTATTTCCTCGGTATCAACCTTTTTCCATCATTGTAATAAGCTCATCTCACTTGATGAATAAAAAGATAATCAAATATGCTAATTATTCTCAGTTCAATTTATTTTTCCTTCCTCATCCTGGCCTTCTTGTTCTTCTAATTGCCCCTCTTTAAATGAGGTTTAGAGGGGAGCTGTCCTGCCTTTTTTCCCCCCATAGGTAGATTAATATTTTAAGGAGATCTGCCACATGCAGACATCCAAAAGTTTCAATTTCATTTTTATCTAGGGCTAGCCAGCCCAATGCTAGACTGTGTACACATTTAAACAACAAGAGTTCTCCTAGGGGAATATAGAGTTGCAAGCTACAACATCTATATGCAAATTAGATTTTATGTATTTGCTATCCATTACAGCAGAAATTTTCCACTGAGGCAAAGATTTTTGTTTTTTCTTCACCTATCTACAACACAGATGAGCCCTGAAGAAACTGGCCTCGTATCACTGGCTGCAACAGCTATCAAAACTTTTTTCTTAGTGCCAGCATATCCTAAGGCAAGGTTATATCAGAGCAGCATAATCATTTTAAAGAAATAGCAGGTAACATTGAATTCCACTAATCAGTAGTGCAGGGAAAAGACTCAGAGACATTTGTTGCATGGAGTGGAAAAGAGGCATTGAGAACAAAGAATATTTTCAAACATTCTCCCAGGCAGAGGACTGTAAAATACGTCAAGTTCACTCTAATCCACATGCTCTCCTGAATGGTCAACCTTTGGCACATGTGAACTGAGAGATAAAGCCAACAGAAAGAAAACCATCTTTAAGTAGCGACTGATGGCAACTTTGCAGGTATGCTCTGTGGAGACTAAACCTGACACTTCAGAAAACAGCCCAAAAATGGACAAAAAATGTAGAAAGGCTAGTTGTCTCCATTTATGGTAATATAACTTTAACAGTAATTATGAAAGGCAAGATTAATTATTTCCTATTAGCACTGCACCATATGTGATTTCATTTTATTCTCTCTAACCAAGTTTTAAGTGAGTTTTAGAGCTTGTAAAAGATGCCAGATTGAAGTCCTTTATTTGTCCAGACACTACCATTTTGTCCACACTGTCTTGACTAAAGCACATCAGCCTTGTTCTAGAAAGGGCAATCCTAGAAGGGAGATGGTAGCTCAAGTGCCAGAGTCCTGGATGTCTTGGTTTCACTTGTAAGACTGGCAAGACAGGTGCCAGTTAGAGCTGGATAAATAAAAACTGAATTCACCAAAAATGACATTCTCAACTAGATCTGAGTGGGAAGTTTTGACAGCTTTTTTTTTTTTAAATGCCAGCTTGTCAAAATTGAAGCTGTTTTCAGGAAAGGGGTGGTTTTGATACATTTCCTTGTTTAGAAAATTGTTTTAAAATATTCCATTTTGACATTCTTAGAATGAAAAAGTTCTGAGTTTTGGGGAGGGTGATGTCTGGACAGGTGGGGTTGCCAAATTACTTTTCATTTTGAAATTCAAGTTAATTTATAGCTTAAAAATCAAAACTAAAATGAAATCATAGAATCATAGGATTGGAAGGGACCTCATAGGTCATCTAGTCCAACCCCCTGCCAGTGGCAGGACCACTCCCAAAATGTTTAGCAATTATCAGAAAGAAATATTGTGATTAACCCTCCCCTTTCCCAATATTTTTATTTGCAAAAAAATTTGAGATATTGACTTTTAATTCAGATATGTGATAGGGTTTTTTGTTTGTTTTACAAATCTTCAGACTTATTGGAAGAGAAAAGCCATTTGCCATCCAATGCCAAACAGAATCCTTTTAATTTATTTTTCTGCAAACATTCAAATGTGATTTTTCTCCCCTCCCCACCATTCATTTGCAGAAGTGCTTACAGAAAACCGTAGTTTCCCAAATACTCAAGAAAATGCAGTTTTGTTCGAGTGATCACACCTAATGTATTTGCAGAGGTGGCCTTTGGCAATTGGGGGACCTAAGCAAAGGCCCACTGCAGGGCCACCTATACGTCCCCATAACCCCCCATCTCTGGCTCCAGCTCCTCATGACCAGCCCCCTCTGCAGCCTCAGCTCCCGCCCCACTGGCCCCAACACCCCCTGTATGCACCTCCCCCACAGCCCTGGCTCCACACTGCTGGCGTCCAGCCCCTCAACCGTGTCTCCGCCCCCCAGAGCCATGATATTTCGCCCCCCCCCCATGCCTCTGGATCACAAGGGCCAGCCTCCTCCACCCACCAGGGGCCTCAAAACACCTTGCATCCCAATTCCCACTGACACCCCCCACGGCTCCTTCTCCCTGTGGCTGGCTCCCTCCATGGCCCTGGTGCCCTGCCAGGGGTCCCAAATATGGCTTTGGTGCCCTGCTGGGGGCCCCAACCCTCCACTTCCAAAGGCAAGGGAAGGGCAGGAGCACAGACCTGGGGCTCTGGGCTGACCCACCCTGTACCTGGGGGCGGAGCGGCCAGCCTAGGGACAGGGCGTGGGAGGACGGGAGCCCTGCCTCTGGGACAGCGTGCTTTGCCCCACGTACTCCCCCCTGCGCTCCAGAGCTCCCACAGCCCGATCATCCCTAGGCCTCACCTCCCCACAGAGCCTCCGCCCCCCCACTGCTGGCCCTGGCCCTGACCCTCTGCCATGTTTTCTGCACGGTGCAAGGCAGACACTGCTTTGGGGCTAGGCAAAGGGGCACCTTGCTACTGAAAGGCCCTAGGTGGCTGCCTGCTTTGTCTACCCCAAGCCGCCTTTTCACATTTGCATAGACATGGTATATGCTCTTTGATTTGTACTGATGCTCTGGACCTGGATGGAATTTTCCCTTAAGGGATGTTACACCAGACCTGTTTTAGTTTATAGAGATAGATCTCTGCTTTACCAGCTTTCGTAGGTTTGTTTTCTCAGTTTCATCTAAATACATCCTATACAATAACACTGAAGAACAATCACATCTGGCTTTAAAATACAATTTGCTTGTTTCATGTGGGGCACTGATGGACAAAAAATAACATAATGCTAAGTAGATACTAATTATGAACAATGAGTCATCAAGGTACATTGAGGGAAAAGTGGCTTGATTGATACAAAGTGCCTGAACTATAGGAAAAAAAATTGTTGCAAAGTCTTCTCCTCCCACCAGTGCATCTTCTTTTTATGTTCAGTGTTTTTCCCATTTTCCCCCCAAATGGCAGCCATGAGGAGTGGTCATCTTACATAACACTTCTACCCTTACTAGATGGAGCTAGATGCCATTAAATCGTTGACATTGCAGTCTTCAGCCCTTTTGTTTTGCATGGTATTTGAGAATTAGTTCTACATTATATTCAAAACTAGTGAATTTCTACCTCAGCTTAGCCACCTCACTCCTCCCCTATACCAACCATATTATCTGTGTTTCATTTTATGTCGCTTTGCAGTGCTATTTCCTACAAATTCTGCTCTCACATGAAGATTATCAATTTAGAGGGGCCCAAAGCAAAAATTGGGATCTCAGACTTTGGGGTGTTTGAAAATCAAATCTGATTTTTGTTTTTTGTAGTTGTTTTCTAGTTTGAGATAATGTCTCCATGGTGAAAAACATAAGGTGTTGAGAATGTTGGCATGTCATTTGCTATTGAAGTGAATTCTTGCACAGTGTATGACCACATTGTATGGATTTGAATCTAGATTCGGAGTTTTCCCACTATTTCAGTGTATTAGGAGGTAAATTTTTGGTTCAACCCATATTAAAAATAAGACCAACCACAAAGTTCAGCTCCAAATTCAGATTCAAAGGACTCTTGTGGATTTTTGGATAAATGTTTTGATTTGAGCCATCTCTAGTTTCATTGCTGGGTAATAAACTCCTTATTATGCAGTATTGTCTAGTACATCTGTATGATTGTCCTGGCCCTGCGCTCAAGCCAATAACTGAATATCTACTCAAGAGCAGGGAGATGCCTGTTGAACTTCTTTGCCAGCAAGTTGAGAGAGGAGTTAAACCTCCATCATCCACATACTGAGTAAATACCTGAACAATTGAACTAGAGAGGGATTCTCAGCCCATGCCTTCTGTCATGACTGTTTTATAGATGCAGAACAGCCTCAAGATGCTGCAAAGACTAGTCTGCCATCTTGGGTGGGACTGTGGAGGAGGGAAACTGAACTGGAGTCTGCCAAATCCCAGGTGGCACCTTCTGTTTGTGATCCCTGTCCAGGGATCCCATTCTGTGCGAGCTTGTTAGGTGCCTTCTGGAGGCCCCACAGATGGCAAGAGGGGAGGAAACACAGTGAGATTTCCCAGGTAACCTATAGCCAGTGGGTTTAGGCCATTACCTCTGCTGGGGCAGGGGTGTGTGTCCCTGCTTCTAGGGCAGCTTGGGAAAGCCATGCATATGGAGGGAGAAACACAAGGTCTGTAAAATCATGGATGGTGTGCAGAGGGCGAATAAGGATGTGTAGTTTACCACTTCATGTAATGCAAGAACTAGGATGGGGCATTTGAAGATGTTCAGACTATTAAATTTACCACTTTTCCCCCCACAACACCCAGTCGTACTTTGGATCGGTCACCAGTTGATGTTGTGAAAGTCAGAACTATAAGTGGGTTGAAAAAAAGGAGAAAGCTGATGGCAAATCAGGCCAGCAGTGGCTACTATTCAGGATTTTTGGATGCAGGACCATGCATCTCAGTGTGCCTGATGTTGCAAGTGATTGCCAGGGACAGATTGCTTGAGGCTTGC
>ML681982.1:8728699-8754045 GCA_007922195.1 Podocnemis expansa
GGGAGCATCTGAGGAAGTGGGATCTTCTCCCACGAAAGCTCATGCAAAAAATAAATCTGTTAGTCTTAAAGTGCCACACAACTGCTTGTTGTTTTTTTGCAACAAGTGGTACTGGGCGCCATTGGAAGACAGGTGACTGGGCTTGCTTGCTCACTGCTGTTTCTCACTCTGACCATTCTTATGTTGTGAACTTTCCCATCCATTTGATGAGAAGAAGGGCTTTGTAGAGGGCTCACAGACGGCCCTAATCATTAGGCTGCAGGCTAGGGGATGGAGGTGTCCTGAGGCTTATCTGTTGAAGCTGTTTTACTGAAGTGTTTTTTGGGAGTAGCAAAGGACATGGCTCCCTCTCTAACCTAGTGGGGTGTGTTTGCAGCCGGGCTGTGGGAATCACTGGGTCAAATTTCTTTGAGGCAGAGTAGGGGGAGTGTAGTGAGAGGATTAAAAAGCATTTTCTTGCAGATCCTGTGCATGACTTGCTTGCATTACTTCAGTCATGTGATCAGGCAGATCTTCCCTGCAGAAGCTGTTCCTTCTTAGTTAAAAACTGGGTGAGCATTTCTTCAGTCCTGCCAGCCCATCTCATCCATGGGACAGTGATTAGCTTGTGTACTTAGCATCTCGCTACTACAGGTTCAAGTATGGCCTTGTGAAGGCACCTTCTTGAGCATTATGCAGTGATGATAGAGTTGCCTGCCATTTTTGCCTCTGGAATCTATTCACATTAAGGAAATGTGACTTGGTCCACCTTGCGCTAGCTACAGCTTGTGTAGTCTAGTGAAGAACAGCTGCACCTGAGCTATGGCATTTGCAGGTTCAAAGTGTCTCTGGTGCCATTCTTCACATCTAGCAATGGGGGAGGGGGCTGCTGTCTTGTGTGTTGATTCCATTTCACTTTACTTAAATGTGATGTGAGGAAAGGCTGGCCTGCAAGTTCCTGTGTGATCTAGTGTTTAGGTAGTGACCCTGGCCTGTTTGAACATGCCTTGGTGGAACGGCTTTCACCATTGTGTTGTAGCCCTGTGGGCTCCCTCCTTCTTTCTTGCCCATTGAAGTTGTTCACTTTAGTTAAATGTGCTTTGCACAAGGCCAAAAACTGGCTTACTCTCTAGTCAAGTGGTTGGGCTACTCATCTAAGTTGCTAGAAAGCTGGGTTACAAATCTCCCTGCTGCCTGCTCTGCAGAGGTCTACACTGGGATTTCCAGCCTCTGTGGTACCTGTCCTTTATGGTGGTCCAGCCTTCTCTGGGCCCCCTGTCTTTCTCAAGAGCCACTGCCTTCTTAGAAACGGTAGGAGGATCTAACCAGGCTTACCTGCCAGTGACTCTCTCTTAGGAGTTTGGGGCCCCCATCTCATGTCCCTCAATGGCAAAGAGGAACGTCCTAGGGCCGTCACAGACTAGGTGTGTGTGGTGTTTTGGTGTAAATCACATTAACTCTTTATGAAGATGAAGCAACATTTTCAGATGCCCTTTGCCACGCAAGAAGGGCTGTCATCTTTTCCCAGGCTAGGAGCCCAGCCACTGGGTAGGTGGAAGATTTGAGCCAGACTCAGCCACACCTTAGGCAAGCCCTGTAACCCCCATGGCACAGAGCACTCTATAGGACTGCTTGGTTCCAGTTTATAAGGAGTTGAAAAGAAGCAGATTCAACAGAAAAGGGTCAGGCTGCTGCTCAAGGAGCAGGATTTGAACTAGCAGTCATTTGGGATGCAGCTAAACCACAGAGCTAGAGAGAACTGTGGGTATTGCATGGTACCCAGTTCCCATTTAGGTATGGTATCACAGTGGCTCATCTTCAAGAGGAAATGCTGAGGGAGCCAGCACTTTGGAATAAGCGTTAGCCCAGGGCTTAGGCCATTCACTTAACAGAAGAGAGACTGAGGTTCAGGTCCCATTTCAGCAAGCATACATAAGGCTTGAACTGGCCACCAGCATAAACTGCTGGACCACACAGGGACCTGTGGGGGTCCTCTGGCTGAATAGCTCTATAATGCAAGTGAAGCAGCTTCAGCTGAAAAAAGCAAAAGAGCCCATGCCCCAGGATCCTAACACTGCTCCTAGCCCAGCACCAAGGCTGGTCACTGGAGATATAAGAAATCAAACTTCTAATCCCTCCTCAGCAAAAGCAAAGAAAGGGATGGGATTTAAGCCCCCCAAGCACCTCCTTAACAGCTATTCTCCCCAATCAGTAGTCTACTGCAACTCACCTGCCTAAGGCCCTGCCTCAGTGTTTAGGTCATGAAAGTGACACAGTCAAAAAGGTCAAGAGGCCCACTGGGCCTCTCAGGCAGTGTTGGTCCAAGGTTTTTTGGCATCTCAGGTGAACTATGACTTTGGTGCCCCCTTCCCCCATGTTATAGGAGATGATCTATTAATATTTTTCAAATAGAGAAAAAATTCACTTTCACCTATTTTGGCACCCCTTAATGCTTGGCACCCTAGGCAAGCACCTACTTCACCTATATGGTTGAGCCAGCCCTGGATCTACAGTTTCCTTGTGCAACCTACCAATTCCCCATTTTTGCCCTCAAAGAGGTTCCTGCTGCACCACTGTCTATTGATACACCATTTTTAAACATGCCGCATTCCATATATTATGCAACAAACAAAGAGCAAAGGATGTGATGAAACAAATCCCACAAAAGTTTATGATATGGTCGCACATCACATTCTTATTAATGAACTGGGGAGGTACAAACTAGATGAAGCTATTAGAAGATGGGTGAAAAACTGGTTGGATACCGCTCCTAGAGAGTAGTTATCAATGGTTCACATTCAGGCTGGAAGGACATAATGAGCTGGGTGCTGTGGGGATCTGGCCTGGGTCCAGTTTTGTTCAACATTGTTATCAATGACTTAGATGATGGCATAGAGAGAAAACTTAAAAGTTTGCAGATGATACCAACCTGGGAGGAGTTGAGAGTGCTTTGAAGGATATGATCACAGTTCAAAATTATTTGGACAAATTGGTGAAATGGTCTGAGATACATAAAATGAAATTCAATAAAGATAAGTGCCAAGTACTCCACTTAGAGGGGAACAACCCATTGCACATTTACAAAATGGGCGATGACTGCCTAGGGAGGAGTACTGCAGAAAGGGATCTGGGTGTAATAGTGGATCACAAGCTAAATATGAGTCAGCAGCATAACACTGTTACAAAAAAAGCAAATGCCATTTTGGGGTATATTAACAGCAGTGCTGAGAGTAATACATGAGAAGTGATTCTTCCACTCTACTCTTCACTGATTAGGCCTCAACTTGAGTACTCTGTCCAGTTTTTGGTGCCTTATTTCAAAAAAGATGTGTAGAAACTTCAGAAAGTCCACAGCAGGTCAACAAAAATGATTAGAGGTCTGGAACATTTGACCTATGAGGGAAGATTGAAAGAGCTGTTTGTTTAGCCTAGAGAAAAGGAGACTGAGAGCAGATATGATAACAGTTTTCAAACATCTAAAAGGTTGTTATGAGGAAAAGAAGAAAAATTATTCTCCTTAATCAGAAGCAATGGGCTTAAATTACAGCAAGGGAGGTTCAGCCTAGATGTTAGGAAAAATTCCTAATTGTCAGAGTGATTAAACACTGGAATAAGTTGCCTTAGCAGATTGTGGAATCTCCTACACTGGAGGTTTTTAAGAGCAGGTTAGACAAACACTTGCCAGGGATGGTTTAACAGGAGTACTTGGTCCTACCATGAGTGCAGGGAACTGGACTCAATGACCTGTCATGGTCCCTTCAAGTTTCTATGATTCTATGATGCCTTTAAAACTGAGACTGAGCAAAAGTGTTAATTTAAAAGTAAAACTGAGTTTAATTACTGCTTTTCTTAAATTGTAGTTTATTTTTGTGCTTCAGTGGCAGTTTTGAGAAAAAAAATCAGCTATGTGGAAACCAAAACTGTATGTTCTTTACAATTTTGGCATGCTGTAAAAGTTAACTAATCTATCATTTTAACTTGAATTTTTACTTTGGCTTCCAGTCACTTAGAAAATTAAAAGCAAAGGAAATCAAGGGCTAGGCTCAGAAAATGAGGCATGTGGTGGGGCTGTCTTCCTCATTACTTTGAGCCCAGTGATTAGGGCACTCCAAATCCTGACATGGAACAAGCATTTGAACTTTGGTCACCCATATTATAAAAGCATGCTGTTAAGTCCCAGAACTACAAGGGGTGCTGGGGAACAGGTCAGGCTGAATCTCTCTTCTTGAAGCTGTTCCACTGTGTATAAAAAATTACATAGGCATAGAAGCAAGGACTCGAGCTCAACTCTCTCCCATTGTAGATGAGTCTGCAAACAATGGGTCCAATAGAGTCAGTTTCATTCATTTACTTTCTTTGGTACAGTGACTATTCAAGTATTATAGAGAAATTGGAACAGCTTCAACAGGAAATAGTTTTTGCCTAGAATATCACATGTCCAGTGGTGATTTGAGGTGGGTTAGGGGACTCTGAGGTAATTTGAGGAACCCAAATACTTTTTTCCACATCAGGCAGATACAGGAAATGAAACTTGGCCTCTTGTATCCTAGATGAGGGCACTAGGTTGATGGTATAAAGTAGCAGCTGCTACCTTCTCCCCTGCTTTCTGAATGGCACCTAAGCTACTTGAGACACCAGTCCTCCCCTATGGCCAAAACAATTTAGTATCTGTGTCATAAATAGTTTTAAGTTGACCAAAATTGCTTTTTTTGTTGTTTTTGTTGTCAATAAATTATTTCTGAAAAATTTCACCCAGGTCTGATTAAATGTCTTGGATAAATATACAGCTAAAGATGTTCTCAAAGTAATATAGCGTTATGTTCAGAGGACTGACTTGTGAGTCAGGTGAGCTGGTGTTTTTAATCCCAGTTCTGCCATTTACCTGCCTTGGGTAAGATGCTCTGCCTTTCCCACACTTCATCTGCCTTGTCCATCTAGAATGTAGATAGGATGAATGTCTCTTTGGGACAAAGGACAGTTTCTTAAGTTTATATAATACCTAAAACAATGATGCCCCTGCTTCAGCTGGGGCACTACCAGAACGGAAATAATTAATAATTTCAAGGTGCATCAGAAAAATAGCAGAAAGGCATGGAATTTATGATCTCTGCTGTATTTACTCTGACTCTTGTGTCTGCCAAGTGGTGTCAAGATGCTACAGTGAATTCAACCAGTTAATGTAATGTGGAGAATGGCCTTGATGTAACAAATAGTCATCATTAGAACTAAGTCTCAAACTAGGAAGCTTATGATTCAAAGCCAGCTGTTCTCCCCATTGTGGAGGGGGGGGAGAGCCTCCCTTTGTCAGGGCTGGTATGTGACATGCTAAACTTGGGTCAGCTGAAAGTCTGTTGACGAAGGCTTACCCCCACCATTTTTTTCCATGTTTCTTTGTTAGACTGTTGTGTGACTTCAGTACCTGTGTTTGTGGTAAGACTCTTCTTTCAAAGTCTAAATGAGGTAATTGTATCATGGAAGGAGGTAATTTGGCAGAAAAGCAAATGCCTGCTGTCTTCTTGCGAGGTGGGTTGCTGGCTGAGTGCTCCCAAGTGAACATGGGGAGGAGGAGGGAGAGAGAGGCAGAGGGAGGAATCATTCTGTGATATTTCTGTCCTTTAAGACAGTTGGGGATGATTCAGATTTTTTTCTGCACTTCTGAAGTTGTCAGTCCACAGCAGGAGAGTGGGGAAGGGGCACCCCAGGAAATCAAACCAAACTCAATTATCTATCTGCTGACAATGACAAAACCATTTCATTCTTCAGCTCTTCACAGAATGTGAGGGGGGAAAAAAATTAAAAGCGTGAACATTTTTAATGAGTGCAATTATTGAATCATCAGTCACACAGTCCATCTGCTTTAGAGTGTTCCAGTGACTAGAGAAATACTAAAATACTGCATTGCCTTTTTGCATTCATATAATCACATAAATGTTCTTTAAGGAAGAGCTAATGATATTCATATATCATGTCCATCTCTTTCAGTAACTCAAAGCTCTTTTTTTTCCTTCACTTTATTAATTACTAATTTTGCATTTTGACACCAACTCAGAGGAAATACCGTGGCAAAAGCATAGGTAATGGTCCTGCGACTTTAAATACAGACACACATAATATTCAGTGGAAGAGAGAAATTTTGCATTAGTTTATCTCAAAGGTACCATTTAGCCTGGAGTTTTGTGAACAAAATGAACTTTATACTGCAGTAAAAAAGGACCACATTTTAAATTCCTGTCCCCAGTACTATCAATCCACTTGGTGCACAGGTCTGGCTGTGACAGTGTCTCAGTGAAGAGCTAAACCTTACTCAATAGACTTAGAAAGAAACCTTTGCAGGTAGTCAGAAGAGATGGTGGGGGGTGGGGGGGGAGGAGGATCTGACAAATAGCTGAACCTGATGAATTGTGACAGAACTATAAATCTGGTTTTGTGCTGGTATCCTAAAATCCATCCCAGAATGGCAGAGATGTAGAGATTTGGATCTTGAAACACTAACAGGCTTTGCTGTGTATTAACACATTATTATGTTGGGATTTGTGCAACAAGCATGTGGCTGAATAAAGGGGAGAAAGATTTGATACACGCTATGTTGGCTGGGATTGCAAACAAATACAACATGAAGTACAAGTTTGCGTTAGATAGGTCACGTCTGACTCTCTCTACGATACCCATCTAAGAATTGCCCAAATTCAGTAATATGCATATGTGTGGTCTGAGAAACCAATAATACAACAAGCAGCAATGTCAATATAATGCTAAGGTTTTATCTTAAAAAAAAATCTTTCATTCAGAGCCAGTAAATGGTATCAGGGAACAGTTCTTTTTCTATAGATAATATGACAAAAGCAGCCAAATTGCTGACTTTGTTCTCAAATCTGTAAATCCCATTTCTTGTAGCATTGCACAGTCTTGTCATAGGATATGTAATTGACAGCAGCTGAAGCCAAATTAATGGCCCCAAAAAATTAAAAATTTTGAGTTGTGTCTCTAACAGCAGTCGTGACATTCAAGCTAAAACCATCATGACTGTATGTATGCTGAGGAAACCCTATTATGTGTTGTCTGAGATAAGGTGAGTTATTGTTTTCATTGTTATAGTATCATACTTGCTCTATGAAATAATTATTATATTTTCAAATTGTATGTTTTATCTAGGAAACTGAGATCAAAGAGGCAAACAGTCAGCTCTAATGTTATAGGTAGCATGCAAGCTGTGGCTATTTAATATGCTCCTAATTTTTTCTCCCCTCCCTCCCAGTTAATGCTTGATGGGGCTACAGCAACCATTTTTGCTATCAGCATGGAAAAGTGTTAAGTAAAGTAAGTAAATAAATAAGGTATTCCTAATATTGTTCTGTTTAGAGAAATACTGGATTATTTTGCTTCTCAGTTCCAAATGTGTATACTGACTCTTCCATGGAGCTGTGAAAAAAATATGACCCCAGTTTTACAGACTTACACCTCAATGGTAATCTAATAGTAATCAGTAATATCCTTCTCAGAGAAAGTAATCATCAGTATATGGCAGATTACTTCTGAAACTAATGAGTGGTAATAGGTTAATTCTCCTCTGAAACTTTATCAGCAGTGTCTCAGGGCAGCCCATAAATGGATATGGACTGTGTTAAGGACTCTCCAGAAGATTTGCCCTTATCCCCTTTGCAAACAAAGGTCTGGATTTTGCCAATATCTACCAGAACAAATAACTTTAAAAGTGAGATTAGAACTTAGAATCACAGGGTTGGAAGGGACCTCATGAGATTGTTATGCCCAAGAGTGATGTAAGACGATAAATTACTGTGAAAGGGAGAAAAGTGAGATTGCACAGAGGTCAGATGTGCAAAAGCAGGTTTGAGGATCTCAAGACTGAAGAGCACAGAGTGCCCAGGCCTAAACTAAACATTTCCAAATGACTGCTGAACTTGGGCTAGGTGTTGATAAAATGGCTAATTTTTTTTTCAGGTATTAAATGATCTTGACATGAAATCAAAACAAAAGTAAAAATGGTGACTGAACTTTGAGATTTTGAGGATCATTTGGACTCAGTAAGATGTGTGAATCTGGGATCTCCAAAACCAATGCAAAATTGAATGACTGCAAAGCAAAAGCACCATTTCTCATAGCTTATGTAGGGAGTCTCCGACAAAACTGTTTGTTATTCTTTTTAATATTTATACTGTTATTCTTATTTAATATTTATATTGTGGATCAGCTTAGACCATACAGTAGTCACTACTGTATCAATGTATAGGTCATTATGACCCCTGGACTAAAGGCATTACAAATTCAATGATGAGACATTCATAGATGAAACAAACAAGCCAATAGCCAGGTAAATGACGTAGAAGTAATAACAGGGATGGAATCCTAACTCCATTGAAATCAGTTTCAAAATACCAATTGATTTTAATGGGGGCAGCATTTTACTTAGGAGCTTTGTAGCATAGGGTAGACATGAACACAACTAACAAATTTGGCAAGTCAATTGGGATCAGCAATTAGAGAAATCATAACTCACCCCGACTTTGCCATTTTCAGACACTACTTTCTGTAGTCATCATTGCAAAAGTAGTTTGTAAGAACTTGAATATTGGTCAGAGTTCTTAACTTTCATCCTAAAAGTTGAGTACATCAGAGCAAATTCAGCACTGGAATAAATGGACACAAGTCTCATTGATAGCAGGGCTCAGTTTGATCCACTATGAAACTAGGAGTTGACAAGAAATAAAGAGAAAAAAAAAACCTATCATAAAAATCACTTGTTATCCAAAGCTAAGTTCTAGGAATTGCCTATGGTAAAAGTCGTTTACAAAGTACAGTGACAACCAATTTAGAGGGGCTTATTGCTACAGTAAACTTTAATACCTGCAATATTTTCAACAGACATTGGTGTTCTAGCACATCTTAGACAGTCCTCATAGAAAAAATGGTCAAAATGTACTGGTACTGAGGAAACCGAGACTGGATACATGTTAAAATGTGTTTAATCTTTCCCATCTTTATCTAATTATTGAACTCCTGTTTTGGTTATTTTGTAAGTAACAAAGTAGAACCTCTAATTCAACAGTGCCATACCAATCAGTTTAACTGTGCAGTAATACTAATGGAAATGGGGGAGTAGAAAGAGAGAGTCTGTGAGAGAGAGAGAAAACACATAATGGTTTCTTTGAACTGTAAGGAAAGGAGTAGAGAACGTTAACAAAGAATGTAATTTAATACCTAATCAATTTACTGATTGGATTTTCCATGAGATTAACTTTGAGTTCAGAATGAATTGCACTGATCTCAGAAACAGCTATAATGACCACCACTAGTATGAGGCTGCAGTGGTATAAAAATGATAATGTCAGATATTTTAAACAGCTACTATAGTTAATTAAATGTGCTCAGATAACAGTGCAGGTCAGACATAAACCCACAAAAGCAGGGAAATTCTGAGGTAAGGCTGCCAGAAAGTCTGTGAGTTAGCCTGTTGTGCTTACATATTGCAATCTTTTATGTGGGCTCCCAGAGCAGTGGATTATTGTACATACCAAAGGGGTGAAACATGCCCTCAGATAAATATGCAAAATTCCCTTTGATTTACCTTAAATCCATAGATTTAGCTTTATAAAATACCTGAAGGGGAGTTTAAAATTAAAAACAAACAAACAAACACACAAAAACCAATATATCTGGGTTGTGTGGGAGCTGTGTTCAGGACAGGAAGAAGGGCAGGAAAAAGTGACTTGATGTTCCATCTGACATCATTCTGGCTGCCAGCTACACCTATGTCCTGGCCAGGTCATGGAAATACGCTTCACCTGGGTCTTTAGGCAGTGACTCCATGCTGTAACCAGCAGCAGGGGAGCCAAGGGCCACTTTGAGAGCCCCTGAGGGCCACTTTTGACCCCCAGAACACAAGTTGAGAACCACTGCTTTAACCTGTACTGGCTATTTCCACACATACATCGTTATTTCAAAATGAGTTATTTCGAATAAGTTAATTCGAATTAAGAAAATGTTAATTCGGATTAAGGGAAAGCCTGCTGTCGAAATGGCTGTTATTTTGAAATAAGGCCATTTGTACATGTTGTTTTGAAACAGTTGTTTCAAAACAATGGTGTTGTTTCAAAACAACATGTCCAAACGGCATTATTTTGAAATAACCATTTCGAAATAACAGCCGTTTCGAAATGAATGGGGTTTTAAGCTGTTTCAAAATGACGGTTCTCATTTTGAAATGACAGAGCCCATCATTTCAAAATAAGAAAATGTGTGGACCTAATCTTTTTTTATTTCGAAATAATCAGTGTTATTTCAAAATAAAAGAGATGCATGGACATACCCACTGTAGTTTTTAACATCTAATTGACTTTGTTTCTTTACAATATTAGCTTCCATTCAAAGAGTGTGGCACCATCCCACATGAATGAGATTTACAACGATGAGGCAGCAGATGACACTGCTCTTGCATTATAGAATGCAAAACAATCCTGGTGAGGTCCTGACTCAGATGAGTACCTTGACTCCTACAGACATACTTAGCACTTCTTCTCGGTTATGCTATTCTTTTTGAGCTCATCCTTGTTAACACATAGATCATAAACAGATTAATTATGGAACATTAAGCTAAAATATTTGACCTCAGAATTTTATGTTTAGTTTTGTTCTTAGCGTATCCTCTTATTAGTAAAAGTTTGAAAGACTTGGAATATCTGCAATCTTGTTTGCTAGTTTTTTACTTTACCATGTAGCATTTCTCAAAGCAGTATCAATCAGTCCAGCCCAAAAGATACAATGATTTCTCAACTCCAGTCTTTTGTTGTTGACTTGATTTTAGGTATGATATCTAAGAACTGTGTGGGCTTCTTTTCATTTCTATTTCAAAGAGCTTCTGGGTTCCCTGGTTGTCCATCTCAAGAGTGGAGAAGGTCCAGGAGATTGTAGAAGGGGTGCTTACAGCCCGATTTCTGAGGTCTTCAGCCACAGGTTACAGACAAACCACAGTATTTTTACAGTTCCCACGTGGCAAATATAAAAATTAGAAACTCAGAAAGACATCTGGTGTGTCTACACTGGAGCCTTAAGTTGACTTAACCTCCCTTAAGTTGACTTAAGGAAAGACATGTCCACATTGGACTTTTGTTAAGTCAACTGAAACACTTGCTTGAGTTGACTTAATAACTCCAGGCCTAAAAGTCAACTTAAACATTAAAGTTAACTTTATTAAGTCTACTTAACACATTGTAGATAGGGTTGTTTACACTGTAGGCTTTGTTAAATCAACTTAACAAACTCAACTTAACAGAGCCCTCCAGTGTGGACATAGACTTTAAGTAGACTTTGTTAAGTTGACTTAATTTTTAAGTCAACTTTGTTAAGTCAACTTAAAGTCAACCTTGTTAAGTCAACTTACCTGAGCCCTCTAGCGTAGACATAGCCATCCAGACTACAAATAAGCTAGAGGAGAATTACTAGCCGGGTAAATGTTTTCTGCCCTTTACCACAAGTTCTGAGTGAATTCACTTAGGCTATGTCTACACTAGAGGGCTCAGGTAAGTCAATTTAATAAGATCGACTTAATGTACTCCAGATGTGGCCTTGGAGTTGCTTAAGTCAACTTAAGCCTCCAGTGTAGACATGCCCTTAGTGTTTAAACAGAAATCATGTGAAGTACATTTATTTACAAGCTAATATAAACTGTGAAACATCCCCTAAAAGTATAGATGTGAAGTCATGTATAACTTCAGTGTTGCTACTATTCTGAAACCAATTAACTCTGGGCATGTTTTTCTTCAGAGATCCAAGAGATGAGAAAATCCCCAACACAACTCTGAGAGTAAGCATCCCTAATAGTAGATATCACTTGATCAAATGTGAGGTGCTGAAATAGTGTTTGTAGGAAATAAAAGGAGGAGATAGAAGAATAATGGAGACAGTAACAGAAGAATGGTTTTGTGGTTAGTCTGGAGTCTGGGGAAATCTAGGGTCAGTTCCTGCTTGGCTAAAAACTTCCTGTATAGTCTTGAGCAAGTCATTAAGGCACATTAACAAAAGCACTTATTTATTCTGGATGCTTTTGAGAAAAAGAAAACATATCCAATATAGATTCATTTACAGTATAGATGCATATATAGTATTGATGCATTTTCAGCTGGGTCGGAAACAAAACTGAGTCAATATGGTGGAAAGACTCAGAAAGGCTGTTCTTAAAGGGAGCAGCTACAGGGAAGAAGGCTCTTGCACCAACATGGTCAAACTGTGTAGAGGGATAGAAAAGAGACGGTGTGAAGTTTCACATTGCCAAGTTGAAAATGGGACAAATTCATGAACTAAATGGAAAACAAAAAAGAAGAGTATTAGGAATATCAGAAATAAATTCTATTAATAAAAGAACATAGCAAATGGGAGGAGAGGAAAAAAATTAAAAATAAGAAGAAAAGTTGGGAGCTGACTTTCACATTTAAAGCCAGTAAAACATTAAATAAAATAACTTATTCATTCATGGTTCATGATGTTAAGTTATGTAAATACATATGCAAATTAGCCAGGGCCTTACAGTTCCTGAGATGATGTTTGTGTGGCCCTTGATGCCATAGGGAATAAGTACTACTGGTTTAAGTCAAAAATGATATATGATCATTTTGGAAGTTCTGAGTCCACGTGTTATTCTAATGGATAAACAGGGGTCTGGATTAACACAAATTAGGTGTTTAGAATTCAAGTATCTGGTAGAGAGCTATACAGAATACAGGCTTTGCTCAGTTATATTATTCTATGAATAGCTGCCTAGGAGATAAAGCACACAAGCCTAATTCTTTTAAACAGAATGGCATGTCGTTTAGGCAAACCTCCATGCATGCTGCATGGCATTATCTCTGCATGACACATATTGATGAGGACTGCAAAATGACTCAACTTCCTGGAGTCTTTGTGTTTTGAACATTGTTGATAAGAACACCGTGGTTTGGCTTGACTGGATTTCGTATGCCACATAAAACCTCTGCAAGTTACTTTGCAAGTGTTGCTCATTTCAGTTCATGACTGGAAACATGGACAAGCTCTGGGTACAAGGCATAAATGAAGTGATCCTAGCAAGTGTAACTTTAACTAGATAACAGTTTACTTTGATTCTCTGTTATGTTGGGGATTTTGAGGTGAATCTACTCTTTTGTATACTTAAAATATAGATGCATTCTTTTATTCTGTTTTGATGTGAGAGCAGTTCAGAATTGCCTCAGGTTATGCTTTTGAAATCTCTGTGATACCACCCAGCTAGAATTATGTGCACATATTTTCTAAACTCTACCAGGAAAATATCTGAATTCTCTATGAATTTATCATATAGTATCTTTGCAAAATTATATAATATATCCTTTTTCTTAAGCTATTTATCTCCCTATACTCATCTGCTAGAGTGCTTAATGCCTTTAAAATATCATTTATTGTGGCCAATGCAACTGCAATATGCAATAATATAGAGATATGGATGATAAAGATATAAAAAATTTCCCACAGATTTACCACATTTTCCAGAGCAGAGAACATTTCATTTTTCTGGAGAATCTTTTTACATGTTCTAGGACGCTGTTTTGTGAGGACCAGATTTTGTCCTCAGTTATGTATGGGCGGATCAGACCTCATTGAACTGGGAAAATTTGTTTCTAATTATTTAGCTAATTGACTTTTCTGGTTCCCATACTAAAACATTAGTACTCCACAAATCTTTAGGCTGATTTAGATCACTTGCCATTTTCCTCATATGCAATTCCATTTTTAATGTTGCTGAGGGTATAAATGCTGATAAATGTTTCTCCCCAGCTACACACAGATGGATCCTTAAAAATGCTCAGTGCCAAGTACTCTCAGTGACTCAGCTGGGAAACTAAAGCCCCAAATAAGTCTCACAATAAAGCCTTTACATAGTTTTCACCACTCTACTGGCTCTCTGGACTGAGTGCTGCAAAATACCAATCACTTTGGCCCTGATCTAGCAAACATATGAGTATCCCTACTGAACTAACTGTTCATATGCTTCTCAATTAAATGGTTTACTCAATCAGTGCTCAGTGCTTCACAAGACTGAGCTCTTTGGGTATGTCCACACACAATCTTTAAATCGAAATAAAGCAGATTATTTCAATTTAAAAGATTGCATGTCCACACTGTGTTTCTTTATATCAAGATAAGGGGCTCCCTTATCTTGCAATAAGGAAAGTCATTTTGATATACTAAAACCTAGTATTATATTGAAATGATGGTTAAATCAAAACTGTTATTTCAAAATAACACTGTGTGGATGTGTTATTTCAATTTACCTATTATTTCGATTTAACACTTTTACCCTTATCCTTCCCAGAGTGCTATCCTTTTCCTATATATTGGGTGAGGGCATGACCCTTCTAGGAGGCCATCTTGCCACACCTCCCATGGTGCCCCTTTCCTAAATTGAACTAGCAAGTCCTGTCCATGGACATGCTAGTTCAATTTGAATTTCAAGTGGGGATCTGTTAAACTCATTTAATAATTTATATCAATTTTATTAAATCAATTTAATTTAAATTGATTTAACTGCCTTAGTGTGGACATAGCCTTTATGATTACTTCATGCATAATGGGGCCTCTCCCCTCCAAATTCCCCATGTGAGTGGTTCAGTCCTATGCACCATGACTTTCATTCAAAAGCTTTAAAATGACAAATATAAGGAGAGTCTTGTTACCCAATGAATTTCTTTGAGCATAAGCTTTCATGGGCTGCAGCCCACTTTGTCAGATGCAGCTGATGAAATAGGCTGCAGCCCACAAAATTTTATGCCAGAAAAAATTTGTTAGTCTTTAAGTTGCCACAGGGCTCTTGTTGTTTTTGCTGTGGACAGACTAACACAGATGACCATCAGGAACTTTAAATGATGGGCATTCTGGGATGTTGCAAGATAAACAGTATACTTAAAACAAATGCAAGGACATCTATGGGGCACAAGTCATTGGTGAAGGAGCAAGGTGAAGATAAGATCCCAAGAAACGTCAGCAGCTCTGTGTTAAAGCTCGATCTTGTAGGTTAGTAAATGGAGGGTTATGCTTCAACAACAGAGAAGTCTGTATTTTAGTCCCACTCCTACTAGCATTAGTTAAGACTTAACAGAATAAAACAGTTCCACTGGGTCCCAAAATAGTCCCAAAATTGTGTGTGTCCAATGCGTGTCATCACTACTGAGGAAAATGGTGAGCTTTCTGTAATTCCTTAAACACAGCACACTGTATGTATTGTTCATCTGTCTAGGGCTGGCCCTAGGGTAGGGCAAGAGGGCAGCCGCCCAGGCCCCTGCACTTTGGGGGGCCCCATAGGGCCGCATCGCTGCCCTCCTCCCATGCCAGAGACTGAGCAAGCTGGCCAAAAGTGGCAGCCTGGTTCACAGGGCCGTCTCTACTGTAAGCCCCGAGGAGTGGCTTGGGGTGAAAGTTGCTTAAGACAGTAGATCAGCATTGCAACAAAGGTGAGTCATTAGGACTAACAATGAGGTGCTAATTGTTCAAACAACCTCTATGCCTCCTCTCTGAGTCAGTATCTCTTTGGGCTTCTCTCATTCATATGAAAAGGACTGAGGTCACTGGCAAGCAACCTTTGTGCCTTTTTATCAATAGACCCAATGAAGAAAAGAAAAAACTGTGAACACCACCTTACCCCACCATTTCTGGGATATGGGGATTGCAGTTATTTTTGCAAATTAGGACTTGCCTCTTTTTTTCAGTGGGTTGAGAATTCCCTTGCTTGCAACAAAAGTTATAACTTGTAGATTTTAATAAAAACTCCAGAGATTTTTTTGACTGATAATTAAAAAGAGAAGAGAAAACAAACTGTTCTAGTAGGAGCCTGTGTTACAAAGTATGGTATTTTTTCTAAAATTAGAAAGCCTAAGTAACAGAATAAAATCCAACTCAGAGATGTATCTGCTAGAAGGAGAAGTTATAACAAGGTCCTAATCTGAAGGTGGGGGGGAGTGAATAACCCCATTGTGTTGCTGCCTTATGCACACTGCCAGGGGGTCACCAGGCCAAGCAGAGCAGGCTAGCACCCCTTCAATCACAATATTCTGGACAATTGTGTGTTCATGGAAACTCATGCAGACTCAGGGAGCAGATGAAGAGCAGAGGTGAAAGTGGAACCCAGAGGGGCTGCTTCAGTTCCTAGGATTTGGCAGTGGAGAAGAGAGCAGGACCTGAAGGGACTTGGACAGGCTCAGCAGCTGAAAGGATCTTCCAGGACCTTTCTTTCCAGCCTGGCATTAGCTCTCTTCCCCTTCCTCTGTCTCAGCATTTCCATCTCATTTCTCCACCTACTCACCCCCCCATTTGCAAGGAGCACCCATACACACACACACTGCAGGCTACTACATGCAGTTTTAGAGACTTGACATACTTCCTGATTTGAGAGAGGAATATGGCATGTGGCATCACCCTCTGCATGTTCCAGGTAAGTGATCTCAAATTAGATGTGTAGATTTCAGGGATGCAATAGAAGCCTCAGGAGAAAGGATGAAAGCCATGAGGAATTGCCACCCCCCCCCCATCCCCCACTCCCAGATCCATAGTTACTGTTCAATTTTCTGGCAGTGGCTGCTTTTTCTCAGTGGAGGGTCATTGCATGGCACCGGTGTCCGGAGCTAGATCCTGAGGAAAAATGTTTGACAACCACTGGCTTAAGGGTGACTGAGAAGCCAGAGCCTGCACTCCTGTTCTGCCACTTTTGGCCAGCTTGCCTGGTCCCTGGCATGGGACAGCAGGCGCAGAGGCCTGCCCTTCCCCTGGGCCAGCTGGCCTCATCCACCCCAGTGCCTGGGGAGAGGTGAGTAGGGGCCCTGAAGAGGACACATTTACAATTGCCCGCATGGCTGCTTTCGCTTGGCGGTTCCTTGAACTCAATAGATGCTGTGAATTCTGACGCAGGGTAATGTGTAAACTGATATGAATGAATTGTGTATGTTCTGCCTGATGGTGAAACCAGCAGAAGATTGGGATGAACATACCAAAGCTGTGCCTGGAATGATACTGAACAGCATCTATTATTGTATAGCTATCTGCATAAATAGCTCCCATCTGAATCTCTTGTGGAATATGATAGACAGTTTTTCCAAGCACTTCACAGCCTCTGAGGACTTGTCATACATTTCTTGGCATGCATTGTGAAAATACATATAATTCTACCTACAACTGTGTCTCATCTGACAGAGAAATAAAACCTCCACCATGAGGTTGTGGCATAAGAATTTTCTGGGCAACTCTTGTTACATTAAGAAATTGTAAAAACTTGTCTTCAGTCTACTGTTAATGCTGACTTTCCATCTGAGAGCAGAAGCAGAGCCTTTGACTTACATTTTAGCAGAAACTCTTTTTATTATGTCCTGAGGCCATGTAAATTTGATTCATATTTATAACTGGCAACAGTGGCCACTGAATTTGACATCATTTGCCTGAAGGGGATAATAAAGTTTTATGAGTTTTTGCCAATATTTGCTTACTTGCAGATGTGATTAGACAGGGGCAAGTGCTTTCTTAGTACTGAGACTCTGTTGGGGAAAAACAATACTTTGAAGCTTACAGCATATTAATAAAGGAAAAGCTTATAGAGATTTATGTAGTTTGAAAAGGAGTGTTTAAAATGTCAAGATTAAAAGTCCATACTCGAAAGGCGCTTTCTTGGTGCACAGACTAAGATATAAGCCATTCTCAATAAACCCAATGGCTGATCACAACCCCCAGGGGGTTATATCTGCTTTCTTTGTATATATCATTTGCTTCAGTGGAGCCATTGGTTCTGACATTCTCACCCCACAAAGGAATAATAATATATATGTGCTTGCCAGCATTTGTGTGTTTATAGAAATGACCAGACAAGGACAAATTCTCCCTCCCATCCCCCCAGCTTTGTGCAGTTGAACACCACTGAGGGGAAAGCAGAGCCCTAAAGGCTGCCAGTCAACTAGAGAATGTGGAAGCACTCATGTAAGAACAACTCACAGGCAAGTTTAGTTGCCCGACTTCTAGTTTTCAATGAAAAAAATCATACTGTACTGTAATGGATTGGCCATGTTCGTTGGCAACAACATCACTCAGCCTGCAGGGCAGGATCTTGATGGAAGTGTAATTCCATTTCTCTGCTGCAGGTGCTTTGCCCCCCCAGATATGAGAGTCATTCTCTGCAGCATGAGGACCTAGGCTGTGGGCTGAGCCACCCTCAGAGGATCACCTTTGGGTTATGCAAGCCAGTACGGAAGGCTTGGGTAGGATTTTTATTGTTTCACTTTCCTTTTTGAATGAAACTAAGCCCCATTAAGGGATTATGATTAGACCCAGTTTGTTTGGAGCAGAGAAGGCAAACTGCCATATGTGTATGTTGAGCAAGACTCATACTGGAAAAAGGAAGGAAACTTCTTCCTGTAAGGCTCAGTTCCTGTGAGTAAAATTCATTTATTCAGATTCTGCTCTTTGGATCTGAATCATACTTAACTGTAAATTGTGCTCCAAGTTCTTTTTACCAGCTAACCACCCTGCTTGATGTGATTTTTGACTTTTTCCTGTTGACCTGCCTGTTTTATTGGGATATTTAAGGGCATTTTGCACTATTTTCTTAATCCCCATCCTCCAGTATCTACCCATTCCATTCATTGCCTTGTTGTTCTTCTTGCCCATTCCGTAATCATTCTCTGCTGCCCTTGTTTTAAAGAAGTCAGTAAAAAAAATACTGGGTCAGCTATTCCCATATCTGCCAGCTATGATTAGGACTAGGGCTAACTGATAAGGAGAAAATAAACAGACATGAACTTTCATGCAAAACTATATTGGAATCCCTTTTACATCCAAAAAAGGTTATCCCCATCTGCCATTCTTTTTCATTTATTTTGGCCTCTGTAATTCCTTGTTCATGACAGGGCTGATACAGAAGTGTCAAAACACTGATTAAATGGCTGGAATTTCTGGTTTGAACTGAAGCAGGGAATGACTGAGATTGCACAAGAAATCATGCTCTTGAGAGATCATAGAATCATAGAATCCTAGGGTTGGAAGGGACCTCATAGGTCATCTAGTCCAACCCCCTGCCAGAGGCAGGACCACTCCCACTAAACCAGCCCAGTCATGGTTTTGTCCAGCCGGGCCTTAAACACCTCCAAAGATGGTGACTCCACCACCTCCCTTGGCAGCTCATTCCAATGTTTCACCACTCGCCTAGTAAAAATTTTTTTTCTAATATCCAGCCTCAACCTCCCTAACTGCAACTTGAGACCATTGCTCCTTGTCCTGTCCTCCTTTACTACCGAGAATAGTCGAGCGCCATCTTCCTTGGAGCACCCCTTCAAGTAGTTGAAGGTTGCTATCAAATCCCCCCTCAATCTTCTCTTCTGCAGACTAAATAAGCCTAATGCTTTCAGTCTTTCCTCATAGGGCTTGTGCTCCAGCCCTTTAATCATTTTGGTTGCCCTCCTCTGAACTCTCTCCAGTAGGTCCCTGTCCTTTTTGTAGTGGGGAGCCCAAAACTGAACACAATATTCCAGATGTGGCCTCACCAGTGCAGAATAGAGGGGAATGATCACATCCCTTGATCTGCTGGTAATACTTCTTTTGATGCAGCCCAGTATGCCATTGGCCTTTTTGGCAGTAAGAGCACACTGCTGACTCATATCTAGCTTCCCATCCACCATGACCCCCAGGTCCTTTTCCACACTGCTGCTACTCAGCTGAATGTTTCCCAGCCTGTAGTAGTGCATGGGGTTTTTCCGTCCCACATGCAGGATTTTACACTTGTCCTTATTGAACTTCATAAGATTTTTATTGGCCCACTGTTCCAATTTATCTAGGTCTCCCTGAATCCTGTCCTTGCCCTCCAACGTGTCTACTGTTCCCCCTAGCTTGGTGTCATCCGCAAACTTACTGAGAGTACAGTCTATTCCATCATCAAGATCATTGATGAAAATGTTGAACAGAACCGGCCCCAGGACCGACCCCTGGGGCACACCACTCGTGACCGGTTGCCAGCTAGACATGGAACCATTGATTCCTACACGCTGAAACCGTTGATCTAGCCAGTTTTCTATCCACCTTACAGTCCACCTATCCAACCCATACTTCCTTAATTTGCCAATGATAATGCTGTGGGAAACTGTATCAAAAGCCTTGCTAAAATCAAGGTATAGCACATCAACGGTTCTTCCTGCATCTAGAAAACCAGTCATCTGATCATAGAAGGAAATGAGATTGGTCAGGCATGATTTACCCTTGGTAAATCCATGCTGACTGTTCCTGATCACTTTATTTTCCTCTAAGTGTTTGAGGATGGATTCTTTGAGAATCTGCTCCATAATTTTGCCAGGGATTGAGGTGAGGCTGACTGGTCTGTAGTTCCCTGGATCCTTCTTTTTCCCTTTCTTGAAAATAGGCACTACATTTGCTTTTTTCCAATCCTCTGGCACCTCCCCCGTTCTCCATGAGTTTTGAAAGATAACAGCCAGAGGTGCTGCTATCTCATCGGCCAATTCTCTCAGCACCCTTGGATGCAGTTCGTCCGGCCCCATGGACTTGTGCACATCCAGCTTCTTTAAGCAGTCCCTAACCTGACCTTCTGTCACCAAGGGCCTCTCTTCTTCTCTCCAATCTGTCATACCCATGGTAGTGGGCTGGGAGCTGACCCTACCTGTGAAAACTGAAGCAAAAAAAAGCATTGAGCACTTCAGCTTTGTTTTCATCCTCTGTCATGAGGATGCCTGCCCCATTCAGCAAGGGACCTACACCATCCCTGATCCTCTTCTTGTTATTAACATACTTGTAGAACCCCTTCTTGTTATCCTTTACATCCCTTGCTAGCCACAGCTCCATTTGTTCTTTCGCCTTTCTGATTTTATCCCTGCAGTCCCTAGCAATATCTTTATATGCCTCCTTGGTCATCTGACCAAGCTTCCACTTCCTGTAAGCTTCCTTTTTATGTTTAAGCTCAGAGCAGAGTTCTCTGCTAAGCCATTCTGGCTGCCTCACATATTTATTCTTTCTTCTAACTGAAATGGCAACTTCCTGTGCCCTTAGCAGGGTTTCTTTAAAATATATGTCCCTCCCAGTTTAGCAAACTCAAAGTGCCACATTTTTTATCAAGGACACTTAAGTGTGCATGTTCCAGAGGGGTAGCCTTGTTAGTCTAGTTCAGCAAAACAAACAAGGAGTACTGTGACACTTTCAAAGATTAACAAATTTATTTATCCCATAAGATTTCATGGGAAAAAATCCCATTTTGTCAGATGCTTTGAAGATGGAGTCAACATACAATCACCCAGAAGTTCACATGCACATTTCTGCAGGGTTAATGAATGTATAAATCAGGTTATTCTGTGTGAGTTGAGCAATCAGATGATTTCATGTACCTTGAATCCTTCAAACAATGGTTTGAGATCTTTAATAACTCAGTTGTAGGTTAGAGATTTATTACAGGAGTGAATGGGTGTGGGTTTGTGGTCTGCATTGTACAGGAGGTCAGACTAGATGATCGTATTGGTCCCTTCTGACCTTAGGATCTATGGTTATGTCTACACTAGGAAAAGTTAGTTCAAATTCGTTAATTCAAGCTAATGAGTTCAAGGCTAGTTCGAACTAAACTCGAATTTATTACTTCAAATTAACAATGTGGACTAATTCAAACTAACATTAGTTCGAATTAGTCCATTTTGTTAATTTGAACTGACTACCCTTAGAATTTGTCTACATTGTCCTTAGCTTGAACTAACGATCGAACTAAGGGCTTAGTTCGAAGTAACCAGCAGGTCTTCCTAGACTAAGCTTTCATTAATTCAAATTAAGGAATTCCTTAATTTGCACTAATGAAAGCCTAGTATAGACAGGTACTAAATTAGTTCAAATTAAGGAGGCTTAATTCAAACTAATTTACAAGTGTAAACATGCCCTAAGGCTATGTCTACGCTTGGAATTTAATTTGAATTAATGAGGATTAATTCAAACTAAATTAGTGCATGGCTACACTGGCTTTCATTACTTCATACTAAGGAAGTCCTTAGTATGAAGTAATAAATGCCTACTTCAAAGTTATAAGAACTCCCTTAACTTCAATGTAATGGTTAGTTCAAATTTATTAGTTCAAACTAACCAAATGGAGCCAAGTTAATTTGAACTAACTGCTAGTTTGAATTAATGAGGTTTGCCCTTCCTTCTCCCAGAGTTCCTTCCTCTTTCTATGCATTGGATGGGACATGGTCCTTCTTATGTGCCATGTTGCTGCACTTCCCATGGTGCCCCCTTCCTAAATTGAACTAGCCAGTCCTGTCCATGGATATGCTGGTTTGATTTGGGTGTCTAGTGGGACCATGTTAGTTTGAATTAACTTATTTTGAATTAATTAGTTCAAACTAATAATGGTTAATTCAAACTAACCTTCCTAAGTGTAGACATAGCCTAAGAGTCCATGTCATTTTCCTAGCTAGCCATTTACCTGTGTACCTACATAATTTGCATGTAAACATGCAGAGTTTTTCTTAGGGACTTGGACTTTTAAAGAAACATAGTTCAAAACATTCAGATTTGGTAGTTCCAAACTCTTCAGTTTCAGAGGGGTAGCCATGTTACTCTATTCCAGAGAAAACAAAAGTAACAAGGCGTTCTGTGGCACTTTTAAAGACTAACAAATTTGTTTATCGTATAAGCTTTCCTAGGTATAACCCCACTTCATCAAATTCATGAAATCAAAAATATGGCATGTTAGCTGCAAATACACACACACACACACACACAAAAGGGTGGGCCACGAGGTAAAATAGAACATCCAGAGAGATGGACTGCTACCCTATTATTACAGAGTAAACAGACTTTGTTTTGATTTGAACTCTTTTGTGTGTATCCAAATCAAACCTATGAATGCGTTGAAGGTTCTTACCACCCTATACCTCAGATTCCTCATCTGCAAAGTGAGAGATATACTTACTTATCTCAAAGAGTTTGTAGAAGTTAATAATAGTAAAGTGCTCTGGACAGGAAAGGAGTGAAATAAGTGCTAAATAATATTGAAGTTGTGGCTCCAAAATTCTGAGATGTTGCTTCATAGTAATTATTTAAAGCAACTTCCTTGTCTCCCTACTTTTCATTTTATATACAGGAGTGGATAGGGAGGGAGAGAGACAAAGCAATATAGAACAGTTCGTTTTCTAGTTTGGCTCATTCACCTTAAGCATCTCTTCTCCTCCCCAGGTGAAGGACCCATGGATAATTAGTTAACTCGCTGGTTCATAAAAAGTACCTCAGTAAAAAATGTTACTAAAGAACATTTTAGTTAGATTAAAAGAGGGGGCAATTGCTGCATAACAACTTATTTTTGGTTTGTTTGGAAGTTGTTTTTTTTTTAACAATTATTTTCAGCTTCTGAGCTTTGATCAGAGCACATAGTATATATCTAGCTGCCGTGATTGCAAATTTAAAATAGGTCAGAATTACAAATAAAACCTATCCAATCCATTAGTAGCAATGACCCCACCCTACTGCCATCAAACCTGAAAATAAATGTTTTTTTCCTCTGTTTAGCATAACTATAGCAATGTATGTTACTTAAAATGCTCACTTCAGCATTTAATGGTAGCTAACTTGTTTAGCTTGCAATGCCAATTAGAGTTGAATGATGAGACAAATCATATTTAATAACAATAAAGTGTAATTGTACATTTATTACCAATGTAATTTGAGTTTAAAAATAACACTTTTTTTTTCTATAGCTGGTACATCCTAAATCACAATGGGGCTATGGTAATAATCAATATTTAATTAACTTCTAATTACTCACAATAACTGCCTTTTAAATGCAAATTAAATGTTTCTTTGAGACATTTTAAGTGTTACTTGTTTCTCCTATTAGATAGTGCTTACTACTAAGATTTATCCTTATTGGTGGTGAAGGCATTAGGAGTCTCAGAAGATATGTTTTGAAGAACATTAGTGAAAACCTATGCATCTAAGACTTACTAATTTCTCCTTTGTATTTATCTTAAAACATCTAATGATTTAACAATTATAATATTAACATAAAGCATATGCTGCTGGCAATCCTTTTTAATTTCACATACAAATGCCAAGCTCTTGTTCTACAGTGATTCATTCCGCTTAGTCTAAGTGAAGTGACAAGAGTTATGCAAGTTTCAGTGTAAACCCATAGCCTCAGATCTTATGCCATTTTTAACTCAGGCAGCATTCTCACAGTCTTCAATGGGAATTTGCCTGAGTAAGAAGCTCTGGAGTTAGCCTATCATTTCCTTGATACACAGTGTTGCACAAGCTATTTTACAAAAAGACTCAATCATAAGATAAAGAAGAAAGTAAGCTTAAGAGTTGGAAATTCAGTAGGCCCAGGTAGGTGGCTTTAAATAGATACTGCAGCTGCACAATGTCCGGTGAAAGCTCTTTCAGTTCTTGTGGGATTTGTTAAACTGAACAGCAGATTATATTTGCAACGGCTGCTACACTTTCAGGTTTCAGCTTTACGCAAAACCTGAGGCTTGACATCGAACTTACATAACATATTAAATCATTGAATTCTCTCCTTTCCCTTATCTTACAATAAGTTCTCAGATGTCGCTAAACTTAAAAAAAAAATGGAAAGGAAATAATTCCATATCACTCAAATGTCATTTGGGATAAGATGACCTGCAACCCCCCCATTTTTGCAGGTGCTGGTACTGTAAATTTCTTGCTCCAACAGTCCATGAAAGTTCTCCTGGGTTTAGTGTGAAGGAGGACTAGGGAAATTCCAGTGAATGTCTCTTATTCTGAGTCTTTGACATTTTAAGATTTCCTGAAATTTCTTTAGTTACCATGTGTAATGGAATCAGGAACACCTCAGACCACAGTCTCAGCTAGGTACTAGGAAAAGAGGATTTTCCTGGACTTCTGCACTGGACTGGGGGCAGACAAGGCCTATAACCTCAGCAAAGAGTTATTCACAGATTAGAGGGCTAGCCCTCTTAGTTATTGGGAGAGGGGGAAAAAGGGGGGAGAGGAAGAAGGCAAAAAAGCTGGTCTTAGGAGATCTGGAGATGTTAAGGAAATGTTGCATGCCAACAGAGACATGCATCAGAAAAAGCTTAAATTAGGAAGGCCCCTGTGGCTAATTTTCAAGTTGGAGGTGGTTGTGGGGTTGGAAGAAAGGAATGGGGTAGTACAAAAAGAGAAGTTGCCTCTGGTTCTTCAGAGGTTAGTGAGATTGTTTGGTGATGGCAGTCACAAATCAGGTGGGTTTAGCTGGGTTTGATAGCAATGTTCCCTCTAAGGGGAGAGGGCAGCCGAGCAACGCTTGTTGCTTGCTGCGCTCCCCCCTCCCCCCCATGGGGCCTGCTGTGCAGCCCCACCCCCCCGCTCCC
>ML681982.1:8760658-8790444 GCA_007922195.1 Podocnemis expansa
TGGGAGGGGCCTGAATGTATGTGAGCAGCCCATCTTGAAGAGGGATGGTTACTGGTAAGTAACCAACTGTTCTCCTTTGAGCGCTGCTCACATCATTCAGTTACAGGTGACTTCTAGCCATACCCAAGGATGGTGGGAGGAGTTACAGTCTATCCACACTGAGTACAGCTCTGCCCAAAGCAGCATCATCTCTAGCCTGTTGGGCAATGGTGTAGTGTGTCATGAAGGTATGTATCGACGACCACGTAGAGGCCCTGCAGATCTCTTGGATCGGTTCCTTGGTGAGGAAGGCCGTAGAAGACCCCTGAGCCCTGGTAGAGTGGGCTCTCACAGTCTCTGGGAGGGGCATGTTTGACCTTCCGTAGCAGTCTTTGATGCAGTTTAGAATCCATTCAGAGATACACTGAGAGGACACTGGGTAACCTCTCATACTTTTGGTGACCGCCACAAACAACTGGGAGGTCTTATGGAAAAATGGTGTACGCTTGATATAAGTTAAGAGCGCTCTCCTCATGTCCAAGGTGTGCCACCGTCTCTGGTTTTCTGTGACCTGGCAGTCAGGATAGAAAAACCGACAGGAAAATTTCTTGGTTCATGTGGAAGGGGGTGGCCACCTTGGACAGAAAGGAAGGATGGTGACGGAGGACCACCTTATCCAGAAAGAACGTTGTATATGGGGGTTCGGAGGAAAGAGCTTGCAACTCTGAAACCCTTCTAGCCAAGGTGAATGCTACTAAGAAAGCCACCTTCCATGACAAAACTAGCAGGGTGGCTGAATTCAGGGGTTCATAGGCGGCTCTGTTAATGCCCGGAGTACAACATTCAGATCCCACTGACGGGTGGGCTTACGAGGGTGCGGAAAGAGCTTTTCCACCCCTTTCAGGAACCTGTGAGATATGGGGTGTGAAAAGACTGGGGCAGCATCTACCTTTTGGTGGAGGGCTGAAATTGCCGCTGAGTGGACTTTCAGTGAGGACAGGGACAGGCCTTTTTCTCTAAGGTCTAGAAGATAGTCCAGAATTGTATGGATTGGTGCTGAGATAGGATCTATGCCTTTGTCACGGGACCAAGTGGAGAAGCGTTTCCATTTGGCCATGTATGTGGATGTGGTGGAGGGTTTTCTGCTACCAGCCAGGACCTTCTTAACCCTGTCCGAGCAGTACCTCTCTTGCTTGGTGGGAAGATGTACACTGGGGCCCCCGACCAACTGAGGAGGAAGGTGTTGCTGAGAGAACCCTCCTCCCAATCCGGGAGGGAACAGAATTGGAGGCATTTGCAGTTCTGTTTCGTGGCAAAAAGGTCCACCTGGGGAGGTCCCCATCTGTCTGTCAACAGGGAAAATACCTTGTTGTGAAGGGATCACTCGTGGTTTGGTAGGGGTTTCCTGCTGAGTGAGTCCGCTAAGCTGTTGTCTACCCCTAGTAGATGGGAGGCAACAGGCGTAAAGTGGTGATCTATCGCCAGTTGCCAAAGTTTGCATGTCTCCTCGCACAGGGCCGAGGAGCAGACCCCCCCCTTGCCAGTTGGTATAGAACATAGCTGTTGTATTGTCCATGAGGACCTGTACCGTTCTGCCACAAATTTTGTTGAGGAAGGTCATGCAGGCCAGCCTAATAGCCTGGAGCTTGTTCACATCTATTGGAGGTGTTTGTCCTCAGGGGTCCAGAGACCCTGAGTGGAGAGGCCCCTGGACAGATGGGCTCCCCAACCTGAGTCTGAAGCATCCGTTATCAGAGTCACTGAGGGCTTGGACTCCCTGAATGGAATACACCCCATCGCGAAGCAGGGGTCCCTCCAAACTGGAGGGACTCCAGGGCATGCTGGGGAATTGAGTACCTTGTCTAGATGGTCTCTCCATGGCTGGAACATCGTAGAGAACCAAAGCTGGACCGGTCTCATCCTCAAGCATGCTGTTCCTCTCTCTGCTCACACATCCAAGCAGAGTGCCTCTAGGCACAGTCCACTGACTCCTTGGCCACCTTCATAGAGCAATGGGCACTGTCTGGTGTTCTCTGCTTGGTGTCCTCTTCTGGTTCCCTCAGTTTAGCTCTGTGACCTTCATGTTGGTCCTGTTTTTTTCCCCCCAATTGATTGTTCCCTATGATTTGTTGATTTCTGGATTCAGCACCCCCTCCCCTCAGGCTGGGGGAGGGGCTTTAAGTTATGGGCAGGATTATGCCTGCCCACATCACAAGACCTCAAATACTATTGGGAGGTGATAGAAGACAGAAGCTCCTATATAGCAAAGTTCCAAAGTTGTAGCTGGTGTCCGTCTAGTTCACCACAATAAACAAAGAGTCCTGTGGTATTTTAAAAGACCAACTATTTGTTTATCAAATGAACTTTTGTGGGGGAAAATCTCACTTCATCAGATGCTTGAAGATGGAGAACTACAGATGAATGGGAAGAATATAAATGCAGGAAAGTGTAGGTCATAGGGTCAGGCCAGACTGTTGTAGTGAATCAATGTGGTTGTTTAGATTCAAACAGTAGAGAATGGCATATTAGAGGAAAAAGAAAAGAACGATTACCTGTTGCAATGAGGAAAAATAAAAACCATACTCCCTATTTAACTCTAATTTGATGGTGTCAAATTTGCATATGAATTCCAATTCTGCAGTTTCTCTTTGAAATTTTGGTTTGTAATCTATATGCATATGTATGGCTATTAACAGATCATTAATAATATGATCAGGAAGATTGAAGTGTTCTTATACTGGTTTTTGAATGTTGTTATTTCTGATGTCAGATTGGTGTCCATTTATTCTTTTGCTCCTAGACTGTCCTGTTTGTCCAATATATAAGGCGGAGGGGCATTTCTGGCCCATGATGGCATAAATCACATTGGTGGATGGGCATATGAATGAGCCCTGGATGGAGTAGCTGGCTTGATTCAATCCTATGACAGAGTCGTTTATGAAGTTATGTGAGCAAAGTTGGCAATGGGGTTTGTTGCAGGGATATGTGCCTGCTTTAATGTTTTTGTTGTTAGGCCTGTAGTTGCTGGTAAGTATCTGCTTAAGGTTGGGGACTGTCTGTAAGAGAGGACTGAGGAGTCGTCTTGTAGAATAGGCTGTAAATCCTTGACGATGTGCTGTAGAAGTTTGACTTGGGGGTTGTAGGTAATGATCAGTGCATTCTGTTGGTTTCTTTCTTGGGCTTCTCCTTTATAATTGACATCTGGCTTTGTAAATCTGTTTCTTCACTTCACAGGTGAGTACTGTAGTTTTAAGAATGCTTGACAGAGATCCTGAAGGTGTCTGTCTCTGTCTGAGGAATCAGCGCAAATGTGGTTATATATTAGGGTTTGACTTAAGACAGTGGATCGTGTGGCATGTCTTGGATAAAAGCCCGAGGGATGTAGGTAACTATAATAGTTTGTAGGTTTTTGATATAGGGTGGTCTTTGTGTCCATTACTAGTTTGTTCTGTAGTGTCCAGAAAATGAATATCCTATGTGGAGTATTCCAGGCTAAGGTTGATCACAGAGTGGAAACTGTTGAAGTCTTTGTGGAAATCTTCAAGGGCATCCTTTGCATGGGTCCATAAGATGAAGTTGTCATCAGTGTAGCATAAGTAGAGGAGTGGTACTTGGGGATGAGAGTGGAGAAAGCCTTGTTCTAAATCAGCCATGAAAGCGTTGGCGTATTATGTGACAACACAAGTACTCATAGCAGTGCTGCTGAGTTGAAGATACAAATTATCTTCAAATCTGAAATACTTGTAGGTGAGTACAAAGTCACAAAGTTCAGTGATGAGGTGTGCCATGACATCATCTGGGGTAGTTCTCCTAATGACTTGTAATATGTCTTTGTGTGGGCTGTTCGTGTACAGAACTTCAAGTGGCCCTGATGGTGTTTTCTGGAAGGTCACCAATGAATTGAAATTTTCTCAGGAAGTCTGTGGTGTCTCAAAGATAGCTAAGAGTGTTGATAGTGTAGGGTCTGAGGAGGGCGTCCACGTAGTCAGATAAGCCAATGCCAGAGATGATGGGGTGTCAAGGGTTTCCAGATATATGGATTTTTGGTTGGAGGTAAACTATCCCTGGTCAGGGTTTTGAGGGTGTATCTGCCTTGTTTTATTCCTGTGCTGCTTTAGAGAATTTCTTGAGTAGGTCGTATAGTTCCTTTTGGTGTTCCTCTGTTGGCTTCAGAGAGAAGTGACTTGTAGAATGTTGTGTTGGATAGTTGTCTATAAGCCTCGTGTTCATAGTCCAATTTGTTTATGGAATCAACAGCATCTCCTTTGTCAGCCTCCTTGATAATGTCAGAGTTATTTCTGAGGCTGTGGATGACATTGCGTCCTGCATGTCTGAGGTTATGGCATAAACAATGTTGTTTGTCCACAATTTCAGCCTTTTATAGTGGCAGAAACAATCTATGTAGAAATAATCAGTTATTCTGATGGTCGGGGGAGTCCAGGTAAAATATTTCTTCCTTCAGTGTTGGAAGGAAAGTATCTGCAAGTTATTGCATTGTTCAGTGGTGTGGTGGAAAAATTCTTTCAGTCTGAGACGGCAAAAGTACGCTTCCTGGTCACCATAGAATTGTGGTGGGGGTCATGTTGCAGAAAGAGAGTCCCTGAGATAGCACAGATTCCTCTGCTGGAGTGAGTATGTAGCATGAAAGATTCACAATGTTATTGGGTGGGTTGTCACTGTTGTTATCCCTTGTGGTACACAGTGGTTTTAGACAGTTTGGTGTCTTTATTTCTGTAGGAAAGCAAAGCATGTCTTGTAGATGGATTTTTTCTTTTTTGTGAAGTCCAGCCAGATGGAAGAATGTGTTGTAGTTTGATTTTGTATGAGAGTTTCCAGTGTTGAGAGTTCATTGTTAGTTGTCTTCTGTTTGCTGTACAGGATGATGATCAAGTGGTTTCTTAGTTTCTGTCAGAGTATTTGGCACAATCTCTCACTGTAGTCAGTGTAATGTGTCTCTTGTAATGGATATTTTATCTTCAGTTCATTATACTCTCCAGTAACCAAAGACCTAATAACGCAAACATTTAAAGCTGTCACCTATCTCTGCAACATACCTTGTTGCCAAATTTGCCCATGTATGTGCACAAATGATATCATCATAGGACCTAATCAAGCCAACTACTACATCCAGGGCTCATTCACCGGCTCATCCACCAATGTGATTTATGCCATCATGTGCCAGAAATGCCCCTCTGCCTTATACATTGGACAAACAGGACAGTCTCTGCCCAAAGCAACAAATGGACACAAATCTGACATTAGAAATAACATTCAAAAAACAATAAGGGAACACTTCAATCTTCCTGATCGCTCCACTAATGATCTGTTAATAGCTGTACTTAGGCACATGGATTGCAAATCAAATGTCAAAGAGAAACTGCAGAATTGGAATTCATATGCAGATTTGACACCATCAATTTAGGTTAAAGAGTCATTATGTTGTTTTATCGTTACAACAGGTAATTCTTCTTTCCTTTTTCCCTGACCTCCCCTCTAATATGCTGTTCTTCACTGTCTGAATCTATACTACATTGATTTGCTATAACAATCTGACTTGATCCTATGTCTTACACTTCCCTGCATTTATTTTTCTCCCATTCATTTGTAGTTCTCCATCTTCAAGTATCTGATGAAGTAAGATTTTCTCCTATGAAAGTTCATGTGATAAATAAATTTGTTACTCTTTTAAAGTGCCCCCTAGATGCCTTGCTTGCTATGTAGCAAAGGAGAGTATGTTATGTTTCCACCAGAAAGCATACGCATCCCCTCTGTAACCATGATCCTTACAAATAGTGCATACTGGCCTGGGCATGGGCCTGAGCAGGAATGTCACTGCCCTGGGAAAGACCTGAGGCACAGGCCCTGGACCCCGTCCCCTATGCCACGATCCAGCGCCCCAAGCCCGATCCTGCATCAGGCTCTTGCCACCTCCAGCCTGGCCCAAGATCCCCAGCCGGGTTCAGGGAGGGAGAAGGGGGTGCCACTGCAGATATCCCAGCCTCAGTCCTTGGCCAGAGTCAGGCCAGGAGAGGCAGGTGCTGTGGCAGGCGCCCCAGCCCTGGGGCCCCAGTTGGGGCCGGGCCAGGAGAGGCAGGGGCTGGCCCGGACACTCAGGGCACTGGCGCCAAGACTGGGGGCATGTGCCCAGTGTGCCAGGTACCAGTGACACTCCTAGGCCTGAGAAATTTAGAGTACCAGAAACTCCCATTTACTTCACACTAAAAGCCAACACAGACTTTAGACAGACCAGCCGTGCGACAAGAAGTAATTTTACCCACAGTGTTTCATATTTTTGCAGAACAAATAGTCATATACCAGCTAAATCTTTTGCAGATTAAAGTTGAAGTTATGAAATATCAACTCGACTCTGTGCATCGTTAATTGTATAATCAATGTATACACTGCTTTTATAAAAAGGTGATCACTGATCACCCTGTGGAAGATTAATGTTCCATCTGTATTGGGTACTTAGTGAAATATTTCTTTAAAGAAATGTTAAGGCTCTAAAATATCCTGCTGAAAAAAAATACACCAAGACAATGAAACACTGCCCTGTTCCTGCTGTTGCTGTTAGATGTATTTCTTTCAATAAGCATTATCACACCTAGCCTCTCTCTCGACTCTAAACAGAGTCAAATTGTCCTCTGTTCCCTAAATATCCAAGACCAAATTTTACCTTAATGTGAGCATGTGTAACTGTTTTGAAGTCAGCAGCGTTAGTCACTTAAACCAGTATTTGGCTACAGGTACTCAGGGGAAGCTACTGTGGGTTAAGCACTATTAAAAATCAGCTCATTTATTCAGATGCCAAAATATGGTATTAGGACCCTGTCATGGGCTGCACGTTTTTGAGAACATTGGCTTTTGCACCCAGGGCGTCTAGAACTAGCAGTGCTGGGTAGCAGTGCTAGGTAGCACCCCTGGCTTGAAGTGGTTTCCACCTTATAGAGGGTTTATAGTTTTGTTCAGTGGCATTTAGCACCCCCACTATACAGATTTTTTCCAATGCAACTGCTTGCATCTAGAGCTGCTGGCATCAATAGCAAAAAATTTATACAACTAATTTCACCCTTCTTTTTCCTGTTGACTAATTTTCTATCAACTTTTGATTTTTATAAATCTGTTTCCCAGTCATAATTAAGCAAAATACTGCATGGTGTCAAAGTTCAGCTTATTACTTGTTTGTAACCTGTGCTTGCTCTGTGTATTTGATATTCATCCTTAACACTGTATTATTAGTCATCTTTGGCTGTGTTCACACACAGGGTGTTATTTTGATATGGTTGTTTCGAAACAACCATATCAAAATAACGCCTTATTTCGAAATAACTTAATTCGAATTAACAGTGTTAATTCGAATTAAGGAAAAAAGCTCAAAGTGAAATAGCAGGTTCAGGCAACAGTTATTTCAAAACAAGTCACTGTTGTTTCGAAACAACATGTTCGCACGGCGTTGTTTTGTCCCCGCATGGGGTTTAACTTGTTTTGAAACAATGCCGTTGTTTCAAAACAACAGGACCCGTTGTTTCAAAACAACCGTGCGTCGTGTGAACAGCCTAAATCTTATTTCTAAACAACCTCTATTGTTTTGAAATAAGAAGGCTGTGTGAACACAGCCTTCAGTGAGATGGTGGTGTATCTGTTTCCTGTGTGCAGAAATATTATTATAGTAACTTATTAAGTTACTAGGGCTTTAATTATTTCAGGGCAAGGATAGAAGCTATTTGTAAAACCACAATAAGATGGACCATAAGTATTAGAGACTCTTGAAGGCATTTTAAACTTCGTTTTGTTCTTAGTTCCTTGAATCAAGCCTTTTCTGGTGCACCATTGCATGCTTCATGGAAACATTAGGTTATTACAATATCATGGTAATGATGACATCATGGAGGGATAATTACAGTTAATTTTCTTCTTATCTCTTCTACACTGACAAATTGTGTGTAATCAAAGCCACGACTGATCATAGTCACAGATCTGTTTAGCTACATTTATTGTGTTTAGGGCAGAATGTTTGCAAGGGACTTTTTATAGTCAAAGGGTATGTCCACACACAGTTTTTAAATTGAAATAACACTCATTATTTCAATTTTAAAAAGTGTAGGTCCACACAATGTTTTCTTGAATTGAAATGACAAACTCCATCAGTTGAAATAGGGAAAGTCAGAGCGATTCAATAAAACCTAGTTTTAAATCACACTGAAGCTTAGTTTGAAACCATTATATCAAAATAAATGCCATGTGGACGTCTTATTTTGTTTTAATGGTTGTTTCGATGTAACAGTTTTGCCCTTTTCCTTCCCAGGATGCCTTTCTCTATTCATATATTGGGTGGGGGCATGGCCCTTCTAGGAGCCCATCTTGCCACATCTCCCATGGTGACCCTCTCTTAAAATCGAACTAGCAAGTCCTGTCCCTGGAGATGCTAGTTTGATTTGACTTTCTGGTGTGGAACTGTTAAATCAATTTAGCTTAAATCAATTTAATGATTTTATAGTGATTTTATTAAATCATAGAATCATTAAATCGATTTAACTGCCTGTATGTGGACAAAGCCATACAGACTTATGTATCTCTCATCGTGCAGTGACATCTTCCTAGATGGTGGCAGGCAACCGTACAGCATGTCTGAACCATTTGCGAGCCAGCAAACATTCCTGTGCTTTAAGATCAGCATCAGTTCAAAATGTCTTCTCTTAACCAAATCTAAATGTTTGGCAACTAGAGCAATTCTTTCTGGCTACATTTTTCAATGCCTTCTTCAGTATCGGTAGCCCAAATATTCTACATGAGTGTTGTGAAAACAGAAGGTGTTGACAGTCTCAGTGTGACTGAAACAATTGACTCTGGAGATGTAAAGGTCATATCATAACCCAAAGATAAAGTTGCAAAGCTGCTATAAGCTATTAAGCACAGCATTAAAGTGTATTTAGTGATCTTTCACAGATTCACATTTGGAAACAGGATGATGCTAAACAATAATAAATAAAAAATTGGCTTAGCTAGTGATTTTATTACTTTTTAGAAAATTAAATGGAAGTGAGCTCTCATATTACTAAGGCTCCATTACTTTCACAAAACACATTAGCAGATATTTGCATTTAATTTATACATAATCTTATGATGTATCATAAATATTTGACCAAACTGATGTAAAAGAAAGATATTCTATGAATGCTTATTCACAATTTTTTTAAAGTTTTGTGTTTACATATTTGTTTTTTTTTATGAGGCCAAAAGTAAAATTCCTTACTGACTTTTTACAAAGTTTTTGTGGGCAAAACCCCCTCTGGGGATTTGAGCTAATATTTGCTAATTTGCAACAGATCTTTCAGCCATGAATATGGATTAGCAGGGACTCTGCTTTTATGACTTAATGAATACGTGTATGTACTTTTGGTTGTACTCAGCATTAAGGTGCACATCCTGATGTATAAACAAATAAAGCACATCCAAATATGTGCTGTCATTATATGAATGCTTTTAAAAATCTGTCCCTGGAATGTAGAAAGTTAGAGACAGATTGCTTGATGTTTAGATCATAAGGATGATTTTGAAGACTATCCTGTGTTTCATAACCATGTTTTGATTTTTGCAGTAAATTTCTGCACTCACTGTGCTTCAAGGGCTTGTTATTGTGCATTGTGTCAAACAGATAGATGTTCCATGCAAAGGGATTGTTGTATGCCAAAGCTCCAGTGTATTCCAAGTGAGTTAATCGTTCTGCCAATGTAATTTACAGAATATTCAGCTGATTACCAGAAGCAAATAATCTTCAACTAAGAAATATATAAGGGATGAAAGGTAGAGCAGGATTCCACAGAACAATATGTAAACTAGCATTCAGTGGACTGTACAAAGACAGCATTAGTTTCTTTACATTGAATTGATTTCAGCCACTCTTGGTTGAAGCTTTGCAGATAACCATTGCATGAGGGATAAAAGGTGAACAGTCAGCTAGTCTTTTCTCTGGTTTGAGAATGAGATGCTAGCCAGCTAGAATTCAGTACTAGTCGGAGTGATTAGACTGTATATGCCCATGACTGACAAAAAGATGTATCAGTGCAGTAGCAGCAGACATGTCATTGGATTGAGAAATGGAGGCTGGTGCTGGCAGATAAGTGATAGAAAGCTTAACTCATCATCATATTTTATGAAAAGCCCAAACAGAAAGCCAGACTGCAAATGTGCAGTTTAAAGACAATATTAGTGGAACAAAGACATGCATGCATGCATACTAACTGGTGCTCATAATGAATGAGAGGAAAACTTGTTCCCTCAGCTTGAGTTACTGAAACTTTTAAGTATTCATTTAAGTTTTGCTCACTACATGAGCCTCATTTCACATTGGTTTGGGGAAGATTCCAGAGCATCACCAACTTCCAGCACAGTCCAGGCCTCTAAACTTGGTAGCTATCTGGTTGTTTCTGCTTTAGGGAGAGAGGCTGGAATGAAGAGATTTATTTTTTGCATGAGCTTTCGTGGGAGAAGATGCCACTTCCTCAGATGCTTCGAAGATGGGTGAACTTACAGAAAGGAATGAAACTAAATGCAAGGGGGTGTAAAACATAGGATCAGGTCATAAAGTAACAGCAAATCAGAGCAGTTTACAGGCTCAAACCATGGGAAGCCTGAAGTCAAATTACCCTTTGTAATGGGAAAAGAACCCATAGTCTCGATTAAGTCCTGCTTTCACAGAATTTAGCTTGCATATTAATTCGAGTTCAGCTGTTTCTCTTTGAAGTCTTGATGTCCCAGGTACATCTCTAACGACAGTCGTTAACAAATCCATCATTGAGTGATTAGGAAGATGGAAGTGCTCAGTAACTGGTTTCTTTGTTCTTTGATTTCTGATATCAGCTCTGTGCTCATTCAGTCTCTTACCAAGCGATCGTCCTGTTTGTCCAATATATAAGGTGTTGGGGCATTTCTTGCACATGATGGCATAGACCACATTAGTAGATGAGCAGGTAAATGAGCCTTTGATGGAGTAGCAGGCTTGATTAGGACCTATGATGGTGTCTGTTGTGCAGATATGTGGGCAGACTTGGCAGCGTGGTTTGTTGCAGGGGTGTGTGCCTGCTTCAGTGTTCCTGTTGTTAGATCTGTAGTTGCTGGTGAGTATCTGTTTAAGATTAGGGGGCTGCCTATAAGCAAGGAGTGGTCTCTCTCCTAATGCTTGAGAGAGAGGGGGATCATCTTTTAGAATAGGCTGTAGGTCCTTAATGATCTTTTGCAGAGGTCTGACTTGAGGATTGTATGTGGTGACTAGTGGTGTTCTGTTGCTTTCTTTCTTGGGTCTCTCCTGTAGTAGATGACTTCAGGGAACCCGTCTAGCTCTGTCAATTTGTTTTCTTACTTCCCCAGGTGGGTACTGTAGTTTCGAGCTGATATCAGAAATCAAAGAACAAAGAAACCAGTTACTGAGCACTTCCATCTTCCTAAGCACTCAATGATGGATTTGTTAACGACTGTCGTTAGAGATGTACCTGGGACATCAAGACTTCAAAGAGAAACAGCTGAACTCGAATTAATATGCAAGCTAAACTCTGTGAAAGCAGGACTTAATCGAGACTATGGGTTCTTTTCCCATTACAAAGGGTAATTTGACTTCAGGCTTCCCATGGTTTGAGCCTGTAAACTGCTCTGATTTGCTGTTACTTTATGACCTGATCCTATGTTTTACACCCCCTTGCATTTAGTTTCATTCCTTTCTGTAAGTTCACCCATCTTCGAAGCATCTGAGGAAGTGGCATCTTCTCCCACGAAAGCTCATGCAAAAAATAAATCTGTTAGTCTTAAAATGCCACACAACTCCTTGTTGTTTTTTTACTGGACTAGACTAACACGGCTATCCCTTTGGAAATTGGAATGAAGAGGTCTCCATGATCTCTTGCATCACCCACTGGCACTGTGCGATAATGTTTGCATCTCAGTGCAAAAGCACCATTGAAATGTGATAGCATGCTGGGGCAAGGTTTTTAATCTTGTAGGACAGTAGCTAGACGATAGTAATGGTATTAGAACACAGGTTTACATGCAGAACCACAGTTGTATGTTTGGCAGGGTTCGTTTTCTTAGGTTTAGATTGCCACACAAAAATCATTTTTCTAGCTAATATTAGTATTTATTACTAGCAAACAACAATAGTTAGATGTGGATCATATGTTGACAAATGCAAGAGAGTTATTTGAAAAGTTTCACAGCAAAAGCAAAACAGGCACCTGTTGCAGACTTTTGGAAAAAGGCAAAAATGACCCTGTATTGCTGTAAGAAGTTTTAACACTGTGTTTAGCAAATGCACTAGGGGAGCTCTGCTGAGAAAAAAAATCTCAAAAACTATGAGAGATTTTTAAAATGTCAGTTCTGGATGCAATGGGACAACTCAAATTGTCATAACATTTTGTATAATTTTCCAAGTTTATATAAATCTCAGAAAATGGAAGGCAAAAATTACCCTTTATGTGACAAAAAAATGTGCTTTTATTGGTGCTTACCCTGAAGTAGAATAAAAAGAACTCATTTACTTAAACTCTCCAAATATACAGGAGAGTGCTTACTTTTAAAGTGCCAGTTGTCTTTAATAAATAAGGTCTGATCTATATGGGTAACTATTCTGCAATAGTTTCCTGAATGAACTGATTGGGTGGATGCACTTATTCTGGAATAAGAGTACATTGTTCCAAATAGCCAATTTACACTAATCTGGAATAAGGTGCTTCTTATTGCAAAATACAGATTAATCCAGAATAGTAAATATTTTAAATTTGCATCCTATCTTATTTTTAATTAATTTTTATGGGTGGACAACCCATAGCATAATTTTTGTCCAGTACTTTCAAAAACCTAGATATTTCTTACAAGTAAAGAAAAGTTTGAGGTAATCTTCTATATCTAAAACAAAACTAGCAATGGGGGGGGGGGGCTCTTGTGCATGAGTATAGATGCAGCTATGTGTTTTTCATTGGGTTGATTCAAGCCATCTCATCTGTTGCTGCCTAAACATCAGTAAGTCTAGTTTTCCTGAACATGTACTAAGAAACAGATGAAAACTGTACAACATACAGTATATAAAACATGTACTATACGGCACCTATATAGATGTTAATAGTTTTCTTGTACTTGTGATCTTAATAAGCTTGTGCATGTTAAAAAATAATGTTCATGGATATTTGAGCAGCTCTTGTCCATCAGTACTGGATCATAGAATATTATGACTGGAAGGAACCTCAGGAAATCATTTAGTCCAACCCTCCACTCAAAGTAGGACCAATCCCAACCTAATCATGCCAGCCAGGGCTTTTTCAGCCTGGGTTTTAAAGCCCTCTAAGGATGAAGATTCCACCACCTCCTTAGGTAACACAGTCCAGTGCTTCACCACTCTCCTAGTGCAAATTGTTTCCTAATATCCAGCCTAGTTCACTCCCACTGCAATGTAAAGCCACTGCTCTTTGTTTGATCATCTGCCACCACTGAGAATAGCCTAGCTCCATCCTTCCTGGAGTATCCTTTAGGTAGTTCAAGGGCATTATCAAATCCCCCTTCACTCTTCTCTTCTGAAGACTAATGAAGCCTAGTTCCTTAAGCCTTTCATGTGCTCCACCCCCCTCCCCAATCATTTTCATGGTCCTCTGCTAAATTCTTTCCACTTGGTTTACATCCTTCATGCTGTGGGGGAGAGGGGCGAAACTGGACACAATATTCCAAATGTAGCCTCAGTCTGTCCAACAGAGGCGGAACAATCACTTCTCTCAATCTGTTGGCAGTGAGCCCACTAATGCAACCCAATGTGCCATTAGCCTTCTTGGCAATAAGAATACACTGTTGACTCAGATCTAGCTTCTTGTGCACTGTAACCTCAGATCCTTTTCTGTTGCCCAGCCAGCCAGGGGCATCATTAAGCTGGGGCCAGCAGGGCACAGACCCTGGATCTTTGGCCAGCAGTGCAGCTGGAAGGGGCACAATCCAGCTCTAGGCTACTTCAGGCAAGCAACAAGCACTCTGAGATGGCTCCTGCCACTGGTGTGGAGCCACAGGGACTGTCTCTGTCTTCAAGCCTCTTGCAAGAGGTTCAGAGCCAGAGATGGTCCACACTGCTTTTTACAAGTGGCAGCAGCAGTCTCTGAGTGGTGGCTGCTCTGAGATGGCCTCTGCCACTTTTTACAAGTGGCAGGGACTGTCCCTGGCTCTGAGTCTCTTGCAAGAGGCTTGAAGAGGGAGATGGTGCCTGTGGCTCTGCACAAGTGGCAAGAGATGTCTCAGAGCAGCTGCTGCACAGAGACTGCTCCTGTCACTTGTAAAAATCAGCACAAGACTGTTTCTGGCTCTGAGCCTCTTGCAGGAGGCTTGAAGCCAGATTGAGACCCAGTGCAGCCAGCTTGTTCCCACTCTGTAGCAATGCATGGAATTCTTCCAACCTAAATAAAGGAATTTTCACTTCTCTTTGTTGAACCTTATCAGATTTATTTTGCCAGAAATCACCAATTTGTCTATGTCACTCTGAATCCTATCCCTACCCTCCAGAATTTCTACCAGTCCTCCTAGCTTAGAGTTAGCCACAACCTTGATAAGTGTGCAATCCACTCCATCCTCCAGCTCAACAGTGAAGAAGCTGAACAAAACTGGCCCCAGTACTAATTCCTGAGGCATTCCATTTCTTACTGGATGTCAACTAGTCCTTATCCATTGAGCCCACTGATCTAACAAGCTTTTTGTCATTCTTATAGTCCATTCATCCATCCCATACTTCTTTAACTTACTGCCAAGAATGCTGTAGGAGACTGTTTCAGAAGCTTTGCTAAAGTCAAGGTATGTCACGTCCACTGCTTTCCCCACATCCACAGAGCTAGTCATCTCATCATAGAAGTCAATCACATTGGTCAGGTATGACTTACCAACGTCTACTGTAATACAGTGGTTCTCAACCTTTTGTGGGTTGTGACATGCTTCGTGGCCTGTTGTGACCCTACAAGACACACCAACCCCCACACCACCCAAACCCGGTTGTCTCCCCAGCTCTTTGTCCCACACTTACTGCTCTGTGGTGACCCAGTGGGTTGAGAACCAGTGCCTTAATATAACAGTGTAACTCTGCTGGGGCAACCCCATTAGTAGAGGGTAGTAAGGCTGTGCCTGGAGTGAAAGAAAAAATAGTGTCTCCTGAAGACCTCCTTAGGAGTTGGGAGAGAAGTTTTTTGGGGTGCAGGGGAGACAGAAGCAGCACCTAATCTGGTTGCAAGGCTGATTTGGTTCAGGTGAGATCATTGGCCCTGTGCATGTGGAGAAGGGGATATAAATCCTGTCACTCCAGTCTGTTCTTCCCATCCTCAAACCCAGATTAGCAATTTCTGTCCTCCCACCCTGGGTTTAGCACACAACTGGGTTTGTTTTCATCTACTGTGGCTTGCATTAGTTGCGTTTTGGGATTTCTTCAGCCTCCACAGCAGTGGGAAACAGTTCAAGATGTCACAACTTTGTAAATGGTAGGTGCCCAGTGCAAGTACTCATTCTGCAGGTAGTCTAGTTTCCTAATCTGATTGGAATCAGATATAAAGGAAAGCATCAGCTAAAAAAGCTGGGAAACAGGATGGGGCTCCTATTGTTGGTACAACAAGGCCACAGTCCCCTTTTTCTAGCCACTTAATCCTCCCCAGGAGGAGAGAGTAATGGGCTCCTAGCCATGGGATGGGGACCCATTCTGGAGGGGTAAGGAGACTGTCCGCGTCCCTCCCCCAGGTAGCTGTGATTAAAAAAGGAATCATCACCTGCACTGGAGTTATTACTGGTTAATATCCAAAGTTATGGCCTAATTAAATCACATCTTATCCTTTTTTTCAGTAGGTCTCGAACTTTGTAAATGGAAAGTTTAATGTACATCCTTAGGTTAATGTTACATTGCTGTAAGGTTTTAAAGAAATTTATGATTCAGCAGTATATACTGAGATCCCATAGCATATAAAAATCTAAATATTTTTCTCTTTTCTTTCTGTTTTACAAAAGTTAATAAAAAAACTATAAAAATATTAGTGAATGAAGATGTTTTGGTGTAGCAGCATAGAAACTTTGATTATTTGTTTAGGATTAGACACTGTCACTTGCATTCATGTCTATGTAGTTCCTCGTTCATAGAGCTAGTGAGCTCATTAAGACTACTTGAGGTGTAAAGTATTCAGCATTATTAAAGGCAGCAGAGCTGGTCCTTAGAATTTAATGTGCAGAATTCTTAAAAGTCAAGACATACTTGAAATTTTTCACTTCATACCCTGTGCTGCTTCTAAGGTTTCAGAGCTCAAACAATGGCATAGGGACTTAGACTACCTGATAACCATGTCAATAAGATATCCATTTACTCTGTTTAATTTGCTACTTTCATTTTTTTGTACAATAGTTGCAAAAATCTTGTGCATCAAATGCTTAATAATTCACACATATAAGTGTACATAAAGGCCAGTCTTGCTCATAGTTCCTGGTCCATAAGTCATCTGTCACTTTTAGTTAACACTCTCTCTTTCTGAAATGTACCAAATTATGAAGGCCTAATTCAGGTAGTCAGTAAACTGTAGCATCTGCCAGCTAGAGGATATTGAATTGTCTGACATTCCCTCATCCAGCATCTTTGCTTCAGATGTGGCAGGTATGCACTCAGGGTATGGCAGTATTCACGGCTGATTAACACATAAAATCATAGAAGCATAGGTTTAGAAAGAACCTCATGAAGTCATCTAGTCCAACCCCCTGCCAAAAAAGCAGGACCACTCTCACTAAATTATCCCAGCCAGGGTCTTGTCTAACCGAGCCTTAAATATCTCCAAAGATGGAAATTCCACCACTTCCCAAGATAGCCCATTCCAATGCTTCACAACTCTCCTGGTAAGGAAGTTTTTCCTAATATCCAACCTCGCCTGCCCCAGCTGCAACTTGAAACCATTGCTCCATGTTCTGTCCTGTTACTACCAAGAACAGCCGAGCTCCATCCTCCTTGGAGCATCCCTTCCAGTAGTTGAAGGTTGCTATCAAATCCCCCCCAAGTCTTCTCTTCTGTGGGCTAAATGAGCCTAGTTCCTTCAGTCTTTCTTCATAGGGCTTGTGCTCCAGCCCCTTGATCATTTTTGTTGCCCTCCACTGGCCTCTTTCTAATTTGTCCACGTCCTTTTTGTAGTGGGGAGCCCAAAACTGGACACAGTATTCCAGATGTGGCCTCACCATTGCAGAACAGAGGGAAACAATCACATCCCTCGATCTGCTGGTAACACTTCTACTGATGCGGCCCAGTATGCCATTGGCCTTTTTGGAAGCAAGAGCACACTGTTGACTCATATCCATCTTCCCATCTACCATGACCCCCAGGTCTTTTTCTACAGTGCTACTACTTAGCCGATTGCTCCCCAGCCTGGAGCAGTACATGGGGTTTTTCTGTCCCAAGCGTAGGACTTTGCACTTGTCTTTGTTGAACCTCATGAGCTTTCTATTGGGCCACTACTCCAATTTTTCTATGTCTCCCTGAATCCTGTCCCTGCCATCCAGCATGTCTACTGTTCCCCCCAGCTTGGTGTCATCCGCAAACTTACTGAGTGTGCAATCTATCCCACCATCTAGATTATTAATGAAAATTTTGAACAGAACTGGCCCCAGGACTGACCCGTGGGGCATACCACTTGTTACTGGTTGCCAGCTAGACATGGAGCCATTGATTCCTACTCACTGAAACAGCTGATCTAGCCAGTTCTCTATCCACATATACAACCCATACTTCCTTAACTTGCCAATGAGAATGCTGTGGGAAACCATATGGAAAGCCTTGCTAAAGTCAAGGTATATCATGTCAATGGCTCTCCCCACATCTACAAATCCAGTCATCTTATCATAAATGAGATTGGTTAGGCACAATTTATCCTTGGTGAATCCATGCTGACTGTTCCTGATCACTCTATTTTCCTCCAAGTGTTTCAGGATGGCTTCTTTGAGAACTTGCTCCATGATTTCTCCAAGGATTGAGGTGAGGCTGACACATCTGTAATTCACCGGATCCTCCTTTTTCCCTTTCTTGAAGATAGGCACTATATTTGTTTTTTTTCCAGTCCTCCGGCACCTCCCCTGTTCGCTGCAAGTTTTCAAAGATAATGGCCAGTGGGACTGTTATCTCATTGGCCAACTCCCTCAGCACCCTTGGATGCAGTTTGTCCGGGCCCATGGACTTGTGCACATCCAGCTTCTTTAAGTAGTCCCTAACCTGACCTTCCTACATGTTATTACTGAGTTAATTCCTTGAAGTCACAAAGAAACTACAATGTAACCTGTAACACTTACTTAAATATGCCAGCTTTGCTTCTCTGTGTATACTAAATGAAGTGGGTTGGAGCTCATGAAAGCGTAAGCCCAAAGAAATTTGTTAGTCTTTAAGGTGCCACGGGAGTCTCATTATTATTTCTGTGTATACTAGTTACCACGCATCTGGTGAAATATAGAAGTTCCAAATACGATAAGCAATCTGCACTAGCAATGAATGGGTATTGTAATTTTTCTGTGGTTCATGAATCAAAGTCAGGTTATGATTTAAGGAAAATCAAATGTGGCCTCAAGCAGTCACCAACACTGTTACTGCACCCTGGATTCTGGGAGGATATAGTGAATAGTTGTCCATTGTGATGGAAGATAACCTACTAGTAAATACTGCTTTTTAAATTTCATTGTAGGGATTAACACCACAGCTCTGTGATAACATGCAAGAGATTTACTGTAAAAAAGTGACTGAAATTGGAAATGATCAATGCAAAGTCTAAAATATATTCTAGATGGAGGAGCAAAGAGGACATGATTATATCAGAGTTATTTATAGCACCTTGCTTTGATGATCTGTTACACAATTTAGGGAAACACAGGATTTTCTGGCATGGGTAATCTTGGCTTCAATCTACCGCAAAGCATTAGATCTGATTGGCATTCACATGGAGGCCTTTTTACACCATTCTGGCAGTCTGTGTGATAGAAATTGTAATGCAACATAAATGTAGTTTAACCTCAAAGTTTTGAAAAGGGTTCTTAGCATAAATGTTAATTAGGCCCCAAAATCAACAGTTATAAATAGGGGCACATAACTATAGTGAGAGAGCTCCTCAGTGCTTAAGGCTGGTCTGCCATTCTGGATGGCCCTTGCACAGGTGACTTCCGCTCCACTGCATGGCCACGTAAGGATGGAGGGGGCATTATCTTGCCTTCAGGGCTGATAAAACCCCCAGAAGTTTAGTTCAGATAAGTCCCTGGATGTTCAAATGTTTAGCTGAAAGCATTGAGACTGCAGAATGAGGCTGAAAATCTCATATCACCAGCCTGAATCATAATATTTCAGCACGTCAATCTATTTCCATCCAGGCCCGGCTTCACAGAGGTGTGAACGTAAAAGGTTAAATAACTTTTTCAAATGTCAGTTCTGATTCTGTAATCTACCTAAGCATTTTGTACAACTTCCCATCACTGCCACATCTGCATATGTTCCACGTAAGATAAATAGCAATAGGAAGGTCCCAAGTGGACTTCATGGAATTGCTGACTCTTCCTTTTTTTGTAGTTGGGTTGTTTGATAGAGGTTTAGGCAAGACAGCAGTGCAACTGTCATTTTATGGTGGAAAGAATTTTCTGATCCAGTGCACTTATAAACACACTTTGGCTTTTTTAGTTTAAATAGGTAACCAAAGCAGAGCATCTTATTCTCATGGGGTACGTCTACACTTACAATTTAATTCAAATTAATGATGATTAATTTGAATTAAATTAATGCATGGGTGCACTGGTTTTAATTAATTTGAACTAAGGACTTCCTAAGTTCAAATCAATGAAAGCTTACTTTAAAGTTATAAAACCTCACTTACTTTGAGGTAAGGGTTAAGTCAAACTTATTACTTCTAATTAACCCAACATAGCTCTGTTCGTTCAAATTAACCATTAATTTTAACTAATGCTTTTTGAACTTCTTTCTCCCAAAGTACCTTCCTCTTTCTACATATTGGGTGAGGGCACAGCTCTTCTTGGGGGCCATCTTACCACACTTCATATGGTGCCCTTCTCCTAATTCGAACTAGCAAGTCCTGTCCATGGACATGCTAGTTTGAATTGATTTTCCTAGTGTGAAAAAAAACAAGGAGTCGTGTGGCACTTTAAGACTCACAGATTTATTTTTTGCATGAGCTTTCGTGGGAGAAATCCCACTTCGTCAGATGCTTCGAAGATGGGTGAACTTACAGACTGGAAGGAAAATAAATGCAAGAAAGTGTAAAACATAGGATCAGGTCATACAGTAATAGCAAATCAGAGCAGTTGTTAGGTTCAAACCCTGGGAAGCCTGAAGTCAAATTACCTTTTGTAATGGGAAAAGAACCCATAGTCTCGATTCAATCCTGCTTTCACAGAACTTAGCTTGCATATTAATTCAAGTTCAGCTGTTTCTCTTTAAAGTCTTGATGTCCCTGCCACATCTCTGATCACAGTCATTAACAAATCATTTATCAAGTGATTAGAAAGATGGACATGCTCAGCAACTGGTTTCCTTGTTTTGTGATTTCTGATATCAGCTCTGTGTTCATTTATTCTTTTGCGCAGCGATCGTCCTGTTTGTCCAATGTATAAGGTGCCTAGGGCATTTCTTGCACATGATGGCATAGATCACATTAGTAGATGAGCAGGTAAATGAGCCTTTGATGGAGTAGCAGGCTTGATTAGGACCTATGATGGTGTCTGTTGTGCAGATATGTGGGCAGACTTGGCAGCGGGGTTTGTTGCAGGGGTGTGTGCCTGCTTCAGTGTTCTTGTTAGATCTGTAGTTGCTGGTGGGTATCTGTTTAAGATGGGGTGGCTGTCTGTAGGGAAGGAGAGGTCTGTCTCCCAAGGCTTGAGAGAGAGAGGGATCATCTTTTAGAATAGGCTGTAGGTCCTTAATGATCTGTTGCAGAAGTCTGACTTGAGGGTTGTATGTGGTGACTAGTGGTGTTCTGTTGTTTTCTTTCTTGGGCCTCTCCTGTAGTAGATGACTTCGGGGAACCCGTCTAGCTCTGTCAATTTGTTTTCTTACTTCCCCATGTGGGTACTGTAGTTTCAAGAATGCTTGATAAAGATCCTCAAGATGTCTGTCTCTGTCTGAGGGATCAGAGCAGATTCGCTTATATCTTAGGGCTTGGCTGTAGTCAATGGATCGTGTGGTGTGTTTAGGATGGAAGCATTTATTGCATTTATTTTCATTCCATTGTGTAAATTCACCCATCTTCAAAGCATCTGACGAAGTGGGATTTTCTCCCACGAAAGCGCATGCGAAAAATAAATCTGTTAGTCTTAAATTGCCACACGACTCCTTGGTTTTTTGGGTTTTTTTTGCTGGACTAGACTAACACGGCTATCCCTTTGGAAATTTCCTATTGTGGCCATGTTAATTCAAATTAACTTAATTCAAACTAATCATTATTAGTTTGAATTAATTAGTTCAGATTAAATTAATTCAAACTAACCTAAGTGTAGACATAGCCATAGATGTTCATAGTTGGTGATTCTGATTGTTCTGTTTGGACTGTTCATTTTACCTTCAACCAGATATGCCAGGCATGAGATGAACAACCTCTGCAAGAAGTTCCAAAGGGGCAGCTGAGTTAGTCTAATTCAGCGAAGCAAACAAGGAGTCTTGTGGCACTTTTAAAGACTAACAAATTTATTTATCATGTGAGCTTTTGTGGAAGAAAACCCCACTTCGTCAGATGCTTTGAAGCTTTAAAAGTGCCAAAGGACTACTTGTTTGTTCTCTTCAAGCAGCTCCAGTTGGGGAGATAGGTTTCTATGCCTAGCAGAATGAATTTGGAGTTTGACCTTCAACCCCACACATGAAGAAAGCCTTACACCTTTATTAACTTCCCTCTTTATTCCTTGTGTACCAGCTGGCCCACACTTCTTGAATGTAATGCTGCAATGTAACTGCTCTAATCCATGTGAAGTAGCTGTAGGCAGCAGCAGATTATCATGTCCTTTTTCCCTGCTGACTTATTGGTCAGCAGAAGATATGATGAGTCCCAGATGTTCACACACAGACTCAACAGGCCTGAAAAGAGTTTAATGGGAATCACTGACAGGGGCTTCTTTCTTACAAACATAAGCACCAACCTAGGAAAAGGAGGCCATGTTTTAAAATAAATGAGTGGCTATGGCAGTTTCTGAAATAATTGTAGAATTTTTGCTATCAGGTCTAGACACCCAGAGTTCGTGAACTGTTAGTTTGCACAGCTTTGCTACAAGATTAAACCCTTCTGTGTATATATTGCAGCATGTCTGACATTCCATTAGTTAACAAAAGCTAGCCAATCCTTCTGTAATGTATACAGAATAGTGCTGAATACTTAAATGTTATGAGGTGTGGAGGATAGGGGTTGGGGGATGTGTGCAACAATTAGTCAGACAACTGAAGTTTTTACTTCCCAAGGTAACAGAGCCATTCTCAACTAGTGGGCCATGTACTACTATTGGTATGTGCGTGCAGTTATGTGGCAAACTTTTTTTAAAGACTTCATTATCTTTGCAAAGTAATTTTTAGTTTTATAAGTTGGACACATGATTTTAAGACTGAGAATTGCTTTAATGGGTGTTAGGAGACATAGTCTGGGGTACTTGTGGGTCATATATACCAAATGATTCTATCAACCACTACATTGGCCAGAAAGACTCGTTTTCTACCAAGACAACCAAGTGCACTTCTCAACATACAAAGTAACTCAACTAGACATAGCCAAAGGATCAGAAATTAGAAATAGGAAACAGCAAATATGTCAGTCCATCTCCCTGCAAGGGATGGAGTACTGTCTTCCAGTAGACTTTGTACCAGGTATTAACTCATTCTGTCACATTCTTACTCTGACTGAAAAGGGCAAGTGATATATTAGAGACATGTTTGCTGAGACTGATATATACACTGTGATATGAGGGTATTGGCAGCCTAACTGGAGTCTCAGTATCCTCCATCATTGTAACATTACATTGTAGCATCATTGTGGCATTAGTCCTGCAGCTCATCCATTAGAGGGAGGCTAACATGTAGGCCTCAACTGCATCATCAAGTCCAGACCTGCAGGAGGGGTCAGTACAGAGTTGGTCCACCTCCGAGGGAACTCCCAGAAGCATTGTATATCAGACAAACACACAATCGTCAGCCCCACATTCAGGATCAGGGAGTGAGAGTAAGGTCCTACTTCCTCCTTGACTTATCCCCTCGACCTCCACATGAATGCTGTTTGCAGTGGCATAGTCTGTTCTCACCACTTTGCATATGGTCAGTTAAAGGTGAGATTCCTTAGTCCTGCCCCTTGCATGTTTGAACATGGTGAACATCCCAGCCCCTTCTCCCTCTCACATTATATTTATTAAACTTTTTAATTTCTGAACAATGGTAATGTTAATTTCAAGTCCTTGTTAGCTCAAGCCATTGTCAAAGCTTGTGCTCAAACTGCTTTGCCTATGAGGTTTGTTTGAACTTGTCATTGATTATGACCTTTAAGCGAAGTGTGTTTTTCCTGCTTATTTTGTCCTCTGAAGATAATTACTTACATAGCCATTATGCATTGTATGGCATCACTTTGGCTGAACTCTGCTATGCCATACAGCCCTTTGTGCAGCTGTCACTGTCACTCTGCCTGTCTGGGGCTGTCTTCAGCAACTGGTTAGCATTACCCTCCCTTTGTGAGTGCTAAGTGGATATACTGCATTTTACTGTGACAGCTGGACCTTTTATTTAAGCCTTATTGGATTTGATAGTTACCTTTAGAGAATGTCTTTTTCACTTGTTTATTTCCAAGGTCTCCTGTCAGTCCAGAATGTGAAAGTCAAAAGGAAGCCCTGAAGTTGTGAATCATGATGCACCCACACTGGGCACCAAATGTTGGGGCACTGTTGTTTTTTTGGCATGGTATTTCATAAGGTTATTTGCATCAGATGAGAGGTGTGGTGAGAAGAGAGGGAGAAACTGCTGCAAACTTTTGTTTTGAGCAAAGATTTTTAGTAGTTATTTTATCTTGGTCATTAAGTCTGTGTTTAGTGCTGAGGATGTTTTTGGTGCAGGACAAACCAATAGAAAAAAACATTCACCCCAACATACCCCAAGTGGAAACTCAGTCTCCTTCTGTCAATAAATAGCTCTGCCCAAAGAAGGTCAGAGTCGATGCATAGACATCACATCCGTTCTCTGAAAGCAGTTATGTCCCCTTTTCCAACTCTCTGGGGTGGCCTGCACCACCCCAGGGACATTAAAAGATAGCAGCCCTCATACGCCTTTAATATAGCTTCTAAAAGTAAAATATCCCTGAATGTGGGGATTGTAGCTGTGCCCATCCCTGGTGTGCAGAGCACATGGGCAAGGGATATACCCCCACTGCATACTATCCAATGCTAAGCACACTACGGTCTAGTCTTCATTAAAACATTTTAGTAAAACATTAGTAATTGTAGGGCTGACATTTGGATATATACTCTAGTACCAAATTTTGTCCCCAGTTATACAGGTGTAACTCTGGAATAACTCCACTGATTTCAGTGGGATTACTCTGGATTTACACGTGTAACTGGGGGCAAAGTTTGGTCCTGGTTATATATCAGGTCACTTCGAGGCCATGAGCTGAACTGAAACAAAGCACAGAGAATTGAACCTGAATTTGTGAGTTCAGTCTATGTAGACAAAAATCTGAAAACATGTTCAAAAATGTTCATTCTCACCACTCATATGGGAGAGGGAGGGTCATTCAAATTGTCTGAAATAGAGGAGGATTTGCATATAACATTTTAAATACTCAGTCCAGACAGGATGCAAAAAATCACAACCTAAATGGAATAATAAGAGATTAATTTTCTCAGGCATTTCTTTACTGGCTCATAAGGTTCATAAATCTGGCAGACACAGAAGCTCTTTCCAAATTAAATAAGTAAGCTAATAAACCAACTTACTCAACAGATGGGTTTTCCCCAAGATCATCCACTGCTAGTTCACATGCAGATACACACAAAAGAAATGACCAAAATAAGGCCTTCAACTCTATTCTTAACTGTTCAGGGAATGCAAAAGTCAGAGAACAGTGGGATTTGAGCTCAGGTACCACAGTACATGGATCCAATGGATTTTATAAGTGAGAGGCTTACCTCCAAATTTGGTTGCTATTATTATACCTAATACAATTTATAAAAGTGTCCATAATAATCTGAAGCATCATCAGTTACTCACCTCTGCAGCACACTTACTACAATGAAAGACAATGTGGCCTAATAAGTAGGACAGTGGGCTGGGACTCCATCTATTCCCAGTTCTATCACTGGCCTGCTGTGTGACCTTGAGCAAGGCAGTTCCCTTCTCTATGACTTAGTTTATCAATTTGTAAAATGTTGATAATGACACTGACTACCTTTGAAAAATGTTTTGAGATCTACTGATGAAAAGCATGAACTAGATTCTTTTATCATCATCATCATCATCATCATCATCAATTACTGCTGCAACCAACTTTAACAGAACGTGGGTGGCTGTGGTTTTTCCACCTTGCAGGCATGTTGATTTCCTAGCCTAGATGAGGCTTGTTTCCTGTGGTTTCTGCAAAACCAATGTCACTTTAGAAGGACAACTAGGCATTTGAGAATTCAGTACCCGAGTGCCAAATTTGAAGACATTCAGTGTACCTGAAATGAAAGTGATTGAAACAGATGTGAAGAAATGTAGAGGAATCCAATATTACATCATCCTCCACATGTTCAGCTGAGGGTATGACTCTTTGTTGCCTAGGTAAACTGCCTTCCTTTCTATGAATCCTGTGATTCTTTTCAATGTTCAGAAGCATTGGCAAGAGTATGTAAAACAGCTTGATTATGTAAATAGTGTCTCCAGCCTTTGACCAAAACTCAAACTGAACTTTTTTTCAAGGTTATTTCTCATTTGTTGTTCCCAGCTGAAGAGTCGAGACTAACATTTTAACCAGCCCGAAGGAGCCACATTCTGACCTCCTTTGCCAACTCTTAATATTGCACATGTGGCAGCAGCAGAGAGCATCACAATGCCAACCTCCAAAGAGCCCTAGATCCAGAAGGATTACACATAGCACACTGAATGAAGCCTGGATCTAGCATTCGTATTAATCTCAGTGTGAAAGGTCTTGGTTTTAAGCTAGAGCATTAAATGACTTGGAACCCTTCTCTTTGAGACAACTGCTGAAGCCATGCTGTCATAGTTGTGATAAGAGTTGGTTCTAAAGCTGGTTTGAAAGAGATGCAGCTGGCTGTGTAGAGCCTTCTCCATGAGAGGCAATAAGCTGTGGAAAAAAAAAACCCCTCAGTATGAAGAGGTCTTGGTCTGTTAGCTGTCAGGACATGCTGCAAGGTATGCTTAGATGTGCAGGCTACGGTGAAACATGATGTTTTAAATGGTTAAGCCTGTGTTGGGAAAGGAAGTTTTGTATTTAGTAGGTGTTTCACTGTTGTTGAGGTGGCCAACCATTTAATGTTAGTTTTGCTTTGTAGTCTGTGACAAGGACAACTAATGCTGTGAGTTGCTAGCTGTTTTTATTGTACAAATCTCCCAAACTAATTCAATGATACTTCTGTGATTAGAACTAGAATGGCAATAAATGTTGGAATCAGAACTCAAAACCCTGGGAAACTTACCTAGTTTGTGGTTTGCTTAACAACTGAAAGTTCATTTTACTTTTGTGGAAAGGCTTTTGAGCTATATCTACACTACAAAAGCTAAGTTGACTTTGTTAAGTTGACTTAATAAAGTCTACTTAAAGTTTACTTTACTAAGCCAACTTAATGAGTCCACTCTACTCTTAAGTCAACTTAACAGAGTTGGTTAAGTCAACTTAAAAAGTGTCCTAATAAAAAATGTGTCTGCTTAAGTCAACTTTACTAAATTGACTTAAGCAGGCACATGTTATTACACAGGGCTTCTTAAGCTGACTTAGAGTATTTCAACACTGATGGCGGCAATTTTTCCACTGTCAGTTTGCCCTTCCATGAGTGGTTCACAGCAAGTATGATTTTGCCTTGCCACTCCCAGAAGTCCGCCCTGGAAGTCCTGGGGGCCAGGGGGCATAAGGAAAGGCTGACCGCAAGTGACTTGCAATCAGCTTTTCCCTAATGTGCAGCAGCAACTTTAAAAGTCACTGCTAGTTACACAAGGAATTTTGTGTTCTTTGAGTAACTGGTAGTCAACTGCCGCTGAATTTGCTCCAAGTGTAGACTAGGGCTCAGATGGCCACATTGCATTAAGTTGACTGAAAGAGTGAGAGTTATTAAGTCAACTTAAGGAAGCCCTTAAGTCGACTTAATGAACTCCGAATGTGGCCAGGGCTTTCCTTAAGTCAGCTTAAGCCCATAATGTAGACATAGCCTTGGAGATCCTGAGGTTTGAGAATATTTAGCAAAAACCCAGACCCAGTTACAGTGAACTTAATTTTTGTTTTCATTAAAACCCATGCAAAACTTAAGATTTTGCATGGTTTTGATATTAAACCAGGTAAGACTCCACTGTTTTGACTTAAGTTCTACTAGGAGTGTTTGGATTGGTTTGAACCCCTAAAAGCCAGGGGTGTGAGTCTGGAGTGTGATTTCAAACAGGAGAAAATATTTGCATGATGCAGTGTGAATGGAAAATGCAATGCTTTACTGAGCACTTGAATTTCAATGTGCTTTTCAATCCTATTTATAATTAGAGATGGGCCCAATTTGTCTAGTTAGGACTGAGCTTCAGATCAGAAACCAAAATTTGGGGAGGAGGATGGATGAATCCTGGATTTTGCTTCAAGCCATTTCTTCTAAGAACTATATGTATACTAAAAAAGTGTGCATGGCTAGCATCTTTCATGATCTGCACCATGAAGGGCTTTAATATCCATGTGATCTACCCCAAAAGCTCCTGTTCAACTAACAAGCTGCAGAAAACAAGCCAACGTTTATTGTTTCAATCATACATAACCCAGTATGGTAACATTTAAGAAGGTGAAGGCTGGGAAACAGAAGGGCAACACTGGGCTGTCAACAGATGGAGAGAGCAGTAGGCAACATTAGCATTCTGCAAATCAACTTGGCAAGAGTAAGTTAATACCAGTAAGTCAATTGATCAACAGGCACCAGAATGACATCAAATCCTTCAACAATATAATTTGCAACTCTAATTTCAATGATTGCAGTTGAGATCATGTTCCCCTTTAAACTTTGTGGTTCTATTTAAAGCCCATGGATTTTTGGGACTAAGGGAATTTGCTGCAATCTGGCTTCATTTAGGGAATTGTCACACACACTTCCACACACAGCTCTGCCAGTATATCTCAACCTTAACCTGTGATAACCCCTTGCCAGTATTCTTTTCCTGCTCCTGTTCCGAACAAAGGACAGCACTTGATACAATAGAAGCAGTGAGATTTTTTTTAATATATAAATTATCTATATGTTCAAGGTAAATTTATGTCCCGATGTCTCAAAAACAAGAATTAGATCTGTACAGGAATCCTGCCCTGGATGTATTAGTGAACCTGGCGCATATTATTAGGTATACCTCTGCTATGAGGAAATGAAGCATTTAACGCTGTTTTGAATAGAAATATCTTAAGATTTCTTGATGTGTGGGGAGACATGGAAGATAGTACTAGAACTGGAATAGGTGACTGTGCAGTATGCCTAATCAAATACACACACGCGTGCACACACCCCTTTACCTTACTGCTGCAGCTACTTGAATAAAGCTAAAAGGTTAAATAAAGGAAAAGAGAGATTTTGAACTTACTATCACCTTTTCCTTCCTTCAAAGTACTACAGATGGAACTTTTAGTGATGGCACTGGGGTCATGGAGGAAAGTCACAAAGATACTTGATTTTCTAATAAGTATGGCATTGCTGAGAAAGATTGAGATCTTTCTTTACTGTGTGAAGTACTTGTGCCAAATGTTTCAATCCTCTCATGGGAAGAATTAGCTTCAGACCTAGAAGGAAGGCAGGAAAATGATCAAAAGTAAATATGTCAGCTTCACTGTAACTCACATCTACTGTCCTGTGGCTGTAACTAAAACTGAACGAACCTTGAATTACACAGAACAGTCAATAGCTATTGATGATGTCACAGAAATAGCAGCATGTGCTCGTATCACCTTTGCAGCTTCACATTCCAGACCATAAATGACTCTTTTTCTTACTATTTCACATAAAATAGTTGACCCCTATCCTTGACTGTCTAATGCTCCATTTAGTGATAGTACAGAGAATATTTTCTTCATACACCAAGACCGTAAGATCATACTGTGTCATCAAGCACCGAAGACAGGAAATTCCAAAGGTTAAGGTTTCTCCAGAGCATTAATTCAGCCATGGTGCACATCTAATATATTTCCACAGCATATTTATTTTGATTTCCTAGGGAACAGGTAAAGGAAAATGGAATCCTCTATTGAGAATTCCACACCTCCAGTCCCTAATGTTCATATTTACGGATTTTCAGCACAAATGCTTTAAACTACCTCTTTCCTTCTGTGCCACTTCAAAAACTGAGGTCAACTGCAGCACATTTGGTGATGATTTTTAGAGGAAAATATCAGCAGGCTGAAGTTAGGGTATTCACAGAAGAAGGCTCTCATCTGCATAGTTCACTATCCCAGTGGCTTTGTATGGCCCAGTTGTGTGGTTATCAGACCATTGTTCCTGATGAGGGTGAGTTGGGCATTATGTGGGTTAACTGTGAATGGTTTTTTCTAATGATGACATTTATCAACAAGATGTGTGTGTGTGTGTGTGTGTGTGTGTGTGTGTGTGTGTGTGTGTGT
>ML681982.1:8790454-8889929 GCA_007922195.1 Podocnemis expansa
TGTGTGTGTGTGTGTGTGTGTGTGTGTGTGTGTGTGTGTGTGTGTGTGTGTGTGTGTGTGTGTGTGAGAGAGAGAGAGAGAGAGAGAGAGAGAGAGAGAGAGAAATAGAATTTAAATATGGTTTGGTATCCAGAAATATTGTGATCCTTTCTTAAATATAATTAAAACTTCCTTGAGATTTCATAGGAAGCAATTGTGATGGTGGGAAGGAAGCAACGGATGGAAGTGTCTTACCCATTGAGTGGGTGGTAGTACAAAGAAGGATTTTAGCCACTGCAATGATTGTGGGATAGTCTAGCAGATGTATATTAATCAAAGGGATGTATGTGGACTTTTGAGGGCTCATAGCTCTCCACCTTTTCCTTACTTTGAATCTTATTTTTTGGACCCACCTCATTAAAAATATTTCTTTTTTCCAGTTTGAGGAAATGTGTGAGCCACTTATCAAATTAATTTGATGCAGTGCTAAGTTATGTTTGAGACAGAGCACAACAATTTATGTTAAACAGGTAACATCTGGGCTAACAACAAAACTCTTGAAAAATAAAAGTGGATGACATAGGAAATTAAAATGAAACATAGTCATGACAAACACTTAGTGCAAATTGGAAAATTTGATAATTTCAACCTCTTCACAACATATGGTGTCCACATATGTGAGTGTTAACTCTATATAGTAAAATTCAGCAGGGGGTTAGACACATTTGCGGTTTGAATCCACAATTATCTTTACTTTTAAGGATTGATTGTTAAAGATTTGAATATGAGGATCCCATTGGCAAGCACTTAAGCCTAAATCATTTGCATTAAACTTACTATATGAGGTTTAGCAGAAAAGAAAAAAAAATAACTTCTTGACTATGAGGCATTTTAGATACCTGGGTCCAGAGCCACTTAAGTACTGAAGATTCAGGCACCACTGGCTTTCTCAAACCTACAGCTCAGTTAATGTGCAACCCCATCAGTGCCTAAGTTACCCCAAAAATCCCATAAATCCTGATGCCACCCCAGTTAATTTGTTACTCATGCCGAAGGGTATTTTTAGACCAGGCGTGGCCAAACTGCGGCTCGGGAGCCTCATGTGGCTCTTGAATGAAAAAGTGTGGCTTGCAGAAGAATGTCAGCAAATCAATTTCTTAAGTAAAAGTATATGGCTATATGCCTCAGTGCAGCTCTTGAAGGTTTAATAAGCAATTTGTATGGCTCTTGTGTTCCATAAGTTTGGCCATCCCTGGTCTAGACTGATAGCGGCAAAATTGTCGCCGTCAGTGCGCTCTTCCAGGTGTGATTTATAGCGAGTATGAACTCACTGCTGCACTCTGGAAGTCATCATAGCAACTCCTACCCCCTAACAGGAGTTGCTGAAAGCCTATTGCAAACCATTTGTGGTCAGCTTCCCCCAGTGTGTCCTGGTGGCTTAGAAAGTCACCAGCAGATATCCAAGGTATTTGACATGCCCTGCGTATCTGCTGTCGACGACTGCCACCGAAAATGATGATAAGCATAGACTAGGACTAAGCCCAAGCAGGATTCTCAGTTCCACTGGCTATCTCCCTAGCAGGGCATGATTTGGTAGGCATTCACAGAGCATGATTTGGAGCAAGCAATTAAGCCTCCATCACATCTCTCAGGAGAGTCCTCTAGCCACTTGGCTATGAGTTATAATGAGACAGATCTCTTGGCTCTTTGAGAGAAAGATCTGACCTGGGTTAGGCGCCTACCTGTAGGAGAGGATTCACAACTAAGAATGTCAGTTAGCAGAGGGCACCTTTCCACACTGGCAGTCACAGACTAGTAGACTGTAAGATCAGAAAGGACCAATATGATCATCTAGTCCAGTGGTTCACAACCATTGTGCTGTGGCAGCTCCTTAAGTGTGCTGGTGGTGGCATGAAGGATCCAGACCCAGCTGTGTGCCCAGGGATGCCACTGCCACCAGTGCCATCAGGGTCCGGCCCAGCCACCAAGGAAAAGAGTGGGTGCGCTGTGAAATTGTTTGTCTCCTGGAAGTGTGCCACATTGCCAAAAAGGTTGGGAACCACTGAGCCAGTCTGACCTCCTGCACAATGCAGGCCACAAAATCTCACCCATCCACTCTTGTTAATAAACTTCTAACCTATGACTGAGTTATTAAAGTCTTTAAATCATGATTTAAAGATTTTGAAGTACAGAAAATCCACTAGCAGTCAGGTGGTTAAGGCCCAGATCAGTGGCACGTGAATAGCTTTCCTCAGCATTTCACTCCTAGCTCATTTACATATTGCTCCCAGTCAAATGACTGGCTGACTCCCCTCACGCATTGAACCTGGATATCTAGCTCCAGAGGATTCCACAGTGTGGCAGGGTGCCTAGGAGTTAGGCATCATAATGCTTAAAACCTTTTTGTGAGTCTAATACCAGGATGCTTCTGGCTGAAGCACTTCTGACTATTTAACCTTCAATAAAGTCAGAAGCTGACAGGAGGGAGTTAACATAGGCTTTTATTTGAAATATATATTTCAAATAGGTTTGACGACTAGTCTAATGTGGTGTTGGGGAAGAGAGGAGAGCTGAAGTGAGCTAGTTTTTTTGTGTAGCTCGTGGCACCCTGAAGCAATATCAACCAGCATATGCACATTTGTAATTGAGGCTTGCATAAGCAATACACTGAGAAAAGGAACCTGGTTATTTTCTGGAGACTCAATCTAGGCAGTTTTATTGTGAAAGCAACATGACAGAGAAGTGTGAGGTGACTGACATGTGAAGGACAGGCAAATTTAAGGAAGGGACATTGTTTACAGCGACCGTTGGCAATTGAGTATCAGTCACCAGCAGAATTGTGTGAAAAATGTTTGGGCATGTAATAAAATGCCACCAAAATGATGTCATTTCACTGATTTTTTAAAAAAATGTTGTTCTTGCTTTCCTGGGCTATTATGGTTACCAACATTGCTATAAGCAAAAATTCATGTTTAAATGAATTGCATCAAGAGGTCAGTTTGGAATGTATAGGAATGCTGGCCCTGATACTGAATTAGATTCTTCTACCCTGGTCAGAACATGAAGAAAAGGATATTGCCATGTCCCCCGTATACCAAATAGCTGGGTGGGGTCAGGGAAAACAGTGTTACATTGCTAACTCATATTTTGAGCTTGTACTACACTATTATTTCCACATCCATTTCTGCAGTACTTTTTCCTAGGCAGTTATTTCCCATTTTCTCTGTGTTCAGTTGATTGTTCCTTCTTTGGATTTATCCATATTGCATTTCATCTTATATACTTCAGAGCATTTCTCCAATTTGCCCAGGTCAACCTGAATTTTAATCCTTCCTCCAATAAAGTTGCAATTCCTCCCATCTTGGTGTCATCCACAAACTTAGTAAGTGTACTCTCTGTGCCATTATCTAAATCACTGATGAAGATACTGAACAAAATCAGACCCAGAAAGGACACTGGCAGGACCCCAATCAATTTACCCTTCCAACTTGACTGTAAATCACTGATTACTCTCTGGGAATGGTTTTCAAACCTGTTACAGTAACTGCATCTAGGACCTTTTTTCCTAGTTTGTTTACAATAAGGTCATGCAAGACAGTATCAGAATCCTTACTAAAGTCAAGACATACCACATCTTCTGTGTCCCATCCATCCACAAGCCTGTTATCATGTCAAAGAAAGTTATTAGATTGGTTTGACATGATTTGTTCTGGATAAATCCAGGCTGACAGTTACTTATCACTGTATTACCTTTTAGACATTTGCAAATTGATTGATTAATTATTTGCTCCATTATCTTTCCAAGTACTGAAGTTAAGCTGACCTGCAATTTCCCCAGTTGTCCTTATTCCATTTCTATAAGTTGGCAGTATATTCTTTTTCTTTTCCAGTCTTCTGCAGTGTCTCTGATCGTCTATGGCTTTTAGAAGATTAGCACTTCAATATTCTAGGATGCATTTCATCAGACCCTGGTGACTTCAAGACATCTAAGTTATCTGTGTAATTTTAAACTTGTCCTTTCCTGATTTTAGCTGCAGATCCTACCTCATTTTTCACTGATGTTCACTATGTTTGACATCCAATTGCTACTAAACTTTTTGGTGAAAAACAAAAAAGAGGTTGACTGGCACATCTGCCATTTTCAGTTATTGTCATTCCCTCGCCCCCACTGAGTAGTAGGCCTACCCTGTCCTTGTTCTTCCTCTTGACTCTAATGTATTTGTAGAATGTTTTCTTCTTACCTTGGATGTCTCTAGCTAATTTAATCGCATTTTATGCTTTGATCTTTCTAATTTTGTCCCCATATGCTTTTGTTTGTTTATATTCATCCTTTGTAATTTGACCTTGTTTCCACATTTTGTTGGACTCTCTTTTTGAAATTCAGCTCACTGAAGATCTCCTGGTAAAGCCAGGATATGCTCCAACCATATTTCCTATCTTTCCAATGCAGTTGGACAGTTTGCTCTGGTACCCTTAATAATCACTCTGAAAAACTGAAAACTCTCTTGTTTTCCACTTAAATTTGTTTCCCATGGGATCACACCTACCAACTCTCTAAGTTTGCTAAGTCTGCCTTCTTGAAATCCATTATCTTTACTTTGCTGTTTAGAAGCATGAACTCACCATTTCATGATCACTTTCACCCAAGCTGCCTTTCACTTTCAAATTCTCAACCAATTCTTCCTGTTTGTCAAAAATAAATCAAAAACACTCTCCCTTATTAACTGGCTTCTCATATGACCTTAAACTAGTCACCAAGGGCATGTCCACACGCACCTTTTAAATGAAAATAACACTTGTTATTTCAATTTAAAAATGCTTATGTTCAGACAATGTCTCCTTATTTTGAAGGAAGGAGCTCCCTTATTTTGAAATAAGGAAAATCATTTTGATACAATAAAACCTGGTTTGGTACCAAAATGAGGGTTATTTCAAAACTGTGGTTTCGAAATAACCCTGTCTGGCTCTGTTATATCGATATGCCATACATATTGATATAACAGGTGACTTTCCTCCCAGGGTACATAGCACCTTTGGAGGAATTCCCCCCCCCAAGCACCCTGGCGAGAGAGCCGATCAGCACCCTGGCCAGGGAGGGAGGAGAGGTGCAAGGGGGATCAGGTGGGCTAGGGTCCAGGAGCCGGCTCCCCCCACTTGCCGGGGGTGCCGGCAGCTAGCGGTGGGGGCACGTACAGAGCCCCCTCACCCCGCAGCTCAGGATCCACAACTGCTGACGGGGCAGCGGGTGCAGAGCCGGCTTCCCCCACTGCCCTGGCTTGCCGGCAGCCGGAGGGGCCAGCAGGTCCCACAGCTGGCTTTCCCTGCTGCCCCGGCTTGCCGACACCTGGCGGGAGGGTTGGTGAGGGAGCAAGTGCACCAGCTACCACACCCGCCCCTGGCCAGCTGGAAGCAGGCTGGGGCAGCGGGGGAAGCCAGCTGCAGAGCCCCCAACACCCCACCTGCTGGCAAGCCCCCCTTGTGGAGCCAGCCGGCTCCAGGACCTGCTGCTATGGCGGCAGCTGGCAAGCCCCCCTTGTGGAGCCAGCCGGCTGGGGGACCTGCCCCCCCAGGCATCTGTCAGGGTGCCCCATGGTCCCTCCCCTGCTGCTCCACCGGCAGCGGGAGACACAGGGCAAGGGGCTTTTTCCCCTGTCTGGCTCTCCAGGTGTGAGCCAGGCAGGGGATTGGGTGGCAACATGGCCTTTCCAGGGGGCCATGTTGCCACACCTCCCATGCTGCCCCCTTCCTCAATTGAGATAGTAGGTCCTGTGTCTGGACTTGCTATTTCAATTTGCTGTTTTTCCTTAATTTGATTTAAGTTAAATCGAATTAAGGATTTTATTTCGAATTAGCCAATTTTGATTGAACTTAAATCGAAATAAGCATCTACATGTAGACATAGCCCAAGTTTCTATGTCATTTTTTGAAATATGCAATAGAACCTTTGATACTTTTCTACCTCATAGGTTTGTTGAGAGGTTCAGTTTTTAGAACTTGAAAGTAGTTCCCACATTGCATGCAAGGATTTCAAAGTATTATGGTTTGATTCTTGCAGTCTGTCTAGTCATCAGGTGCTTTGAGTCATCCTAGCCTCCCTTTTCTCCTGTCGTTCTTTCTTATTCATTGCATTTGTACTTATTTTCACTTTGCTAGTTGTCACTCCTTCATGAAACAACAGCAGCAGAAAATATCTCCTCTGCCATTTACATTACAACAAAATCACATGTCTGGGTAGTGTGCTCAATCTTGACCACACTCCCCCCATGCACTGGTAATTTAAGGCACCTTCATTTGACTGCACTAACAACCTATTGACTTGTTTATGTCTGCATGGTGCTTGTTTGCAGCTGCTTGAAAGTGGAGCCCTGCTGGGGACTTCAGAGCTGAGTGAGTTGCTCAAACATGAGCCTAAGATTAGAACCCACCTGACAGAAAGGAAAGAGATGCTGCTTGCAAGCAGCAGTGGGATTTACCGAATTCTGAACTGCTCTCTGTCATGCTGAGGCAAGTACTAATCTTTTAAATCCATTTTACCTGAAAGCGTCAATGAAGAAATGTTGCATATATTTCTAATAAGTCTATTTAATTGCATGTACTGCACAGGATAGTCCAAAAACAGGCTGCCTTACTAAGTGAGTAGAGAACATTTTCCTTCAGTTCCCTGACAACCCCCCAAATACAAAATTCAATCACAATTCAAACCTACCACCCCTTCAATGCTAAAACATTGGGCCCCAGATTCCATAGCCTTAAAAGGATGTCAGCTTAGCTGTAGGGACCCAGTCAAGGGTCCCACCACAGCTATCCATGTCATAATCTCTGCCATCAGGCCCTGAAACAAAGATATGTTGTTTCTTTCAAAGCCAGGGGAAGAGTACTATACATAAGGCTCCCACCAGTGCTGACTAAAGAACTCAGGATGCATCTGCTTTGAATAGGTGGAGTGCCTGGGAGCATCTCCAGCTCTGTCACTACAGCTGCATTTTCGCTTCTTGAGTTCCACAGAGAATGGCAAAAGTGCAGTTTACAAATATAATGCATACAGTGTTTTATAATAGATAAGCATGTTCTAATATATAATTTTCTGTAATGAAATAGATATGGCAATATTTCCGATCTCAGATTATTATTGTTATATGTAGGTCATTCATGTCTTCTGGTATCTCTCACGCCATTTGTTGCACCTGTGACAGGGCCAGAATGTTGGAAGAGGATTAACTTCACCTTGTGGCATAGATCTAGTCATTTTCTTCTATTTGTATGACCACTAGATTACTGTGAAGAGAATCCCAGCCTCTGGATCTCCTGTGTGTTTTTAAGATTCCCAGGTCACAGAAAGCTGCGAGACTGTTTCCTCCATTGGCCTCTCTGACACATTTCTTAGGCACCGACAGTTTGCTTCCCCTTTAGGGAAATGCAGCTCTCAGCTCACCTGCTTTAGGTCTCCAACAATGACACACACTCACCCAAGACTCCCCAAAAGCTTAAACTCACCCTTTCCCATCATGCCACTACAGATAAAACGTAGAATTCTCTCTGGAGGCTCATGCTGATATAGCAAACAGACAGTGGGCATGCTAAGAAAATTGCCTTTTAGCTTACTCATATGATGCACAAGAGAGGACAGATCTTAGAATGCAGGAATACTAAAAGTAATGCACCTCATTAGCTTACCTCTTCCTTGGAAGCCATTAGTATTCAGGAAAGGCAGGTAGGTAAGCATGCAGCATAATATATGTTGCATTGCTTCTCACTCCCCTTGAGTTTGGAAAAAGTGGCCCTCACGGGAACAGCTCCTGACCTTTTTATAACTTGTTCCTTTTATCAGGTGATGTTCTGAAGAGCCTCCTGTCAGGTGACTTCATTGCCCAGGTGACCTCTTCACTGCTAAATCAGACTATTTGAAGAGAAGCCAGTCTACTGCATAGAAGCATTCCATTTTGACAAGAGAGCACTTAATGTCCGTGGCCATCTTGTTATTCTTATACCCTGTGGAATTTTAGCCCAACAAACAGACAGACAAGAGTGAAGAAAAAAGGCTGAACCCTCAAAATGCAGTTTGAAGCTTGATAGAACTAAAGGTCAAAATCTCTTTCAGAATTAAAAAAATTGTATAGATAGAGTCCCCAAAAGTCAGCCCTTGGTCTTCCTCTCACTCTCTCTCCAGAAAACTCAGAGTTAAGCTCTTCTCTGCCTCAAGCACCAGTCACTTAACCAACTCAGTTTCACCCTAACCAAAGCAATTATTAAACTGGAGTTTTAGAGAAAAAAAGAAAAGAAAAAGTAAGACATATGCTACATACTGTACCTATGTGAATACTACAAAAACAATTTTAGAGAGGGAGTGACTTTCAGATTACAATATATTAAAAGATTAGCTGGATCGAGAGATTGGCAGCAATTTGTCAATGCTCTTGTCTTCACTCAGAGGAGACAGGACCAGGAGTGGGAGCACATTGCCTGCCAGAGTTAGTTCCTGTGTAACTGACACATGTAGATGACTTAACTGATGCCCTTCCTCCCTTCACATAGAGATGCCTGCTTTTACATAGTGTCACAGTTACAATATTAGCTATCCTTTTGGACTCTTCAAACACACTTTTTCGAGGATCTGCTTATTATCCATTCAAGGTGGAATCAGATGATTCTCCCACTTTCAGACTAGGCCCTGGACTGCAGTCCCCTGTGTAACACACTGCACCCCATGTACATCCTTCTGGTGTGAGTGTTTTCAGTATTCTTACAGTAATATGTTTGTTCCAATGTCATGTGTGGTTATGAAGCTCTGCTATATAGTGTTCCCAAATATGCATCTCCCCCTGTGACTTGAAGCAGATCTAGGCAAACAATAAAAGCAGAGAGGTAATTCACGCCTCACTAGTGCATGTATGAAACAACCCAGCTCTTCCAGGAACAATGGACTAGCCTAAGCATCACATAACGTGATGCTTATTGGCTCAGGACATGGAGAAGACCATGCAGGAATACTGTGGGTCACTTGACCCTGAAGGGGAACAAGGCCCTAGAGGGGGGGCTGCAGGGACATATGAAAAGGGAGAACATTTTGGCCTCTCTCCTGCAATTCAGCTACAAACAACATCAAGCAACATAGGTATTGACCACAAGAGACAGCCTCATTGGAAGCCAGTCAACCAGCTAGTGGTGAGAACCATCTAAGACTAAGGTTTAGAATGAATTTCCCATTGTTTACTTTTGATTAAATCTGATCTTCTTTTCTCTGCCTTATAATCACTTAAAAATTTTTCATACTTAATAAATTTATTTGTTTTATCTAAAATATTGCCTGGAGTTGGGTATGGGTAGAGATTTCATTTAATGTGACAGAGCAGGTGCATATTAGTTTCTTTGATAAATTGACAACCTAATATGCAAGGTTCAGTGCGCAGCAACAATTAACAAAATCATCCAAAGCACAGGACTTGGTGGTGATGGGGGATTTCAGGTTCAGTGCGCAGCAACAATTAACAAAATCATCCAAAGCACAGGACTTGGTGGTGATGGGGGATTTCAACTACCCAGACATCTGTTGGGAAAATAACACTGCAAGGCAGATTATCCAACGATTTCTTAGAATGTACTGGAGACAATTTTTTATTTCAGAAAGTGGAGAAAGCTACAAGAGGAGAGGTGGTTCTCAACTTGATTTTGACAAACACAGAGGATCTGGTTGAGAATTTGAAAGTGGAAGGTAACTTAGGTGAAAGTGATCATGAGATGGTAGAGTCTATGATTCTAAGGAATGATAGGAGGCAGAACGTGCAAAAAAAGACCTGATAACTCCGAACTTTGACAAAAACAAAGCCTGCCAAGGAGATCCTTGAAATGAATAGGTAAGTTCCACCATCTTCACAGCATCTGATGAACTGGGATTTTCTCCCACAAACGCTCATGCAATAAATATATTTGTTAGTCTTTAAGTGCCACAGGACTCCTCATTTGTTTGTTTTTGTTAAATAAATAGACTTCTTCATTGTCTTCCAAGTATGTGCCTGAATGTTCTTTTCTGGAAAGTCACTGTATTGCCTTCCTAAATAGCCCCCAATGAATTCAAACATTATAGCTGCATAGTAAACATTCCACCAACCCCCAATATAAAGCAGATCAATAGGTTCATACTGTAAATTTCATCAATCCACCATTGTTACAGTAACTTTACTTTGCTGACCAGAGTCACATACATTTAATGTTCATAAAATTTTTACCTTTCTAGTTCCTAGACTATTACATAACAGTTGCAAACCCAACACAAAGAACAGTTATTTCCCTTTGTATAATGTAATTTCACTGAGTCACCGAATATGAAGTTTCTGGCATCACTATACTAGTACATAGATTTTAAAGTCAGAGACTATTTCTACACTGGGAAAAGTTAGTTCGGCTTTGTTTATTCAAACTAATAAGTTTGAGTTTCATTCAAATTAAACTCAAACTTATTAATTTGAATTTATAATGTGGACTAATTTGAACTAACATTACTTTGAATTAGTCCAATTTGTTACCTTATTAAGTTTGAACTAAGGATGAATCCTTGTCTACATAGTCCTTAGTGCAAACTAACGATCAAAGTAAGGGGTAGTTCAAACTAACTGGCAGGTCTTATTAGTTCAAACTAAGCTTTCATTAGTTCAAATTAAGGAATTCCCCTTAGTTCGAAGCAATGAAAGCCTAGTATAGACAGGTACTAAGTTAGTTCAAATTAAACCTCCTTAATTCAAACTAACTTGCAAGTGTGGATATATCCAGAGAGAGCCAATATGACCATGTATTTTCACCTTCTGTAGTCCACAGTTCATAGAATTTCACTCAGCTGTTCGTGCACTGGTTTCAAACAGAGTAATAGAACATCTCTTTTTTGAAAGTCACCCAGTCCACGAATGAAAGACTCCATGTGATCTATAAATGAAAACTTCAAATAATGAAGAATTTACTCCTTCTGTCCCCTGAGATAAGGTGTTCCAATAGTTTATTACCCTCTGTATTAAAAATCTGTGCCTTTTTCAGTTTCAGTTTTTCTGACTTCAGTTTCCAAAACATTACACCTTGTAATCATTTTGTTACATTAGAGAGCTCTCCAATATCAATTGTCTTTTTGTGTAGACACTCAGAAATACTGATTGTCACCCTTTTAGATTCTAAATTGATTGAACTATTGGAGATAAATAATATCTTTTCCAGTGACCAACATAGCTAATCATTTGAGCAGATTATATTGTCTAGAAACATTTATTCCACCCAATCTTCTATACATGTTCATTAGTTGGTCCTCTGATAGGAAGCCTAAACAACATGAGTCAATCTTCAGTGAGCATATTAACATAGACAGTTGCTTCCAGGCATTTGGAAGTGTCAATTTAAAATGAAATGCCTTTTTTTTTTTTATCTTCAGATAAATGTCAGCTAGAACAGCCACCTAAGCTAATTTGGATAAACTTGTCACAGGTTCATCTATCACTGGTATTGCACTGATAACAGCAAAAACATCTTTTTTTGGGTGTATTTGCACAAACATCTATGCTGTTAAATAGTATCCTCAATGTGACACTTTCACAGGTGACCTATTTAGGGAGACATTTATACCTAAAATTTCTATTTCAGTATCTTCTCCTTAGCTTTTTTTTTTCTGAAGTGAAATTGCAGATGACATTTGATTTGCATTAAATTTTGTGTGTTCATTAATCTTGTTTTGAAAAAAAATAGTGTATTTGAATGCTGGAGACCTTATATCTGACGTTTATGGATGTTTGACATACGGTAATCAATACATTCATATTCTACTTAAGGAACAATATGAAAGTCCACCTGTAGCTAATTTAACACATATAAGTGGTAAAGAAACACTGATAATATACTGGGTAAAAATATGCTTTATACTGTAAGGATAGTTTTCAACTGCAAACCCTGAAGGCTTGTAGACCAGGTAAGGAATGCCTTTTCACCTAGTCCATGAATGAAAGACTCCAAATAATGAAGAATTTACTCCTTTTGTCCCATGAGATAAGGTGTTCCATATATCTATAAAGATTTGGACCCATATTTTTTTCATGGCTGAAGTTCTGTTTTACATCAGATTGTATCAGCCTGTCTCTTACTTTTCACAGTATCTTTTTATTCAGCCTGCTTTGTTCTCTGATTTTTATAAAGATCATCACCCCAATAGTGCCTCATTGTCAATGAAATGCATTCATTCATTCAACAGTGCTGAAATTGCTCCATATTGGGATACGAATAAAGGGAAGCAGCAGTAGAATGTTTGTATCCTCTCTCATCACATTATTCTGAGGTTGTTTTTAAATACTATGCATTTTTCTTGAGTAGACATTAATGCACATTTGGAGTGGTTGCATTAGTGTCAAGAAAAGTTACTGTACAGTGCTCCAAACCCTACCAACCAGCTGCAGTGCTCAATGTAGTAAAAGGTGGTGGTGCCATTATACTTCTTCTCCCAGCCACCTTTCTTTTCATCACAATTTTTGCTTCCTTCTTTTCACTCACAGAGAAGAGGTATAGAATATCCATATGTGCACCCATTTAATTCAAGCATACTCCAGCACTGATTGATATGTCCGTGGCCAAGATGGGAAACAAAGGGGTTGTATCAGATGGTAGCTGTTTGAGTCTTCATGTTCTGTTTAGAGTACAGATTAACAAAATAATGTGAAAATTAAATACAAATTAAACAGCAAGATTTGAAAATGTTATTCATGAACCATCACTTTCTCTAACTAAAAGCATTTGCCATATTGGTGTGCAGAGGAGCATCGTTAAGGCAGAAGCTTTGGAAAAAGTTCTGGATGACTAGCCGCATCCCCCAGGGACACTAGGAAAATAGGCACTAGAGTAGGAGCTCCACCATCCTCTGAAAAGATGCAGTATGTGATACCTGCACTAAACCCTTGAATCAAAACACTTCACAAAAAGCATCTTCCTGAGCTTAAATTGAACCAGTACATGGCAATATGGTGTAACAGCACCACTCTTGGGCAACTCTCTTGTTATGAAGAATCGGGGGGGGGGCAGTGCTTTCTTTAAGTAAGCCCATGGGCTTGTCTACAGTTAAAATTCTACAGTGATATAAACTACTTACACCAATGGAAGAGATTTGGTTTAAACATGCCTATTCTGAAGGAAGGGATATTTTTCCCATCAGCGTAGATAGGTAATATCCCTGAGAAGCGGTAGCTAAGCTGACAAAAGAATTCATCTGTCAGGCTAGTGCTGGCTACACAGGGACTCCAGTAGTCATAACTCAGGATTGTGGATTGTTCACATCCCTGAGTGATGTAGTTAAGGCAACTTAATTTCCTAAGTTAAGAGCAGGCTTTAGATGCCAGTATGATCATATAAATGTTAATGTTAATTATTTCACTGGTTATCATAGCAAGGAAGCCAGGAGAAAGAGGTTTATATGGTGTAGAGGTCTAAACAATGCTCATTGAGTGATACCTTATTGCATCTGATGAAGTGGGTTGGAGTGCATGAAAGCTTATGCCCGAATAAATCTATTAGTCTTTAAGGTGTCACAGGACTCGCATTTCATTTCACACCATGAGTGAGTGGGCTTGGGAGAGTATTAATGCTTATTTCCCCATCCCAACCAAAAAGGGCAGCACCTCATTGACTAGCACAACACAAGCTGCTAACTCATTTTGATATCTTTAGCAGGCACAGATTATTGTGTTGGTAGAGCACCACCATGGTACCCACAGGACATTCCCCCTCAATATACACACAAATTCAATCCCTGGTCTCAACCAAAATAGCTAGGTTAGCTTCCTTCCTATGCATCTGAGACAGCTATGTCTATTGGAATTTTTTTTTTTAACTGCTCATTCCTCATTCCAAAACGGAAAAAGAGAAGGGGTGGTCATGTTGCTAATGGAGAGCACTGGGGTGCAGAAAATCAGGATGCAATGCTCTTTATCCCCTGCAAAGTGCTTTTGTGACCCTGGGGAAGCCATTTGCTTTGTCCCTCAGTTCCCATCTCATGATAGGGAATCATCTTCCAGTAGTTGTTTTATTTGGCACAAATAGGCCCACATCTCAGACTGGGCCCCTAGGAACCACAGTAACACTAATGATAAATAAATAATTTTAAAGGACGGCCTTTGCAATGTGACTGCTTTACTGATAGATACACTCCTTTGTCAGGTGCAGGGATCAAGGCTAGAGTTAAGACAGCCTGTATGTTAGAGTTTATGGGAAATGCTGTGTATTCACCTTCTTAAGAAAAGCTACATTTTTTTTTATGTTGAATGTATGCTTTTTTATTCAGGATATAAATATGTCATTGCAGTAAGTGCTCTCAGTCACTTCAGTGCATATCCATAGTAATCACAAAGAATAAAAAGGGAATGACCATCGTCTGGTGTAGTCCTCACTTTGACTGATTACAAATTACAATTGCATTTTTAAGCCTCTTGAACTTTCCAGTTGGGTGATTTTAGTTTATTTTATCACTCTATATAAGCGTTCCCAACTTTCTGTACACATTGTTTGTATTTGTTCTCTTCAAATAATACAACCAAGTTTATTTAAAAAAAAAAGTCAAGGTTAAAAAAAAAATCAAATCCAATTATTCAGTATGCTACACAGTGCAGAGATGGTGGAACATTAAAGAGTTTAAGAAAAAAAAATTTTTTGCTTTCAGATGAGCATATGCATCACCTATTGGCTTCACGTGTAGCTAAAAGCTGGGTATGGCTCTGAGAATATATTAGGATATGGACTAACTATGCAGGAGCAAACATGGAAAACTGTCAGATTAAGATTCATCTATATGGTGAACCACACATAGATTGGGGAAAAAAATCCTTCCTGTGCTTCAGAAATGGGACCCTGAAATAGAGTTAATTAGGTCAGAGCTGGCCATGTACCGGTGCTCTGAGAGCAAGATTCTGTAGTATAGGGATCTGGCAGAGTGTAATGACATGACGCAAAGCAATCAAGTGACTACAGAGTCTGTCAGGTTGAACTCAAGAAATGCCTGAGTTCAGTTTGATGGCTTTAAATGTTCCTCAAGAACAACTTCCCCTGTTAAGAAGCAGAGCTATAAGATGTGGCTCAGGTAAATATGACCTGAACCAAACCCTGAAGTGAACCTGAACCTTTTAGGCAGTGGCATAGAGAGGGACTGGTTGATCTAATAAGCATTTTCCCATCTCTGATGTCCAATGTTTGTTCACTGCTTGTTTAACTGTGTTTCATTGTCAGTCTCCTCTGTTTTGGGGGAGTTTGACTGCGCACACAAATAGCAAAACACTAGGCTGATTCCAGGATATGCTCGAAAGCTGTCAGGAAGCAGTTCTTGTGAATTCTAAAGGTAAGACAGTCATGAGTTGGATAAATGTCTCCACTTTAGATGCCCAAATAGCCAATACCAATAGCAGCTTGGCTATCACAAGTAGTAATATCTGAATAACTCTGGCAAGAAGACAGAGAATTGCACATGTCATACACTCTCTTCTAAAGATCATAACTATAATTTTGAGGAGATATTCATAGATTTGCTATTAAGAACTTGCTCAGGGATATTAGGAAGTCTTTCCTTGCAGACTGTGCCGCAACCAAAAAGAAAATTAGAGGGGAAAAATAGGAATAGGATATCTGTAGAATGTTTGTCTTGCGTCTCTGATCCGGAAAGTCAGCATTTAGTAGTCGCATTCTTTACTATGTAAGAAATTTGCTAAATACAGCTATCCTGAATGCCCTTATGGTGTTGGAAACCACAGAGATGGCAGGGAGCTGAGGAGTGGTCACACCACCATCAGTTTCCAATTGTGTTTTACATATGAAGGAGACTGGCAGGCAGAAAGACCTGGGACTTTGGAAGGCATGTGGAGAGAATAAGCTCTTATACTTCTAGTTTGAATGTACTAGCCGCAGCACCATCCTCGGCCTATCAGACAGTAGAACCATGACACTTTCTCCATCACACTCCTCCTGAAATGGTTAGCATCACTGCAGATGTTCCCTGAATGCATGAGTCAGATCTCAGAAATTGTGAACACAGGAAAGAATGGTTGTGGTTTTCCCTTCTCCAGGTCCATAAGAGGAAGGAGTTCTCCTTGTGCCCTTTAAGTCCCTCCCTCATTCCCTTGCTCCAAACCAGTCATGACTGGAATCCATTGTATTTTCTAACTGGTTGATTAGTCTAATCCTTTAGTACTAGTGGCTTGGCACAAAAAGTGGAAATGTGCTAGTTAAGTTTGCAGACGACACGAAGCTGGGAGGTATTGCCAATACGAAGGAGGATCGGTATAGCATACAGAATGATTTGGATGACCTTCTAAAGTGGAGCATTAGAAATAGGATGAAATTCAACAATGGGAAGTGCAAGGTCATGCACTTAGGGACAAATAACAGGAATTTTTCTTATAAGTTGGGAATGCATCAGCTGGAAGTGATGGGGGAGGAGAAGGACCTGGGTGTACTGGTTGATCACAGAATGACAATGAGTAGCCAATGCAATGTGGCAGTGAAAAAAGCTAATACGGTCCTGGGGTGCATCCGAAGGGGTATTTCCAGTAGAGATAGGGAGGTGTTAGTACCGTTATACAAGGCGCTGGTGCGACCGCACTTGGGGTATTGTGTACAATTCTGGTCACCCATGTTTAAGAAAGATGACATCAAACTGGAACAGGTGCAAAGAAGGGCTACAAGGCTGATTCGTGGAATGGAAAATCTTTCCTATGACAGATGACTGAAAGAGCTTGGTTTATTTAGGCTGAGCAAAAGAAGGCTGAGAGGAGATATGATTGCTCTTTATAAATACATTAGAGGGATCAATAAAAGGGAGGGAGAGGAATTATTTGAATACAGCACTAATGTGGACACAAGAACAAATGGATACAAACTGTCCTTCAGAAAATTTAGGCTTGAAGTAAAATTCTGGAATAGTCTACCAAGAGAAGTGGTGGGGGCAAAAACCTTAGGTGCCTTCAAAACAGAGCTTGATAAGGTTATGCAGGGAATGATATGATGGAAAGTGTAGCTTGGCCATTGTCTGTCTTTTACTACTGGTGATGGGTATGATAGTGACCTGGGAAGGGGCATTAGATGGACTGGGTTTTGAGTTATTACAGAGAAGTTCTTCCTGACTGGCTGTTGTGGACTTGCCCTCATGCACAGGGGTTAACTGATCGCCATATTTGGGGGTCAGGTAGGAATCTCCCCCCAGGACAGATTGGCTTGGGCGCTCGGGGTTTTTTGCCTTCCTCTGTAGCATTGGGCATGGCTTACTTGCTGGTTGATTCTCTGTATTAAAGTCTTTAAATCATGATTTGAGGACTTTAATAGCTCAGTTATGGGTTTGAGGTTCATTCTAGGAATGGGTGGGTGAGATTTTTGTGGCCTGCAGTGTGCAGCAGTGGCATCACTGGCGTTGGACACCCTGGGGCATGTGCCCCGGGTCCCAACGCTAGTGCCCCGGATCTCTGTCCCAATCAGGCTGGGGGTCCGGGGCCCAATCCCCGGCAGGCCGCAGCCACATCTACAGCCAGGGATTCGGGGCCTAGCTGGCCGCATGGCAGGCCCAGCCCCTGGCCAGGGATAGGGCCAGGGGATGTCGCGCCGCCACCGGCAGCTAGACACAGCCCAGCCTGGCCCAGCCCAGCCAGAAGCTGCCGCGGGAGGCCAGGCCCGCAGCCACAGCCCCGGAACCCAGGCCGGGGACGGGGCTGTCGTGGCCGCAGCTGCCGGCGGCCAGGCCCCGGATCCCCAGCGGGGGATAGGGCTGCTGTGGCTGCAGGTGGCCAGCCGGGCCCCAGATCCCCGGCTGGGGACAGGGTCACCACGGCCACCGGCGGCGAGGCCCCGGCTCCCCGGTTGGGGATCCGGGGCCCGGCCGGCCAGCCAGCCACAGCGGCCCTGTCCCCCGCTGGGGATCCGGGGCCTGGCCGCAGCTGTGGCGGCCCTGTCCCCGGCTGGGGATCCAGGGCTGCGGCTGCAGGCCCAGCCTCCAGCGGCCACTTCGGGCCAGGCCAGGCCAGGCTGGGCTGCGCCACGCCACAACACGGCCTAGCTGCCGGTGGCAGTGCGGCCTCCCCCTGGCCCTATCCCAGGCCAGGGGGTGTGGCCTTCTGGCTGGGGGCGGGGTCTGCCCGTTGGGGGTGGGGGCTGGACGCGTGCCCCGGGTCCCTCCCCACCCCAGTGATGCCTCTGGTGTGTGGGAGGTCAGACTAGACGATCATATTGGTCCCTTCTGACCTTAGAGTCTATAGTAGTACCAAATATCAAGAAGAGAGCAGGCACCAAAACAGATGTGACTGCCTTCTGCCCATGGTTTGTCAGCTCTTCTTTGTTATATGAACTCCTCTCTCTCTCTCTGTATAGTATATGTCTTTGTTTATCGAATCTATTCCTAAATAAACCCATCATCTCTTCTTCTGATGTACACGAAGAACTCTCTGGGACAGGGATGATCTTTTTGTTCTGTGATTGTACAATCCCTAGCACAACGGGCACTTAAAATGTCAAATAAAAGACCAAAGAATTATGTGACAGGTGGATAAAGCTTTGTTTAAAATCATTAAATGGCTTTTATCATCAGTACATATCATAGAATCATAGGGTTGGAAGGGACCTCTTGAGGTCATCTAGTCCAACCCCTGCCAAAAAAAGCAGGACCGCTCCCACTAAATGATTCCAGCTAGAGTTTTATTCAGCTGGGCCTTAAACATCTCCAAAGACAGAGATTCCACCACCTCCCTAGGTAGCCAATTCCAGTGTTTCACAACTCTCCTGGTAAGAAAGTTTTTCCTAATATCCAGCCTCGACCTCCCCAGCTGCAGCTTGAAACCATTGCTCCTTGTTCTATACTCTGTTACTACTGAGAACAGCCGAGCTCCATCCTCCCTGGAGCATCCCTTCAGGTAGTTGAAGGTTGCTATCAAATCCCCCCCAAGTCTTCTCTTCTGTGGGCTAAATGAGCCTAGTTCCTTCAGTCTTTCTTCATAGGGCTTGTGCTCCAGCCCTTTGATAATTTTTGTTGCCCTCCACTGGCCTCTTTCTAATTTGTCCACGTCCTTTTTGTAGTGGGGAGCCCAAAACTGGACACAGTATTCCAGATGTGGCCTCACCATTGCAGAACAGAGGGAAACAATCACATCCCTCGATCTGCTGGTAACACTTCTACTGATGCGGCCCAGTATGCCATTGGCCTTTTTGGCAGCAAAAGGCACACTGCTGACTCATATCCAGCTTCCCATCCACCAGGACCCCCAGGTCCTTTTCTACAGTGCTGCTACTTAGCTGATCGCTCCCCAGTCTGTAGCAGTGCATGGGGTTTTTCCATCTCAAGTGCAGGACTTTGCACTTGTCCTTGTTGAACCTCATGAGATTTCTATTGGCCCACTGCTCCAATTTGTTAAGGTCTTCCTGAATCTTCTCCCTGTCCTCCAGCATGTCTACCATGCCCCCCAGTTTGGTGTCATCCGCAACCTTACTGAGTGTGCAATAAATCCCATCATCCACATCATTAATGAAAATATTGAACAGAACTGGCCCCAGGACCAAACCCTGGGGCACACCACTCATTAATGGTTGCCAACTAGACACGGAAACATTGATTCATACACACTGAAATCGTTGAGCTAGCCAGTTGTCTATCCACCTTACAGTCCACACATGCAACCCATACTTCCTTAACTTGCTGATGAGAATGCTGTGGGAAACTGTATCAAAAGCCTTGCTAAAGTCGAGGTATATCACATCAACAGCTCTTCCTGCATCCACAAATCCAGTCATCTCATCATAGAAGGTGATGAGGTTGGTCAGGCATGATTTACCCTTGGTGAATCCATGCTGACTGTTCCTGATCACTCTATTTTCCTCTAAGTGTTTCAGGATGGATTCTTTGAGAATCTGTTCCATGATTTTTCCAGGGATTGAGGTGAGGCTGATAGGTCTCTAATTCTCTGGATCCTCCTCTTTGCCTTTCTGGTGAGTACCCAACTGTTCTCCTTCGAGCGCTGTTCACATCTTTCAGTTACAGGTGACTGCTAGCCATACCCAAGGATGGTGGGAGGAGTTACAGTCTGCCCACACTGAGTACAGCTCTGCCCACAGCAGCAGCATCTCTAGCCTGTTGAGCAATTGCGTAGTGCATCGTGAAGGAATGAATCGACGACCATGTAGTGGCCCTGCAGATCTCTTAGATCGTGACCTTAGCAAGGAAGGCCGTGGAAGATGCCCGAGCTCTGGTAGAGTGGGCTCTCACAGCCCCTGGGAGAGGTGTGTTTGACCTTCCATAGCAGTCTTTAATGCAGTTCACAATCCATTTGGAGATGCATTGGGAGGATACTGGAGAACCTCTCATGCATTCAGCGACCACCACGAACAGTTGGGAGGTCTTGCAGAAAGATCGTGTGTGCTCAATTCTATTCTATTCTATTAGGAGCACTCTCCTCACATGCAGGGTGTGCCACTGTCTCTGGTTTTCTGTCACCTGAGGGTCTGGATAGAAGACCAGCAGGCAGATCTCTTGCTTCATGTGGAAGGGGGTGGTGACCTTGGGCAAGAACGTGGGGTGGTGATGCATGACCACCTTATCTGGGAAGAAAACCGTATATTGGGGTTCAGAGGATAGGGCTCATAACTCTGAGACCCTTCTGGCCAAGGTAATTACTACTAGAAAAGCCACCTTCCAGGACAGAACGAGCAGGGTGTCTGAGTCCAAGGGCTCATAAGACAGTTCTGTCAGAGCCCGGGTAGATGGGCGGCAGTTGGCGTGAAGTGATAGTCTATCGCTAGTTGCCAAAGCTTGGTTGCTTCCTCGCATAGCACCGAGGAGCAGACTCCCCCTTGACGGCTTGTATAGAACACAGCCGTTGTGTTGTCTGAAAGGATTTGGACCACCCTGCCTTTGATCTGGTCTAGGAAGGGCATGCAGGCCAGTCTGATGGCCCTAAGCTCCTTCATGTTTATGTGGAGGAGACTGTCAAGGTTCCAGACGCCTTGCGTGGAGGGGCCCCCGAACAGGTGGCCACCCTATCCTGAGTTGGAGGCATCCATTATCAGGGTCACTGAGGGCCTGGACTCCCTGAATGGAATTTCCCCCATCGCGAAGTCAGGGTCCCTCCATATTTGGAGGGACTCCAGGGCATGCTGGGGTACCAAGGTTACCTTGTGCTGGCGGTCCCTTTCTGTTCAGAAGTTTGTGGTGAACCAGAGCTGGAGCGGTCTCATCTATGGGCAGGCTGTTTGGATTTCTGATGTGGCCGCTGGCATGTGCCCCAGGAGCTGCATGCATCTGAGCGCTGTGGTCAGCCCAGGACCCTGGAGCTCCGTGATGATGGTGCAGATGGACCAAAATCTTGACAGGGCAAGGATGTGGTGCCTTGCCGGGCATTTAAGCGTGCCCCAATGAACTCTATGTCCTGAGTGGGGCAAAGCTTGGATTTCTGCAAGTTTATGAGGGAGCCCAGGAACTCGCACAGGTTCATTACCATGTCGACGTGGCCTTGTACTTGTCGACTTGACTTGCCCACTATGAGCCAGTCATCTAGGTGGGGGTAGATTCTTACACCCCTCCTGTGTAGGAATGCTGTGACTGGTGCGACACACTTTGTGAATACCCTGGGGGCTAGCAATAACCTGAAGGGGAGGGCGGTGAACTGGTAATGGTGTTGTGCCACTACAAACCTGAGAAACCACCTGTGGTGGGGTTGAATGGCTATGTGGAAGTAAGCATCCTTTAGATCGAGGGCTGCAAACCACAGTCCTGCGGACAGGGAGGGGATGATCTGTGGTAGGGAGACCATGTGGAATTTTATTTTATGTTTTTGTTGAGTACTCTGAGGTCTAGAATGGGCCGTAGGTCCCCATTGGATTTGGGGACTAGGAGGTAGTGGGAATAGAACCCTTTGCCGTGCTTTCTCTTGGGAACCTTTTCAATGGCTCCGAGGGAGAGTAACTTCTGGCATTCGACCTCGAGCTTGCTTAGCAGATCTGGTTTCTCTGGGATTATGGGAGGGGGGCGGTTTTCTGTCCCGGAGGGTTGAGAGGAACTGGATGCGGTATCGTCTGGCCACTGTGTCAAGGACCCATTGGTCTGACGTGACCTGGGTCCACCTGGAGCAAAGTGGTGGAGGCGGTGGGGGGAGAACAGGGGTTGTGGAGCGCTGCCCTCGGAGGGGACCATCGAAAATGCTGTTTGCAGCCCGATGAATGGTCTGACCCCTGTCCGCACCGTCCCGACTGGGAGGCACCCAGCTTACCCCTTTACCTGAGCAGCCTTTGTCCTTGTCCAGGTCCCCGAGGTGGTGCTGGGGAAACTGGAGAGATCTCGGAAACTGGGTCAGCAGTTGCACCTGTTGTTTCAGTTGCTGTTACTGCTGTTGTCACTGGTGCGAACTTAAGGCGCTCCTAACAGGTTGAGGAGTGTAGATCCCAAGGGACCTCAGTGTAGCCCTTGAGTCCTTCATACCATGCAGCTTCACGTCTGTGGAAGGTGCAAAGAAGTCGGGGCCCTCGAAGGGAAGATCCTGAATAATCTGTTGCATCTGTGTGGAGAGCCCAGAGTTTTGGAGGCAGGCCAAACAGTGCATCACCACTGCAGATGCCATTATACATGCTGCTGTATCCACTGCATCCCAATTTGCTGCGAGTGCATCCCTGGACTCTCTCTCTCCTTCATCTAGCATTGCCTCGAAGTCTCTCAGGTGATCCTCGGAGACAGCTGAGCAGAGATTTCATAGAGCTTCCCACAGGTTGAAGATGTAAGGCATCATCAAGGCTGAGTGATTTGAGATGCGCAGCTGGAGGGCAGCAGAAGAGTAAACTTTCTTGCCCAACAGGTCAAGCCTCCTCGCCCCTCTGTTCTTGGCGTGGTGCTAGGTTGACCTTGTCTCTCCCTCTGGTTAACTGCGTCAACCACTAGGGATCCTGGGGCCAGTTGATGAAACAGAAAGGGGAATCCTTCCGGGGAGACAGAATATTTCTTATCCGCTAGTTTGAACACTGGCGGGATTGAGGAAGGTGTTTGCCAGTGTTCTTGGATGATGCAGAACACCCCGGCATAAAAGGGAATTGCGACCTTAGCTAGCGGGGCTCTACAGCATGCATCAAGGTGAGAATCATCTTCCACTTGGATTACTCCTAGCTTCAGCTACAGGTTCACCGCCATGCAGTGGAGAAGGTCCTGCTCAATGCGAGGATCCCCCTCACGGTCAGCAGACATATCAATTAGGCACTCGTTGGGTGACGATTAGATGATGAGGCCCTTGATCTGCTTCGTTGGGTAGAATCAGGGTCTGGCTCATCTTTGGAGAAATCCGAGGACTCTGGTGCTGGCGAGCGGGTGTAGTGGAAAGAGGTATCACCTGCCGTCGTGTTCAGCCAGTCGAGGGTCTACTCATTGTGCGGAGACCTTGATGGTGGCATAGGTGTCATGAGGGGTGCAGGCACTTCCCTTGATGGGTGCCTTCCCCTTGAGCCTGGTGACATAGAACTTTTCCGGGCCTGCTTTCTCGGTTGCTCCTCCTGAGGGGGAAGAAAGGGGTCTTCCAAGGACAATCTGGATGACCTCCCCCTGACAACTGGCAGTCCGGTACCGAGAGTTCCTCGGAAGAGCGATGAGGCAGAGCCGTAGAACTTGGGCCCTGTACTGGTTTTGATGGTGCCGGGTCGGAGAGGGGTGAAGAGGCCTGCGACGGTACCGGTATCGGTGCGGGTGTTGCAGGTGCCAAGTCCAACGGTACAGGAAGTGGCGGCACTGGAAGCAGCGTTATTGACAATGGTGCTGAATCCAGCGGTACCGGGCTTGACAGCGGTGCTGGACTCGTGGGCGGTGCCACTTGGGGCGGTGCCATATCCAGTGGTGCCGAGGGAGGCGGTGCTGCTGTGGCCCGTTTCTTCTTGTTCTGCACCGAAGCCGGGTTTAAATGCCCTTGGCGAGCTGGTGCCTGAGCCGGGGCCCTACCTGGGGCAGCTGGCAGGCTACTGGGAGACCGGCAAGATCAGTGCTGAGGAGGTACCATAGAGGGCCGAGATTTTGACCCCAGTACCAGAGATCGGCGGGAATCTTGAGCCCGGGCTGATTGGGGATCCGGCAGAGCGCTGGTGGCTCAGCTGCTTTCAAACGGAGCGGCTCCGGTCCCCGAAATTGGGTGGAGGCGACACTCCCTTTCCAGCCAAGTCCTCCACTTGAAGGATCGGCAAACAGGGCAGTCCGCTGTAAAGTGGGGCTTGCCCAAACAAGCGAGGCATTTCTTGTGCGGGTCATCCATTGGGAATGCCTTGCAGCATCCCATGCATGGTTTGAAACCTGGCATTTCGAGTTTCGTGCGAAAAGACAGGCCCTTGTTTTTTGCAAGATAATGCTGATCCAAACTGACGCTGATGGTGGAAAAAGGAACTGGATGGGTCAGGGTCATGGTCACCTATATAGCCACGGTTGCAGCGTGGAGGAGGCGTTGGCCATGTGCCCTGACCTGACATGCTAACACTAAAGACTTTCCGAGCTACTGTGCGCTGTGGCACATAGACACCTGTCACTGAATGATGTGAGCAGCGCTCGAAGGAGATCAACAAGTTCAGCCGCCTGTGGATTAATGGCAAGTGCAGACCAAAACAACCCATGTTCAGTCCTTTCTCAGAAAGCCACTGTTCAAAATTCTACCAAGCATGTTCAGAATTGTGCAGTGTGATATATCTAAGGCTTAGGTCTGATCTTTTTCTCCCTCAGCTGTACTTTCATTACTATTCAGGGTAACACCCAGGTTTATTTAGCTGTCTCTACTAATGGAAGATGGAAGTCACAGGATTATCTGGTTGCTTCCATGGCATTCCAATTTGATGGGCTGCAATTTATGAAATTAAAGCTCATTGAAAAAAACCACAAAGGTCTTTTTTCAGTGTTATATAGTGCTCGTAACACTCTCATCTCACCCCCGCCCACCTTGCATTTCCTTTTGATATGCCAATTTTACTTCATCTTTGCACATAACATGTCAGAGCAGTCAAACCATCTGATGTTATTGATCACAAAATGTTGGCATTGGCATGTTAAAAACTTTCTGTGATTAAATGGACAAAAAGAGATGAGACAACAATCCTGACGATTGTGTTGTTTCACAGATCAATTGTTGTAAGAAAGTCTTTGCTTCCAAGGTGCCCTGAGGGCTCCTTTGCACTAGCTGTGATTTATGCAAGATGTAGCTGCCTGAGTTTAAACAGGGACTTGGCCTCCCTGAAATATTATTTTTAAATCCTTTCATTGGGTCCTCGTAAATCTTTAAACTGAAGGTCTTGTTTTCCACTTATAAGAGGGACCTCTGCGAAAAGAGTACTTTTCTTCCTCACCTGATACTACTAGCAGAAAAACATGTCAAAGTGACCAGACCATCCAACAGAACAAGAAAACACATTCAAACCACAGTTGCCTGGTAGAAATGGTCTTTAATTAGAAATCAGATGTAATTTTACTGGAAACCTTCAGGACTTTTGGAGTAGTTGTTCCAGACAGGTGTTGTTTACTGGTTGGCCTTAAGCACCCTGTTGCTTGCACAATAGTTGTTTGCTACTCTTTTTTCGAGTGTTCTGGGACCTCATTTAGAGAGAGTTATTGTACAGAAACACACTGCTCCTTATATTGTATTGTACCTCCTACTGCATTTTGTTTCTAATGTGTTCACAAGGGAAATAAAGCCACTCCAGACAAGTCAGGCTAGGATAGAGACTACACTGAAGTGGTTTCAGTGCTGTTGCTGCCATTACCATAGTGCACTGTTCTGGAATTGATCTGAGTGTGAGCCTATTAAAGTTGCCTGTTCTGATTCTCTGAGAATTCAGTAGACCACATATTTCAAAAGGTACAGTGCGTATATAATCATACTGGAGAGGAAAATACAGAAAACAATTTGCAGCAGACAATTCATAAATTGTAAATATTTGGTATTGCTTTTCCTCCCTGTACAAAAATAGCCATCTAATCAGCATAGTTTTCTGGTAAACTTCAATACTATTCCATACTATGTCCATTATTATACCATTAAAATTAAGTAGTAAACATAACTAATGTTACCAAGTCCTCTATATGCTGTTTCCCAGTGTTTGAATCTTAACAACTGCTTTGATTTGCTGTTACAGTATGACCTGATCCCATGTCTTACACTACCCTGCATTTATTTTCCTCCCATTTTGTAAGTGCCCCCATCTTCAAAGCATTTGACAAAGTGGGATTTTTCTCCCACAAAAGCTCATGTGATAAATAAATTTGTTAGTTTTTAAATGCTACAGGACTCCTTGCTTCTAAAAATAATATTAGTGTTCCTTCTCTTCCATATAATTTGTTAGATAGATAGATAGATAATTTAACTGGTAGCTTGAAAGTTTTAAGAATGGTAAGTGTCTGAGTTCAAGGCCAAAGACCACCACCAAACTATCTAATCTGATCTCTGTATAACAGAGGCCACTACCACTAGGCAACTACACCAAAGCCAATAACCCAAATTAGATCAAGGTATTACAGGCCATGGGAGACTCAACTGCTGTGTGCTGTGGGCAGAGAGCAGGAGGGACCAAGATGCATCCATGCAGCTGTAATAGTAGGGAAATGATTAAGTGAGATACGTCCACATGATCCTGGCAAGAAACCTGTGCCCCACACTGCAAAAGAAAGAAAGCAAACTACCAAACAACCACCTCAAACAAAAACAAAACAAAACAAACAAAAACTCCACAGTCTCAGCCATTCTGATCCAAAGGTCAATTCCTTCCTGACATCAAAAATAGAAAATCAAGCAAGACCCTACACGTATGAGCAAGACTCGCCAGCCATGCACCCGAGAAAAGTTCTTAGTACCAGTTCTGAGCATCATCCCATCCCATACAGTGTTCCATCTCTAGTCAAGTCCTCTTTGGTGCTTCAGAGGAAAGAGACCAGAGGAGGCAATTCAGGATACTGATGAATTTCTCTCCCATTCTGACTCCTGCAGCTGAAGCCCAAAAATGAGAGAGTTTAGGAACATAAGACATGAACTATAAGGGCCCCTGAGAGCTGCTGAACCTGCTCTCCCCTCCCCCACACAACAGGCAACTTGGTCATACTATCCTACTCAAATCTAACAAGCTCTATTTGAAAACTAATTGGTTATTTGTGCATAAAATTCCTATTGTGAAGCCATTCCAGAACCTAAAAGCCTATCAAACAATGTGTTCTACAAATAGAACATTAAATATACAGAAAAATACAATGACTTCATTTTAAATGAATATCTCAGGGAGGAACTGTTAGAAAAATAACTGTTGGTACATATAATGGTACAACCAACTTACAGTTGCTGTATTGAAAGCTTCAGGACGTTAAGATAGATATGGTTAAATGTAGATACAATGATTCATTTCACAGTGGTGCAACCCTCCTAATGACTCCAACTGATTTTAATGAGCTTTGGATCAAGCACAAGAAGAGTCACCTATGTGCTTGCAGTAACCTTCTTAAGGATTGGCTTTATAGTATATATAAGACAAGTCATAGCGAACCTCAAAACCGGTGGAATTTTTCCTTGGTTCCGAGAAGGCTCCAAAAGGTGGCAAAAGCCATTTTAGAAAATAAGTTCAACAATATCACCTCCACTTATAGTTAAATATTGTGCCTTTCCTCCAGTGAGCCTCAGAGATAGCCTTAAATACTTCAGGGATCAACATTTAAATGCAGCTAAAGCTGATGTGGAACATGGCCACTATTTAGTGCAAGTAACACTCTACTTGAATTCAAATCAGAATAACTTTCCCGTTGAAAATACAGGTAGAGTTTAAGTTAGCAGAATGCAATTTTTTTTGTCTGGAATTTGGCCAGGACACCAGACTCAATGTCCTAAGCCTTGCAGAAAGTGCCATGGGATTTTTTTTTTTGAATGGTTATAAGGGGTCAGGACCTTGGTTCTATTCCTCAATTGAAGTTAAATTCCCCCTTTTCCATCCACACACATAGCAAGCATGACAATGTTTAGCTTATGTTATTGGATGAGAACGGAACCCAGCATAACATACCTATAGACAGGTAAAACGTGATGATCAGGTCATTGCTTTCCACACCTAACTTAACTTATATATTATGAGTGCACATCCTCCATTCAGAATGAGGAAAAAGTTATTAGCAAGAGACCAGAAAAGAGCAGTAGACTCCAGATTTTGTTAATCAGAACCACCATAAACAAAGTAGCAGTGCAGTGAGCCACAGAAGAACTGAGATGGCAAATGCAGTTTAATGCTGACAAATAGCACAATGTTTCTTAGGGCGAAGAATAAAAAGAGGAAATATCTGACAAATGGAAAAGCTCTTCAGAATTCTGATCAGGAAATAGTTTTGCAGTAATGGAAGGAAAGGCCCCCGAGCCTTCAGCACAGTGTGTAGCGGCAGCGATGAAGGGAAACAGGAAGCTGAGTTGTACTGCTGGAGGAATACATCATCAATCAAAGTAGGGCATACCCAGAATGTTTTCCAGGGAAGTGCAAGTACATGGCAAACTGTTCTCCTTTTTCCCTTTTCTTTCTACACCATCTCCTTTCTTCTAAGCACTAGCTGCCTCATAATGCCTTCATTCATCCCAGGTACACCTTTTGGTTCAGGTTGATTGAGGTCCATCCATCTCATGAATCAGGCTAGGCCTCTGCTGCTGGTGACTTATCTAACCTGGGAAATCTTTACAATAAATCTTAAAATTGGCTCAGCTAAGCACATTTTAAACCAGTTACCCATAGTACATACTTGGTTTTAGGCATCCTGACCCATTTTAACTGAACTGGTGCACATGAAGGAGGCAAAAATTTACACCACTCACAAGACAGTGGTTTTGTGTCATGTTGATGGCTTGATCTTGTGCTCTTGGAACAATCAGGAGACTTTGATGCGACTTATTTCATTTGCTGAAAGACACATCTGACATTTAGCCATACAAAATCGTATTAGGTCAAGCGCATTAAAACTCCCAAGATGACAGCGTGTAAGTAGAAGACAACTGAGGAATAATAATTTCTCTACAAAAGAGTGATAAACGTATGCTGAGCTTCTGAATGAGGGGAAGCAAACTAGATAAATGAAAGTGTGAGAATAAACCAAATGGAGTTAGCCGTCAAGGCCAGGTCACCTTCGCCTCCAATAAACCTGATATTCATTTACTTTGACCATATTTATTCCTACCACTATAGCTGCTCAGAGGGAAAAATGGCACAATAACCGGTAGGTTCCTATTAGGTTACATCCTTTTTTTGGCTGTAAGTCCCCCACCCACCCCCCAAATCTGGTTTTCATGCTAGAGATAAGGGGTTGAGGGACAGGATTGGGAAGAGGATGACTGCAAGGTCTTCCTGACAGTTGACTCTAGAAGTGACAAGAGAAAGTCAAGCAGTACTTTGCTTTCATTTGACATAATAAGGAGTAGCAACACATATGTTGTAGTTATCTTGAAGGAACAGAGATTCAGAAAGAAAACTGGTCATTCCAAATGAGAATGAGTTAAAAGATGGTCCTCTGAAGCCAATTTGTATCAGCTTTCCTTATGCTAAACATGGTGAGGAGGGGATATTTTGGAATGGGAGGGTAAAAGCATTTAGTTTGAATTAACAAAAGAACCATTTCTTTTCTAATACGGATCCCATTTTAGATAATGGGGAAGATATTCAGTTCCTTCTAAAAATGATGTTTAGACAGAGCCTAGTTACTTCAGGATCCAGCCTAAGGATAGTGGAGGTATAGGAATGCCCAAAAAATGAATATGGGGAGGTGTATAGGCTGGGGTTGTCTGTAAGGCAAAGCAAGTGTATGTGCTGATGTGCACCTAAAAGGAGTTACAGCTGTGTTTGCATCTGCAGAATGGATAAATACATTGTGTTAGCAGAAGAATGTGGGAGGAAAACGAGTGGTCTACGTTGGGAAAGGAGAGAGGCATCTTGTGGACTGGTGGATTTTCACCAGCCCCAAGGAGTTCTGCAGATAATTACTAAAGTGACTTTGCCCTCCAGCTAAGCCTGAAAGCCCACATAATCAAATGTGAGTAAGCCATATCCTGAGGGCCTGGATGAGCTGATCATAACAGGAAGGATGCTATAGGGAGGAGGAAAAGGACACCAGAGAAAAAGATATACACAGATGTATCAGTATTTAGTTTATCATAATCTACATCCAATGTCTTTAATTCCATTTCCCCATACAGTCTTTTATATCTCCAGCAAGTCCAAAGTGCCTTAGAAAAGTCAGCTGTAGTTTGTGCCCAACTATGCACAGCTCTACCTGCTTCCTCGTTGATTGTCGCCTCTCTTCCTCCTGACCCTATTTTAGAGCTGACTTTCCCCCATTGGCATTCCTTCAGTCTTCTTGGATGGTGTATGTACTTATCCTCTCCTATAGGATATGCTGTGTCTTTTTTATGTAGATCTTAGACTATTTCCAACAATCTCAAAGAGGAGTAGTTAACTGGCATTATCTGCTTGCTTGCTTGTTTGTTTTTTTCTCCTCCTTTGTGACCATTCATATTGTCACACAGTCAAGACACTATTAGGAGTTTTTTACGTGGTGCGCCCCCCGCCCCGGATCCCTAATTTTTTTGACTTTTAACCTTCACTTCTGTTCTTGTTTTTTAATTTGTTGTCCTCAGTTTTCACTTGTGGCGTGGGGTCCCTGGCTCCTCTCTGAGGGGATGGAGCAGAACTTTAGCTTTGGGCAGCCTTAGACCAGCCTGTCTCAGTACCTGCAAATAGTAGTATTGCTCATCCAAAGGATTGCCTGCAGAAAACTTCAGGCTTGTATTGTTCCTACCACATTGCAACTATTTGTTATGAATTACTTCTGCCATGCCACTTCACAGTGCATTAAGTCTGTAGGGAGAGGGGAAAGCAAAAAAGAGTAAGACTCCTGCATAGATGTGCAAGAATGAACATTTATTTGCTGAAGTATTCATCTGAGCACTCAAAAGCGTGGTATGAAAATTGGTCATCTACCCTAACTGCAGGGACCTGAGGCAGTACATATTCAATAGATGAGGACAAAACTAAGGAAAATGAAAACATTTACAGTAGACTTTCAGTGACATTGCTTTTTATGTGCATTACCATTTGTGAGGGGGGGGGGGGCGGGACCTGTGCAATTAAACTTAATTCACCCAACTATTGACTGGAAGGACAGCTTGCCCAGAAGGGCACTAATAGGTGACCTACTGTACTAAAGAAAACAGGATAACACCGAATGATCTCAAAACTAAATTTACATAAAAAAGAGCTTTCATGAAGAATAAAGAGAGTGTTGTAAATCTCTATTTCTAATCTTAAACTGGAATGTAATGGACATTTCATGACAATGTCAGGAAGGGAGAGGGGAAATTAAAGTCCTTACCTACCTCAAACGCTTAAACCCTTCACTCCAGACAAAGCCCCACTCCTTGCATAAGGCCTATATAAAATGGATTCTCTGAGGTTTGGGAATTGTAGCCCATCTGTCAAGAGGCACCCACAGCTGATAGATATACAGATGTGGTTGTAATGGCACACCCACATAGTTGTAGATCCACTGGCCCTGGTTCCCTCTATGTCCTTTGGGTGCCTTCTACACTACTGCAAATGGAGCCATCAGAGACCAGAGCTCTATGGCCATAAAAGGGCACAAAGCTCTTTATTATATGCACATAGAACAGGGATGACGCATTTGCTTTTGGGGACCCTTTAACCTCATGAAAACATAGGAAGGATTTAAAGTTTAATGGGCACCTAATGGGATCAGAGATATCGAGGTATGGAAGATTTTTTTCTTTTCCCCCACCTCCAGCTGTTGCTTTGATTCTCTAACAAGTTCCTTTTGCAGGGAGGCTAGAGGATTTGACATCGTTTCTGCAGCTGTAACACAACTGAATGGATAACAACATACCAAAGTTGCCTTGAGCTCTTAGACATTATTTTCCCTGCACTACTAATAGAATATAAGGAATGGCTTTTTTATTTTGTCCTATTTAAAATCAGCTTTCTCTAGGGCTCCTTAAATAGATGTATCATAAGCCTTACCACTGTTCAGTACTTCAGTATCAGCGGCCAATCACCATGATCACACTGATCACAGCAGTCACTTGGTATTAGTGGATGTAATACTGTGGTGCAATTCCACAGGAATTACCCATCCATCTCACTGACTGGCACCTTTGAAAATTCTCTGTCATGCGCATTTCCATGTGTCTTGATATGTCTGAATGTAATGGAGGGGAGGAGAGGGGACAAAAAGCATTGCATATGTGTCATTCCCAAACCTAGTTTCTTTTTGTAATCAACAGACTGTGAAGAACATCCCACTCCCCATTACATTTCCTTCATGAATCAGAAAGCAAAGGGGAGACGTACAAAAACAAGATAGTACTCAACCCTCACTCTGTTCCTTGGCCTGTTTTCTGAGGCTTTGTGCAGAAAGGAATAATCTATTCCCCATGTAAAATGATGGGTCATGATTAATTTTTAAAATGCAGGGAACAGATTCCCCCTCTCAATATTATTGTAACACATACAAGATATGGTTGAATGTCACAAATAGAAGTCAACAAAATTGTCTTTTTTTTCCCCCATGAACATCTGTGTACTCTGGGGTTATGATCTATATGATTTTTCTGTTCACTTATATACTGTGATTGTACGTTTTTATACCAGTTAGGCTATGCAAGGTGCCTTCATGAATGTTCATAACATATTCAACTTGATTACTGTGGTGTCATTTTTCCTGCCACATCATACATGTGCACAGATGTTTTATATTTTATTTCCTTGTGGTCTCTCCTGACTCATTTATACTGTGATTCCATCATTATTGGCCATGTTCTCATTTAGAATTATAATCAGATCAATAAACTAGTAGTTGTTTATTCTAAAGCTTTGTGACCTTTAGAGGGTATGAGTGAGGAAGGTTGGGCACAATCCAATTCTTTGTTAAATGACTGGACTGAAGTGTAAGGTGGTAGGGAGTGGGTCCCAATCTCTGTAGACAGTGGCTCCTGGTGTGGTAATTGGGACCAGTGGTGCTTACTGGCGGACCTTCCTCATGCAGCCAAAGCTTAGGATGGGTTGCATGCCAGAGGCCAGAGTGGACTGACGCAGGAGTGAGTGGTCACCTGACAAAGTGGGGCAAAGGAGGGTTCAGGAGTGGAAATCCAGGCTCACGATAGCATACTGGGGTGGATCTGGGGAGCAGCCTGTCACAGCATGCTGTGTGTTTTGTATGTAGGGAAGGTTTTCCTCTTTTGGAGGCAGACTGTGCCTAGCAACAAGTAAGGGGACAGCGAAGACCAAGTAAGAACAGTAGACTGATCCCTTCCACTCTAATGAGTGCAGGAATGGCTACCTCCCATCACCCTCTGAAGTGCAGAATGCCCAAGAAGGGATAGAAAGAGCTGTAGCTGAGATTTTTGCCACCTCTTTAAATACATTTGATTTAATAAGGAAATCTATAAAGTAGAAATAGCAAAAGGCAATCTAATAAAGTTCCTGGCAAGATAAATTGAAATAGATAGTAGGTATAGTAATTACTGGCCCTTTAAATGTGCTCACTCTCCTTCCAAGACTTAAGCTTTTGAACTCCCTCACTCCTCCCCACCAGGTGACTGACCAAGACTGGTTGAAAAAGGGGGAAAAAAGGGTGGGATGAAATCATCCTCTTTGTAATTGGTTGAGGGGATTTGAGTGGGTGTTCTGAGCTGGATAACAGGAGCAGCAGCTCAGCAAAACTTCAGAGATCTCTCCCACTCCTAACACGTACCAAAAGATCTTGTGGTGTTGGTTCCTATTGCACTAGGAGTCTTACTCTCAGCTGACCCCAGAGAGTGTGACAACATCTCTGGTGGATGACGAGGGCATCTTGGCATCGAGCTTAACTCAGTGGCCTCGAGCATTTGCTCAATAAAGTCCTGCATGTAAAATAGTCTCCAGAGGGTACACTGAGTGCCTGAGTGATGCAGCCAACTGAGTCCTGCCCTAACACTCAGTGTCTCAGTTTCCCCAAAGGGCACCCTAGAATCAGGCTCAACTGATGCCCTTGAGCTACACTCAAAAGTCTTGGGTGGCACTCCTGCACATATTCACTGCATGATGGTATCATTTCCCTAAAGGGCATCCTAGCGTCAGGCTCGACTGACAGCCTTGAGTTCCGCTCAAAAGTCCTGGGTGGCATTCATGCACACAGAGGGCATCCCAGCCCTGAGCTCTGCTTGTAAATCTTGGGTGAAACACTCCACTTCAGAAGGTACAACAGAGTGAAATCTCTGTTGTGGGACTTTCGGGTCTCACCATCTCTGGTATAGGTTGCGTGAAGGTTTTGGTCCCCACACTGAAGCATCTAAGCCACGTGGATAACTGAGACCCACCATAAGGCTCAGATTCCTGAAGCTCCCACCCTGCACTCACACTGTAAGACCACCTCCAAGCCAGCAAGCACAGCAAAGACCCTTGTTGTATCAAAGCGGCAACCATGACGCTGCGAGCTTTAGTGGACCTGTGGAGCCACTGTAGCCCCAGTCGCTGAGGAAATCACAGCAGGGCAGTTGGGTGAGAAAAAAACAGAATAAGGACCTGACTACCATCGGTTTTGGTAAGAGAAGAATAAAAACCACAAGGGGTGAAAGAGTTTAGGCTAGGGGCCGAGACTAAAAATCATGGTTAGAAACTAACAAACTGCTTACAAGTGCTAACAGTTGGCAGCAACACAATCTTTACAAGACAGCTTGAGGCATTAGATACACCAGCAGGAAAAGCTTAAGCTAGGAAGACCCTCATAACATCAAGGAAAAGGAATTGCAAGAACTGAGATCTCCCCATTCTGCAAGTGACTGATCCTCACTTGCTGAATGTTAGTGTAAATATGTGTGTGTGTGTGTGTGTGTGTGTGTGTGTGTGTGTGTGTGTGTGTTTTACTGTTAACTGGTTTAAACTGTTAGTCTGTAAGTAGGTGTCTGGCCCTTTAAGCAATGTAACAGCAGAGCAGTGTTGCATTCTAAACTGTCACTCTGAACTGCTCACTGTGATACACAGCTGCTGATTCAAATGCATATTTCAGTTTCTGAATTTCATAATTTGGTAAGATCTTAAATAAATACCTACCTGTTTCTAAGAAGAAATCCTGGCTCTAAGTCTCTTATTGCTCTTGGTCTGTTCTTGATCGGCAGGCTGTAGCCATATTTTCCACTAGGGGCATTTGCCCATTTGGGCAGCACTGGCCCCACCCTCTTTATCCCAGAGTTATATACTTAAGAATCAGACTGCTGGACAGCCTCATGGTTAAGTTCTTGGGTAACAGAGATAGCCATGAATTCAGGCAAATATGCTGCATTTTTCCCTCTGGCCCCAGGCCCCTCCCTCCCAATAATGGGGGAAGGGTGGGAGCTAGCCCAAGTTGTTAGGAGGAGTTAGGAAAGGAGTGCCCAGAGTCAGAGGAGGCAGGCTGGAGGGGGGCCCACAATATGGGGCAGCCCGGGCCCCTTGGGCCAGGTATTCTGATCCTGTAACATAAGCAAGAAATTTGGATCTTGACAAAAAAATGACTCCCCTTCATTTAGGTTGTGCTAACTGACCTCCACCTAATCACAACAGCTATGTCCACACATACATTGTTATTTCAAAATAAGTTATTTTGAAATGAGTTATTTTGAAATAAAGTCCTTATTTCAAAATAAGTTCATTTGAATTAAGGGAAAAGCTCAAAGTGAAATAGCATATCCAAACACAGGACTTGCTATTTCGCTTTAGAAGAGGGGCACCATCAGCAGTGTGGCAACATGGCCCCCTCCCGGGGCTATGCCCTCACCCAATATAAGCTAAAAGGAAGGCACCCTGGGAAGGAGAAGGGCAAAAGTGTTTTTTCAAAATAATGGTTATTTTGAAATAACACGTCCGAAGGGCATTATTTCGAAATAACCATTTTGAAATAAGTCATTTCAACTTAAAGGAGGTTTAAGCTATTTCAAAATGACGGCTTTTATTTCAAAATGCTGGAGCCCGTCATTTCAAAGTAAGAATACGTCATGTGGACCTAATCTCTTTTACTTCGAAATAACCAGTGTTATTTTGAAATAAAAGAGACATATGGGCACACCCAACAGTTCTTCTAGTGTGGTATATTGCAATGCCATTAGACTGATGCAGTAGGTCATGGTAAAAGCTGTTGAAATGTATTTCACATTAGGAAAAATGTTGTAGTTAGGCTGAAGTTACTTAACACACCTTGACTTAACTTCAACTCATTTTTCCAGTGCAGACAAGCCCAAATTCTTCAGTGGGGTTTTGCAAATACAACTTATTGGATCTCAATAAATTCTACAGGTGATACATAAAGAAAACTAAAATCCAATGGATGGTCAGATGTTTTGACTGCAGAGATAACGGGAGAGGAAAATTATAAAAACATATTTTTGTAACCAAAATCAGCAGACAGGGCTCAGAATACACATGGAAAGCTGAGCTTCTAAGTAAGAGTTTGCCATTTTAACATTTCACTTTTCAGAACAGAATTGCACTAAATCAAAAACATTACTGGAAGATTTTATCCTATTTAGCTACAATAGTATAAAACTATTTACATATCATTACTAGAGATGAGAAGAAGAAAGATTAATTTTTAATGCAAAAATTACTCAGTGCTTTAGAAAATCATATTTTCTGTGGCAAAACTTGAAATTTGTAATTAATTAGCTCTATATGGCAATGTCACTTTTTTAAACTCTTGTCAATATTCTGAAACATCTTTTATAGATTTGTGATTAACTGTTAATTATAGACTAATTACATTGCTCATTATAACAGAAGATCTTGCGAGTTGACAGAGAATCTATAAAAGACAGCCGTGAGACAAGAACAGATTTAATAAATTCTACTCCTGCCATCTCCTTTTACTAAGCAACAAAGCACAGAGAGAAAGACCTCAGTATGCCCAGCGCTCAAACTGGGAGTTCTTCCTGCCAACATTAAGAAACTGTGAAAGGATTTCAACAGCTAGAAAATGACACAGGTGAACTTTTAGTACAGAACTTTAAGTAGATTGATGAGAGAGAGCATTTGGCTACATTGACAGTAGTAGCCTGAATGAGTCACTGCCATATCTGCTATGAAACAGATTTTGTGTATGTGTTTGTGAGAAACCCACCTGTTTCCAAGAGAAAATTAAACTGAAGGGCCAACAGAATTGGAGATAATGTAAACTTAAACAAAGGAAATATTCAGTCATACGTATATATTGTTTACTGCTTACTTATATGCTACCTTTCCGGATTCAGTCTAGTGTTCCCTTTTCTATTGTCAATACCATCTACATAGAAAGTTTGACTATCTTATATGTTGCTTCTTGTTTCACCTGGCTTGACCATAAAGGCTGCAGTTCATCATCACTTTTCAATTTGTTCAGAATGCAAAATCATCATCCCACAGTTGCCTACGTGTCACTTGAGGCCACACAGACAGAGCCCTGTGCGGCTATAAAAATGTGTATCCACATCCAATCCGCATCTGATTAGTGTCAGCCTGGGATCCGCATGCCAGATTTTATGTCCATCTGCATTCACACTGCCTCTACCTTGCAGCAGCTCCTGTTCTGACTATAGGAGCAGAACCTCTGGCTGGCTGCCACAGCTTTGCTGAGTAGAGGCTAAGGAGGGAGGAGGGAGCAGCTCCATGCAGTTCAGAGCCTCCCCTGGCCCCCCCTGTGTGGCCTGGGCTAGGGAAAGCGATAGCTGCTGAAATCACCCAGCTGTTCAGTGGCAGTTGCCAGTCATCTGACAGGGTGGCAGGCTGTGGTGGAAGGGGTTGAGGGTAGCTGCCCATAACCAGCTAATTGGTGGAATGTAGGGACTGTCTGCTGGGGCTTCTAGAGTCAGAGGTAGGACTAGCCAGTAAACTGAGCTCCTGTGAGTGACTGTCTCTGATTGGCTTGCAGATGCTGAGAGCTGAGCTGGGATTGGCTGGGGTGCTTCCTTTGTTCCTTGCTGTGCTGATTACATTGCTCACCGCTCTCCGTGGCTGTGGCAGAGGCGGCAGCAGCAGCAGCAGCAGCTAATATACCCTAGGTAGATAAAAATAGAATCTGCATCCAAGCTCCAATCCACAACAAGGGATCTGCAGGTTTGGATACCACAGATCTGAAGCGGATACGCAGGACTCTACACATAGGTGCATGAAGATATTTTAGTGTGCCACCCAATAGCTGTGCAGGGTGTTAAGTCAGTAAATCCATGTTCAGGATGACGTTACACAGTCTTTCACATAGTAATGATTATCACAGAGCAACTTAGTGGTCTTTGAAAGTGGGTAGGCAAAGCTCATATGTAAAATGAGGTCATAACAGATCCAGATGAATTTTCTGGTTGACCAGGCAATAGCCATGAAACAGTTCTGTAAACTAGCGTCCTGATGCACTGACTGTAAGTAGCTGCCTCTGGTCCTCCAGGAAGTTGAACTGAAAGAAATAACAAACAAACAAAAAACCTAGTGATACTCTCCCAATCATCATCTACAATCCAAACTATGACCACAAAATAAGATTTACCCTCTTGAGATGCCTAAATAAAACTGTGCAGTTGATCAAAATATGATTGTGTGCACTCTGCTGACCAGAACTAGATTTAGCTTATCCTTCTCCACCCTCAGTGGGATTCAAATACACTTTTGAGTTCTCAGACTTGGTGTCATGCTAGACCTAAGAAGGCCAAGACATCTTGTAAAATACATGACCCAAATCTAACCATTAAAGACATATTATAGAAAAATACAATGTAGTGTTACAAGTAGGCTAAGGCTTTGATATCCATGTGTATCATCAGTGGTTTCTTGATGATGTTTACATACATCCTGTTAGACGTTAGCAAGGTAAATGAACTGCTTTCCTATCTGTTCCTATTGTTCTATTGGAAGGGGTCAAAAGGGAACATTCACATCTAAATGGACCTTTGATGTACCAATGCAAACTGTCTGTTAGTGGTGCTAATGCAGCTAATTACCTGTTCTGCCACGGAGGTGAAGGTTTTACTTCAGAGGACAACATACATCACTATTCTCCACTTAAGTACCTGGGAAGTGTGATCAAAGTCGACATGAAGGAATGACCTGCAAATGCCCACCTTGCTACAACTATAGAAGGAAGTTGGGAACATAATCCGTTTATCTCACATCTGGTCCAAGCTTCTCAGGGAAAGTCGAGGCTGCAGGACTGAGATCCCAGCCAACATCAGCCTGGAAATCACCCTGCTAATACTCAGGGGAGAATTATAACAAACTCTACACTTGGACTATTTGGTCTCTGTTCCTTAAAAACTGGATTTCTAACACCTGAAGCTGTGGAACAAGGACTTAGACCCATCTAGGCATTGGCTGTATGCCTGAGACCTGTAAACTCCAAATTCTATCTTCTATGGACTCTAGATCATTTGTATGTATGTGATCCACTTTGACCCTATAACATCTCTCATTGTGTTTCTTTTCTTTTTATATTAAACCTTTAGTTTTAGTTACTAAAGAATTGGTTGGCAGTGTGGTATTTTAGGTATGATCCAAACTTATACTGGTCTGTGTAAGGTGGCTGACCCTTTGGGGTCAGGAGCAATCTTTCTGGGTAAAGAATTCAGGAGTTTTAAGCAACTTCTTTCTTTACTAGACCCAGTGGCTGTATTAGGGACCAGTGGCTGAAATGCAGTAAAGGGGGCTGAGTATATTTTATGGTGGCTTCTTGATATCCAGCGTGGGGGATCCGAAGCATTGTTTCTGACCGGTTGGGGAGTTTATCTCCAGGTAATCCACCAGTGCTGGGAGAATCTGCTTTCCTTTCTGCAACTTGCCCTGATCTTTGCATATTCAGGTGGTTATCCCAGGAGACCCATGTCACACTTGGCTCCCTGTAAGGCTCTGATGCTCCACTGGGCTAACTGAATTGGTTACCCTTAGTTTGGGGCTCAAATGCCTTGAAGGAACCACTCTAATAGCCTCTCTGGGGTTGGCTGACTCTTGACTGGAGGAAAATGTGATTTTTGTGGTGCTAGAGGGAGACACTGATTAGAGCAGACTGTGCAAATATTTATAATATGATCCATCCTCTCATTTCTTCCATGCTTTGATCAGCATGAAATGGCTAACGTTGTGAAAACCGAAACTGTCATAATTGACCACCTAAGTTAATACCTCACTGAGATGAGCAGTCACAGTCTACAGCTCTGTGCTAATGTTCCAGTCCCCTCTGAAAACTCAGGCAAATATGCTGCATCAGTTACATGTGATTCAGACATTGAAGGGTTTGGGGTTTTTTTCCAACTCTTTAAATGAAGGTGTCAATTCTGAAGCAGAAGAGGGCAGCCAGAGAAAGGTGGTGACATGCAATGTCCATGTGGAATTCTTCAAGTTGAACCTTATAGTTGCTCTTAGCAACAAGAGTGTCTAATCCTGGTATCTGCTAGTAGCTGCTCCAGACTGAAGAACGGAGCTCTCAGCACTGATTTACTCTAGCTCTTTTCCTACCACACAGCCCCAGCTGGGTGGCATTATGAGAAAGAAGACAAGAAAATACAGGTAATATGAATCTTTTCCTCCTCAAGAAGAGAGCTGTAACAGGAAAGAGGAAATCATAGAGTGTTACAGAATAGAACTTATGATTTAAGAGCCAATCGTGCTCATCTGCTCTATGGCTACATCTACACTGCAGAGCATTTTCGAAGAAAACTTTTTTCAGAAAAAGTATTTTGAAATGAATTTGGAATAATTATCCCAAGATAGCTATGGCTGTGTCCACATGTTGCTTTTAAATCAAAACAATGACTGTTGTTTTGATTTAAGAAAAAGTCTCGTCCAGATGACGTTTCCTTATTTTGAAATAAGGAGCTCCCTTATTTTGAAATAAGGAAAGTCATTTTGATATAACAAAACCTCTTTATATATCTAAATGAGGGCTATTTTGAAACTGTGGTTTCGAAATAACCCTGTCTGGCTTTGTTATATCAATATGCCCCACATATTGATATAACAATTGACCTTCCTTGTAGGGTGCATAGCCAGGGTGCTGAGGGGAGGTGCAGGGGGGCGCAGCAGGTGAGGTGGTGGTGGTCGTGCAGGAGCCACCTCGCCCACAACCCGGGCTTGGAGCCGCCTTGCCCACAAGCTGGGCTTGGTGGCTACGGCCCCGGTGGGGCGGCAGGTGCGGGATCAGCTCCCCCAGTTGCCCACTCTGGGTGGCTGCCAAGCAGGCAGCAGCCACCCAGAGTGGGCAGTTGGGCGAGCCTGTCCAGCACCTGCTGCCCCACTGGGGCTGCAGCCACCCAGGGCTGGCAGAGGGGGAATTTCATGAAATTGACCAGGATGCAGAGTGGCTGGACTCTGCAGCCTGGTCAATTTCACCTTATGAAATTGACCAGCTAGCAGAGCCTGTTAGGGGCTCGGGGAGCCCGCACCCCAGCCAGGTATGTACCACCCAACATCACCCCTGGCCACTTGCAGGCAGCCAGGGGCTGGGGGACTGGGCACCGGAGAGGTCTGCCCCTCCCCCAGTGGGGCAAGCGGGCTCTGGCACTCGCTATCCCGCTAACTGCCAGCACCCCCAGCAAGCTGGGGAGCCGGCTCTGAGACCCCCTGCCAGCCTGGTAGCGGGCAAGCCCCACAAGCTGGCTCAGGGACCAGCCATCCCCCCTGCAGCTGGCTTGCTGGGGCAGTCGGGAAAGCCAGCTTGGGACCGGCTACCCCCCCTGTTGCCAACAAGCCCCCCTTGCGGGGCCAGCCAGCTGAGGGACCTGCCCACTTGGCAGCAGTAGGGGTGCCCCAGGGTCCTTCCCCTGCTGCCCCATCAGCAGTAGGGGAGGCAGAGCAGGGGGATCCCTGCCCCGGGGGCTTTTTCCCTTGCCTGGCTCTCCAGGTGAAAGCCAGGCAAAAGATTGTGTGGCAACTTGGCCCTGCCAGGGAGCCATGTTGCCACACCTCCCAGATTGCCCCTCTCCTGAATCAAAAGAGCAAGGCCTGTGTCCAGACTTGCTATTTCGATTTGGTTTTTTCTTTAATTCGATTTAAGTTAGATTGAATTAAGGGTTTTATTTCAAATTAGGTTATTTCAAAATTAACTTATTTCAAAATAAGCATTTAGGTGTGAACATAGCCTTGGAGTGTAAAGACTGTCCACACTATGTTTGTACATTGTCTTATATAATGGGGCCATGTTCTTGGTTAATCATTATTGTAATAATAATACTAATAAATACAGAGAGGCAAGATTCTACCAGTTCCTATATTCCTCCTTGAGGAATAACTTCTGTTAACTTCAAGGTGAATTTTGCCAGATAAAATCTAGGCCCTTAGCAAAGTAAAAAGGTGAGTTTTCCAGTGCAGTGTAGATTTTATTTACAAGTGACATTGCCCAGAACCATTCCAATTCTTTACAATGTTAAGCCCCAGTGGCCTTATTTACAATGAAGATCTTACACTTTTACTCCAGAATCAATTGGATTTTTATATCTTTCACAATAATAGTGTGAGGTGGTTGTGTCGCCCTCAATCAGAGCCTCTCCTTAAGGCTTAGAGGAACAGCAGCTATAAGACAAGACTGACTTCCTTACTTATATGTTCTGATATGGTAACATTACTCTTCTCCCTCTGATGCACAAAATCTCTCAGCTAGGTTTATACTCCATTTTTAGCACATCAGAGTTACCCAGAATCTAATGGTTCAGTTATATTGGATTTCAAGGAGGAAAGCTGCTATTTAATGTTGTTATTCTGTAGATGGTTTGACTATTTATGATAGACAGGACTAATGGGATGAGTGTTTTTTTGAATGTGAAATGCTATATTATATAAGAAAGGGAATCTGGTAGCACTTTTAAAGACTAACAAATATATTTATTGCATGAGTTTTCATGGGGGGAAATCCCATTTTGTCAGACACTTGAAGTTGAAGAATTTACTGAATGGGAACAAAATAAATGTGGAGGAGCATAAGTCATAGAATCAGGTCAGATGGTTACAGCAAATCAGAGCAATTGTTTAGATTCGAACAGCATATAGGGGGATGTGAGGAGGAAAAGGAAAGCAAAAGTACATTTTGTAATGGGAAAAAAATCCATAGTCTCTATTCAGCCCTAAGTTGACCATCAACTTAGGGCTGAATAGAAACTATGGCTTTTTTCTCTTTACTACATGTAATTTTGCTTCCCACCTTCTCCAGCTCCTATATGCTGTCGACAGCTGTTTGAATCTTTAATTTGTTAATCTTAAAAGTGCCAGCAGAGTCCTTGTTTGTTTACTGAACTAGACTAACACAGCTACCCCTTTGGTACTTGCTATACTATATGTTTGCATTTTATTTACAAGAAGGGGATTATTTAGAGAGCTCTGAGGAGTCATGAGATATTAGAACCCAAAGCAGGTCAGGACTAGCTATTGTCCATCATAGGTCTCAGGCCAGTTTAATTTTGAGCAGGAAGAGGAAAGCAAGTTTATTTAAAAAGTGACAGCTGTTTGAAGATGCTTGAGGTCAAGGAATGTCAGTATAATTCTTAGAAGAGATGAATTTGGGGATAGAGAGCAGTTGAGAGAGTCAAAAGTGCATGATAATGCATTTCATTATGTGGTTCTGTAATCTATTCCATTGGTATCATCCACATATATATGCTATACCCACACATAGAATATATTTAGATTGTGAACATTCATCTCATCTGTCATCTTTTATGCATATTTTCAGTAACAAATTTTCATTGCTTCCCAGTAACTGTGACTGTTATTCACTGTTAAAGTCCTTTTGTTGATATGAGTCTTTGAAGTTCAAGCAAAATAAATCTGTTAATAATGTTGAGATCAACAAGAAATCTTTTCACAGTCCTAAGAGAAACTTGTTCAGCTGATCTTTTAACATGCGACTTTCACAGGTAGATGTCACATCTACATATATGGTAGTGTTTTCTGATAAAGTTAGACTAGGTTGGAGGATTTCCCCACCTCACACAATCAAGTTATAGAATCCATTTTCCTCTACATATTTTTCACAAGAAAGACCACTGAAATGCAACATAAGCAAAAACATTGCTTCTGCTATGTGAACTACAGCTAGGATAATATTATACAAAAGGCAAGATTCTCATTTATACTAGGGCCCCTTTACACTGCTTTGTGCACTACATTTACACTCTTTGATGCTGCCAGAAGAGTGTAAAGTGGCCTTACTTTAAATGAAAATCATTCCCAAAGGTCTGTTCATGAAAGTTTTGTGGCCATCGTATCATCTCTTTGTTTTCCTTTCCATTTAAAAAAGTTTTAGTTATCAAGACAGAGAATGGAAACAAAACTCCATGGTCAACCATCAAACATTTTATATAGTAAGTAAAATACAACAGAAATCAATCATTCATGAATAACCCATTGTCAGAAACAATGGTTCCCAACCTTTTCAATAGCACTGCATAAGTCACTCAGATAAACAATTCCACAGCATACCCACCTTTTCAGCTGAATTGATTGTTCATAAACATCACATTTACTTATATTTACTATGAGTATGCTCTTACTAGCATGGTTTGCAACATAGTGCATACAACAAGCTAAGGGAAGATCAAATGCATTAATGTTTCAAATCCACTGGAAAAAAATACACATCAGTTCACTTTTGCCCTATGGCCACCTACATTTAGAATGTTCACGTTTCAGAATTAAAAGGTTGATACCTCATTTTTAATTAGACAATGAATTTTCATAAGTTTTATGAGTTGTAGTATTGGTTGAATAGAATATTGTTTTAGATTAAACAATGTTTGTTTTCATTGATTTTCATTACCTTTGTACAAAATTTGACAGTACACTTAGACAGTCCTCACATCACACCATTGTGCTGCGGCACACTGCTGAAAACCATTTGTCTGAAACTAAATTTTCAAACAATTTAAAATAAACACATTTCTAAAAAATTGAAATCTGTTCAGGGATAATTTATGAACTGAATAAAAAGAGGTAAATTCATCAAATAAATTATGTGCTTCAAACAGAAAATAATTATTTCTCTTCACATCTATTTGTCAATATAGTTTTCACAAAGAAAAAGTCAGCAGTTGTCAGCAACAGCCACACAGGTGAGTCTTTGACACCACTGGTTCATTACATTTAGAACAAGAAAGAACTGAAACAAATCATGACGTCTTTACTGTAGTCAGTAGGACTTCTGATTGAATGAAGCATTCAAGATTCAGTAACTGTATGGTAGGGCTAGCAAACAAAGTCAATGCCTTCATATTTACTAGTATTTATTGAGAAAGGTAGAATAAAAACATTGATATCACAGGCTGTGGAGAGCTGATTAAAATTGTGCTCTTTTGCTGAATTGTACAATGAATATTATAGGATCATGAGATAGGCAGAAGGTAGAAAATGTATTCATAACATAGACTTTGTTAAGTTATAACACCAAACCTATATTGAAATTCAAAATGCTCAGTTGTTACATCAAACACAAGTCTTAGGAACTGTTATTTCAAATGGTCTATATTATTCCAAAAGATAATAAAAATATCTGCTGGTAAGAGTCTGAGTTATACAATTTATGGAAAAGATCAGCCACTTAATGATTAATAGAAAAGTGGGTCAGAGGGTTTGATTCAGCCATGAAAAGTAGAGCTAGATATCATAATGATTAATAATTACTTGAGGCACCAGGTTTAGAAGCAGAGAAAGCACATTTGCTTTTATCAGCTACATAACTCAGATCATTCTGAGTCTGACCAGGGTTCCAGAAACATTTAATTCACCTTGCACATGCTCAGAAGCTTCTCACAGATATTAGCATAATCTTACCTGAACAGTAGTATGCCATCTAATTTGCATATCACTTCCATTCTAGAAATTTCCTACCTGTCATTACAGAGAACACAAAAGAAATGTCTTTAAGTGTCCTGGCAGTTAATGTTACATGATTCACTAAAGCAACCTTGAAACCAACCAAAGAGGTTCTACAGAACTCCGCATTATTCTTATAGCACTGTGTGCCATAGCACTGACAATTAATGCATGGTCGAAAAGGACAACCTGCACTCTTATTTTTCAAAAGCTGAACTATTGATCTCTAACTATGTTTTAAAAGAAGAAAGTGGCAGTGTTGCCAATCTTGCATTTTAGTTTTTTCTGACATGAAGATCTGAAGTTGAGGGGTTTTTCTGACACAGTAAACATTTTTATTGACAGCACGAAAAATATTATAAACAAAGAATAATGGTACAATATTATAATCATATCATAATGTTAGCAGTTGAGGAGATGTAGGGCTGCCAGGCTGGAGAGATGAGGACAGAGGGGTAAATGGTGTAGGGGCAGGAGAATAAAGGCAGAAATGCTGAGCCAGGTGATGGTGAGCAGAGATGAGGAAGACTTTGAAGACGCCTTGCAGGAATCCCACCACGGGCAGGATTACGGCTGGGGGACTGTCAGTAAACGAGGAGAGGTCTGTCTCCCAAGGCTTAAGAAAGAGTGGGATCGTCTTGTAGAACAGGCTGTAGATCCTTGCTGATGTGCTGTAGAGGTCTGACTTGGGGGTTGTAGCTGATAAGCAGATACTCTCCAGCAACCACTGACCTAACAACAGAACCATTAAAGCAGGCACATATCCCTACAACAAACCACGCTGCCAACTTTGCCCACATGTTTGCACAAAAGCCACCATTACAGGACTTAATAAAACCAGTTACTCCATTAAAGGATCATTCACTTGCTTATCCACCAATGTGATTGATGTGTGAGAGATGCCCCTTTTTCTTATATATTGGACAAATAGGACTGTTTCTGTGCAAAAGAATAAATGGGCACAAATTTGACATCAGAAATACAATATTCTAAAACCAGTGGGTCAGCATGTCAATCTTCAAGAGCACTCCATTGACGATTTCCTAACTGCGGTGCTCAGACAGATAAATAGCAGATCAAGGCTTCAAAGAGAACCTACAGAGCTCGAGTTTATTCCAAATTTGACTTCATTGCTTTAGGGCTTAATAGGGCCTTTGGATTTTTTTTCTCATATGACTGGTGATTTGACATCATCTTCCTCTATATGCTGCTTTACGGTGTTTGAATCTTAACTGCTTTGATTTGCTGTTACAGTGTGACACGATCCCGTGACTTACACTCCCCTGCATTGATTTACTCTCATTTTGTACATGCCCCCATCCTCAAAGCATCTGATGAAGTGGGATTTTTTCCAACAAAAGCTCATGCAATAAATAAATACATTACTCTTTCAGTGCCACAGGACTCTTTGTTTGTTTTACTGAACTAGACCAACATGACTGCCCCTTTGAATCTAAAAACAACAGCATTTAAAAGTTCATGCAGTTAATCCTCAGTGAGGACAAGAGCTTGTAACAGGTTTAAAAGGGATTTAACTCTAATACTTTACTCTTATTGGCCTTGATCTTGCATTCTTTGCACATCCAAAACTGCCAGTCACTTTAATGAGAGTTTGGATGCACAAGGAATGCAGGATCTGCTCAGTACCGGATAGCATGTTTCATCTTCTGAAGCATTCAATGGCAGCACTGTGATTTTTGGACAGTTCAGGGAAAATGAATCAGAGAAAAGGTTAAGGGCCAGATTGTGCCCATTCATTGAACAAATCTGCAAAAGAAGGAGAGAGTACAAGGAGCCTTTCCTCCATCAATGTAGACACTGTGCAGGGGCTGGATGCCATCAGGACCCCTTAGTCTCATAAATTACAAGGATTCCTCAGGGATAACATCACTGGTGGCACTAACCTGTTCAAAGAGAGGTTAGGCAGGAGACAGGGTGTAGATATAAAGAAAATCAGAAAATATAAGCACTATCAGTAAAGGGAGAGTCCCTCTTAGTCAGTTCTAGGTCAAATGCTTCTCCCCCAGCTCCATCAATGAAGGGGAGACTCTGTCCCATATCCCAACTGGAAGGACAGCCATGGCATGTTCCTACCACTCTTGACCTCTTTAGAAGCTCCTCTCTGAGGCTCTGCAGTTAGGAGTGCACTGAGCCTGTTGGCTGCCTGGCATGTTCCAGTTTCGTCCTCATCCCCCCCACCCTCAAATCCTCACAAATTCTTAACTCTCTCCCCGCCTTCTCAGGAGATCCCATACGCAGCTGTGATTGATTCAGCAAGAAGCTCCTGACCACATGCTTCTTGCAGGGTTTGTACAATCTAAAGGTGTCACATAGGGGTTGTGTAGTGCTGCTGAGGATAGGGACCTAGATAGAGATTTGACTTTCCCTAAATTAATCGTTGGAAATCCGCAAACTGAGGTTTTGAAACTCCTTACGTCCCCAGTGGATGTGGCAAAATCCACCATCCAAACTGAAACAATTAAAGGTTATAGAGCAAAATGAAACTGTTCAAGTCTCTACTCCGCTTTTTGGGAAAAACACATTGAAAAGAAAGAGGTTCTTGAGGGAAACAAAAGTGAGATGACTACAGTTCTGTACATTGCTAGCAGAATGGTGCCTCGCTCCAGACAGAGACCTTGGGAAGCAATGACAATGCAAATATTATAGATATTGTGCCTTATACTGGAGGATCTTCATGATCATTGCAATTGAAGTGTTAATTTTCATAGCATCCCATATGGTAATTAAATATTATTCCCTTTTTACAGATGTAAAGACAGACTTAGGGAGGTGAATCTTATTCAAAGTCTTCTGACGTCAGTATGAGTCTTTACTGCAAACACCCCAGAACAGCTGCTCCTGAAGGCCAGAATTTTAGAGGTATTTATGCAGCTAACTCCCATTGAAATCAATGCCTAAACACCAGTGAGGAGCTCACTCTGTGTGACTTGTCCACTGTCATGTAGGAAATGCTCAACGAAGTTAGGAATGGAATATAGATGTTTTGACTGCCCCCTTCCACTGTGCATTATCCACAAGACCATCATTTCCTTCTTGAGTTAATGCTAAAAGCTTAATCAAATGAACAAATGGCATGTAATATTCCTTCCTATATAAGAGAAGAAATATGATACTAGCCTTGTTAAGCACCAGAAGCTAAATATTGTGAAAGATAAAGAACAATTTCTAGGAACCATCAATATATATTGTATAAATCTTGCATCCATTATAAAAGTTAAGGGATCTTTTAATGCAACCAGCAATACATAATTAAATTAACATCAGCCATAGAACTCTGGAATAATTGAATTAGAAGTGAAATCATTATTGTCAGGTTCCAGTATAGTTTCAGTTCTTAATAAATTTATTTAAATTATAACTTGAAGTGGCTTGCTGTTTACAAAAAAATAACTGGATGCAGGATGAATAAAGATTGATGTCAAATGCTAAGAAGTTCATTCAGTCTCAGATATGGTTATTAATGAGTTAAAAGGCAATAACCTCAAGCTATTCTCATTATTCTGAAGTTTGTAATTAAATATTCAAATTTTAAGTGTGAGAAATAAATATACAAATAAAATAGGCCATCAAACTGCTTTAATGGAAATTGTTTTAATGCATTTAAAAACTTTGTTTCCTCCACTACTACACATCTATCACCTCTGCGTCTCTGCTTTTACACTAACATCTTTCCCTGTCTCTCACTTCATTATCCACCCACCTATTTGTTACCTTCCAACTTAGTGAAACTAATCTCCCCAAATAACTGGGAATCTTCCAGTTAAAGTAGGTGCACACTCACACTCACACACTTATTTTCTGAGGAATAAACTACTTGCCAAACTATATGCAGGAAAGAGGATGGCTAATAAAACAGATGAAGGAAGACAGTTTTAAACAGATGTTATTTAATCGCTTTAGAGCTCCATGCTAATTTTTGGAGGGGTTTGCTTATCCTGCTTTCTCTCATGCACATTTTGGCAATTTTCTGCCTCAGCTGAAAGGAGAAAAAAGTAATAGTTGCACATTTGTTGCTGGCAAACAACTGGTTATTCTGAGTGTAGGCACTCGTTAGACCAGGTGATACGACTTTCATAGGTACTGAGTTTTGGAGGTAGTTTCACCACTCCTTTAAAAAAAAAGTGTAAGAGCTATAATGGTCAAGTTCAGAGAATTAGATATTAATTATACAGTCAGTGACACTATACAGCAATTATAAAAGTCCCCATGCACTCATTGGCTAATAATGGCTGCCAGCCAATTGGAGTACATGGCATTGCATAGTGTACAACCATTAAGATGCTCAGTATTTATATAACAGCCAGAATTTAAAGGAAACACAGAACTGGGGAAAATGTGCTGTTGTGTATCAGTATAGCAAATGTACAGCAATCTGGAAAAACATATTCCAGTGTAACATCCTGTAAGCACTTGATTTCATCATAAGCTACAAAACGTATTTTCCACCCATATTTACATGAATTTTAGGAAGGAAAAAGAGATTAACTTCTATGCCAAGCTATAAGGCACCAGGAACATATCTAGAAATTTATAGAACCATGTTTAAGTTGACTTACTCCCTTTCCCACCCGATTAACTACCATGGTATTGACCAGATGTGAGAATTGACTAGGAATCTGGTCCATAGCATGAGCCATCTTTCCAGCATGAAATATTTCTTTTGTACATATATGTTGTTATATCTCACAAATTCTCTCTTGATCTGAGAAACCTTTGAAAGACAAAGTTTAATTACAGACATAAACTAGAGCTCACACAGCCCAATTTTTTTCATTTTGATCTGGAGAGTTAATAAAATAGGTACAGCCTCTGAATAAGATGACGTTCTCCTCCAAAAGTGACTTTATCACATTTTGCTATAATAGTATAGTATAGTATAGTATAGTATAGTATAGTATAATGAGGTAGTTTCAGCAGTATTAGGTTGTTCTACTTAACCTAACACACTCATGATTTTTCCTTTGTATGTTCTTCCTACATTCCCAATATTTGCTTACAATTACATTTTCTGAACACGCAAATTCAAGAGAGAAAAATTTTGTACATTACAAAGCATTTTTAGAAACGCTTTGTTTTTTATTCATTACTTGACATTGCTTTCCACAGGAGATTGTGATACCATCCAGGTGTTGTGGTTTTGAGGCATAGGTATTCAATTTTGCCTCTGGAGGTTTCACAGTCACTAAAAAGCCCATGTAAATCTACATTCAGAGAAATCTCAAGCACAACTGTAGTAAGCTGGTCAAACTGATCTCAGATCTTCCCTTTCCTAAGCTAAGAGTTCCTGGGTATGTGGGGATAGGAACTTGGGAGACCCCTCTAGATTTTTAGACCATGTCAGATACCATGATATCTGAATAACTTACAAGGCTGAGAGAAAGAAAATCCAGTGTCCACCCCAACTCCATCTTTATCATGAGGCTAACTTTAAAAAACAATTCATACTTTGCTTTTCTATTATTCTTTCTCACGTCGTTTATTCATGAACTTTTAGTTCACAGGAAGCTGTGGTGTAAATCTACACTGCAACAGCCTGCCATGTGCAAACTGTACATGTAGACCTTTCTGACCTGCACTTGGAGATCCCTACTGAGCTTTGATCTACACCACTTTGAAACCAGGCTACAACAAGGTGCATCAAGGAGCTGTCAGTACATGTCAACAAGATCCACACAGACAGCTAGTGCAGAAGGCTAGTCCAGGACAGATTCACACCCCAGCTTTCTGCAAATTAAATGTTCATGTAGACAAGCCCTCAGAGACATAATACAGAAAACACTGAAAAAAAACAAAAGGTAGGCACTGTTGAATAGCAACTGGGTTGAATGGCAGCAATGACAACTAATGCTGGACCTTTAACTGAGAATTTATTGCTAATAAGTCAGAAAATTAAGTATAAGGTAATACAAAATGTAGACATTTGTAAAGGAACTAAAAGTTTTCCTTAACTGTGCATTAAAGACTGATTTCACTGGGGAATACATAGCATTCATTTTTGCCTTTCGTTAACTGTTATGATCTCAATGAAGGCTGAATATGAGAAAAATATTTAAATCAAGTAGGTTGCCTCAGAACCTTAGTGAGCAAGGTTGCCTCAGGGTGATAGTGTCTTCCGTCCCTATGCAATGAACGTCACCAGTAAGAAGCACAGACGAAGACATTTGATCTCCAGTAAAAGATACATTTCCCTCTGAAATCTTTAAGTGATATCTGGAAAAACAAAATCATATACCAGAGGAGGCCATAGGGAATTTTGCTGTCATTGTAGCATACTGAGGGTTACGTGTTATGTCACAGATTAGACAGTTTGGCTGTAGTAATGGGGCCTTCCCAATGGACTTCACTTTATACTCCACCAACCCATCTATCAGCATGTCTCTTACTACAAGGAATCAGATAATAGACTCCAGTGCAAATCAAGAAAAAAAAATGGGGACATGTTTTGAGAAGCAGAAGTATGCTTTGTGTGAGGAAAGCTACCTAAATCCATTTATTGGATGAAATTCAATATGATTCAGCAAGCCTACCCAAAGTCCTATATGCCACTTCATGCCCTCTTGGGTGGAGTTTGAATATGGAGGAGCTCTGTACACTTACTGGCAGTAGTAACAGTAACCCAATTACAGAAATGAGTTATCACTTAAGAGGTGGAAAACATTTACATCGGTGAAGACTGAATGAGAAAGAGATAAAATCAAAGGCTTTGAATACAGCTCAGGCAAACTGTAAGGTTTATTGCTAGAGCTAGGTTATATTGGTTCACAAATCTGATGGAATAAAACCTAATACAGGGACATCTCAAGAGCTGTTGGTACATGAGACAATTATCTAATGTACTTCTGCAGACACAAAGGCTGCAGTGGAGAGCCTAGCACAGAGAAAAGCTTTACAGCTCAGTGAAATATTCCCCCTTGCTTTCAGAAGTCACTCACTCTTGCTTGACTGACAGGCTTCATCACAAAACATTTTTGTTTCTCTTGCCAAAAGACAGAAAACTATGGATCAGGAGAGTTTGGTGGAAAGAAACCTAGAAAATTTGTAACAGTGTTAAATTTTTAAAAGTGGTTTGGGGATGCGTTAGAAGGGAAAACTGTGGAGGGACATTTTCCTCTCTCTCTTCATTACATCTGGCTGATTGACAAGAACTAAGGCACCTTGGGATTAAGAGGAAAAAAACCGAGACCAAAAGAATCACCCCTACCTTAAACTATATGTAAAGAGATGTACAGTTTTTGTCTTGAGAACTTTAAAGGCACAATGGCTTTTTTTCTACACGTGTTCCTGTGATTCAATTGAGGGGGGGGTGCTAAATGCCTCACTAGTATGAATCAGCATAGCTCTGTTGAAGACAGGCTTTTGGGTGCACAGCAAGCAAATACTTCTCACTTGCCTTGAGAGAGATTTTCATTAAATCATTCTGCCACCAGAACTCTCATTAAAATTATAGGCCATTGTTTACTACAGATGCAGGCATACAGAGTATTTGTCTCTCTCTACATCTATTTGTATGTGTGGTAAAGGGTTTTAGAAAATGGTGGTATAGAATGGGCATGAAATGTTTTGACAGAGCATAGGATCAAACCCCCAGATATCATGGAGAAGAATGCAGACAGATAAAAGAGAGGAAGTGCAAAGTATCATCCAAAGAAAACAAAAGCATGCAACAAGAAGCTGAAAACAGCACCTCCCATCTAAAGTTATGATCTTTAACCATGGTGCCTTATACATAAGGAGTCCATGGGATCATAAAAATGTTCATTGACTGGGTAGACCAATGATCCCTTTAGCCCAATAAGCTGTCTTTGATGGTAGCCAGTTCCAGATGCTTCTGGCTGGAGGAATGTTTTTGGCTATCCAGTCTAAGGGGTTGCATTCCTGACAATCTCAGCTAAGAGCCATTGATCATTGGCTAATAGCCATATCCTCCATGATTTTATCTAATTCTCTTTTCACCCAGTTAGACTTTTGGCCTTCACAACATCCCATGGCAATGAGAAAGAACCACAGGTTGACCATGAAGAAATACTTCCTTTTTTTATTTTAACCCTGTTACCTACTAATTTCATCAGTGAACCCTCCCCCAACTTCTTGTGTTATGTGAAGGTGTAACTAACACTTCTTATTCACTTTCTCCACACTGTTCATGATTTTATAGACCTTTATCATATTTCACCCCCACGATTGTAGATTCTTTTCTAAGTTAAACAGTCCCAGTCTGTTTCCAATTCTAAAACAGGGACCGTCTCTTCCATGACATTTGCCCAGGGCCAAGTACACCACAAGCACTAACAACCAAATTTTCAAAATTATTTAGGACCAAAAAGATGCCTATAGTCAATTACAATTAGGCACCTAACTAACTTAGATGACTAATGGCAGACACAATGCATAACTCTTAATGCTGGGGAGCACAATTTAAAGCAGGGGTTCCCAACCCCTGTCCTGTGGGCCAAAAGTGGCTCTTGGGGCTTGTTAAAGTGGTCCATGCTGCTCAGCTGCTGGCTAGGTGCCAAAGCACAGCCACTTAGTTCCAGTGTGCAGCTGGCAGATTGGATCCCCAGTCCCAGAGAGGGCTGGATTAAGGGTTGGGGGTAGGGTCAAAGGCTCCAGGGGTTGTGAGGCAGGGATGCAGGGGCTATGGTCTGGCACAGCATGACTATGGGCAGTTGTAGGGGGGAAGGGTGGAGGCCTTGGACCTGTGTGGCTGCAGGGGGAAGGGGAGTGCAAGTTCGCACAGCCACAGGGGGCGAGAGTGTGGGCGACACTGCTGTTAGGCCCACATGCCTGCCCACAAGCTAGTCCTATAAATGGGCATTCGGCCTTTCATTATAGGACCAATAGACCTTCTTGCTGGATGCTGCAAATCTTTCTTCTATACAACTTGTTTGGGTCACTTGTAACAAAAATAAATGTAATTGGGCCCACTTTTTTTAATGACTCTGTATTTTTTTTAGTTGGATGAAAGCTCACAGTCGTGTTTTGTAGCATTTGTCCAGCTCTCCTCTTAACTCTAGAGTCCTGGACAAAATTCTAACGTAAGTATTTTTAACAATTTAAACTCATGTGCAATTTCGGTTGTGTACAATATTGCTCATTTCCTATTCTAACCTTTTGTGTTGTGCTGCTGTGCATGGTATAATAGCTGCTGCGTTTTTAAGTGTGCCTCCCTTGATCCCATGCAGTGTGTAGTTTGTATATTATGCTGTTTGTGTGTATACAGTACCAGGGGATTCCTCCAGATGAAAGGTGCTGTATAAATGAGCACTACCACTTAGTCACAAATTATTTGCATAAACAGGATGTTGAAGAAAGGAGGGGATGAACAAGTTGCGTAGTCTTTTGTTTAAAGTTAAAGACAAATTATTTCAGGAAACCATAAATATATCCTTCTTCTAGGACTAGACATTAGGACTGATGCTACTTCTTGGCACTTTAAAATAGAGCAAGGGACCGATAAGCTAAAAATGGCTTGGCATTTAGGGATTGTCTATTGGTATTAATAGGATCAGGTCCTCCCAAGTGATATCACCTCCTCCCTAAAAATTACTATCATTATACAATACATTGTGCTCTGGATAATAATTTCTTCATGTTTTCTGTTTCTAAAACCTTAAAAATTCATACCAGTCTTCTAGTATAAGTCTGAAATCACCCCATAACTGTCTGGATTCCATTTGGGCCACAGCTGTTTTACCCATGTACTATGTGTAATGTATTTGTTACAGGTACCAAGAATATGGCTATATTGCCAGCTACATAATAAAACATAGTAAGGATTGTTTCACATTCTTTAGTCGCATGTTACAAGTTAACTTGAGGAGTATAAGTATTTTCAATATATAATTAACTACAAAATTTGATGTTTGCAATTACAGTTTTAGCTACAATATATTCTCACTTAATATTTCTAAACCCTAGGTATTATCATGGAGACTTCATAAAAATTCTTCATGTCAGACTTCAATATCAAGATCACAGCAGAAAAGACTAGTGGAATTATTGCACAACATGAAGAAAGCTACGCATCCCCCACCAGCCTCAGAAAAAGATGCATTGCAGAAATTAAATATATACTGCTGACCTGATTTCATTCATATCTAAATGTTTCAAGTGGGGAATTGTATGGTTTAAGAGACTGATGATAAGCTCTGGAGGCTTCTGTGTCAAAGGTTTGGTCTATACTTTAGCTTGACTCCCTCCAACTTTGTAACTCCGGTTCTACCTGGTGTCTTCACTGTGCTGTGCCAATGGGAAATGCATTTTCGTCAATGCAGCACTATGCTACATGCCAGGGCGATTTTAAAAGTTTGATTTCCAGCAACTTCCAGGTTCATTTAAGCACATCTGTACAGACACTCAATCAAACATGAAAGATTGATACTGGATAGTCAGCAGAGCCATTGGTAGTGTAGACATAGCCTAATTCATCAGTTCAAGTTCCAGCATAGGCAGATGGTGATCAGAAGCCATTATTGTCAAACATAGGAATGTGTGTAGCTCAAGAACCCTGGAAAATATATTATGAACTCCTAAAACTGGTCCAGGTTTGTAAACCTTCCTTCTTTTAATTAAAAGCTATATTTCCCTGCCACACACAGAAAGGTTGAGTTATATTTTTTTTAAAAGGGGCCCAACTTTTGCCCCACATGATTGCTTTCATAGCAGTCACTTGTGCCTTTCGAAGGGAGAAGAGAACTCAGAATTTTCTTCATAAAGAGAAGCCTCTCCTCTCTCTCAGTATGTGGTTTTTCCCCCTACTTATATTGTGCTCTATGTTTCACCCTAGTTATTTTCTCATTTGAATATTTTCTCCTCTTTGCTTCTTTCCTCACTTTCTCCTAAAATGGAAAGTGGATTCAAGATTGTTCAAAACCAGTATGTCAAAATGTACTCAAAATTGAGCAAAAAGAAGAGTTTGCCCTTCCATAAGTTGGTGGCTGCTTGGTGGCTTCTGTGAAATGAACTGGTGATTCCAGTCCTGTTTCTGGTGGGCAGAAGCCAAAGACTGACTGGGCTTTGACATTGATTTGCCCTCACCAAACACATGATTGCTCCCTCCAGATCAGGTCTCAGGCACAAGGGGGGTTAGTTTGCAGTGCTCTATTCATGCTGTAACTCAGGGGCATCACTACCCTGGGGAAGCAACTGGGGCACCGGCCCAGGCCACACCCCCTGCAGGAGGCCATGCCCCCGGCCAGGGCTGGGGCCAGGAGCGGCCTCCGCAGCCGCGGGTGGCTAAGCTTCGGATCCCCCACCAGGGACGGGGCTGCCACGGACGTGGGCAGCTGGGCCCCGGATCCCTCACCAGGGATGGGGCCAGGAGCTGCCTCCGTGGCTGCAGGTGGCTGAGCCACGGATCTCCAGCCAGGGACAGGGCTGCTGCAGCCAGAGGCGACTGAGCTCCGGATCTCCAGCCAAATCAGGCCGGAGACCTGGAGACGCAAGCCCTGCCAGACCCGGGGCACTGGTGCCAGGATTCAGGGCACATGCCCCGCATGCCCGAAGCCAGCTATGCCCCTGCTGTAACTCCTCTGGATAAATAACCTCATTCTCCAAGACTGGAAGTCTGACATCTTTCGTGAGTATATCAGCCATTGTTTTTGAGTTTTTTTTGTTAAGTCACAACTAAGTTTCCAATCTGGCATTTTGTCAAAATAACTGTGGTCACTGTAAAGTGTTTTATTAGCACATCAATTATTTACTGTGAAGTGGAAGAAATCTTGTGGTGCACTTGCAAATGACTCCTGCCTGTTTAACTAGAGGAGCCCTTTTACTTTCCAAAAGTCTCTTTAGTGACAAGTTGTTTTCTCAGGAAAGCTTCTATACCTGTTTTTCCTTTACTCTCATGCATCTTTAAAAGCCTCACATTTTGGTAACTCGTGTCCTAGCCAAAGACAACTATGTGACTCCATCCTTCAGAGTTAATCAGAGACGCTACTGTCAAACGGAGGCGTGATTTTGGTTCTCTCCCCATGACTGTTAAAAAGCTATTCATAACTGTAAGTCAGGGTGCTCAGGCCCGCTGGGTAGGGTGCCTGTGCATCGTTGTTAATCACCTCACCTATCGGGTGAGGCAATCATTGAGTATCCCTGTCTCTGGCCCAGCAGCCGGGCAGGCAGTTAATTAGGATAGTCTATGATACTGTCTCTGGCCTGGTAGCGGGGCAGACAGTTATTTATGATGGTCTGTGTCAGTGTCTCTAATAGTTCAGGACAAAACGGGTAGGGAACAATTGGGTTGCTAAGGGTCATCAGGAGAAGCCTCCGACAATCATTCAGAAGTGGGGACGTGGAAGGTCACGGACCGACCCAGCTCCACTGTGTCCCAGCCCAGGCTCCAACGCTGGGCTTCATAGCAGGTTAGGGGATTGGCAGGGTCCGGTCTGCAACACATCAGTTTGTCCCCGGGCTCCGCCTCTGCTACCCTGAAGCTCGGGGGCCCTGGCTCACCCCTGGCCCCAGTGACCTGCAGCACCTCAACTTCCTCAGCTTCCTCCGGGTAGTGGGCAAGAGGTAAGTTCCTACTCTCCTTGATGTCCTCCTCAGGGTGTCGCTGGGCTAACAAGGCAGGTAGGTCCTCTGCTGAGGGCAGCTCCTCCAACTCAGGCCTCGCCTCCTCAGGGTGGACCTCACTGGCCAAGGGAAGTTCGTCTAAGTTGCAGGAGATGGAGGGTTCCACCAGGCCTGCTGGGTTCTCCAGGTTTGGTGGCAGCAGCCTCGGTAGATCCAGGAACTCTGTCGGGGTGTGGTCCTGAGGAGGTGTCCGTGTCCATGTCCCTTCTGTGGCCTGTATGTCCAGGTGGCCATCTGGTCCCTACGGGGCTTGTAGGTCCTCCACTGGCTAGGTCTCCAGGTGGGCCTTTGGAGAAAGCAAAAGGACCTCCTTCCCCTTCAGCCACCAAGCCCTGACTGAGCTCCAAGGCCTGCCTTTAGTACTCCCTGTCCCCAGCTCCACCCACTTAGGGGCAGGGCAAACCTGGCTGCCTGTCTTTGAGGGAGGCCATCTTGCCTCCTTATATAAGGGCAGCCGTTTTGCTTCCTTATATAACAGAGCCTCTCTTACTCTGTTACAGTAACTTCAAAGTTTTTTAGCACAGCACATAGAAAAAAGACAACAGAAGACTATGGTTTCACCATGCAGAATCCATTTACCAATTTGCTATTCCTAATGATTGTGCTGAGTGCACGTGAAGCCAATAAAACTGCTGGAAATAAACACTTATGTGGCTTATAATATACACATATTCTTTAACAATAATTCAAAGCTGCTTCACTGAAATAAAGACTCTGCTGAAAAACAAATCAAGTCTGAATTACTGCTAAAAAGTTACTAGGATTCTGGGGGGAACTTCATGGTATTTCTTGTGTGTTTGGAGTTACAGTCACATCAAGTTAATCTGCTAAGAGCATGAGCCAGACACATCAAAATGTTAAGAAATAATGTGCAAGTTCATTTTGTTTCTGGTGTATACTTTCCTGATGCTACTAACTCTATGCCTAGTCTTAGAGTTATTTTTTATGATGCACATTCAGCTCAGATTTCTTTCATTAACTGTTCAAAGGACAGCGCTTTACTTTAATATTTGCCCTATTAAATAAAAACCCAACATGACTTACACCTGGCAGCCTTTCTAAAAAATAGAGACCAGAGCCATAATAAATTTCTGCAACAAAATATTTTATTCATATCCTTAATATGACTTAATATCCAGTGAACTGTGCTACTCAGATACACATCTTCTTTCTCTCACCACTCAGTAAATTTGACACCTATCAGTATACATATGAAAAGGAGAACAGACCCTAAATGACAGTATAACTATCATTTGAGGGGTGGGAGACTGATTCATATAATGGGCATGTGTTCATTAGGTCCATTTAGCCTCTTGTATCAACAAACTTTATATCTGAAAATAGTGATATTCAGCTTTTGACATATGGAAAATTAAGGTATCATCAGATGGTTTTGCCTTTAACCTTTCATCATCAACAGCTGGATTTTCAGAGAACTACAAAATTATCAAGACAAAATATCTGGACACTGTGTTATGATATTCACATTATCACATTATAGCAATGTTCTAACTTCTGAGCCAAAATCTTTTGGGTGTCACTTGATTTTATTAAACTAATCATCAAATCATGGGGTGAATTGCTGGCCTGTCATGAGTAAGGCAAGCATCTAAGAAAGGAGGGAGACAGGGAAAGAATGAATGATCTGGACATGAGACACACAAGCTATGTCCACACTTAAATGCTTATTTCAAAATAAGTTAATTTTGAAATAAGCAAATTTGAAATAAAACCCTTAATTCGATTTAACTTAAATCGAATTAAGGAAAAATACCAAATCGAAATAGCAAGTCCAGACACAGCACTTGCTATTTCGATTGGGGAGAGCGGCACCCTGGGAGGTGTGGCAACACGGCCCCCTGGCAGGGGCATGTTGCCACCCAATCCCCTGCCTGGCTCTCACCTGGAGAGCCAGGCAGGGGAAAAAGCACTCAGGGCAGGGGAGGGGGCACAGCCCCAGCTGGCTGGCCTGGCAAGGGGGCTTGCCAGCAGCCAGGTGGGATGGTGCATCCCCAGCCTGCTTGCTGGGCTCCTGCAGCAGTGGGGCAAGCGGGCAGCCAGGGAGGACCATGCCTCCCCCTGCCCCTGCCTTTCCGGCTCCAGCTGCAAGCTAGCAGCCGGAGGGACTGCAGCTCCCCCGCCCACTTTCCCCACTGCCGTGGCAGCAGGGCAAGTGGGCAGCCAGGGGGGATGGCACATCCCCAGCCCACTTGCCTTGCTGCCATGGTGGTGGGGCAAGTGGGCGGGAGAGCTGCGGTCCCCCCTGGCTGCTAGCTTGCAGCTGGAGCCAGAAAAGCAGCTCAAACCGCCACCTTCCTGCACCCCTCTCTGTCTCCCCTCAGCACGCTGGCCAGGGTGCTGATCAGCTGAAACCCTCTGAAAAAGAGGTTTTCCATATGTCAAAATTGATCTGGTGAATTTGCCACTGTCAGCGTAGACCTGCTGTTGAGCCCAAAGGGGGCTAGAAAAAAAGCCTTTTTTCAAACCTATGCTGGAGAAACTATATAGGGATTTGCGGCTTCTTCTCAGAGGTCTGTCAATCCTGGCACCAGAACAGAACAACCTTGTATGAAGTATAGAAATTAACAGATTGCCTGGAGAAGAAGAAAGCAGAACTTTATGATTGACACAAAGATCTCCAAAAAAGAGAGAGATGTTTTAAAGATTAAATTAATTCCTCAGTATTCTGCTGCACCCTCTATCTTACTGTTTACTCAAGTGAACAATGGCCCCATATAACAAACTCTCACTCTAGTCACCCCATCTGATTTTGATGTCTGGGGAGGCAGAAAGCAAACTAGAAGAGAAACATGATATCTGACTTTACTTTTAGAGATACAGTATGCATTTGATCTTTTTTTCTTCTTTCATGCTAGACTTTCAAAACCAAAGCCATGAATCATTTCCTGAGAAGTTTTAGATTTATGGTTCCAAGTCTTTACCCGGACTAAAGATCCCTTTGGCATGATTTGTTTGTGAATGTTTCAGAAAATTTTTGATGAGAGACAGATAAACTTAACCTAATTCTCAGATTCAAGAGTTAGAAAGATAAGTGCTGACAACATCAATCACCTAAATCAAATCTAAAATTAAACAAGGTGAAGCCAGTGCAGTGGTCATTTGCAGCAATTCGCATAGAAATCTAATTTGGTTACAAAGTCCACTGCATGCATTTATGCACAAATATACTGTCTAAAACATTCAGCTCCTTTTAAAAGTAACTGCTTTGCTATTCTTCTCGATCACCATCTTCACTTGGTCTTCTGCCTGTATGCATGGATGCTACTATGCCTCCGTGAAGTTAAAGAAATTTGAGGGTCTTTCTATCTTGTTCATCTGTGAAATGACTTTAATAATACATACTTACTTAGCATAGTTATAATTGAGGTTTAATTGCTTGCAAAGACCTTTGATGTCCTCAGATGCAAGTATTATTGTTGTTAATTCCTCGATGATTAATTCTCACCTCCTCCTCTTCTCTAGTCACACAGCCCAGCCACAACATCACTAGGGAAAGGCAAACTTCCTCCCCACTTTTTACATCCAGTGCATTATCTTAAGTTTTCACCATATGATTTGCACATATCTCACTCTGCAGAGTGCAGAACTGAACTTGGTCATGCACCATATCACAGCACATGATCAATGGATAAAATATAACAGGATACCAATAAGAAAGTCATTCTAAATGTTTAATGAAGTTGCAAGTAAGTGATACTTTGGTTCTATACTTCACAGCAAAAGAGTTGAAGTTGTATAGCACTGTTTGGAAATTGGCTTTTCCATCTAAAATGTCGACATACATTAAAACAAACCCTGAAACACCAAACACCATTTCAGTATTCTACCAAAAGTTTTTGGCTTTCAGTCAAAATTTTTCTAATGGTTTTAAATTAAAATTCTTTTTTTTCCCCCAGGAGACAAGCTGCTATAAAAATTCATTTTGATAAAATCCCAATATTCTACTGAAATAAATTTCATGAAAAGTTGTTATCCATCCGTGAATTTGGGGGTAAATTTTTCAAAAGGATTCAGCTCTTTGAAAATTTGCCTCTTCTTCAGCTCTCTAAATGAGAGCAAAACACTTGAAAATTTGGCTTGAACAGAGTGTTTAATAATGTAAAAATCTGACCTTGAGTTCGTTTGAAATACTGGAGCCTGAAACATGATTTTGGGATGCCTGCATCCTAGATTAATGTTCATGAATCTTGTATTTCCAATGCAGCTGATAATGAGATACAGAGATTGAAGTCTATTGGCTGATTGAAAAAGAAGCATCTGTGTTCTCAGTGAACATTGCTAAGGACCTTCCATACATACATCTTCCTAGTCTGACCACTAAAATTTGAAATTCTCAGGGTTGCTCTGAGACTGTAGAATGAATAACACCAAGAAGTAAGGACCATCCCAAATATTACCACCTTTTTTGCCAAGTTGGCAGATTTCTTTGACATTATCTTCTCTAACATACATACATTTCATTACAAACATTAGTCTTTAAAAGTGCCACAGGACTCTTTCTTTGTTTTTCATTACAGTGATTCTCACCTTTCTCCACCTAACTGCTTTCTCATATTTCGTTCCACACTGTTTAAATCCATGCAACTTGTTTGATTTTTCTATAGAAATCTGACCTGATGCAGTGAAATGTAATCACAGGATTCATCATTCATTCCCTCCCATTCTGTAAGTTTTCCATTTTCTAGTATCTGACCAAGGGGGACTTCACCCACAAAAGCTCATGTGAAAAATAAATTTGTTAGTCTTTCAAAATGCCACAGGACTTCCTGCTTGTTTTGCTGAATGAGGCTAATACAGCTACTCCTTTTGAACATACCATATGTACATAACAACACACATATTAAAAAGCAACAAGAAAAATCACTCCACAAAAATAAAAAGCAACCAACAGAAACAAAACACTGTGCTGCACACACAACATGTCAGATGTTAAGTCACATAGCCTAACAAACAACTGCAAAGCATTCAGATACTGTACTCCTATGGCTGGGAATAGGAACCTACATAGAATAGAAGTAGAATTATTTTGCTTTTGTGAAAGATACCCATTCTGATACATTATTGGCAGGTTAAGGTTGGTAGCCAGCCAACTAAGGTAGAAGTGCATCATTGTCTCTGTCTACTGCTCATTCACATATCATTTCTGTGCATGAGAGTTAAAATAGTCCCTTGTCTCCAAATAAAGCAGAAAGCATGAAAAAGTCTGTGTTTATAAAGCTGCTAGTTAAGACCTTATAACAAGTTCCATTTCTCTATTTGTGTTTGCACTGCATTTTAAGGTCATGAAACTCTTTTGGATCTTACTTTCTTGGGCTAATGCCAACTGAATCTCATTGTGCTTTCCTGAGCACAAAGTACTTAACCCACCCAAACACATTTGACGACAATAAACAGTGGAAAAGTAATCTCTTAAGATCATTAGCTACTTCTGAGTCATTTATTCACACCAGTACCAAATGTCTAGCTAATTAATTGTTAAACATAAGCCTTCATCATCACTCTTTCTGCTACCACTGAGACAGAGGCTCTGCGTCACCACATCCTAAAATGCTTAATAGAGCCTGGAAGAGAAGAGATAAAACCAGCTCTTCCCTCCTCGCTGCTATCACCATTCAGACAAGGCCCTTTTATCAGTCTTGCTCCTCTAGCCTTGCGATGCTGAGGGCATTCTGGAAGAAGAGAGGCCAAAGCCCCCAAACTCCATAATCCTTCCAGTTACATGTTTAGAGTCTTTGTATTCATGACAGCACAGACCTGTGGGAGCTTTAGTATTAAACTTGCCATTTGTTTACTTTTGCTCATTTTCTATGTTTTGTATGTTAGTGATTTAACGGGCATCTTGCTGCCTCCCATTTTGTTCAATAATGTCTCTTTTTAAAGAAGGTATCAAAAGGAAAAAAGTGTAGAACAACTGGAAAAATGTCTATAAGTGATGTGAGGGTGTCTCCCACCAGTGGAATGGGCCTGGATGAAGACCTGATCATACCAAAGGCTATGTCTACATTACTCAGGATTTTTTTAAAAAAACTTTTTTTGGCATAAGTATTTCAAAATAATTATCTCAAACTTTTTTTTCCAAAAAATGCTATTTAGGGACAACAGTCTGGGGACAGGTTGTTGTCCCAAAATACCACGGCTTTTTTTTTTTTTTGAAAAGTAAAGTTTACACCAGACTTTCTTTTCTGAAAAACAGCAAGTCCATGGAAGAGATAGGGAGGGCTTTTTTGAAAAAAAAGCCTTTTCTGTGTCCAGCAATGGCTTTTTTCGAAACAGCTGGCTCAAAAATCTTTTTTCAATATTAAACCAGGTTTAACAATCCCAGAAAAGTGCTCTGGCATTTTGAGATACCAGAATGCTTTTTCAAAAAAGCTAAACCCACCACCTTTTTTTAAATAAAAAGCCTTTTTCGAGCTAGCTTTTTCAAAAAAAGCCATCATGGGACATGGAAAAGGCTTTTTTTCAAAAAAGCCTCCCTATCTCTTCCATTGCCTTGCTTTATTTCAAAAAAGAAAGTCCAGTGTAGCCTTTCCTTTCAAAATAAAAAAAGCCGCGGTGTTTCGGGACAATGGACTGTTGTCCCAAAATAGCATTTTTGAAAAAAAAAAGTTTTTTCGAGATAACTGTTTCAAAATACTTATCCCAAAAAAGTTTTTTCGAAAATGCTGAGCAATGTAGATGTACCCAATCTGTTAATGCCAATGCACATTTTTGTATTGCCCCACTCTTCTTGCCCTTATGATGTTCTCTTTTATACAGAGACATCAATGAAGAAAGAGGGAGGCAAAAAGGCTACCTCTGTGTCAGCCATCCAGTGAATGGAGTCATCAATACCACTTTCCTCATGATTATGACGGGGAATTTCAAAAGTGCTTAGCCATGACCTGCTTCTGTTCCCTTTGAATTTATAGCAGCACTACGACTGAGTTCTGTCAGTCCAGTGCTGAGTGCTTTTGAAAATCCCTCCTACATTAATAGTTGTTGTTGCTTGCATTATTCCAAAGAGGATTATGGACAAGACATAAGAGGGTTTCCTTAATTTTTAAGGAAATGCATTCTCTTCAGCCACTGAAATGGAAGCTACTGACAGAGAAGACCTGTTCCTAATAGTCTGCTATAGACATTATATCAAATATTTCTTTGGAAACTACTTTTAGTATCAATCAAGGCTCAACAGTCTTCACCTTGGATTTAATTTCTCTCAAAGCAATTGATTTGGATCAAGAAAGAATAAAGTTAGTGAGGAAAGGAGCAGAGTCAGATTAAGGGGCTCCAGGATGCCTGCTTTCATGGGGCCCTACCCTACCCCCTACCATGGGTCCCTTCTTCCTGGGGCCCCAGGTCTCCCACCTGGGGCCTCGTCCCCCACCAGCATGTCCTGGGGGCAGGGCGGACCATGGCTCTGGGGCCAGACACTGCGGCCGATGGCGTTCTCCTGCCCCTGAACTGGCTGCTCTGGTCCAGTGGGTGGGACCAGCTAGCATGTGGCTGCCACATTCCAGGGGCAGGCCTGCCGGCACGTAGAGTGGCCTCTGGCGCGGCCCTCCAGGTGCCACCATGCTGGGGCCTCATGGCTGAGGGAAGCCCAGCAGTGCTAAAAGGCCTAGAAAGCTATGGTGGAGGTGGCTTGGAGCTCTGGCCAGCCCTGCCCCTCAGAGCACAGCGGCCACGCACTGGCCACCCACACCTCCTAATGCTGACCAGCCAGTCCAGGGGTGGGGCAGAGTGCAACAGACTGACACAACCTTGGACCCCACCCACCACAGCCCTGCTGATGCTGTGCCAGAAGGGCTGGATGAGCATGGGTTTGAGGGGCTGCAGTTCAGGGGCCCACCTTCAGGCCTTGTCCTGGAGCTACAGGCCCTATAGCCCCTGCATTATTCTGGTCCTGGAAAGGAGGGAAACAAGGAATTGTGGATAAGATCCTTAATTTATAGACCAGGATAATGGTACCAAAACTGTGATTACCTTTCTGCATTTCTTATTCCATTGAAAATCATCATAGAAACCCATAGGAGAATTTGATCTTTCAACTGGTATTTTAATAAAGGACAACGCTTTACTAAACAACCAGGAAACGGGGAAGTAATGGAGAATTTTGTAAAATCTTTAATATTAGGGTCTTTCACTGAGGCCTTAGAAGAGGTTGAACTTTTTGTTCTCTATTAAATTCCATTGCTAAATTTAAGCCTCTTATTGCTCTCAGGTTTTTACTTAAATGTTTCCCCATCTGACCCTTCTTTGCTTACAAGAATTGTAACTGTTATTTTAGTGTCATTGTGGAATAGAGAGTGAATTGCCAATTATCTAGAAGGGAAAAAGGAAACACTCTGTTTCAGAATAAGAAGGTTTTTATATTTGCAGACATTAGTAAAACCAGCCAAGTATGAAGGAAGACACTTCTCATCCAAGTTCCAAAGGGGCAGTTGTGTTAGTCTGGTAAAGCAAAAAAAGCAAGGAGTCTTGTGGCACTTAAAGACTAACAGATTTATTTATTGCATGAGCTTTCATGGGAGACTATCCCACTTCATCAGCCTCTGAAGAGGGAAACTTAAAGAACTGGATGAAAATAAATGCAGGGGAGTGTAAGACATGGGATCAGGTTGTACTGCAACAGCAAATCAGAGCATTTGTAAGGATTCAGACTCCAGAAAAGAACATACAGAGGAAGGGTGAAGTCAAATTACCTGTTATAATGTGAAAAGAATCCGTAGTCACGATTCAGCCCTGCTTTTACACAACTTAATTTGCATATTAGTTTGATTTTGGCTGTTTATGTTTGAAGTCTTGATGTCCCATTGATTTTCTTGATGACTATCATTAAAAAGTCATCAGTGGAGGAGGATGAAGGGCTCAGCAACTGGGAGGTTTTTTGTGTGTGTTGTGATTTCTGATATCAGTTTTGTGTGCTTTTAATCTTCTGCATAAGGACTGTCCTGTTTGTCCAATGTATAAGTCTTGCGGGTATTTCTGGCACAAATCATATTAGTGGATGAACAGGTGAAGGACCCTCTGATGGAGTAGCTGGTTTGATTAGGCCCTATGATGGTGTCTTTAGTGCAGATATGTGGACCGAGCTGGCAGCGTGGTTTGTTGCAGGGATATGTGCCTGCTTTAATGTTTCTGTTGTTAGGTCTGCAGTTGCTGGTGAGTACCTGTTTAAGGTTCAGGGGTTGTCGGTAGGTGAGGAGAGACTTCAAAGAGAAACAGCCAACATCAAACTAAAATGCAGATTAGATTGTGTGAAAGCAGGGCTGAATCGTGATTATGGATTCTTTTCACATCGTAACAGGTAATTTGACTTCACCCTCCCTCTATGCTCTCTCCTGGAGTTTGAATCCTTACAAATGCTCTGATCTGCTGTTGTAGTATAACCTGATCCCATGTCTTACACTCCCCTGCATTTATTTTCATCCAATTCTGTAAATTCTCCATCTTCAAAGTGTCTGAAGTGGGATATTCTCCCACCAAAGCTTATGAGATAAATTAATCTGTTAGTCTTTTAAGTGCCACTAGACTCCTTGCTTTTTTTTACTTCTCAGCCAGAATTTCTGTCTTTGGGTTAGAAGCCACCTGTATTGTTTCTTGCCAAATTTAGGCTAACCAAGGATAAAATAAAATATATTTTGGGATTGTGATGATTCTATAGCCTTTTTATCATTTCAAATGGTCACTAAGGATGAATTGCTTAGTAAAGAAGGCGGGCTTGGTTCTGATAATGATTTATTGACTAGTTCTGTAGGGCCAATGATGACTGTTTAAAATACTGTATGCCACATACTGCGGTACTTATTACAATATTTTTAAAGTATACTTTTATATGCAGTATGCAAAAAGAGAATAGTTTTCTTAGAGTTGACTAGATGTACACTTTTCCCTCTCCTTTTTTAATTCCAAGACATTAGTGGCATTTGTAATTACTACTTTTCTTTTCTTTAATTGTTAATAGTCCTGTAAGTCACACTTGCCCTCACTATTGACTGCAATTTACATTGTTGTATTTTCAAATCAAATCATAGGGCTGGAAGGGACCTCGTGAGATCATCGAGTCCAACCCCCTGGGAATTGAACCAAGGACCTGCTGCACATTAAGCAGAGGTGCTAGCCACTACACTATTTTAATTTAAATGGGAAGATGCTAGGTGAAGTTGCCCTCTCCTCTCCATGCTGGCTTTCTGCAAAAGTCCCATGCACCACTTATATTCCAACTGAGTTCTTAAAATAGGATTTGTGCTGGCTTTATTACTTTCATTGCTTGAGAATTATAGGATTCCTTGGAATGTCACAACTCTATTGCTCTTCCTGCTCATTTTGAGTGAACACTGCCCCCATCTATGTTAATGGCAAAACTTCTATTGAGTTGAACGGGGCCAAGGTATTACTCTTATATTTTCACCACATCCCAATAATCATGAAGACCACTATGCTTATGGACACTACTTCCATATGTAACTGTTTAAGTGTAAGCAACAGTTTCTTCCTCCCCTTTTACCAGCTAACAGGGGTTCAGTTACCAGATCAGTCTTCCAAGGATTGTTGGACCAACTGTCTCTCCACATGCACTCCATTCTCCTGTACCCGGTCTCTACACAATTTTCTTGGCTGTCTTCTCATTCTCTACATACAAACTCTAATCTCAAATGCTTCTCTAACATTATTCCCTGTATTCATCCTTTGTACAGGCCATACCATCTTGGCTCCTCCCTCTTTTGTAGCTCTGACCCTGCTGACCTTGATTTCCCTTCTGATGACATCATTCTGTATAAGTTCCAAAGGGGCAGCCATGTTAGTCTAGTAAAGCAAAAAAAATCAAGAAGTCTTATGGCACTTAAAGACTAACAGATTTATTTATCACATGAGCTTTCATAGGAGAAAATCCCACTTCGTCAGACACTTTGAAGAGGGGGACCTTACAGAATTGGATGAGAATAAATGCAGGGGAGTGTATAACATGGGATCAGGTCATACTGCAACAGCAAATCGGAGCATTTGTAAGGATTCAAACTCTAGGGAACAGCACACAGAAGGAGGGCAAAGTCAAATTACCTCTTATAATGTGAAAAGAATCCATAATCACAATTCAGCCCTGCTTTTACACAATCTAATCTGCATATTATTTGAATTTCAGCTGTTTCTCTTTGAAGTCTTGATGTCCCCTTGATTTTCTTGAGAACCATCATTAACAAATCATCAATGGAGTGATTAGGAAGATGGAAGTGCTCAGCAACTGTTTTTTGTGTGTTGTGATTTCTGATGTCAGTTTTCTGTGCATTTATTCTTCTGTGTAGGTACTGTCCTTTTTGTCAAAATGCATAAGGCATGGGGGCATTTCTGGCACATAATGGCATAAATCACATTGAGATCCTTCACCTGCTCATCCACTAATGTGGATTTATGCCATCATGTGCTGGAAATGCCCCCTCGCCTTATATATTGGACAAACAGGACAGTCCCTACACCGGAAATAAATGCACACAAAACTGACATCAGAAATCAGAACACACAAAAAAAACCCCAAACAATTGCTGAGCACTTCCATCTTCCTAACCACTCCATTGATGATTTGTTAACAATGGTCGACAAGAAAATCAATGGGACATCAAAACTTCAAAGAGAAACAGCTGAAATTCAAATAATATGCAGATCAGATTGTGTGAAAGCAGGGCTGAATTGTGACTATGGATTCTTTTCACATTATAACAGGTAATTTGACTTCATCCTCCCTCTGTGTGCTGTTTCCTAGAGTTTGAATCCTTAAAAATGCTCTGATTTGCTGTTGCAGTATGACCTGATCCCACGTCGTACACTCCCCTGCATTTATTCTCATCCAATTCTGTAAGTTGCCCCTCTTCAAAGTGTCTGAGGAAGTGGGATTTTCTCCTATGAAAGCTCATGCGATAAATAAATCTGTTAGTCTTTAAGTGCCACAAGACTCCTTGCTTTTTTTATCATCGTGCATGCAATCCAGCAATGTCATTCCTTTCACATATCCCTCAAAAATATCACAAATTCAATGGCTTCAAGTCTTCTCAAGTGCCTGTCTTTGGTCACCCATATCTCTGGTCCATACAGAGAAGCTTGGCTTATTGGGTTTTGTGTAGTGTCCCTTAAGTAGTCTGCGCATCTGTTTATCATAAATCACTCCACCTTTCTTGTGTCAAAACTTCCTCCAAGCTTAGTAACCCTTGCTTGCTGTTCTCTGTCAATTTCTGCATTTGCCACTTCTGTTCCATTGAAAGGCACCCATATTTCTGGTGTAGAAAAATTACATGAACCTATTGCCATCTGTGCTTATCTGTGGTTTGCTTTCAGTTTGGGAGAGTGTACTTTTGGGATCTAGCACTGTTCAGTATTAAAGACTTGGATAATGGAGTGTAAATTATGCTTATAAAATTTGCAAAGGACAGCAAACTAGAAGGGTTTGCAAGCACTCTGGAAGGAGGGATTAGAATTCAAAATCACCTTGACAAATAAGTGAATTGGTACAAAAATCAACAAGGGCAAAAAATCAATGAAAACAAGTGCCAAGTACTATGGAAAAACAGGGGTCAAAATAAGTGCACAGCATAAAATAGGGAATAATTACCTAGGAAATGTACTCCTGAAAAAAACCATCTGGAGGCGATAGTGCAGGGGTGGCCAAACTTATGGAACTCAAGAGCCACACAAGTTGATTATTAAACCTTCAAGAGCCGCACTGAGGCCTTTAGCCATATACTTTTACCTAGCAAAATTACTAAGTTTAAAATTCATTGCACAGTTTAATTTTATTGTAAAAAGAGGACAAATATTGGTCCTGTTACTGTCAGATTCTAATAATTACTTAAGGTTACCATGAAAATTAGGCCTATACAGTAAAAGCTTAGCTGCTGCTCGATTAGTCTTAAAGTGACACACAACTCCTTCTTGTTTTTTCGATGTAGAAGACTGCAGGCTAGTGGCAGTCTTTTTTAAAATCCTGACCATGTCGCACTTCTCCCCACCATCTCGGCCCCCCCGCCTGAACTCCTAGACAGGGGCTGCTTTCCTAAACTGATTTGCTGACATTCTTCTAGGAGCCACAATTTTTCATTCAAGAGCCACACATGGCTCCCGAGCCACAGTTTGGCCACGCTTGCTATAGTGGAGCAAAGCTAACTATGGGTATGTCCACACGTACCTTTTAAATCAAAATAACAGTGGTTATTTTGATTTAAAAAATTAGCCCGCACAATGTTCTCCTGAATCAAAATGACAAGCTCCGTCATTTTGATTCAAGAGACGTTAAATCGAATGAAGCCCCCAGTGCCCTGCATCCCTCATTGCTTCCCAGGCGGTGGGGGCTGAGCTCGCGGGGTGCTCCAAAGCCCCTGCCACCCAGGAAGTGGCGGGGACTCTGGAGTGCCCTGCGAGCTCTGCCCTGCCTCACATCCAGTGGCAGGGAAGTGGGGCACCCTGATTTCTGCCCCACAGCTGGGCCAGCAGCGAGGATGCAGGGTGCCCAGGGAAACTGGGGTGCCCCAATCCTTTCCCCGCTGTCAGGAAAGCGGCAGAGAAGAGGGGCGGCCCCCTCTGTGCCCCCAGGGGCTTTTTTTCCCCTGTCAGTGCCACACCTCCAAGGGTGCCCCTCTCCTAAATCGAACTAGCAAGTCCTTTTCCAGACATGCTAGTTCGATTTGTGGAGACCTGGTAAATCGATTTAAGGGGGGGTTGGACTAGATGATCTCATGAGGTCCCTTCCAACCCTATGATTCTATTCTATATCGATTAAACTTGAATTGCTTCAAGCTAAATATATTTAACTCCCTGTGTGTGGACATAGCCTATGACACAACAATATTATGCACTTGCAAAAATGAACAGTATTCTGTTGTGTATTAAAAGGAATGCCATATGTAAGCCACAGGAATTAACTGTTCCAGTCTCTTTAACCTACCTTAGGTGGAGTACTGTGTCCAGTTTTGGATGCCACACTTTAAAAAAAAATGTGGACAAATTAGAGAAACTCCAGAGGAGATCAACAAAAATTCTAAGAGGTTTAGAAAAAACAACCTACAAGGAAAGGCTGCAAGAACTGGTCATGTTCAGTACTGAGGAAAGACGACTAAGGGGGAACCTTATAATAGCATTCAAATACATTAAAAGCTGTTGTGAAAAGGATGGTGGTCAATTATTCTTCGTGTCACCTGAGCACAGGAAAAAAGGAATCAGCTTAATCAGTGGTAAGTGAGATTTTTGGTTAGGTATGAGGGGGGAAAAACCCTTCTAACTACAAAGATATTTAAGTTCAGTAATAGGTTACCAAGGTTGTGGAATCCTAGGCACTGGGAAGTTTTAAGAACAGATCAGGCAAACATCTCAGGTCAGGTATGGTCTTATACTTGGTCTTGCCTCCACACAGGGAGATGGACTAGATGACGATCTCATGGCCCTACTTGTCGATGAGTTTATAAGTTCGAAGCAGGGGAATCAGAGGGTGGGAGGGCATTAGGGGCTGGGGGAAAGAAACTGGAGTAGAGAGGGATGGGAGTGAGGAGACACTGAGGGAAAGGGGGATGTGGGGAGGGGAGGCTGGAGGATGAATGTGCAAGCAGGAGCCCACTACCCAAGCAGTCACAACTCACTGGCAGCCACAGCATCCTCTGGCCGCCTCTGCCCCTGCTCTGAGCTCAAAGAAGGAGCCACAGAGATCCTGTCACATTTGCCCTGCTGCTCCCACAGCAGGGGTTTGGCAGGGCCTGCAGACACTGTCCCCAAGTGTGCTGCCACCAATGAGGGGGTGCCAAAGTAAATATGAACCATCCCCCCCCCCGGCACCAGAAACCTCACTGTCCTACCCTCAGGCTGTGTCATGGGATACACATCCATGCACCCCTAGGGTATGATCTGTGTAGCTATCCTGTTCACTTTTGCAATGTAATTGCATATTTTGATGCCATGTATATCATACAAGGGGTGCTTTATGGATGCTCATAATGTGTTCAGAATTATTACTAGGGTAGCATGTTCCCTGCACCATCATGTATGTGAACAGATGTGAAGCATGTTCCTAGATATTTTGCATGGCTCAGAGGGCGAGGGAGACAATCAGCGCAGCCTCCCAGCAGCATGTAAATAGTCAGCTTTGCAAGTACACATCCAGAGAAGCTAACAATGACAGTGGGCTAATTAAATGCCTATTTCACTTCAGCCCAGGAAGGGGGTGGAGATGGAGGGGTTTGAACATATTTGTAGTAGCAAGATTATTTTAGAATGTATTTTATATCTTTTATTTGCTTCTGGTAACCCTGACTGATATATTAAAAAACTGTGCATTGATTTGCTATATACTCAATTTAAATAATGTTCTAATTAATAAACTAGTATTTGTTTTATTTAAAGCTGTGTGAACTTCAGAGGCTATGAATGAGTGAGGGTGGGCATTCCCATCTCTTCGATAAATGGGTGAAATGAAGCATGTGAGTCTACAGTGATTGTGGAAGGGTCCCGATCTCTGTAGCACGGAAGTGTGGTCTCTAGGGGTTGGAGATGCTCATTGGGGGACTATCCCCTGAATGGCTGTAGAGTGCCCACGCACTGCCTTGGCAGGGCCAGAGTTTGGTGTTCATAGGCCCTAGCCACTTTCATGCCAAAATGTGCAAAAGGAAGAGTAAACACCCATTGAATTACATTGATTTACATGATGCACTTTAAATTATTCTAATGCTAAACCACTTGATTTTCCTTATTTTTCCTTATTTTTTTCTGCTTTTTTAAATTTTTTCCCTCCTTCATAGGCCCTAAAAATTTTGTAGGCCCTAGGCACTGTGCCTACAGTGCTTAATGGGAAATCCAGTACTGCTGCCTGGGACTAAGTACACACAGGAGGCAGGTGTGGACTGACTCTGGAATGAGTAGTCACCTGGCACAGTGGGGTGAATGGGGGTTTGGGAGTGGAGACTGAGGGCTTAAAGAGGCACACCAGACCAGCTTCTGGGACGGGAACATCACAGCCAGTGGCCACTGAGGGGTCCCACAAAATCTGATAACCCCAGGCTCATAGGGGCATTTATCCAGCCCTACCTCCTAGCAGGAAAGGCCAACACCAAAATCTTGAGACCTATGTAGGGTCTTAGATTGTGCTTCCCCATTGCATACATTTTCCTACCTACTTATCCTGCCACATTGCCCAGGGTATGCTTTATGTCTTCTCTGCGCACATCACTCAAAACCTAATAGACATTGTTACTACCAGGATGCCCACAGTAATTTCTTTTCTGTGGCCATGGGCATGTCTCCACTACCTCTTCAACACACTATACTTCAAGAGAGCTCAGAAAAAAGTGGTGTTATTTTCACTTCAGCCAGAATAATAAGGAAGACAGCTATAGCCAGAACTGAAAAGCAGAGTCCTGCAAATCTGCAGATATCTGCTTTACAGCCACAGACCATGTTTGCAGATCATGGCTCAGAAAGGGATACATAACCTTACTCATAAGGGGATCACAACTGAGGGACATTTCCATGAGTTCCCTTGAGCACTGGTGATTCAAATGGATGCTGTTGTTTGTAATACCTCAGGCCTAAGCCTTCCAGCAAAGACGGCGTGCTGATTTATACATTTTATCAGGGCTGGTGCTAGGCAATAAGCAGGCCCTGCATAGCAGGGGGCACCGGCATTTGAGGGGTGCCAAAAGGGGACAGCGCCATGGTGCTCCCCTGATGATGTCACTCATCTGCTCTGGTGTCGCTTTGCTGCAGTGGGGGGCACTACAATCCCCAGAGCCAGCCCTGCATTTTATCTCTTTTGTATTTTGGTTTTCAATAGTCAAACAGAGAAACCCAGTAAATTTTTAAAGAGCATTTTTACTAGCTGGAAAAAAAACTAATAAACTTGCTTTTTATTTGTTTTGACCTATTCCAAGGATCTCCAAATGTTACCATAAGGTAATTGAATTTTAAGGAACTGGTTGATTTGAAAAGAATAACGTAAATGTAAAAAGGTCTCAACATAATTCAGCTAAGCCAAAAAGTGCTATAGATGGGGGACAAAAAGACCCTGTTCACAGTATCTCCCCTCTAAAGACTTATTTCAGGAGGTCAAAAATCCAGCAATGCACTGCCAGTAGAAATTAAAAACATCTATATTCAAGTGTCCTTTACGAGCACAGACCAACTGTTGGAGTTCCATAATGTAGCACAAATCAGCAAGGATGCAGAATAAAGCAGCTGTGCCTTTTGGTTGTTTTAGTCAGTTAACGTTGCTATAGGCTCTAATGCTGACAAAACACAAGCATGGGCATCGTTTAAGCTTCTTCTGTTGAACTGCTTATTCAGTATCTTCCCCCTCCCTTTAAACTATGTATGTGTAGGGCAGGATAGGAGGGAGTTTGGTGTTTTCTTTCTATCTCATATGCAGCTCCAAAGGAAGTGAAGGGAAAATATACCTTGTTGCAACCTCAGTTCAGTTTCTGTATATTTTTAAGGTGTCACAATAGGGGCTGTTTTTGATTGTGAAATTGGTTTAAAAAATGGAACTTTGCACTTTGAAACTCATGATTTAACAGAATGCTTTGATATCCATGCAAGCCAAAAATGAATGATCAAAAAAAAATTAGAATTTATACTTGAGAAAGGTTTCTGAAGAGTTTCTTTATAAATACTCTAATCATTCCCTGGTGATAAAAAGAGCCATCTGAGATAAAGCACTGGAAAGGCTGTTTTTGTAATGGCCCTGCATGCTAATGAGTTAGGACTCTTCAATTGCTGAACCTCAGAACTAAACACTAACTGATTCCTCTCCATTGAGGCTGACAGATATTTCAGCCTTAAGACCTGATTAAGAACTAATTGCTGCCTGGCAGTTGAATGCTTTACGTGCCATCTTGAAATGAAAATGAGGATGTTTAACCAACCAAGAAACTCACTAACATGGCAATGACCTATTTGGAGAGCCCGATGGACATTTAGTGATAATTCAACTTCTTTCTTGCGGAGGTATTTGTAAATGAGTCCGGTTTGAGTAAAAATATTCTGTAAGGAAAAGGAGGTTGCTGTGATTGTATGGGGAAAAAATCCCCACAACATATCAATAAAAGTTTCCACAATGGCAGAATGGCAGAGAGTATTTTCATTTAGCTAATCTGCAGCATGGGAGATATTTTGACTTACATCACTCTCCACAATAGGAATCTTGAGTGTGTTGTGAATAAAAACCATTAATCTGCCCTTTTGTATGAACTATATTCAGGAAAAACAACATCACAGGGGTAGACTCAAACACCATGAAAAACACAAAATTTAATGGGCCACTTAAAAGTAGAGCTGGTCAAATTACATGCTGCATATAATCCATCTGACAAATTTAGTCCATGTTTCTCTTCATAAATCATTTATGAATCTCTCCTGGTTTTATAAGTATGTTCATTATCCATTAACACTGGTTAAACAGTTTGTGCAAACGAATTTCAGCTTGCAGATTGCTCCTGAACTGCTCACTTCATTTATTCATTATTCAGGGTTTGTGATTGGTCACCTAATTCACATGGTATGGTTTCTGCTCCCCTGTTTCATGACTGAAGGACAACACAGTATTATTGGTAATGAACAGGAAATACTCTTTACTGATGCATAAATACATTTACTGATGTGTTGACTATGAGTATTTGTATGAGAAACAGCAATTCCCTTAACATCTCAAGGTGTAATTCTAAGGCTGACAAGCCAAGACAGAGGCATGCATTATTTTGACATTATGATACTGGGTGTGTGGGGTTTTTTTAACAAATTGAAAACCATTCTACATCACTAGCAGGTATATAACCTGCCAATAACAATAAATTAATGGGTGCAGCTCATTTTCATCATCATTGTCATCTTTTGGTACCATATAATAGTGGACATTCAATATCACACTCTTGACTCACCCCATTCCTTGTTTGGGTACAGCAGTATGGTGATGTTAATGCAGGTCTATATTACCTATTGATTTATCATTTTGCCTTTCTACCATGGATACAACAGCAGCAAAATATGCAGGACAGTGGCTGTTATCAAGGGTTTGGTTTTTTTTTTCATTTCACACAAAGACACTGGTGGAATCTTGGTGCATGTTGGGATTTTTCTTTTCTCTTTCCCCTGCCCCCAATGAATTAATAGAATATATAGAAGACATTCCTCTCCAGAGACTAACAACTTGAAGCTAAACAAAATCTGGGGGCCAAACAGGATCATGTCATATCCCCCAAATTCTGCTTGAATCAAAATACCCTCATCACTAGGCTTCTTGAGTGTGCTGAAATGATATGGAATAACTTTCCTTCAGCCTTTAAGTGGCTGCCAATGCCTACCAAATATAACCTACTGCCAGAGGTGGAAGGAGTTTGTTGCTTCCCAAAGAGAGATTCTGCTAACAAGAGAAGAAAAGGTGAGAGAACGAGCTGCGACACCACCAAGTATTTCAAAATCATCTGCATCTTAGACTAAAAAGGCAACATCAACTAAAAAGCAGATGAAGATGAAGTGAACCTCTGTGTCAAGGGAATACTGTTCAGTGGCCTAACATAAAGTGGATAAAATAGGTTGTCATTCACTATCTATCCGCTAGAAGGCCATACTGAAGGACAAGTCTCCAAATACTGTATGCTGCACTAAAATACCAAAGCACCAAGTACTGAAATCAGATAATTAATTGTAATAATAATTATTAAAAATGAAATCATTTTCCTCACAGTCTCCTATCTTCTTTTCTTCTCTGAATATTGCCATTCCTTTTTTCTATCCTTTAGCATTCCTTTACCTCCCTTCTCTTCAGAGGGGCTGCCTCATTTCACATCCAACATCTTTAAAAAAATGAAGATGCAAAACATACCAGACCTGTAACTATTAGTATTTTTACCATGTCCCATTGCTGCTATGCTACTGCGTATATTGCAGCATAAGGAAATGGGAACCTAATATGATATTTACTGAAAAACACAAACAGATAAATGCATTTATCAAAGCAAATGGCTGAATGAAAGAAGAACAAACACCCTATCACGCACTCAGTCACACACATACACACACACACACACACACCATGGCAATTATTCATCTGAGGCTATATATGACACTAGAAAGTCTAGTTTGTTAATGAACTTTTCCTTTAGCTTAAGCAATGACTCTCATAAGGAAGCATTTGTTGAAAAACAAGCAAGGAGTCCTGTGGCACTTAAAGACTAACAAATTTATTTATCGCATGAGCTTTCACGGGAGAAAATCCCACTTCATCAGACGCTTTGAAGATGGGGGCACTTACAGAATGGGAGGAAAATAAATGTAGGGAAGTGTAAGACATGGGATCAGGTCACACTGTAACAGCAACACAATGCAGTCATTAAGATTCAAACACTGGGAAACAGCACATAGAGGAGGATGAGGTCATTCATTTAAAAAAAAGCTGAACAAACAAAAGCATCATTTAAAAAAAAAAAGCTTGTTAGTAAACTCCCATGTAACTCACTTGCCCTTTCTCTTGGCTTCCTTTATTAGACTGATGACTAATAGGATTACTAGGCCAAACAAAGATGGTACATAAGACAGTGCATATTAGACATTAGGAAAGTGAGTTTAATAAACTCTAAGTAGGGGTAGGCAACCCCCAGCATGTGTGCCGACACTGGCATGTGAGCCCATTTGGAGCGGCACGCAGCAACCTCTTCAATGTCACAGAAATTGTGGCTCCTGCCACTGAAAGCCTCTCCAGACAGCTTCTTTCAGGTGCAGCTGGGGCACAGAGAGTCCCCACCATGCCCATGTTCCAGGCATGGTGCCAAAAAAATATGCCTGGAATGGCTTCTCTCCATGGTGTGCAACTGCCAAGGAGCCACTCCGGGTAGCTTCTTTCTTCAGCATGTCTGGGGACCCCTCAAGAGGAGCTGCTACAGGCAACTTTTTTCCGTGGCAACCCTGGGGACCCCTGTCCCCAGGCATGCAGCTGAGAGGAGCCACTGCAGGCAGCTTCTTTCCATGAGTGGCTTCTTTCAGCAGCATGCCTGGGAAGCACCCCCTACCCTGCCCCCCCAACCTCCAGCCATGGCTGCCACCAAATTTTCAGGCAGCTGCCACTTTTACTTCTATGGAGGGAGCCACTGGCACTGGCTGACAGTGGAGGAGGAAGGGCCGCCGCAGGTCTTGGCCAGCAAAAGGTTGCTGGCACGCAAGTACCGTATACACTTGCATATAAGCTGATCTGCATATAAGCCAAGCCCCCATTTTTAGGCTCCAAAAAAACAGCAAAAATTCATGACCCACAAATAAGCCAACCCCCCAGAATGGTCACTCCGGCAGTCACAACACATGCTGCAGCTCGCTCCTGCCCCTTACTTGAAGGTATAAATTATCCTCAAATCTGAAATGGTTGTGGGTGAGTACAAAGTCACACAGTTCAGTCACAAGCTGTACTGTGGCACCATCTGGGTGGTTATTCTAATAGCTTCTAATCCATCCTTATGTGGGATGTTGGTATAAAGAACTTCTACACCCCTAGTGATCAGGATGGTGTTTTCTGGAAGCTCACCAATGGATTGGATTTTTCTCAGGAAGTCAGAAGTGACTCGAAGATAGCTGGGAGTGTTGATAGCATAAGGTCTGAGGAGGGAGTCCCTGTAGCCAGATAAGCTTGCTGTAAGAGAGCCAATGCCTGAGATGATGGGGCATCCAGGGTTTCCTTTTTTATGGATTTTAGGTAGTAGATAGAATATCCCAGGTCATGGTTCTGGTGTTGTGTCTGTCTTTATTTTCTTCCTGTGTCGTCTCAGGGAGTTTCTAGAGTAGGTGGTGTAGGTCCTTTTGTCATTCCTTAGTGAGGTCAGAGAAAAGTGGTTTGCAGAATGTGGTGTTGGAGACTTGTTTATAAGCCTCCTGATCATAATCTGATTTATTCATGATGACAACAGCACCTCCTTTGTCAGCCTCCGTAATAATAACGTCAGAGTTGTTTCTGAGGCTGTTGGCATTGTGGACTGTTCCTCAGTGTTTGAATCTTCACAACTGTTTTGATTTGCTGTTACAGTGTGAGCTGTTCCCTTGACTTACACTTCCTTGCATTTATTTCCTCCCATTCTGTAAGATCCCCCATCTTCTAAGCGTCCAACGAAGTGGGATTTTCTCCCATGAAAGCTCATGCAATAAATACATTTGTTAGTCTTTAAAAGTGCCACAGGACTCCTTGCTTGTTTTACTGAACTAGACTAACACGGCTGACCCTTTGAAACTTGGCTGTAAGAGAATGAGTCTCATTTAACTGTGGAGAGTAGAATCTGTCTTCTGTAGACATTCTAACCAAAGTGATGATTATGTAACACAATATGCACTGGTCTCCTTAGCGTGCTAATTTCAAGGCGTACTTCTATACCAGTGGCTCCCAACCTGTGGTCCACAGACCCCTGGTGGGCCTTAGAGTGGCTCCAGGGGGTCAGCAAACAGACTGGGAGCTGGGGCCGGACACCGATGGGGTCTCCAGTTCCCACAGAGATCCAGGCAGAGCAGCCTGCGGGGTGGTCAAGTGCAGCAGCGCCACCGGCGGCCACATAAGTGGGGGTAAGGGGCCTGGGAGGATTGGGGATGGGGAACTGAGGGGGGAGTGGCGAAGAACAGGCTGGCACACAGGGAACACAGGAAGGGGGCCATAGCCACTTCCAGCTCCCAGGCAGGAGGAGGGGGTCATGGTCGCAGATGCTCCAGTTCCCCAGGAGGAGAGCGGAGCAGGCCCGATTCTGCCCTGCACGGGCCCGATTCTGCCCTGCACAGCAGCACCAAGCACCCTCCAGGGGGTCAAAAAAAATTTTGACTACATAGAGGTCCCCAGCCTTTTAGGTTGAGAAGCCCTGTTCTACACTAAATCATCCTGGCCACTTCTGTCTAGAGTCTGACTTCATTTGTATTATTGCTTTGCTCAGAATGAGTAAATGGAAATAAAAACAAGCTGCTGTTTCCTAAATCATTACAATTTACTGTTGAGTACAATCTAGATCTATATGCTAATAAAAATGCAGGGAAATGGACAGCTGATGGGGTTGGAATTCATATCCCTTACCATCAATAACAGCCGAGTTGTTATTCACCAGGTGGTTCAGTCGTGTGTATGAAATGGGTTTGGTGGATCTCATTCCTGATTCTAATGGACGTTCCCACACCACAAAGAAATTCAGAGAGGCCAAGATTGTGGAAACCACATTGTCTTCCAACCACTAGAGGCCATGTATCCATCAGGTCAACGATATATGTATCGGTAAGCAATATGGCAAAACTTGAACTTCTGCTGTTTATGGTGTATCTGCTCTGCAGTCAGGGTTATCAGTTTAACAGATCCCACCAGCAGTAAATTCATATTCACACAAAATTGAACTACTTTCGTGCTTATTTCCTAAACTAGATGATATTTGCATGGTTGGGTAGGTAACCCCTGATGTTATGTAATATGATCATTAGACAAACCTTTCAAACAATAAGCACACAACTACTCTGTCAACGACTATACCGATATTCTTTACAACATTTCATTTCTTAAGTCACATTGTTCCTACCTTTGTCATTCCTTTGACTAGCTATTCTTTCTGAAGCCACATACTCAAACTATTATGGAATATTTAATTCTGCCCTTACAGAATTGTTCACTGCCTTCTATATTCCTTCATCCCAGTGCAATTAGGAAGAAAATTACTAGAAATTAAATTTGTCAAAGCCAGAGTAGTAGCTACTTAAACTATAAAATACAAAAGAAAAAAACATATATAAATGGGCAAGGTGAGTCAAACACAAGGAACAAACCAAAAGTATCTTTCTATTTTTGTCTTATGGTATAACAGCTGCATAACATCCCTAGCACTGGATTATGTTAGTAATCAGGATATTTGCTAGGTTACAGTGTGAGTTAGTGTATGAGATTTTCATTTCTGGAGACCTGGAGTTGAAATTCTGACTCAGGTCACACAAATGAAAGGGATTTTTCTGATTTCTATCCTACTGACCATTGGCATATATCAGAAAATGCCATTCAGGTGACAAAAGTGGTCATTTTTGGCCAAAAGAAAATCAGCTCTGCAACCGCAAGTATGCAAGTCAAATCTGAGTAGTATTATAGAACAAAGTGAGGAAAGCTTATACTGGATTTGCCTACACCAGTGGTTTTCAAACCCTAGGTCCTGACCCAGTACTGGGCCGCAGACCTTCAGGTGCTGGGACATGGTGCCCTCTACTGCCACCTCCATAAGACTGGAGTGCATTGCTAAAAGCTGTATTTGTTATGTCATGGGCATAAATGATTTTTCTCAACTGGGCCCTGAGGAAAAAAGTTTGACAACCGCTGGTCTAAACTGTAGCCGAGTTTTATAAGCATCCTTTCATAAGCATTACATTCATTCACAAATACATAAAATCAAGCTGTACAGGGGCACATGAGATAGGACAAAGGATAGCACCTTTATTAATTGAGAAAGAAACTATATAAACTAAATGCTAAATGTACCAGACAGCTTTAGTTCTACTAAGTGACACAGTCCTGCTAAGCCTTTTTTATGTGAGTAGTATCACTGAAATCAGACTTTTTTTAAGAAACTGCCAATATGAATGTGTACATCCTCCATGAAAAATGTGTGCACATCTGTAAATATGCCTGGTAAGTGTGTGTACATGGCTATGCGGAGACAGTGTGAGCCAGTTTATAGTGAGACTGTACCTGAATCCACATGTTAGAAATGCACTGCTTGAAACCAGGGCCATGCATGGGGGTTGCGGGGCCAGGAGCCATGCTAAGGGGTGAGAGCAGGCCAGCCCAGAGGCCAGGCCCCACGCTCCCACCCGTCCCGTTAGCCAGCCTGCTCTGCCCCTGGGGCCACAGCAGGCTGGCTAAGGCACTGGGCTCCACTCTCCTGCCCTGCCTCTGGGACAGCGGTCCCTCAGCATCCTGCTGATGGCAGTAGGGCAGGGGAGGGGGACAGCACAGTTTGGGGGCCAGCAGGGTGGCCCCCATGCTGCCCTGCTCACAGCAGGACAGTGTGGGGCTCACAGAACCATGGGGCCAGGGGAAATCAGCCCTCTCAGCCCTCCGTCCCCCCAGGCATGGCCCTGCTTGAAACTGTAATAGTACCAAAACTAGATCTGAAGTTGGGCTTATTTTGCCTTGCAATGCCAAATGTAACCTTTTTTTCTTGCACATACATTTCTCACTGGGGGAATTTTGTCTGAGTTTCAAAATATATTCGTTTAAACAAAGAATTATTTCAAATAAAGGAAGGAAGGAGGAAGGATCATCTGAAAATTAAGAAGTTCATTTGGGCTTAAGAAAATTTGGGTCTGTCCCTAGCTCTGTCACAAACATGCCACATGACTTTTGGAAAGTCATCTTTTCTTTCCATGCTTTGACTCCTTATCTGTAAAATGGGGGTGACACTACTACTAGAACAACATGGGGGATTGTGATGATAAATCATTAATATAAAGGAGGTGCTTAATTTAATTTGGGGAAATGCAGTGGACTCCCAGGGAGTACATCAACTCATCTAGATATTTGCCTATTTTTCACAACAGGCAAGATCAGAAGCATTAGCAAAGTCAGTACAGACTAAAATTTCATACAGACAATGGTTTGTTTATACTGCTCCACATACTATACACTGAAATGTAAGTACAGTATTTATAATCCAGTTGATTTATTTTATAATTATATGGTAAAAATGAGAGAGCAATCAATTTTTCCAGTAATAATAAGCTTTTATATTTTTAGGTCTGAATTTTTAAGCAAGTAGATTTTAAGTGAAATAAAACTTGCGGTGTACTCGATATAAATTCAGACGCCTGAAAGGGGCACAATAGTTTAAGCCAGTGGCTCTCAATCTTTCTAAACAACTATGCAATCACACATCACAAAGAGAAAATAGAAATGGAAAAAAAAAGAGCCGTTCATGAAAAGAAGCTTAAAAATTGTTTGCTCAAACAGTTCAATAACTACTTTACTCACTGAAAGAAAACCAGGGGTGCTTCCCAAACAATTGGTTGGTCCAAAAAAAAAGGGGGGGGGACTTCATTTGTATTATTTTTCATCCAAAAAGATCAGTTCTACTTGTTTAACAAGTAAACGTTAAAACTGACAGAAGTACTTCACAGCTCTAGTAATTGCAGGAAGATTTAAACCACAGTCTCTCAGAATACAATTTTTGTACAAATATAACTACTTTGCTGCAGATTTACATCCCCATAAAACTGCAGAATATCTGAAACATGGTAACTAATTTTTATGTGCATAATTTTGTGCTTTGCCACTTTAGTATCAAAGACAATAAAAACAATAAGTAGCAGCTTTAAATTTTATAAGCCACTGGAGAAGTCTGTCCATGTTGCAAAAAGATAAAACTAATGTTCCCCACCCTGTGAGGAAAGTGTGCTGTTCCACCCTGTCAGCCTCCACAGAGGATTGATGCCCATTTCATATACTGTAGGCTGCCTGCTGAAGCTGTGCTACATGTCCACCATAATGTAGAAATATTGTCTCCTTCTAGTAAATGAGGGGATCCATAATTTCAGTGATAAACACTGGGAAAAAAAACAAAAGATATATTCAGATGAGTACTCTGCAAATAATAATGCACAATCTTCCAGAGGCAGCCCCCTGACTGTTGGGAAGATAAAGCATCTCCCAATTCAACCAGGATAGTTTGCTGCATCTGAACCCTATGTTCTAAGGACATTCTCAAATTCCCCCTTCCAAAAGCATCATTAATTATGAGCAACATTGATGCCATTTTAACACACTTTCTGAAAAACACAAGAGCAGTTTTCAGGTGCTTGAAGACCATTTGCTTGTTTTATTACTTCACCACATCCCCGTCCTTCAACTCTGAAATCTGCAGACAGCTTGGTCTATGCAAGGGCTATCACCTCACACCGTGGACTACCAAGATGTGAATCAGTGCACTGTGCTGTTATGTCCTATAACCCCTAGATGTGGGCACTGCTGGCACAAACTAAAAATAACCTAGTTTACATGAAACTAGTCCTGCGTGAAAAAGAACCATGATAACATGAACTAGGGTGTATTTAGTGTGCACCAGTGGCATCTACACAGAGGAATTACAGCATAGTACATTAATACGCACTGCAGTTCACACCCTGTTCTCTGAACTGCAGGGCTATGTCGACAGGCTTCTAAGCTGCTCCGGTCCAGATCTCAAGACACCAATACAGCTAATGCATAAAGCTTCTCTGATATGCTACAAACCAGTGGTTCTCAATCACTATGTTGGGACATGTTACCATGTCATCACACAGAGGCGAGTGCGTCACGGATTGCTGGGGAGATGGCTGGATTTGGCCTGGAGGGAGTGGGCTAGTATGTCCAGAAGAGTCATAATATACTCCCAAGCGTGTCATGACCCTTAAAAGGTTGAGAACCACTGCTCCAAAAGATGTGGCATCCTAACCACTGATTGAACAGAGAATTTTCCTAGTGTAGGCCCTATATGGTTGGTAGAAGGGATAGGAAAGGCATAAAATAGAAGGAACCCATAGAATCTTTTCATCCCTCCAAAAATGAGATAATGTACTGCTCCAGTCTTGTGCCAAGGGCAATTTTAAACTGTGGAGAATAGTACAATTCGTCATCCATATAATAATGCTACTTAGCATTTATATAGCACTTTTCAGCTGTTCAGCTCAAAGCATTTTTCAAAAGATAGGGATCATTATCCCAATTTTACATATGGAGAAAGTGAGAAACAAGGAATTTAAGCCAAAATTTTGATATGTGCCAGCTGATTTGGCTGCCTCAATTTTTGAATCCAACTTGAAACATCAATAGGATTTGATTTTCTTGCAACTGCAGCTACATTAACTGGGAGCTACGGGAGCTCGGCACCTATGAAAACCATACCACAGGTGTTTCAGTCTGGGCACTCAGAATTGAAGGAACCCAAATTTGAAGGTGCTTTTGAAAAAAAGATGTGGCTTCCTCAAGGTCATATAGGAAGTCAACGACAGAGCTAGGAACAGAACACAGGTCTTCTGGTTTCATAGTGTCCTATCAGCAGGGCCATGCAATTTCCACTTGGAAGACATAAGTGAATATTTCTTTCCTCTGTTAACCAAACTAAAAAGCAGACTCTATAAAGTGAAAAAAATGGAAGACAATTCATCTCCTCCATGGTTATTCCCTAACTTAAAACAGATTTAAGCTGCAGATTTCAACCCACTGACATATGCATGTCCATTCAGTTCGCTGCCACCAAACAAAGAAGGGCAAAAGGCACCATTTACAGAAAATTAGTAAAATGAGTTCACTAATCCTCTCTTAAATTAGAGTTTCCTAAGGTTCTTAGGGCTTTGAGCTTTCATAACCATTGTATAGAACACCAGTTCCAAACCAAATTTGAAACCCAGTCCATCATAATAGCCAGTAATGCCCCACACATGTAGGCTTTTGTTCTAGTATACAATTCACTACAGAACAGGCTGCTTCCTGAGATCAGCCTGGTAAACCAGAAGCTGCTGCTCTTGCTTCTCCTGCTCCCTTTCTCCAGGTCACTAAATCTCACACTAAAAGTCATTTTCATTACTTTATTTTTCAAACAGAATGAATGGGTGAATTGGTGGCAAGTCTTAGGCTGTAGCCTGTAATATCTGAGAGGATCACCCTAAAGCCTTATGAATTCAGAGTTGTTAAACTAATAAAATTAATTTGCCTGCTTAAAATGTAAAATCAAGACAAGATGTTTCGATTTTTTAATAAAGTAGGTTGGCATAAATGAAAGAAGCTGATTTGTATGCTGGCTGGTCTGGAGTGGAGCCAACTGCAGATAGTTTGGCCTGAAGCCATTCTGAGTTGTTTCACTCTTACCCTGCCCCCTCCCTGGATTGCAACATGAAAGAACAGTAGTGAAGAAAAGAAAATGGGAAGAGAAGCAGAAGCAGGGTCAGGTGGCAAAGAAATCATCCAGACATAGCAGGCAGAACAGGCCAAGCACAAACTCTATCTTAAAGGAACGGTAGCACTAGAGGTAGCTAACGTTATTAGCACTTTAATGTCTTCGCTTTTTCACCTTGGGAACTGATTCACATCTTCTGCCAGGCAGTTATCAGCAGCAAAAATGGTAGGGTTCAATACATCTGCATGTTGGCAATGCACCAAATGAACAACAAATGAACCCTGTGGAGCACCTTGAATTTCCTGACAGGTTTTTGCAAACCAGTGACCAGTGTGAACACCATCCTGTCAAAAATCAGTTCTGCATGCCAGAACTCAAACTCCTGTTTAGCCCCACGAACTTAATCATTCAGGGCTCAGATGGACCTTTTAACCTGTCTTAGCATCCTGGAGTTCAGTCATAAACACAGGAACCTCATCTGCTCACTCCCTTGTGTAGTCAACCTGCTCTAGTGACCAGCATAGCAGGTGGAATACAGGCTGGGTCATGGCGCTGCCTCTGTCTTGCTTTGGGGTAATTATACCAATGCCCAGCACAGCAAAAGGTGCACAATGAAGGAAGGATTATTTTTAGTCTTGCAGGTAGCAGCAACAATACAATTCTCAATAAGATACTTACAAAATTTCATTTCATACATGTCCAGAAATAGCTTGTCTATTGTGGTCATTCGTATGGAATGATTTTTAAACTCAAACCCCAAATTTGAAAAACAATGACTAAACCCTGTGGGTTTGTTAACCTGAATCATGGAAATATCACACATTTTCCCCTTTCAAAGAAATGAACCATCAGACCAAGGAATTGCAGAAGAAAATCAAATCTGCACAAGCTATTAAGTAAAAGCCAAATAGAGCTCTCTTACATATATGCAGCATTCCCAGTGAGTTACATGGTCCTTACTTGTGCATTATCTTGCAGTCAGAATTTAACTCTGAAATCTTATAGCAGCAAATCTGATAGCTATGCATCTGGAACAGGGGTGAGCAAACTACAACCTTTGGGTGCAGCTGCTCCCCACTCCTGGCCCTGCCCTTCCCTCCACCCCTTTCTCCTTGTGTGGGCTCAGTGGCGGTGTCCTTGCTGGACCGCAGCACCCATGGATCCCTCCCCATGCCCCTCTCTGGCCCACCAAGACACCCACCTGCTGGACTAGAATTATTAGAGGTATAAAGGATCAGTGAGGTTACTCCCTCCCCATTGAAAGTGCAGGATACAACCTATACAGCTATAAAAAACTCAGATTATTTGTACACTATTTTAAGCGCCTTTGTTCCAAAGAATTCCATTGGGCTTTACAAACAAACACACAGAGATCACATCAGGCATCAAAGGAGAGCAACCAACTCTGAGGTGAATCAGAGTCACAGCATCACAAGTTTAAGAGAGGAAATGATTAAGAATACTGAATGTAGTTGGAGCAGCAATGGGAAATTTTAGGAAAGTAGAATATGATTGCTGAAACCATGATAAAAATCAAGTACCCAGAGAGAAACTGGGGTCAAATATCCACAAATTACTAGGACATCACTTTAACATGTTCAAAAGATGGCATTTGTACTAGAAAATATCTCAGAAAATTATGCTGAGAGTCTGATTTGGTTCAGTAATGGCTGAGACAGAAGAGCACTACTCCTGAATAACTAAGGCCATGCTATGTAGCACCTTGTGATCCTTGGAGGGCTCACAGCCAGGCAGTTATTAACCCTGACCTTGTTTACCATATAAGAGAAGAGATAATGCAGCAAATATAGGTTAAAACAAATCACTTCATTTCCCTGGTTTACTAAGAATTACTTAAAATTTGCCAAGTAATTACTATAAATATTTACTCATTTTAATTACTGAACCAAAATACTGATAATATTTCAAAGGAAAAATGGCATCCATAATGTAAAACTAAATATATTACCAAGTACAGGAAATGAAGTAGCATTTAATCACTGAGAATTGCTATAAGTAATTCTCAAGCACTAACTGCTACTAAAATTTCTCATAAAAGGACAATTTTTGTGCTGCTTCTAATAATTTCAGTAACTAGCCTTATGCGATTGCACTCTACGTAGGAGGAAGACTCAGAGAAATATCACTGTGATTCATTTACACAACTGAAAACTGGACAAGTACAGCATCTTTAAAATGCAACACAAGAATAAATAGCTCAGTAACCAAAATTAACACATAGGGTGTGTTTCTGCATGATTGAAATCAATGGGCATTTTGCCATTTAATTCCATGTGAGCAGGATCAACCCCCTGATGGGTAAGTGTCTTACTGACACAACACCAAACATGATACACTCATGTCTCTCAATGACCAGCCTGTGGCCAGCCCCTGAGATCTGCCTGACACAGATAAGGAAAGCAAGAAACCAGACTTTGGGATCAAAAAAGTTGCAAAACACCATGCTATAGTAACAGCCTTTGCTTTAGTTTTAGGATTTCAATTCAAATCTCAAAAGCTTATGAGAGAGAAAGAAAGTTCGTCTGATGATTCTGCTGGCTTCTGAAAATTTAAGTGCAACCCCTTTGAGCCCACTTAACATCTCCACTCTGTTACCTACGACTTATGCTGTGTTGCTAGAAATACCAAACAAGGCCATCCTGAAACTGTATCATATGTGGTGAAGGGAGAGAAGAGAAAGGAACTGAGGGATTACCAGTAGATTTCATTAGAAATCAGAAACCATTCCATTTTGTATTTGTGGGAAAAAGAATTCAAACTTCTTCCAGGCATTTTTTCATTAGCTGTGTGATTGCATCATTCTAGGAAGGCCTGTGCATGAGTCCTCTTAGTTATACTTGTGACTATGCCTGTGACATCTATTACATTATAAAGAAAAAAAAATCTGGAAATTCAGAGCAGGGAGGCAATGGGAAGGCTGATCAAGTTACTGCAATCATCATAATCATCAAGTAGTGAGAGATATGACCCATGACAAGTTTATATAGACTATGCAAAAGGAGAAACGAGATGTCTCAGAGGACTGGTAATGAGATATTGGACATCCAACATCTAGATCACTGATTCAATGGCAGCCAAAATCAGTTCCAGTGAATAAATGCTTTTAAAAATAATAGTTCATACTGCTTACATTATTGGACTGCAGAAGCCTCTGTGAAATGAATTGTGGTCTCAGATCTTAGTGGGATGTCTATATCACAGTGGGTAATAACTGGTCTTCATCTTGGGAATCTCAGAGAACACCTGTGAGTGGTTATGGGGTACCATACTATCCTCTTACCTACAGGTGTAGACCTTGCAGATCATCCTATTACATGTTTCCTGCATATGTATACAGATCCACTGCATATGATTAGACATTACTGGAATGCCTTTTCCCATGAACCTTAGAAGGATCGGAGAAAAGACTCTAGTAAAACAAACAAGGAGTCCTATGGCACTTAAAAGGCTAACAAATTTATTCATCGTATGAGCTTTCATGGGAGAAAATCCCACTTTGTCAGACATTTTGAAGACTTTCTCCCATGAAAGCTCATACGATGAATAAATTTGTTAGTCTTTAAGTGCCACAGGACTCCTTGTTTGTTTTACTGAACTAGACTAATACGGCTGCCCCTTTGGAACTTAGAAAAGAGTCCCTTTACTATGAAACCTAGACTTGGGCTGTAGCTGCACGCTCTGAAAGATTAGTGAAAATATCTCCTGTGTATGCTTAGTATATGATTTTCAAAGGCACTTAACTAGGTAAAATCAAAACCAACTTTCTCCAGAAAAAGCATGAGCACTTTTTCTTAGTGAGGTCAATTCTGGTTTCATCTCATACACAATGTTAGAGATGCCCCTCACCACCCCCACCACCCCCAAAAAAAGAAAGCTTGCAGGAATCTCTATATAATAGAAAAAACTCTCCACACACGTTAATGGTAGAATTATTTATGCTCATACTTTAAAATAAAAATAGCCACTGGGCAAAGACAAAGCATGGAAAAGTTCATCTGCATGCAGCAAGCAAGAATTTCCAAAAGTCTGTGATTAAAAATTGGGGGTTAGAATGGAAACCATTATGCAACTTTAATTACACCTATCTCAGCTGCTACTCTTACTAGAATGGAGTTTGAAATACTCTAAAAATGTTAAATTTTGCCAGTGCTCTGTATCTATTTGAGTGATCTATACTTGTTCTATGGCTGAATTGATTGTAACTACTGGAATGACATTATGACATTCTAGGGTTCAACCTAGGCCAATGAAAGGCTTTGCCATTGCCTACGGTGTACCCTGCTGTTCAGCTTTGATTCTGAGTCCTTGATCCGGCAACATGCTTACAGCACCATAGCCTCACTCTGGCTTTCACCACATCAGTTATTACTTGCAGGGTGACACCAACACTTCCAGTCCTGAGTTCATCCCCAAAATATCTTTCACTGTTGCACTCAGCCCCTCTGACTGTAGTATGCAGAAAACCATATCAAGGTCTCTGTTCCTTTAAAGAGAAAGTACCTAACAGCTTAATTTATCTGAGTTTGAGGAACCTTCCATTTTAGTCAAAGCCCTGACTTGGCTCATAGTAAAAGTGAAACAAGTTTATCAACAAAAGGACATAGGTTTGTTTAAGTGATACCAAGTAAAAGGAATGAGGCTAGAAATAGGTACAAATAAAAGTAAAATAAAACAAAAAAGGAGTGTTATGGCACTTAAAGACTAACAAACATATTTATTGCATGAGCTTTCGTGGTAGAAAAATCCACTTTGACAGATGCTTCTGACACCTAAGTGTCTGGTGAAGTGGGATTTTCTCCCATGAAAACTCACACAATCAGGAGCACCCCTGACCCGGAAAAATACCCAGGGCTCTGGCGCTGGGACTTGGGGCTCAAGCCCCATAAGCCCAGCTCCAGTGATGCCCCTGCATGCAATAAATATACTTGTTAGTCTTGAAGTGCCACAGAACTCCTTGTTTGTTTTACTGAACTAGGCTAACACAGATACCCCTTTGGGTCTTGGAAATAAAAGTAAAAATATGCTACTAAAACAATTTTAGAAAGTTACAATTGTTACCTAGGCAAGTTTCTCACCCATACTCAGTTCCCAAAGAGCTCAATCCCCTCAGCTGAATGATTTATTATTTTGTGAATTCAAGACCTTTGGCCCCCTTTCTCTCTCATGCGATGAACAACATATGGGTTCTTTCTCCATCCCTTTATAGTCCAACAGACTTCTGAAATGCATTCTTCAGAAGGGTATCCTCAGATAAAACTCCTTTTCCTTGCTGACTGTAGACACCATCTTGTCTGGTGTAGATGCCATGATGACTTCTCCCCCACTTGTGTATTTACAATGCAAATAATCTTCCTGCAATCTCCAATACCACTGAATAGACCACTGCCTTTGGCTACCCTGGTCTTGAGGGCTACCCCCTTCATTTGTCCGGAAAAATCTGTTCATCAACTTCCCTTGATATGCCTGAGTTAAACATGTTTTAGTTACCTATTTCCAGAACATCCGTGTCATTCTTTATAGGGAAGCCATACATACATCATACAAGAATATTATAGATTGCAGAAGTGTTAGTTTTTCAGTGATATATTACAAGACATCCTTTAAATAAATATCATAGGGATAGTGCGTAATGTACATTGAACTGGTCAGGACAGCTGAGTTTTTGTCTTACATAGCCGGGATTTGCTTGCCAGCTAGCAGTGTACTGCTCCTAGCTTCACAGACATCATAAACATCCTAGTAGATCAAGATTTACAAATGCAATCATCATTGACAGAACAATCCTGGGATGTGTTATACGCAGAAGTTGGAGAAAACATGGATGTGCCATGAGATGAACTGTTTTTCAATGAGAAATGCAGATGATAGGCTCACTTTCTCTTCCCTTATCTACCACTTCTCTCTCTCTCTCCTTGGAGAATATAACAAAATTTGGGGGTTGGGGGGGGCAGGATGACTAAGACATTTTTAAACTATTAAGAATAAATCATACCTTTGTATTGGCTCTCACCATTCGTACTACAGAAGTGTCAAATAAGGTATTCAGAAAGACTGAATAAATCAGATGCTCAATCCATGCCACTTCTGGTTACTACCACCCGCAACCCCACATCCACTTCTCAGGCTGCTGCAACGAGACCAACTAACCAATAAAAATTCTTCACAAACCCCTGTTGTTAACAGCTGCCATTCTGAACGTGACAGGACTGCTAAAGAGCTCGTTAGGATTCAGTATATCTAGGTTCTCTGCCCATTCATTTTCACATCTTTTGGAATAGAGTTTTAGGTTTAGCCAGTTCTCATTCCTGCCCCTTCACTCCACAGGGCCAGGACATTCACTAGTAGCAGCATGATCTGTGGCAGAAATAGTCCAGTTCTTTATATCAACAGTCCTCTGCATTAGAGTTGATTGGAAAATTTGATTTTCTCAGCCCCCCAATCCCCACCTCTAAATGTTCGGTTTTCGTGACAAACTGAAAATTGCAGATTTCCTGTTTTTCAGTTAACTCACCCAAAACTTCTTTGATGATTTCTATTGTGTGACAAAGCCATTTTCCATCAAAAAAGAGTTGACAGAAATATTTTAATTAGCTGTATTCTGCACCTGGTAGGGTCAGGCCCTCAACAAATATTTAGTCTGATTCTGATCTCCTTTACTGTTCTTTTACACCAGAATAGCTCTACTGATTTCAGTGGAATCACTCATTCACACCAGTGTAAGTTAGAAGAGAATCAGACCCATTATGTTCTGTATTGTTTTACTTTCAGTAGATTTACTATTTATCACTTGGTGGAATTGCATCTTGCACTCCCTGAGAACTACTGTACTGTAATGATAACTAACACATTACTTATATTGACTACTGACTATCCCATGAATGACTGTCTCTTCATAAAAAAATTAACCCATAATTAACACTGCATATTAATGAAACAAATGTATTTCTTCCTGCCTGGGTATGATGTGACTGTTAGTATTTTGGCATTGGTGTCTTATACTTTGCTATATGAAACAGGGCATGTGAAATAAGAACCATCCTGAAATTTTGACAAAAACATGAATTACAAAGAACACAAACATTACAGAGGAAAGAAATGTTGAACTAATGTAAATACTTTGTTTATGTTTGGCTTAATTGCCTCTGCCGTGTTCTGTTTTCAACAGATTCTTGCAGCAGAAATAAGAAAACACCACAAGAAAAAATGTTCTCATTGTATTTTCAACATGGCCAAAAGCAAGAGAGTGCTAATAATCTTACATTAAAGTCTGACTTCTCAAAATTTCCATCTCACTGTCCAGACCAAGAAGGTTCAGTCAGGGCTGAATAATTCTCAAAATCACATTAAACTTCTGAGGATGTTTATCTAGTACAACTACCACTAAAATGTTCAGAGGCAAAAGACTAATACAATGTAACCGTGGGAAACTTCAAACAATTTTGAGTAAGATTTTAAATGCACTGAAACTCACCACCAGCTCCTTTACCATAAGCAGCATCTCATTTTAATCTAAAAAATACGAAATAATGCCAGGTAAGTAACACTTTGCATCTTTACAATATTAGATTCCAAAGGGGCAGCCGCGTTAGTCTCATTCAGCAAAACAAGCAAGGAGTCCTGTGGCACTTAAAGACTAACAAATTTATGTCTTTATTTATTTCATATAGCTCATGTGATAAAGAAATGTGTTAGTCTTTAAGTGCCACAGGACTCCTTGCGTTTTTTCACTATATGAGGTTTCAATCCACAACTCTACTGATATACTGAAATCAGCTGGATTTATGTGAGTAAAGCCTACATGAGTGAGAATGAGCTATAGATTTGTTTGCTTGCTTTTAATAAGAGGTAAACAAACTTGTTGATGTTACAAGTTCCTTTCTTATGTAACACACTGGCCACCTGAATCACCATCACACACTGCTAAAACAGGTGTACCAATCTGTTTCTAAACTAAAGGACTAAGTCTTTTATCTCAGAAAGTGGAGGTTCATGATTTTAGTTTATGAGGACATGGGTTCAATCCATATATATGACCCTTCAGAGAGTTCTTATACCCGGGTATGTAGCAGAAGACCAGATATAGAAAATAAGAACTTCAGTGCAATTCAGTGAGAGTTGTACACCTAACTCCCTTTGAGAATCCAAGTCAGTGGATGCTTGTGAATTACACAGTGCACAAACACAGTACTGGTATTATAAAAGTTCTTCCAATTTGATTTTAATCCATTTATCTCACTTGTTCCATCCTTCCTCAGACTGATGAGTTGCTAACCTAATATAAACAATAGGCTTATGTATGTTTATCCAAACTACACAAAGCCCTTAAATCTGCAAAATTATAGTATAAAACTTATGAAAACAGGCATGGCGGATTTCTGGCACTTCTTTCTAATTTTATACTGTAAAATCAACCATTTTCCAGCTATTTTAAAAAGTTCAAACTGCCAGGCCACAAGCTCAACAGCTCCCTAATATCACTATGCATGCTGTGTGACTGAAAGTGCTAATCTGTTGGCTATCAGCAGGGCCAGTCAGAGAGAATTCTGGTCCTGCTGCTGCAACACATGGGGAAAAGGAAGTAGGCCAGCCATGGGTGGACTTGATGTATCCACTGCCACTTAAAAAAATATCAGGAGAGGGGATTAGACCAGCTAGTGATCATCTTGAGGTCCCAGGCAGCTCGTAATGCAGTACCAGGTCACCAAACCTCCCCTATTGAAGCGTGAAGACTGCATAGCCTCTCCAGAGGAGTCAGCCAAAGTTCATTGATTTTGTTGCCTAAAAAAATGCTGATCTCTGCAGGGATTCACCTAGACGTGGTGAACCCCAGACTTCAAGCAAATCTTAAGGCAGGTGAAGCCTTGTGTATCAAAGCTCCTGCTTTAGTTTAAAAAAACTCATACAAACTTCAGTCAGCAAGCATTGTGTAGCTTTTTACTGTGAGATCCTATCCAAAAGGAAGAATGCAAAGGCAGCTGGTAATCCTCTCCATGATCTTTCCCCAAACCCAGGGCTGGTGATTATTTACACAGCATTGAAAGCAGCTGCCAGCACACCCCATAAGGAAGTAAAGAAATCACAGTGTTATATCATATTTAATGGAAAAGAATGTGCAAATATATTTTAAACATTAACATCAGCCAATTTTCATACAATTTTAAAACTTTGACTCAACATATACCACATGGCCCTTCGTTATTAATTCCATATGTTACCTCTGGTTTGAGATATAATTAACACAGATTAGGTCTTCTAATGGAATATCAGTGTTTTTACTTGCCAGATCTACCTTGGATTAGACTGCAGCCTACTCTTGACTGGAAATATTTGTGATTTCCTAATGTTGTTAAAATAGTTTATGTTGAGTCCATCTCCACTGAAAAAAAAAATTATTTTGGCACTTCTGTTTTTCATCTTGCAAAGTACATTAGGAGTTTGTCTGATGAGATGCTTTCAGGTTCCAATTTTTTCTATTAAAACAAATTTCAAAAAGTTTCCCTTTGTAATCTGAAACCCTCAAATACTCTTATCCCGGATATTCATTTTATACCAGGTAGTTTATGAAACATAAATTAAATCAGGATTTCGAATCCTTTATGGCATTTGCACATCTGTTTGTATTTTGATGATTTCAGAATACTATAGACTGAGCCTACTCTGTGATAAAGGGTTTTCATCTCTCTCATATATGAAAAAGTCTTTACTGTATCTTGACTTTGGTAAAGCTCTTGCTACTGTCTCACATGACATTCTCACAAACAAATTGGGGAAAAAGCCTAGATGAACTTACTGTAGCATGGGTGCATGTCTGTTTGAAAAAAATGTATTAATAGAGTAGTTACCACAATCAAGCTGGACTGGGCCATGCAGGGATCTGTCCTGGATCTGATTCTATTCCATATCTTCATAAACTATTTGGATAATGGCATAAAGAGCACACTGATAAAATTTTGCAAAAATATCAACCTGGGGGCTGCAAGCACTTCGGGAGAAAGGATTAGAATTTAGACTGATCTTGATAAACTGGAGAAATGGTCTGAAATAAATAAAATAAAATAAGAATAAATGCAAAGTACTATGCTTAAGGAATAAATCAGTTTCATTAGGGGAAAGTGGGAAATGACTGTCAAGGAAGAAATATTGCAGAAAAGGATCTGGGGGTTAGAGCAGATCACAGTCTAAACAAGAGTCAATAACATAATACTATTGCAAAAAAAATTGGTATCATTTTGGGATGAATTAGCAGGAGTGTTGTATGCAAGACATGAGAATTCTTTCACTCTAGTCAGCACTGATATGGCCTCAGCTAAACTACTGTATCCATTTCAGAGCACAGCACTTTGTGAAAGATGCGCTCAAATTGGGGAAAGCTCAGAGAAAAGCAATAAAAAAGATAAAAGATCTAGAAAATATGTCCTAAGAGGAAAGATTGAAAAAAGAAAGAAACTGAGGCTGTTTAGTCTGGAGGAGAGAAAACTGAGGAGGGGCCTGATACCAGTCTTCTAGTATGTATAAGCTTGTTAGAAAAAAGGAGGGTGATAAATTGTTCTCCTTAACCACTGAGGACATTCTCTGGAGTCAGGCTATCTTATATCACTATTTTACACTCCACATTCTGGTCATTTACTAATATTACCTGTATGTGCATGGCAAGTAGTACACTAGGAGGGCTTAAATTGTAGCAAGGGAGATTTAGATTAGACATTAAGAAAAAATGTCTTAAAGGTAAGGATATTTATGCACTGGAATAAATGGCATAAGGAGGTTCTAGAATCTCTGTCAATGAAAGTTTTTAAGAGGAGGTTAGGCAAATACCTGCCATGAACAGTTGTCCTACCTCAGTGAAGAAGACTGGACTAAATGACCTGTTGAGGTCCCTTCCAGTCCCACATGTCTATGTTTCTATGATTCATACGTTTGTGCATTTTCAATCCTCAGTTTTAGAGGACAAAATAGTCATCATGTTATGCACTTTACACAGTTTCACAGGAGTCTTTGGAGTCCCACTATCTTATATCACTGTTTTACTGTATTCTTGCACACCTCACATTCTGGTCCTTTAGTAATAGTATCTCTCTGTGCATGGCAATACTCTTATTTACATGTACTGTTCTTCTATACTGTATATTTTAATGGTAATGAAATTATCTATTCATTATTTTAAAAGTTAAGTAATTTGAAAACACAAAAAAGTTAAATATAGTCCAACTTCTCTCTCACACACAGACACACAAAGCTTCAGTTCCCTGAATCCCATCTGTGTGTGTAAGCGATCCCATTTATATGAATTATCCTTATTCTTAGAACTTTCTTTATCACATTGATGAAGTTCCCATAACACAAAAAGAAATAATGAGTTATTAATTCATATACCTTTAATGATTTACTTAGTGTCTTTGGAGTTTACAAATATAGGCTATGTCTACACTTGGAGCTCAGGTGTGATTTCCAGAGATATACACTAGCTCTCATCACTAGCACAAGTGTGTCTACGCAAGTTGGGAATCACACCCTTAGCTCCAAGTGTGGATGTAACCATAGGTTGAAATCCTGGCTTTACTGAAGTCAATGAATGTTTAGCCATTGACTTAAAAGATGCTAAGATTTCATCTATAGTCCCAAATATTTCATCTATAGTTCCACATCAGAAAGGGCTACGGGCCCCAACAGTCCAGCTCCCCGAGATACTCAATGCTGATGGGACCAGACTACTTACAGAGAAGTCCCAAATTATCGAGAGATGGGCTGAACACTTCAACAATATGCTCAACAGACCATCACATATCAACAAAAAAACCATAGACAGGTTAGCTCAGATCCCAACAAACCATATTCTTGATACCATACCCACACTGGTGGAAACAGGGATGTAGTAACCCTTGGGGAGGAAGGGGTTAACACTCTGGTCAGTGAGCCCCAGGACAGCCAATAGGAATGAAGCACAGCTTTTTGAATTGTAACAGCAGCCTGGCCTGGGCCTGTTTGGATGTAGCAGAGCTCCTGGAAGGATCAGGAGGAGGCCAGAGGGGCCTGGGGAAGAAACCAGCAACATCCTTACCAAAGATAAGTTAAGTTTGGTACTGACCAGGCGTGAGTAGAACAGGGAATGTTTATTTAGACGTGGTCAGGGTATTTTCTTTGGTTTTGGCTTGTTTTTTGGATTTCTTTGTGCTGAGCACATGTACCCCCCCCCC
>ML681982.1:8890029-8969180 GCA_007922195.1 Podocnemis expansa
CCCCACTACCCTGTAACTACCTAAGTTAATTCCCAGAGAAGCAACTCTCTGTGTTTATTACCTCTTCTTTTTGATTAAAGATTTTACCTTTTAAGTAAGTTCTGGTTCTGTGTCCTGGAAGGCAAGAGGTTTGTGTGCCTGTGCCTTAGACTGCACAGGCAGCTACTAGAGGGAACCCTGTTCCAGTTCCAGCTCATATTGCAGCTGGGGTCCAGTCACTTTTCTGAGAGAGGAATAAACAGGATCGCAAGTACCTCACAGGGAGGAATTCCCAAGTGCGCCTTCCTGGGTCTCAAGAGGTTTTTTGCATTTGGGTGGTGGCAGCGATACCACTCCAAGGCCAGGAATTGGAGGCCTTGGAGACTTTTAAGACCAGGCTTTAAGGCCAGTGGCTTTTAAGGCCCGTTGCAGGCCCCCACCTTCTGCACTCAGAGTGCCAGAGTGGGGAAAAAGCCTTGACAAGGGATATCAGTGGAGCAACTATCCACTCAAGAACTTGGCCCTGACCAAATTCCTGCTGAGATCTAAAAACGAAGGTTCAGGAAGCTCACCTATCTCTTTCAGTCCATGTAGGAGTGTGGGGTCCTCCTACAAGACTTCAGAGATGCCTCCATCATTTGCATCTACGAATGCAAAGGAAACCGCCATTCCTGCAATAGTCACACAGGAATATCCCTCCTGTCCATTACTGGAAAGATACTTGCTAGAGTCTTGTTAAATCAGCTCAGCCTGCATCTTGAGGGTTTACTACCAGAGAGCCAATGTGGCAACAAGGAGCCACAGAAGAAGTACGAAAAACACTCTGGCAATATGCTAAGTAACAATACTGAGCAGACTTAATGGCTCTACACTGCATCCCTTCAGCTGGCTATCCTCTGATGACAAAATAGCCTCACGGTGTTCATTACAAATCAGTTTCATTTACAGCAGCCAAGGAGATGCTTTCTGTTGGTTTGGGAATTGAGAGGCCCCAGCCAAGGCCAGACCAGGATTCTAAGAGGCAGCTTTGTACACCATATTCGCCATTTCTGCTCTGAGCAGTATTTCCACAGCTTTTTAACATGGACCAAAAAGTGTTCTACTTCACAGCAGTACCACCCTACCCAAAGGATTCTAGAAAGATGGATAGAAAAATATTTTACAAAGAATGGTACAGTCAAGTCCAGTGTATTTGGTGGAAGTTTTTCACTTTACATTCTATCCCTAATAGTTTAGCCTCCTATTCCTCTACCCCTACCTCCTGATAGTGAATTAGTTTCTAGAAATAATGAGGAATTTTGTATGTGATTATATTGCTGACACTGTCACTTGAAAACTTTGGTCGTCATTACCCCAGCACCCCATCTCTACTTGCTTATTAACGGTGCTCCGTATGGAAAACCACAAAAGATCATTACCCCTGCAGTCTAAAGCCAATGTGGCAGCATAATGAAAAACAATTCAGCAGTTCCCTGTGCTCTGTTAGTTGTGTTTGTCATAAATGAGTTGTGGAGATTTGGAGTGAATGATCCATATCATATTGAACTGTCCTTTTTATCGCTGACAATTGAAGGTGACTGAAAAGCTGGGTCAGTGTCAGACTGTATCTAATTGGAAACCTTTCCTCATTAGTGTTCAATGTTGACTTGGATTAGTTGATGAAATTAGGACCACAGTGGAATAGATTTTATTACACAGAATGAGCTAGTTAAGCAGTCTTCCATTTCAGTGTTAGTTTAACCCCACCCCTGTGGACTCAGCTGACAAAGGAATCCAGCAAAGGGGAGATTCTGAGTGAGGCAGGATTAAGAAGAAATAGAATAAAAATGTCAGTTCTGCTCAGGAAATTGAAACCATGTGGATATTTATGCCACTTTTTCCTCAACAAATCTTTTATAAAAATACTGCTTTATAGCTCATCAGTGGTTATATAGTGGATTTCAGTCAGGAACAGAAGAAAAGCTTTCTCTAGTTAAAAAATAGAAATGGAAATTTGGGGGTTTTTGCTGAATTTGAACAACAATAAGAAAAAATTCACTGGTGCAATTACTTAAACGTTGCTCTAAAGAAGAGGCAGTGTTCTCTTCAGCAAAACCTTATAGTCTAAACCCTCCATTTTGTTGCTTTTCTAGCTTTTGTAAGTTATTTTTAATTGAAGGAAATCTGTACAATTACATTTTAAAAAGTTAAGTGTACCCCTGCATAAATGTAAGAACTAGTCTTACAATCCATGACACAGAGGTGGAATGAAGAGGTGGTTTTTGACATCATGTACATTAATACTCCCTGGAAACACCCTTCCTTCTAGTTAGGAACATCCTACCACTTGGCAAGATGGAAAGGGCAAAGTGGTTGTAACTCCTGGCTCAGGACCCCAGAACTATGAGATCCACCAGATTTTTTTCCATCCAGATTTGTGGTTTTGTTTATGAAATGCTTCATATTTTCTGTAAGCATTTGACTAAAACAAAAAAATGTGGCAATCTCTTGAATCACAGTTTATGTGAAGGCTACTAGAGCTAAACCGAGTACCGGAGCAGATACTTACAAGATCATGATGCGTACACACTTGTTGATAAGTCTATGATTTGTGCATAAATATACCACAACTAGAGTCACTTCAAATTTGTACATTAATTAGATGATCCATTGCTACATTCTGTACTCTGTCTGTGTCTCCTCATGCCATTATTAATGATGGACGAACTGAAAAAGGTTTGAGGGTTCAGAAGTTCAGTTTGACTGATGTCTAACTTGTATGTTCGCTTATGCAAACCGTCTGAACCTCTAGTAAAGCTGCAAACACAATGGGTGCATCTACACTTAGAGGAGAATTCAAATTGACTGTCATAAATTCAAATTCTATTAAGAGCATGGACATACCCACTTTTATCAATTCGAACTGAGGCACTCCTCAGTTTAAACTGATGAAAGCTGACTTTGAATTCGTCAAACCAGATTTGACATTGAAGTCAGGGTCAATCCGAACTGAGGAGTTCAAAGTGACCCAGTGTGGCCATGTCAATTCAAACTCACTGAGTTCGAATTGACAAGGATGATGTTCTTCCCAGGGTGCCCTGCACCCTGGGAGGAAGACCGCCCCTTCAGCACCTGGGGCAGCGGCCTCAAAGGTGCCTTCACCACCCCAGCCGTAAGGGGCTGGGGGGAGCAATAGAGTTCCTGTCCCCAGGCTGGGGATAGGTACCCCAGCCCCCACTCCAGCCCCGCTCACTGGGTGCCCCCAAGACACCCTGCCTTGGCCACCCACCAGCCCTTGGCCACCCACCAGCAAGAGACCCCAGTGGGCGGCTTGTCCCAGGCTGGCTGCCCGCCGGGGGTGCTTTCCCAGCAGGCAGCTTCTGGAGCGCTGGCCACCTGCCGGCAAGACACACCGGCGGGCGGCTTCTCCACTGCTGGCCGTCCTCCAGGAACGCAGCACCAGGAAAAGCCAGTGGGTGTCTTGCTGGCGGGCAGCCAGTGGGGCAGAGCCTGCCCACTGGGGGTGCTTTACCGGTGGGCGGCCAGCGCACCAGAAGCCACCCACCGGGGTCTCTTGCTGGTGGGTGACCAGCCTGGCAGAAGCAACCCACTGGGGTCTCTTGCCGGCAGCCAGCCAGCCCAGTACAAGCCGCCCTCTGGGGTGTGTTCCTGTGGGGCAGCTCCCTGGGGCAAAGCCTCCTCCCTTTGCAGGGGAAACTTCCCCTGCAGGCTCTGGCACTCTGAGCCTGGCATGGGGTAAAGCATCCCCTCCCCAGCTCTAACTGCACTGCAGCTGGAGCTGGGCAGCGGATGCTTTCCCCTGTGCGCAGCTCAGAGTGCCAGAGCCTGGCAGGGGATTGGCTGTGGCAGTGGCTGTTTTAGACAGCCATCTTGCCACACCTAACATGCTGCTCCCCTCCTATTCGACTTGGCAAGTCCAGTCCATGGGCATGCCAATTTGAATTGGAGTTTCTAGTCTAGCCATGTCAATTTGAATTCACTCAATTCGATATTAGTTCAAACTGACCAATTTGAAATGAGTAATTCAAACTGACATGCCAAGTGTAGACATAGCCAAGGCTTCATCCACTGATGGACTGAGAATAGCCAGTGAGTTACTAAACAACCTTAACTTCCGTTAAGTTCTCTATCTTATAGAAATTGGCCTTTTGGTCTGAAAATCTTGCCAAAAGAAACCAAAAAAAAAAAAAAAAAAAGCATAAACTAGTTCTTACAAAATTTCTGCTACTTATATGGCAGTTGGACATGCCATGGCCAGCAACCATGAATTCTCTGAGCTGTTCTTCTAGTCAGAACACAGTAAAGAAAAGAAATAGTCAGAACACAGTAAAGAAAAGAAATATACATTACTCAGGGGGCTGGAATCTAGGTAAACTTTCTCAGAACTTAAAAATGGTTCAGTACATGTCCAGGAGGAATTTTTTGCCATTATTTGCGTCTGTAATTTTAACATAGTTTCAATAAACCATTTTCACTTTCAAGGGGCTTCCTGGTCCTGCTTGTAGCTTAGAAGGTTCTGTAGAGAAAATTGATATCAGATTAAGTTCTGTACGAGAGACAGTCTTGAGTATGATGGTTCAACTGCTGCATTTCTGTTTTAGGGAGCAGTCTGCTTTGTCTCTCTTCTTTGAAACTTCTCTCATTTGGAATTGTTATCTGTTATTCTGAATTTTAAGAAAAATAGGTAATGTGGTGTTGCAACCTTTCTGCAAGAACATTTTGTCTAATTTCTCTATATGGAAGTTATGAACATAATATGCCTTTTTTACAGCTACAAAGGAGTAGCTGTGTTGGTCTACAGCAAAACAAACAAGGAGTCTTGCAGCACTTCATGCGTTAAATAAATTTGTTAGTCTTTAAAAGTGCTGCAAGACTCCTTGGGTACGTCTACACACAGGCTTAAATTCAACCTACTAAACATTAGGTCGAATTTAAAAAAAGAGCTGTTCACACAGCAATCTGATGATTTGAGCTAAGGCTTCCCTTAGATCAAATCCAAGAGAGGTCTCTTCGAAGTTACAAAACCTCCTGTAACTTCGAAGGGATCGTCAATTTGAATGCTAAAGTTCAAATTGATGCTGTGTAGACATATGAGTTCAAACTAAAATTAATTCAAATTCATATGTTTCACCTTCCTCCCAGAGTGCATAGCACCCTGGAACGAAGACCAGTGCCAGCCCCATGCAGGGCTGTCAAAAGCAGCCCCACGCAGGGCTGTCTTTGACAGCCCCACAGGGGGCTGACAGAGCCTGAGGGGGAGGAGGAGTGGAGAAAGGATTCCCTCAGTCAGGTGCTCACAGCGCAGGGCTGGGGGAATCCTTTTTCCCCTGCCCCCACTTGGCTGTATTTTGGGGTGCCCTGGCTCCACGGAGCCCTGCCAGGGGACAACGTCCCCTGCCAGGCTCCTGTCTTCTGAGCCGCAGCTGGGGGAAAGTGTCCCCTGCCCAGCTCTGGCCGCAGGGCCCCTAGAGCTGTGCAGGGGATGCTTTTCCCTGTGCTGGGCTGTGGGGGCTAGAGCCTCGTAGAGGATTGGGTGGCAACATGGCCCCGGCAAGGGGCCATCTTACCACACCTCCCATAATGCCCCTCTTCCAGTTCGAACTAGCAAGTCCTGTCTATGGACATGGTAGTTCAAATTGGTTTTCCTAGTGTGGTCATGTTAGTTCGAATTGACTCAATCATAATAAGTTCAACTTGATTAGTTTGAACTGAGTCAATTCGAACTAACAGCCTAAGTGTAGACATACCCCTTGTTTGTTATGCCTGTTTTCCCAGCTTTATCTAGCCAAAAGAGTTTTTCCATCCCTAGACATTAGACCCAATGAGCCAGCTTTATCTAGCCAAAAGAGTTTTTCCATCCCTAGACATTAGACCCAATGAGCCAGCTCTATGTCAATTTATATCAGAAGAGCATCGAGCCCAAGACGATTATACTGTGAAAAATATATAGCAAGCTCAGAGTATGAACAGTGAGGGGATATAATGTATTAACAGAGATAAAATATTCTTTCAACAAAAATTACTTTTCTACCACAATGAAAATTGTTTTACATTTTTTGTCTTGTTTGATGTTTTCTGGTGTTTGTTTTTGAGGAAATTCTTGGAGGTTCAGTAAAAATGTGCACCAAAACTGATAATTCTTCAGTTTTTGTCAAAAATGGAAAAAGCAGACAGTTAAAAAACAGTTTTTCAAAATTATCTGAACAAAATTGGAATTTTTCAACCAGCTCCAGAGAAGAAAAAAAAAAAGAAAACTTGCTCATTGCCCTAAGAAATGTTGCCCATGTAAACAATTTTTGTGCCATACATTGTAGGGAGAATTTAAGAAATTATGCTTATCTACAAGCCTAAAGGATGCAATTGTTTTCATCCACATTAAGAACAGACAGATAAAATACATTTTCCTTTGCTCATTTTTAAGATATATACAGCTCTCTTTTCCTTGCCTGTGTAGATATGTGCATCACAGAAGCAAGCCTGATACCATTTGATACTTTACATCTGATACTAGTGTTGCTGGGCCCGCATGGCTTTTCAGATTCAGATTTTGATGTCTTAACTTCTTTGCTCTGATGTCGTAAGGCAGCTTTACCCCAGCTTTAGAGGACTTCTTCAGTTAAACATGAAACAACAGAAGAAAGAACCATACAACTTTCATCTGCTCCCCCTACCCCAGAGCCAAACATTGGGAGAATGATGAGTAATTTGCAGTACCCAGTTAGTGCTTAGAAATGAACCTTGACACAATGAGATTTTACGAAGCTGTCCCACAATTATATTTAAAACAATTACAGCAGTGATGAAGTTCTAAGAAGAACCACAATGCTGCATTAATAGGGGGTAGGAGTGGAAGATTACTCAGTAAAATAAAATGAGAATGGACTGTCTTAGGTGAGAGCAAATGACAAATCATATCAGCAACAAAGAGAATTCTGCCACCCTGGTGCAAAATAAATTTCCAAAACAGAAGTAATGACATTAGTAGCAGCAGTAGAGACTGATTAATTTATTTAACAGCTCAGCTTGTGGCAAATACAGAGAACAGACACACTGCAGTGACAACTTTGCAGCCTGCATGATCCCCAAAGGTGAAATTACTCCAGCACACATCTGGAAACTGTTGCATTTATTTTCCACCACACACCCAGAGGTCAGCATGGTTGGTTTGGGTCCTCTACTAATGTCTCCCTGCTTCACCTCTACAGCATTTATAAACCCTAATGACTAAGAAATGAGATATCACATTGTAAAATGGAAACCCATTCATATCTAAACATGGTAGGTTACTGGTTAAACACTACATTGCTTTCCTCCCAAGCTGTCATTAAATGACCTTCTGTCTGAAGCTGTAGAAGAAAAGGTGCAGATATTTTCTTGGCACGGAACTCGAAATTCATAATGGACACATTATTTGGCTACATTATTAAACTGCATCATCCATCTGACAAGTGAAAATCTTGTAATGGGTGCTCTCCTAATTATAATAATTTGGAAGAGAAAGACATCAGCTGAAACTGTGCAAGAAGGTCAGTTAATGAGATTTTTGTCTTTGGAGTCCTTTTTCACATTAATATCAAAACTCTCAGTCAGCACTTCCTGTTTTGCTGTGGGAAGGTTGTGTTTGTTTTTCCCTTCTAATGTAAAAACAGGTTGGTGAGGGCATTGAAGCAGAGAAGGGAAAGGGGAAAATGAGTATTAATTAGCTTATTTGTGGAAGAAATGTGTTGGTGGTATGGCAATTGCTGGTATTTTACACTGTTGCCCCTGAAGTACAATTGTCTCTATGGGTCATTGGGAGGATAGTGAAACAAAATATACACCAATCCGAACCCTTGTCAAGAACACCCATTTATGGTCCAAACCAAAATATTAGACCAGAAACTATCCAAACCACCTATGTGTTCAGTGGACACAATTCAAACCCACTTAATCAAAGCCCCATCCAGCAGCGCTCAACAAGTGTACTCCATACTGCTATTAAATACTCTCTAAAACAAGATGTACTATATACTCATCTCCTGACACAGATGTGACACGGATCTCTTGAGATAACCACCTGAATATGCAAGGATCAGGGCAAGCTGCAAAAAGGAAAGCAGATTCTCCCAGCACTGGTGGGTTACTGGAGATAAACTCCCCAACCAGTCACAAACAATGCTTCTGATCCCCCACACTGGATATCAAGGAGCCACCATAAAATATACTAAGCCCCCTTCACTGCATTCCAGTCACTGGTCCCCAATACAGCCACTAGGTCTCAAAGAAATAGGTCCTCCTGACCCCCAAAGGGTCAACCACGTCACCCAGAACAATATAGGCTTAGATATTACCCAAAATACCATGCTGCCAGTCAATCCTTTAGTAACTAAAACTAAAGGTTTAATATAAAAAGAAAAGAAACAAAAGGAGAGATGTTATAAGGTCAAAGTGTATCACATACACACAAATGATTTAGAGTCCATAGAAGATAAGTTCTTGAAGAATCTGGAATTTGCATGTCTTAGGCATACATCCAATACCTAGATGGGTTTAAGTCCTTGTTTCACAGCTTCAGTTGTTAGAAATCCAGTTTTAAGGAATAGAGACCAAATAGTCAAGTTGGTTCTAATTCTCCACTGAAAATTAAAAGGGAGGTTTCCAGGCCAGTGCTGCAGCCCAAACTTTCCCTGAGAAGCTTGGACAGATGTGAGATAAAGGGATTATGTTCCCAATTTCCTTTCATAGTTGTAGCAAGATGGGCATTTACAGGTTACTTCTTCATGCAGGCTTTGATCACAGTTTCCAGGTACTTTCTTAAGTGGAGAATAGTCACGTATATTGCCCTTTGAAGTAAAACCTTCACCTCCATGGCACCACAGGTAATTAGCTGCATTAGCACCATTAACAGACAGTTTACACTGGTTCATCAAAGGTCCATTTAGATGTTAACGTTCCCTCTTAACCTCTTCCAAACAGTGGTTCCCAACCTTTTTCAGGCTGGGGACCCCACAAAAAAATCTTTGCGGCCCCCAGCTGATTACGTAATCTGGACTGCGCCACTCTGGTGGCAGCTCTGGGACAGCCAGCAAGCAGCAACACCACCACCATGGCCCATGTTGTTGGGAAGCCAAGCCACAGCGGCTATGGCCCCCTGCCCTTGTCTTCCCAGGGAGCCACCACAGCCCCATCCCCCTGCTGGGATATGACCACCGGCAGGGAGTGGCAGCCTTGGTGGGGAGCATTGGGGCTGCAGCTGGATTCCAGCCCCATTAGGGAGAGGCTTCGCAGACCCCCTGCAACATGTCTGCAAACTCCGGGGGTCCCCGGACCCCAGGTTGGGAACTACTGCAATAGAACAGTGGTAACAGGTGGGGAAGCAGTTCATTCACCTTGCTAACCTCTAACAGGATTTATGTAAACATCATCAAGAAAACATTAATGATATACATGCATATCAAAGCCCTACCCTACTCACCACCATTGCATTTTCCTATAATATGTCTTCAAAGGTTAGATTTGGGTCATGTATTTTACAAAATGGCTTGGCCGTCTCTGGCCTAGCATGACAACAGAAGATGCCAAAAACACACAGCACTGAAATTAGACAGATGCTTTTGTAGTATTGTGCAAGAGACATTACATATTTCATGCACATGTACTGTTCTGTATCAGCCTTTATGAACTAACCTCCCTTCCAGTGTTTTGCACATTTGACATCGGAATCTCTTTTTACTGATGTCTGCATGGACAACAACCCACTTTTAAACTAATGATTTATTTGGAAAGCAAATGTGACCCCTAAGCATTAGAAACTATTTGCAAATGTTTGAAGACAATTAATCATTTTGTAGAAAATCAGGGCACAACTGTCAGCAATATATAGACAGAAAAAATGTTTTAAATTGTAGATGTCTAACAGTAAGAAGCAATTTGACCATCACCATCAGATATCTGGCTTGGAACCTTCACAACTCTTATTATGCTGATTTATTGCTAGTCTTAGCCCATAAAGCACCAACTGTGGATTTTTATTTATTATTAAAGTCCGTTGCTGCTACCTTTTCCAGAAAAAAAAATCTGTATTCTTCTTTTCTAGAATTATTTTTTTCAAAAAGGAGCTGCTGTCATTAAATTGCCATTATTCTGTCTTCTGAGTTCACAAGATCAGGACTCTGTCAACTTGATAAAGATGACAGAGCAGATAAAGAGGCCAGGTGGTACGCAATAAAGAGAAATGTTGAACTCCCAAGTAGCATGTTTAGAAGCCATAGACAAAAGACCCAAACAGAAGGATGGATTATTAAATTGCCTTCTTGCTTCATTAGAATATTAAAATACCAAGCTTGTGTAATGGGTCCAAGTTATGAAAATGTGCCAGGAAGTAGGTCTACCTGTAAAAATGTTGCAGTATCAAAGCTTCTCTTGCATTCTTTTCTTTTTTTTTTTTTTAGAAGAAATCTAACTTGGATCACTGTCTAACACATAAATCCTGTTTCAGTAAGGTAGTGCTATCACCTCATTGCTTCTCCAAGCACAGATAACAGAAGATAATTGTTCCATATCTCTGCAAAGATCTCTTTATCAGGGATTAGTCAATCATTATAAGTGGCTAAGGCCAACCCCTAGGTTAAAAAAAAAAAAAAAAGAAGAGTGGGAATGAAGTAAAAAGAACGAAGGAATGTTTAGGATCTGGCAACACCAGAGGAATAACTATTAGAAAATGAGCTGCAGTTTTATACTGAGGGACCAGAACATCATGGTATCAGGGCTTTGATTTGGGAATATTTACTTAAAATGATCAAATGCTCCATTTAGCTCTAAAGAGATTGTTTTGGGATTCAAATCTGAAGTCAAACTACTAGGAGGTGGTTTACTGTTTTTATAATCTTACTCAGCTTTCTTTCTGAACCAATTACCTAGGATAACTCAGCCAGAATTCAGACTGGGTTTGTGCTAAAAAAACAAACACACACACAAAAAACAAAAACATATATAGCTGGAATTTAACAAAAAATATGGAAAATATAGACAAATCTATAAAAAAAATGCTGGTTTTTATTTTTTGTTTTTTAAAAAAGTCCCTATTGGCCTATAAGACCCAATTGCAACAACACTGTGGTGGAGCATGCTTTCCATTTTTACACCCATAAACAGATATCTCCCCCTCATCTGCTTTTACTAATTTCACAGGAAACAGGAGTCTATCTGCATGGCCCTTTCATAGCTCATAAAGGTGCAGCTGCTATAAATCAAAGAAGTGATGGCATTACTGAAGGGAGAGAGGGCTGCACATAGCATTTTTCCTGACCTCTTTGTGAGAGAGTCAAGTCTACAGTTTAATGAAATGAAATCTCTTCCGAGGGAATATGAATGAGGTTGCCTCTGGAGCACTGTTCTGGGGAAATGATTTCAGCTGGCCTCTGAGAAGATTTACACCTAGGTCTCCAGTGTCAGAAGCTAAGGCAGTCTATATTTACTACCTGGAGACCTTTGAAGAAAGTCACTCCTTATCTTAAAGCCAATAGCTGCCTCTGAAATTGCTTGAAGTAAAAACATTTCAAAGACAGAGAGAGATTTAAACAAACTAAACAAGAGCCCAAGGAGGTTCTGGCTCTCTGTAAATAAGAATCTTATCCTATAGAGGAAACATGAAGGTGGAGAGGGGACTAAAGTTATTATCCAAGCAATTTCATCAAAGGGATGCAATAAGTTGTTGTTGTTGTTATTATTATTATTATTTACATTACTATAGTGCCTAAGACCACTTGCCACAGACCCAAATTGCACAGGATGCTGTACACACACAGAATGAGAAGAGAGTCCCAATTCCAAAGTGCTTACAATCCAAATATAAGACACGAAACAACATGTGGTTACAGGCAGACACGGCACTACAAGGAACGGTTGCTTACTCACCAGTAACTGTCCTTCTTCAAGATGGGCTGCTCACATACATTCAGTTACAGGTGTCTACATGCCGCAGAGTACAGTAGCTCGGAAAGTCTTTAGTGTTAGCCTGTTAGGTGAGGGCGCATGGCCAACGCCCCCTCCACGCCACGACCGCAGCTATATAGGTGACTGTGACCCTGACCCTCCCAGTCCCACATACGTTTGCCAACTCCATTAGCAGAGATGGTAGGAGGGACCTGAATGTATGTGAGCAGCTCATCTCGAAGAAGGACCATTACTGGTGAGTAACCAACCATTCTCCTTCGAGCACTGCTCACATCATTCAGTTGCAGGTGACTGCTAGCTGTACCCAAGGATGGTGGGAGGAGTTACAGTCTACCCACACCGAGTACAACTCTGCCCACAGCATCATCATCTCTAGCCTGTTGGGCAATGGCGTAGTGCGTCATGAAGGTATGTATTGACGACCATGTAGTGTCCCTGCAGATCTCTTGAATCAGGACGTTAGAGAGGAAGGCCGTGGAAGACGCCTGAGCTCTGGTAGAGTGGGCTCTCCCAGTCTCTGGGAAAGGTGTGTTTGACCTTCCGTAGCAGTCTTTAATGCAGTTCACAATCCATGTGGAAATGCATTGAGAGGATACTGGGGAGCCTCTCATGCGTTCAGCGACCTCCACAAACAATTGGGAGGTCTTGCGGAAAGATCATGTACACTCAATATAGATTAGGAGTGCTCTCCTCACATGCAGGGTGTGCCACTGTCTCTGGTTTTCTGTCACCTGAGGGTCTGGATAGAAGACTAGCAGGCAGATTTCTTGATTCATGTGGAAGGGGGTGGCAACCTTGGGCAAGAACGTGGGGTGGTGACACGGAACCACCTTGTCTGGGAAGGAAACCGTATATGGAGATTCAGAGGACAGGGCTCGTAACTCTGAGACCCTTCTGGCCAAGCTAATTGCTACCAGAAAAGCCACCTTCCAGGACAATGCGAGCAGGGTGGCTGCATCCAAGGGCTCACATGGCGGTTCTGTCAGAGCCCGCAGCACAACGTTCAAATCCCAATGTGGAGTGGATTTACAGGTGTGGGGGGAAAAGTTTTTCCAATCCTTTCAGGAATCTATGACAGATGGGATGTGAAAAGAGTGGCACCCCATCTACTCTTTGGTGAAAGGCTGAAATTGCTGCCAAGTGGACTTTTAATGAGGACAGAGATAGGCCTTTCTCTCTTAAACCAAGAAGATAATCCAAAGTTGCCTGAATTGGTGTGGAGGTAAGGTCTATGTCTTTGTCACAGCACCAAGTGGAAAAGTGATTCCATTTTGCCATGTAGGTGGACCTGGTGGAGGGTTTCCTGCTATCAACCAGGACCTTCTTAACCCTATCTGAGCAGCACCTCTCGCTCGCTGAGGCAGACAGCATCCAGACTCTCAGGTGCAGGAGGCCTGGGTTTGGGTGCCAAAGACAGCCTGAGTCCTGTGTCAGGAGGTCCGCCCACCGTGGGAGGTGGAGCGGGGTCCTCATAGACATGTCCTGTAGGAGGGGAAACCAGTGTTGTCTGGGCCAGTCCGGGGCTATCAGAATGATGTGTGCCTCATCCACGAGGACCTTCAGCAGCACCTGGTGGATCAAGGGGATTGGAGGGAAGGCATACATTAGGGCCCCCGACCAATTGAGGAGGAAGGCATCGCTGAGAGAACCCTCCTCCCGACCCCAAAGGGAGCAGAACCAGGGACATTTGCGGTTCTGCCCTGTGGCGAAGAGGTCGATCTAAGGGGTTCGTCATCTGTTTGTCAGCAGGGAGAAAACCTCATTGTGGAGTGACCACTCGTGATTCGCCAGGAGTTTCCTGCTGAGTGAGTCCACTATGCCGGTGTCTACCCCGGGTAAGTGGGAGGCAGTTGGCATGAAGTGATGGTCTACCGCTAATTGCCAAAGCTTGGTCGCTTCCTAGCACAGAGCCAAGGAGCGGACTCCCCCTTGACAGTTCGTGTAGAACACGGCCGCTGTATTGTCTGAGAGAATTTGGACCACCCTGCCTTGGATCTGGTCTAGGAAGGGCATGCAGGCCAGCCTGATAGCCCAGAGCTCCTTCACGTTTATGTGGAGGAGACTGCCCTCAGGATTCCAAACGTCTTGCATGGAGAGGCCCCCAGACAAGTGGGCTTCCCAGCCCGAGTCGGACACATCCGTTATCAGGGTCGCTGAGGGCTTGGACTCCCTGAACAGAATTCCCCCGATCGCGAAGTTGGGGTCCTTCCAGATTTGGAGGAACTCCAGGGCATATTGGGGGACTGCGAGTACCTTGTCCAAGCGGTCCCTTCCTGATTGGAAGCTTGTGGTGAACTAGAGCTGGAACGGTCTCATCCGCAGGTAGGCTGTTCGTATTACCGACGTGGCCGCTGCCATGTGTCCCGAGAGCTGCATGCACCAGTGTGCTGTGGTCAACCCGGGCGCCTGGAGCTCCGTGATGATGGTGCAGATAGACCAAAATCTTGACAGGGGCAAGGACGCGGTGCCCTGTCGGGTGTTTAAACGTGCCCCGATGAACTCTACGTCCTCAGTGGGGCAAAGCTTGGACTTCTCTAGGTTTATGCAGAAGCTCAGGAACTCGCACAGGTTCATTACCAGGTCAAAGTGGTTTTGTACCTGTTGATTTGACTTGCCCACTATGAGCCAATCATCTAGGTAGGGGTAGATTCTTATACCCCTCCTGCATAGGAAACCTGCGACCAGTGTGACACACTTTATGAACACCCTGGGAGCTAATGATAACCCAAAGGGGAGGGCAGTGAACTGGTAGTGGTGTCGTGCCCCCATGAACCTGAGAAAACATCTGTGATGGGGCCGAATAGCTATGTGGAAGTAAGCATCCTTTAGGTCGAGGGCTGCAAACCAGACTCCTGGGGACAGGGAGGGAATAATCTGGGGTAAAAAGACCATGTGGAATCTATTTTCTTCATGTGTTTGTTGAGTGCTCTGAGATCTAAAATGGGTCATAGGTCCCCAGTGGGCTTGGGGACTAGGAAGTAGTGGGAATAGAACCCTCTTCCATGCTCTCTTTTGGGAACTTTTTCTATGGCTCTGAGGGAGAGTAACTTCTGGCATTCAACCTCCAGCTTGCCCAGCAGATCTGGGTTTTCTGGTGTTGTGGGAGGGGGTGGTTTCCTGTCCCGAGGGGCTGAAAGGAACTGGACGCGGTATCCTCTCGCCACTGTGTTGAGGACCCACTGGTCTGACGTGACACGGGTCCACTGTGGGGTGAAGTGGTGGAGGCGGTGGGGGGAGAACAGGGGTTGTGGAGCGCTGCCCTCGGAGGCACCATCAAAAACACTGTTTGCGGCCCAAAGAGTGGTCCAATCCCTGTCCACACTGTCCAGACTGTGAGGCGCTGAGCTTACACCCTTTACCTGATTGGCCCTTATCCTTGTCCAGGTCCCCAAGATGGTGCTGGGGAAACTGGAGGGATCTCGGAAACTGGGTCTGCAGTTTCAGCTGCTGTTTCAGTTGCTGTAGCTGCTGATGTGACCTCAGGGAGCACCTAACGGGTTGAGGAGTGTAAATTCTGAGGGACCAAAGTGTAGCCCTCAAGTCCTTCATACCATGCAGCTTCACATCTGTGGAAGATGCGAAGAGGTCAGGACCTTTGAAAGGAAGATCCTGGATAATCTATTGCATCTGCGTGGAAAGGCCGGAGTTTTGGAGGCAGGACAAGCAGCGCATAACAACTGCCGATGCCATTATATGTGCCACTGTATCCACTGCGTTCCAGCTTGCCGTGAGTGCATCCCTGGATGCTCTCTCTCCTTCATCCAGCATTGCCTCAAAGTCTCTCAGGAGCTCCTTGGAGATGGCTGAGCGGAGATTTCATAGAGCTTCCCACAAGTTGAAGATGTAGCGCATCATCAGGCACCTGAGCTGAGTGATTTGAGATACACAGCTGTAGGGCAGCAGACAAATAAACCTTCCTGCCCAATAGGTCAAGCTTCCTCGCCTCTCTGTTCATGGGCACGGAGCTTGGCTGGCCCTGTCTCTCCCTTTGGTTGACCACGTCAACCACCAGGGATCCTGGGGCCGGATGGTGGAACAGGAAGGGGAATCCTTCCGGCGAGACAGAGTATTTCTTGTCCACCACTTTGGACACTGCTAGAATCAAGGAAGGCATTTGCCAGCGTTCTTGGATGATAACAAAATACCCCAGAGTGTAGGGGAATCGCGACCTTAGCTGGCGGGGCCCTATGGCATGCATCGAAGAGGGAATCATCTTCCACTTGGATCACCCCCAGCTTCAGCTTTAGGTTTGCTGCCATGCAGCGGAGGAGGTCCTGCTTGACACGGGGATCTCCTTCATTGTCGGCGGACATGTCAATTAGGCGCTCATTGCATGACAAGGATGATTGAGCCCTTGATCTGCTATGTTGACTAGAATCAGGGTCTGGTTCATTGTCAGAGAAATCTGAGGACTCCGGCACCGGCGATTGAGCATAATGGGAGGAGGCATCATCTGCCATCGCATTCAGCTAGTCGAGGGTCCACTCCTTGTGCAGTGACCTCGACAGTGGCATAGATGGCATGGGGGGAGCAGAGACCTCTCCCGATGGGCGTATTCCCCTCAAGCTTGGTGATACAGAGCTCTTTCAAAGCCGCTTTCTCAGACGCTGCTCCTGGGGGGAAGAAAGGAGTCTTCGGAGGACAATCAGGACGACCTTCACCCTGACATCTGGCAGTCCGGTGCCGAGAGTTCTTCAGAGGAGTGATGAGGCGGAGCTGCAGTACTTGGGCCTGGTGCCGGGTTTGACAGTACCGGGTTGGAGAAGGGTGAAGATGCCCGTGATGGTACCAGTATCGGTGCAGGTGTTGTTGGTGCCGAGTCCGATGGTACCGGACGTGACGCCACCGGAAGTGGTGGTATCGGCGACGGTGCTGGGTCCAGCAGTACCGGGCTTGATGGTGGTACTTGGCTTAGGGGTGGTACTGCATCTAGCGGTGCCAAGGGAGGCGGTGCCGCTATAGTCCACTTCTTCTTCTTCTTCTGCACCGGAGCCAGGTTTGAATACCCTTGGCGGGTCGGTGCCTGAGCCGGTGCCCTACTCAGGGCAGCAGAGAGGCTACCAGAGGACCGGCGAGGTCAGTGCTGGGGTGGTACCGTAGCAGGCCGAGATTTCGAGCCCAGTACCGGAGATCAGTGGGAATCTTGAGCCTGGGCCAATGGAGGGTCCAGCGGAGCACTGGTGGCTCAGCTGCCTTCAGGTGGAGCGGCTCCATTCCCCAAAATTAAGAAGAGATGATGCTCTCTTTCCAGCCAAGTCCTCCACTTGAAGGATCGGCAAATGGAGCACTCCGCCATGAGGTGGGACTCACCCAAGAAAATGAGGCATTTCTCATGCAGGTCGTCTATCGGAAAAGCCTTGCAGCATCCTGAGCACGGCTTGAAACAGCACAGCTTGGCATTTTGAGTTTCGCATGAAAGACAGGCACTTGCATTTTGCAAGATAACGCTGATCCGAACCGATGCTGATGGCGGAAAAAGGAACTGGGAGGGTCAGGGTCACGGTTACCTATATAGCCTCGGTCCCAGCATGGAGGGGGTTTTGGCCGTGAGCCCTGAACTGACAGGCTAACGCTAAAGACTTTCCGTGCTACCGTGCGCTGCGGCACATAGACACCTGTAACTGAATGATGTGAGCAGCACTTGAAGGAGAAACAATGTGACTGTATTGGCCAGCATGATTAACAGTGGTCTCAGCACACCAGCAGCCCAGCTGTTAAATTTTTTCCTGTCTTCATGGAATAGGAGAGTTGGAATGAGTGATTTGAATGAGGACGTTAAGTCACTCTTGCAGAGGGATGTTTGTGGATGCTCCTCCTCAGGAGATAGCACAAAAGTACTTGTTTGAAAATATAACAAGTGGGTGAAGAGGCTGCCTCTCTTAGTGGCAACAAATAATACCTCATCAGTGAATGAGAAATGATAGGTAGAGTGGGGACTGGCCTTGAAAGTGAAGACAAGTAGCTTCCATTTGATTCAATAGGAAAGTAGGAGCCAGTAGAAGGAGGAAAAAGGAAAAGGTGACATGTTTGTCACCCATATGATGAAAGACTTTGGTTCAAATCTTAGGTTAGGTCACAAATGAGAGTGAATTTGTGTGTTGTGTTTATCCCAGGGCTCTCAGGCCAGGAGCCATGACCACTGCTCTTTCTGTATTGCTAAATAGAAGGAAGTAGATGGAAAAGTCCTTGCAGAAAAAAGGTTGAGAATGACTTTTTTATTGTATTCTCTAATTTATATTTCTCCTTAACACAGTTCTCATTTAGCATTATTAGCACAGAGTCAGTGGAATAGCAAGGAGCATCATAAGCCAGAACTGATGTGCAGAGTGATCTGCATGGAGACAACAACACAACAGACTGCCACACTGGTCATGAGCACAAACTTACACAATAATATCCTATTCTTGCTAACAACCACATGAGACCAGAAAAGAAAGCCAGTAACCTCCTGGAAACAGAGATTCCAGAGACGCAGAACGCCATGGTCAGGGTGAAGGTAAAACTGTCTTTAATTCCTGCTTAAATGCACTCTTGCCTCCTTGCCACATACACTCAGGTTGCCAGCCTGAGTAGTGACTCAGTCTAAACTAGGACATTTAACTCCATACAGCAGTTCACTGTGATAGCAAACACACAGAAGTATGTTAGATGATCAAGTTATTTGTTGTGAAATAATTTTATCAAATTTAATTATTTTCCCTCCTATTATGTATACTCAAAAAGTTCATTGGTCAAGAAGCTCCATAGATGATTGAATAGAATTTAGCAACTTATTTGACAAATGTTTAACATCAAACAGCATAGGAATTAGTCTCTCTTCCCCCCCCCACCCCCCCCCAATCAACCTGCCTGAATTAGAAACATAGAGAAAACAGGCTCAGTGGAACATCATTTCAGGATAGCCCTTTCACTTTCAGTTGGCAAGTGTCAGGTTATGTTTTCAAATCTTTTTACAAGTTGAATCTTTGGCAATCTCTCTATTCATTTGTTTATATCTGAAGAGTTACATACACAAATATATGCTTACATGACACTAGCCTTAAAAATGTCAGTGTTTTAATAGTTAAATTGTAGCCCAAAGGGATGTGTAAACTCCTTAATACAGGAATTTATAATGGAAATACTGAAAACCTCTGAACTATGAGGCTGAGAATTATCTATTCTTCTGTGGTACCGTAAATGTCCTGCATTTCTCATTGGAGAACATAAGCAGAAAGGTCAATAATTATGCAAAATGAATAATGGGTTTAGAGCAATCACTGCATCCAGCTGCTGCAAAGTATTCTCTAAATCTGTTTGCCAGGTGTCTGCTTGTTTTCCCTGTGGATATAGCCAGCCCTTTGCAGAAAAGAATGCAGTAAACGATATTCCTAGATATCCAGGAAAATGCTTAGCAACATGGGTGAAAGCCAAAGGATCCTAAATACAGCTCCTGGGAACTATGTATATTTTGGTTGGTTGATTCAGTCAGTGAATAGGTTTTTGTATAAATGGAGCTGGTTGAATACCACACAAAACTCTGTGAATAATTAGCTGAAAAACAGTAATAAAGAATTTGATTTGGTCATGTTCCCTGCTTCCCCTTCTTTTTTCACTTAAAGATTCAGACTTTTTGGGAAATGAAATCTATGGTCACTTTCACAAATATTTACTGAGACCAAAAGTTCAAACTCTCAATCACTCTAGAAATGCAAGCACAGTCATCCAATCAGGAACAGAAATAATATCATGTGACTTACCTGACCAATAACAGCATAGCATGAATATGGATTAGTCAGTATTCCATTCACAATGCATCCACTGCTTAGGAAATTCACTAGAAAATATTCCTCCAAGCACTTCTCAATTGCAACTACATCTGAGAAAACTGATCAATTCAGGGATATTCTGTGTTCAGAAGAAAGCTAATGTTAAGGTTACAGGCTAAATTACAGCATAATAGCTATACCATCCTATGTAATGTCCAACCAGCAAGCCAGACAAATTAGATGTTATAATAACTCTCCTTTTCTGGCAATTAATCCTCTTTATAATCCTTTCCTTTTCAATATGAAAGATTGGCTTTACTCTATTCACAAAAGTGAGAGAGCCCCAGGCACAGCCAACCATATTCCAGACAGGTGCTGAGGAAGACTCCCACAGAGCTCTGCCAATGCTCCTCAATGAAACATCACACCCTGCTGTTCAAAACTGAGCCTTCTTTTTAGCAGTCCTCATCAACTACTGCACATTAAGCAATGGAATCTGTGATGAAGAACCTAGAAATGTGAAAACTCACCAAACTGATGCTCACTCTGTTCTAACCTTACCTGGAATTCAGCACTGATATTCAGGAACAGATGAAGTAATTGCTAGAGCACAAAGCAACTTCATTATACAGGCCTCCATGAACTGACAGGAATAAAGCTGTGGAGATTGCATAGAGAGATCACAGCTGGCAAAGGAGCTGATATATTGTATAAGAATCCCAGCTTTGTGAAAGTATAAAACAAAATAGATGGGAGATCCATGTCCACCCATTCTCTCTGTACCACATTCCCCTCACTACAGATATGCTGATTGGAAGGAAAAGGGTAAAAGCTGGTTATTTCTCATGTGCCATTTGGGGATAATAAAGGTCACTGAATGAATTATCTGCCTCCATGATGTTCTGTCCTGAGCCAAATCTGGCACACTGCAGAGTAGGTTGAGTGTGAGGGACAAATGTTGATGTCATCCAGCCACTGTGTTTTAACTCTCAAGTGGATCTTTCCCCTCCTGCTTTCACTGGATCAAAGTTGAAGACAGTCTCACAGAAAAATTGGTAAGCTTTCAGAGCAGATAACCATACCACCTTAGAGAATATTGGGCAACCAATTGAGAAAGTGGGATCTGTTTAGTAAGTGGAGTTCTTAATTTGACTTGAATATGCAGCATTTGAAGCTTTAGATCATTTGGAGATCCTTCATCTAATAGGATGTCCAACTTCCTTTCCATCTTGACAGTGAGGGGCCATGTTTCAGTTCCATAGGTCAGAACACTGATCACTGAAGCATTATAGGTCTTCAACTTGGTTTCTCTACTTTTCAGCATGTTTGGTTTGTGAAAGTCTTTACTGATGATTATCTAAGGGCATTGTGGAACTACTTATAGAAGTGGTGCAATTTCCATCCTAAGAGGTCTTTAAGGTCTAGCTTGATTAAATCCTGGCTGGGATGATTTAATCGGTGTTGGTTCTGCTTTGAGCAGAGGTTTGGACAAGATAATCTCCTGACATCTCTTCCAACCTTAATATTGTATGACTCTGTGCAGTGACCCTTCACTGATGATATATTTGCAATGAGGGTTTCATTCTTGATGCCACCCATGTTCACAACAAAACCAAGGTACATGAAATCACTGAATTTTGACTGTGTGGTTAGCCACTAAGATGCTACAATATGCAGCTTGTCCAAAATCACTGAATGGAAGTATTTGGGTTTTACCTCATTAATTTTCAGGTCATATTTGGCAATGAGTTGTCCAGAGATTTAAGTGCTACACCCAACACATTCACTGAATTGACAGATAGTGCCATATTATTTGCAAAAACTATCATCAGTGAGGTTTTCCTCATCAAGGTATATGTGCTTATCAATTCATATAAAGTGCTCCGTTCACATTGCATTGGTGCATATTAAAGCCATATTTGATTATGTTGACAGGGGATTATTTTGATGGCTCTTGAAACTCACACACTTCTCTGACAAGCCCTATATAATGTTCCATCTCCTATATAATGACTCCCTCAAGTTGATTTCCTGTAGCTCGGAAAAGAACCATCCTCTTTCAGCTTAGGTCAGGCTTTTGACAAAGATTGTGTTCCTGACCCAGAATATTTCAGTGGGATGGAAGACATCTAAACAATCAACTCTCAGCTTTGGGGACAGAATATCTGAGAAATCCATTGCCTTTCAAATTATGGGATAATAGTTGTGCAGGACAATAAAGAACAGACAACATCAAAACTAATGTATTGGGGGGATCAGGGTACAGAAGAGCAATCAAGGGTGGCCCGGCTAAGAGCAAGGAAAGTAACCACCTTCCATGAAAAAAAAAAAAGAGCAGTAATTAACAGAAGGCTTGTACTCAGGCCTACACACTGGTGACAGCTGCATGGCTATTACAGTTTAAATACAAAGACAGCTAAGCCCTGTCTCAAAGCAAAAAAAAAAAAAAAAAAAAAAGGCATACAACATAGTGACTTTAAAATTCTTTCATACCAAAGTCAGGGTCCATATTTGTTTGGGTCATGAATAAAAATGAGCATCATGGAGTCATCCGAGTCCCTAATTACAACGAACATACAAATGACACTCATCAATACAATACGACTCTCACACTATGTCTATACTACCCAGACTTGGCTCAAATTTGTTAATTCAAACTAATAAGTTTGAATGTAGTTCGAACTACATTCACATTTATTTGTTCAAATTAATAATGTGGATTAAGTTGAATTACAGTTAATGCAACTTAACCCACATTTGTTAATTCAAACTAACTGCCCTTAGTTCGAACTAACAAAGTGGACTTAAACGTCCACACTGTGCCAAGTTTGAACTAAGGATCAAACTAAGGGCTTAGTTTGACCTAAAGGGCAGGTCTTACTAGTTAGAACTAAGCTTTCATTAGTTTAAATTAAGGAATTCCTTGATTAGAACTAATGAAAGCCTAGTGTAGAGAGGGACTAAGTTCAAATTTAGCCTCCTTAATTCAAGCTACTTGCAAGTGTAGCTATAGCCTCAGTGTTTCATCAAGAACAAGAGAGGTCTTACACTGCAGGGATGTTCTGATCAGTAGTTGGGGCACTAAAAGACCTTGCTGAGAACCTTGCAAAGTATCTCTATTTATCGCAATATCTTTGTCTCAGGCCATTGCACTGCCCCTCCATTTTTTGAGTGCCAGATTAACCATCACCATCATTCACAAAAATAATCCTTAAAATGTTCATGAAATGGAAAGTGGAGGAGCAGTACTGAGGGGGAAAAAAACAGCAAAAATTTGGCCTCTTCCCCTTATAAATAAAAAAGAATTACCGAAAAAGCATTGTAAATATAACAGAAAACAAGCTCTGAGGTGACATTTTGGCTATGTGGCTTTCCTTTGGCTTTGTGACAATGAGAATAAGCTTAGCTGCAGCTGGTTTTATTTTTCCATAGCCAGAAAAAAGGTCTCACAGCTAAAATGTCATGACCCCTCTTATTTCATTTTCCAGTATGTATTCAAAAGCTAAGGCTGACATTTGGTCCTGAACTCTCATATTGGTAGGGAAACAACAAAGAAAAAGCACTAAGATATGAAGAGTGGAGTCTCTGAGCCTTACTCTGTAATTCCTGGATTTTGTCTGGTCAAGGCTGCTATTGGACCTTGGACCACTCAGGATTTTAGGGTTTATGTTGTCCATGCTAACTGCAGTCATTTTCTTTGTTGCGCATTTTGGGAAGAAGCACTGTGGGTTCCCTGCCTTTGACCACATGATTAGATGTCCCTACTGCTGTGCCAACATCCTCTGAAGTCAAAGTTAAATTTTTCTCTCTCCAGAGTGTCCCAAAGTGCTTATCCCCTGTTCTTCACCACCCCAATAAAAGACATCAGGTCAGAACCTGAGCTTTGTTCAGCAAGACCAAAAAACAAGCATGCAAAGCTGGCTCATGGCCACCTTATGCTGGCACACTTCTGACTAACATTATTCCCTGGAATAAAACAGAGCAGCCTTATGACGTTTTACTTACTCTCCTTACTACTAATATTTTGGCAGCTTAAAATTTGAATCCTGATTGCAAGCTGGATTTTACTTTTTCCATAACTACACCTTATGTTGTTAGCAGTTGCCTTGATTTTGCTGAAAGAATACGGATGTCATTCATTTAGTTCCTAGTTTGTTTTCATAGTCCAGTGAGATCATCATATTTAAACACTGCTCTGGAAACCTAAGTGAGACCGGCACCCAAACCAAGATAAGATTTATAATAGTATATAGACACAGTGCATATACTTCTTAAACAAATAAAGGGCAGTAAATTAAATATCATCCACTTTAAACACTGGTACTAAAATTAGGAAAAAAGTCTTTCACAGACCAGTATAGGATTTGACAAGGAGCCTGACTAGGAACTTGCTTGACTCTTTATCAGACCCACTGACAGCAATTCCAGAATCCAGGGCACAATGGTCCCCCAAAAATGGATGGCTGAGGTCCAAGTGGGCTTCCACCAGAACTTTTTACTTATTTATTCAGCTTCCTGAGTTCCTTGGACTCCTCAGGGAGAGTACAGATGCATCCAGGAAGCTGAATAGCAGATACCACTTCTGCAGCATGCCCAGGAACCTGCATGACATATAATAAATCAGCTTGGCTTAGTGGAGGGGCAGAGCTCATGGGTGGCCAGGCCTCCAGGTTGTTGAGAAGAGGAGGATACATAACTATCCTCCCATCTGCTTGAGTCCTTTTAAATAGCCAACCCCTTGGGCAATTGCCTCCCTTTCCCGCATCAGCAGGCCTGCTCTTTTACAATAAATAAATACATTTTCAAATTCATTGAGGATCCAACCTTGCTCCCATTCGGAGCAGAACTGTACCCAGTATGGAGTGTTATCTTAAATAACTATAATTAGGTTTAGATCTGGTACATTTCTCCCTAGCCAGGACAGAAATGACAGTAGGGATAGGTAGAGTGGGACCAGTCCAGAGCTGTCTTTCTCTGGTAGCAGAAATGAAAGGAAAAGCAAATGCAATGTTCATATGTCAATTCAGATAATCAGAGCAGTTTTTAAATATGATGATCTCTTCACGCTCATGTGTATAAACCACAAAATAAATAAAAACACAGCTGACATATGATCAATTGGATTTTTCATCACGATTAGAAGTGTTCATGTTCACCTGAGACTCAGATGTTTCAATCTGACAAACTGTTTATGGCTGAGTCATAGGTTATTGGGGGGTAAGGATTTGAACAATGGTAAAACCACCTTTGCTGTAACAATACAAATGATGCCACTATAATAAACACCGCGATTTTTTTTTACTTGCAAGCAGTAATAGTGTGCATCCAATAGTCCTGATGACCCACTCGCTTCTCTTTCCTATTAATAGATTTACTACAGCGTAAAATTAGTGTAACTGTGTAATGAATTAGGTCACACATTAGTGAAGAATTTTATCTTTATTTGGTGTTATTTATTCCAAATATAAAAGACTGAATAAAGATCAAAAGGAATGAAGGATAAACAGAAGGAAGGTGACATCAAAAATTCTGGTAAATCAGAATGGAAGTGCAAGGAAATGCAGTGACAGACAAGATAGTTTCTCCCAGGGTGCCTGCATATCACAAAAAGTACAATTTTCACCAGGTAATCTCACTACCTATTGTTTTATTTGTTGCCTCTCCTCCTCTTTCAATGGGACAGGCAATGTATTTGGTTTATTCCTGTTGTTATTATATTACATCCTCCCACTTCAAGATAGCACTTAAGTCTTACTATCTAACCTTGGAAAACTATCTGGCACAGGGACAGGGCCCACTAAAAGTGACACACAGCACATGTCAGGCTTTTATCATGTCTTCCATTGTGCTTTGTTATGAAAAAAGGAGTGGATTAAAAAAACAGAAAGGAAAACTGCTGTCAAGGTCACTGGCATTTTTCTAGCCCTGGATTGCCATAGGTGAAATTATTTTAATTTACAAATTTACAGAGATAAAAATCCCCTGCTGTGTAAACCATAATATTCACAAGAGCATGCGGCGCTGATGAGTTCCACCATATGATAAAGCAAATTAAAATCTCACATTTGCTAGACCTTTTCTTAGTGGGGGGAGAGGGGGATGAAATCATGTAAAGAGTTATAATGTGGTTAATGGTATTGCAGGGCTGATCTCACTCGTCTTACAATTCTGTTTTATGCACGGGCTATCATACTAATTAACTACATCTGAATATTTATCATCTTCATGGAGGGCTTTTGTGTTTCCTTTTACTTCAGCTCTAAAGCTTCCAGTTCAATGATCTAAGACTGCAATAAAAATCAATCTTACAAAACAGATGAAAACTAGATAATAGGATTTTAAACAAATCACCTTGATGTAGGCACAGCACCAAAAGGAAACAATGGTGTTATTGAATACTCCTGTTCACTTCTCAGATGTTAGGGAAAACAAGCCAAGAGACAGAAGAATCATGGCAAGTGCAAAATAGTGCTTTTCATTTTATTATTCCTGTGCACATCATGATTTAAGTAGCCCAATATCTGTATGCTAGCTGGAACCCACTGGAAAAGATTAACAACAAATGAAATTTAGTCTGATGGGTTTAATTACCAGGAGTGGGCATTGGCAAGTGAAACCGAGAACTATTTCTCCATTTTGGTAGAGAAATATTCATGTGAAAAGCTGGAGATGAAAGATGAGTGAATCATGCAAAAACATTTCTGCAAATACTTCGTTTGTATTTTTAACAGACTTTGTATCTCTACAATGCTCAGTTTCCATTAATATTTTGGCAGATACAATTACTTGTGGATTGTTCATGGAAGAAGCCCATTTTGAAGCAGATATTACAGAATACTCATAAAAGTCATGTTCAGCCAATCAGGGGACAGAATCATGCACATGCCTCTGTTTGTGCCCAATCAAAAGAAACCAGTTTTAAATACTACATCAATGCCTCATGAATAATGTGCATAACATGAATTTATTTGCCAAAATGGCATGGTAATAGAGTTGCAGAAGTTTCTGAGTTCATTTCTATAGGCCCTGTGGCTTCTAGGGAAATTCCTATTTCAGGTTTTACATTCATCTCTTATTTTCAGGAAAATTTTCCACAAAAACTATTGTGATTTTATAAAAGTTTTAAGAACTCAAACAGACAAATGTTACTAAGCTAACTCTTCATCACTAGTATTTCCAACTGCTCTATTCTGTGTATTCACCTGCAGTTTTACTGCACAAGAACATTGTAAACCACTCATTCTCTCTCTCTTTCTCTCTCTCTCTCTCTCTCTCTCTCACACACACACACACACACACACACACACACAGCTAATTCTTGCCTTTCCAGTTGCTTAGTGGGGTAATGCTGGATTCCTTCACTCAATAGAAATATTATCAATTGAGCTGACTGCTTCATGATTTACAGGCTCAAGAGATTTCTAGAGCAGCAAAAGAGCTATAAGCAACCTAAAGCACTTAAGGCACAGATTCATTCTCACCTCATGACATCTGCAAGCTTTAAGGAAGGCAGTTTGTAAAGCAAGAGAAAACTGATCTGAGAACCCACTGCCATTTGCTCTTTGATCCACCTCCTATAAAAAAAAACCTATGCAAAGGATATGAATGGTCTAGTAATAAAAATACAATAGAAGCATTATACTAACAAAAAAAAAATTCCCAAATATTCTAGTTCAGCAGAAGGTTGGGACAGTGCCATAAAATTCTCCATTCCTTCTGCTTTACAAGGGCCAAAACCAGACATACGTGAGAGTTAAGTATCCCAGAGGTATTTTAAACTCAATTACTTTTGCTAAACTCAAATACTTTTTCTGGATTACATTTTCCAGAACAGGAAATGGGATATTTTCAGGTGGTTCTTTTTGTTTGCTTTAATATAAACTATCTTTTGGAAAGAGAAGTGATTTAAAAGGTCAGCTGGGCACTTCCAAAAATGTAATAATCCAGGCAAGTAACAAATATCTTCATGAGAATATGTATTTACTAAACCAAGATGTTTAACAAGACCTTAGATCTCACTGGTTACTTTTAGTAGATCACATCATTATTTCTCAAAGGAGCATCCAGTTCTTTCCACATACACCAACAAGAAGGTAAAATTTCTTTAGTATATGTAGACTGATCTCCTTTGACTAATGGTTTGGAAAACTATTAAAGAAATTTTAACTCATTCAGAATGACACCTAACCAATCAAGTCCTTTAGGACTAGGCAAATCACATAACAAATACGGGACTAATTGAGCATATGGCCTGAAATACAAGGCAACAAAAACTAGAACAGAATTAGGGCAAAAATCATAAACACTTACGTTGATTCTTTAAAGTATAGGCTCCTGGAAAGCATAGAATGCATAATGGACTTGGACAACATTCACTTATCTAAAATCAGAGGTAACATTCTCCACCAATAAAAAGAATGTTTTGTTGGAGATGTCATCTAAGATCAGTCATCAGGTAAGCTCTTGTTGGTTTGGGGCACCTCCCCAGGGTCTGAGAAAAGATGTAAGTTATGGATATGATTTTGGATCCCTCACTAGGATAACTACATTACCTGCTGTTGTGGGTGTGCAAGACAAATCATAGTTCATCTCCTTATGACCATAGATGGGATCTCCATTAAGGAATAAATGTAGATGACTGATATATATATAGGTCATGGAGAATAACAGGGCTAAGATCCTGTGGGACTTCCAGATCCAGACGGACAGGCACGTAATGGCCAATCAACCAGACATCGTGGTAATAGACAAGGACCAGAAGACAGCGGTGGTGATAGATGTAGCAGTGCCAAGTGACAGCAACATCAGGAAGAAGGAGTATGAGAAGCTGGAGAAGTACCAGGGCCTGAAAGAGGAACTAGAGCAGATGTGGAAAGTGAAGGCCAAAGTGGTCCCGGTGGTGGTAGGAGCACTCGGGGCTGTGACTCCTAAGCTGGGAGAGTGGCTCCAACAGATCCCAGGAACAACATCAGAGTGCTCTGTCCAGAAGAGTGCAGTGCTAGGAACAGCTAAGATACTGCGCAGAACCCTCAAACTCCCAGGCCTCTGGTACAGGACCCGAGGTTGAGGATGACACATACCACCCATAGGGGTGAAAGGGGATTTTTTTATATCATCTATATAGATATAGATATATATAGATATAGAGATAGATATAGATATAGATTTTATTCTGGAAAGCAGAAATATGCTCGCTGGTGGGAGCTAGTGGTTTTATTTTGTACAATCTGATTTGGTGCCATATAGAGTTCTGTTATTTGTTAGTATAGCTCCATGTGTGTAAATAAAGCTGTGGCGTCATCTTTCTAATATTGGTGTAGTAGTGAGCTAATGGAAAAGGGAATAATGAAGGTTGGGAGTAAGAACAAGTCACATCAATGTAATATTCTGTGCTGCAGTGACCTTTAGGTTTATAGATATCTATCAGATTGATTCCAGGAGCTTATCCATTGTTTTCTGTGAGTAAACTACAGGGAAGGAAAATGTATAACAATGCTGCTGGCAGTCCTGGCTCTGTCTCACCTCAGTTTGGAACAAAAAGTGCATGGTGCAGCTTCAATCCCAGAGGATAGGTTTCAGGGGACAAAAAACCCAACAAAACAAAAAACAAACAAAACAAAACAAAACAAAACAAAACAAAAAAAACAAACAAACAAAAAAAAACCATTTTGCTAGGCAGGATCTGTAAAATAGAGTATCCAGAGGCTGAAGTAATCACAAAAAATATTTATGGGGACAGCTATATTGAGTGAAGAGGGAAGATGGATAATATTAATTGGAATATTTATTCTCCCGTCTCAGTATCAGAGCAGAAGAGTAGTTGAATAGCACACACTTTGTATATTGTTATCTATGAAGAATTCAATCAGAGGATCTTGGAAAGTCCTCATTAATCTCTCTGTAGATTAAAGAGACGGGGACCAAAAAAGTGTGTTTGCTTTTCTTTCAAAAAGTTTAGCCTTAAAAGGTATTGAATGGCCTCATCTCCAGTAGAACTAGTTTAGTATGTGGCAGCATCAGGCTTTAATTGCCTGCTTAGTTTATTTAATGAACACTAGGAAAAATCTTTTAGGGGAAGAAGCAAGGGACATTTAGCCAAACTTCCCTCCAAGAGAAAACCTTGGCTGCCATAAAATGAGAAAGAGGATAAATTAATGACATCAGAAATTGTACTGATGACATTATGCAACATGATAAGTGGGTGATTCTATGATGGAGATTCAATACAATATTTAATTTGCATACATTCCCTTTCAGCCACCTATTTTTAGATAATTTTAAAAAACTGAACTACAACTTGTGTCCCCAGAAACCCGCTTTTGAAAATGACTGTCTCTCCTTCTTATTGCACATGTAACTACTTCCTTTTTTCCATCCTACTTCTCATCAATTGCTGCCAATGAGGAAGACGATGAGTGCTGAGAGTGAGGTGACATTGTGAACATTACCGGGCAAGGGGTCAGTTTGATTCAAGTGTCTTTTCAGAAGAGTAGTGACGGACAGTTTAACCAGCAGACTTAGAGTTCAGCAAGTATGAAAATAAGTGAGATGCTATGAAATATGAGGCGATCCTACTTCTGGAAATGGCACTCAGAGAGGAAACATAAAGAGCACTGACAACCAAAATGTTCCTTCAAGAGCACCACAGAGCACATAAAGTTTATACTACGTATCATGCACAAAGTATTTTCAGGTGGTCTTAAGTGTAACTGCATTAACTGTGAACATCATTCAACACAATGCATATTTAAATAGGTACAGAACTTCAAGCCTTTACGGAAACTCACAAAATGCTGTTTTCTACTTGAAACTGAGAGGAAAGAGGGGCTCAGTACTGCATCAATGTCATTTACCTCAATGTCACTGAGCAGCTTCATATCTCAATCAGCTAATGTTAAAATCGACTGGGTTTTGGGGAGGAGGTGGAAGGGAGTTTCTAGCCAACCGTTTAGTGGCTTTGGCATATCAAGGTCTTGGAAATGGTTTCTTACTTGCAACTAATAAAACAAACATCACACCATAGCACTCATGAAAGATATCACAGGAAGTTAGACAAATCCATATGGGGTGAGAAGAGTTACCCTACATTGAAATTCATGCAGGAAGGAGAACCTGGGTTGTCCAAAAGTTTGCACACATGTTCTTGGTAGCTCAGAACAGGTCTGCTAAATGTTAATATCCAACATGTGGGTCTTATTTGAAAGGTTTTAATTAAGGTATTAAATACAGTCCTAACTGGCCAAAAAAACACAAGGAGTCATTTGGACTTACAGACTAACAGATTTGTTTTTCGCATGAGCTTTCATGGGAGAAAATCTCATGTGAAAAATAAATCTGTTAGTCTTTAAGTGCCACACAACTCCTTGTTTTGGTTTGGTTTTTTTTTTTTTTTGCTTGACTAGACTAACACAGCTGCCCCTTTGGAAACTAACTGGCCAAGCCAACCAAGCAGAAAATACCCTTATTTCTTTGAAAGCAATAATACAACACAACAGTATTTTACCACTTCCCTCATACAGACGCCCTGTCTCCTGTTCTTTACTATAAAACAGGGGTTTCTATTCTAGAGAGGAGAGTATCACATATACACAGAGACACATTCACCACCATCTTGGTTGAAAAGGACACTCCCAAGTTCAATTCATGCATAGTTTTAGATGGCAAGTTCCTGACAGTATAGAGAATGTCTTGCAATAACACTGAGTACACCATCAGTTCTATCCAATATACCAAATCTGTTACATTTATAAAAAATTGAAAGACCTTCCACTTGCAAAAACAAACTACCCCCATCCAGTCATTCCAGAAGCCAAGAAAATCCTGAAGGCAAAAAAAAAAAACCACACAAATCTACATGTTCTGACTGTCACCAAATCAGGCCTTTAACAAGAGCAAAAAGGCATGTATATGACACATCTGAAAACCATTCAACCTGCCACTAGCCCTTCTGCTTAACTCAAGATGTTAGCTTTGAGTGTCTCAGCTGATCATTACTGCTATGATATTGCACAAGAAGAGTTGGCATCACTCAGCTAAGACACAAAACATTTATTTAGAATATTAATCAGTCAAAATCAGCCTCTTAATCATCAGCTGCAAATCTGTTGGCAGTCATTTTTGAAAGGTAGCTGAGAACCAGCAGAAGAATGATCACATCTAAAACATACTTATTTTTGCAAATGGTAGCATAACACTATTGGCCTTTGACGTTGCGATCACACACAAGCAAGCCAGGAGTTAAATAGACTCCCTGCCAAGGTGTATCTTGACAGGTTTTGTCTTAAATGTTTCTTTTGTGCAGCTAAAAGCAGAGAAAAGGTATCATGGTGTAGGAGATTTTGTGATTCAACAGTTGTGACTAGAGGCCACATTCTGGCAGGACACCAGATACAATGTTCCAGTGGATAAAGTATGTCACTGAGATATACTGGCACTCTTTTAATCTCAGAGCCTTAAACCCTTAGAGCCAGTTTAAATTAGAGCAGTCTAAAGGTTCCTCTAAATTCTGCTGTGGGCACCAGCCATCCCACACAGTAACCTCAGAATTAGGGTGAGCTTTAAACCACCTTTGCACGCTCCTTCCTATCTGGACTGTGTGCAGGGTAGCCAGATCCTAAAATTTGTCCCTATAGTCCTAGAAATAATGTTCTGTGCTGAAGATTGTGTTTTAATAATTTGAACAAAGGCCTGCCAACTTCCTCCCTTGCTGTAAGATTTCTGGTAAGCTGTACTTCGCAGGAGAAGTTTTTGTTATAAAGCAAAACAGTAAATGACTGTACTGTAAATATAATTTCCTAAAGTGTTCTGTGATTTTGCCACCCCTATTTTTCTTTCTAGGCCTATTGTTTATTGGCCATTAGAACTGAATATGAAGAGTGGCTTTTATTACTTCATGCAGAAAGACATTTCAAGATGTGCTGTATAAATCCTGCACTATCCCCCTGTTCCTTCTCTACTGCAGCTCAGTCATCTGAATGATGAATAAGCTTATGCTAGCGTTAGGGTTTAGCTAGCAATGAATTTCACTTTATTGCAATATTTTTGAAAGCTTTTGAAAACGTGGTTAAGTGAAACCCTTACAGTGGGCTGCAGTCAATATGTCTTGAGCAAGAGGATGCTAAAAACTGTGGCTCTTAACATTCTTTCTTTTTGATACCTCATGTTTCTCAGCCTTTACTTTTTTCTGATGTAGCGGAGTCCAGTTCCATGTATTGTAATGATGCAGGGGAGGGGGGAGTTGTGTTTGTCTGCTTGCTTTTTTAGTTTGGGCGTTTTCATTTTGACTATAAGATAAACAATCAACTTGGGAAGCAGGGCCAAGAAGCCTGAGTCACAGTAATTACCATTTCCAGACCGCTGCTATGTCTTTCCCATTAAATCTCTATAGCAATTATTAGCAGTGTTTTACAATAGCTGTGAGAATTGCTATTTAACCCTATCTAATTGCAGCGCTTGACTCTTTTAAGAATGAGTTTGTAAACAATTTTGTCCTTGAAGACTGTTCTGTGGGTAGGGAGGTAGCTGTTTTGAGACGTTTCATTCCTTTGACAGGAAAGGGCTGAGGAAATGTGTGAAGGGAAGATGGAAGTTGAAAAATAAGTGTTCTTGGAACAAGACCTTTGTTTGACTATTCACATATAAGCGCAGGCTGATGTGTTTGGGTCAGATTCTGTCAGTGCTTTCTCCAAGAACCTGAATGTTCAAGAGGAGTTGATGGTGTTCTTTCTTCCAGAACTGGATTCATTTTGCAAGGGGATCCCTACTAAAAAATCTCCCTTAAGGGAGTGTAGACTGTGAGTTTTAGACGCAGCCTGGAGCAAAGAAGGGTGCATAAGCTGCCCCAGCCCAGGAGCAGCCTTGGCAGACTTTGTGAGTCAGACACAACCCTCTGTGTCATACATAACCTCAAAGAGTGGTAGCAATTTACTGCTAGCCTAAGTCAGAAGTACTTTCATGTTCTCTTTGTCCCTGTGATGGTTGAGCTTTTCCAGCCAGAAAATAATGCAGATAAACCCAGGGTCTGTCCATTCTCTATACACTTGTTCCTGAGAAAAACTTAGTAGGTTAGTAGAGCTGCTTACCACTCTATGAGTGGGCCTGAGGTGCAGATAAGCCCATATAAGGGGGTTCTGATTTCATTATGGAAGGCAAGTAGCCCAGTTCAAAATCTAACCTCTGTACTGGGGTCCAAGTGCCTGTTGTCTAACTCTGTCACAAAGGATGCTGGACTGCTCCAGACCCCAGTCACTGAAACCAGAGTTTGTAGACATTTAAATTCCATTGCAGATTAAAGTGTGCCTAGTTGAGTGGGGTGAAATGGGTATAGAAATCTGTGAACTACTGTCCACTTGAGCAGAATAGCAACATTTCAACCTGACAAGAACAAGCACAACAACTTGAAAAGATCAGTAAAAAGTACATTTTTCTCACCACTTCTTTCCCACTTTAGAGAAGATAATGACATCAAGATCAATGAGAGAGAGTATGTGAGCCACCAACAGTATAAGCATGGAACTGCCTTCTTTGCTGAAACCCAGCAGATACTAAATGCTTGTGCAGTGTTTTGAATACTGAGCCCTACATAAGAGTCAAGTATTATTACTGTTATAGTTAGTCAGAAAATACATATCAAAAATAAGAAATGTGGGTTTAGGAGAGTTGACAGAAACCAAGATATTAGTCTAGTTCAAATCCATAAGAAACAAAAGAGAGCACAATGGATGACAAAGAACTAGACATTGTTAAGCAATACAGGAGTGATGGAAACATATTAGTCTTTCCTTGTGTTGAACTCAGACATATGTGACTCTGACACACGTTCGTAAAAGCAATTTCTCCAACACTACTTTAATCCACTGGAAATTCCACGAGCATGATTTTGTGCCAAGGGAGAATTTTTCTGAAAAGTTTAAGGTGAATTGGCTAAGGTGTCTTGGAGAGGGAGGGAAATCGATTCAAAGGGGTCACATTTCTCTGATATGTTCCTAACACAAACATTTCATAAATCAACATTATCATAAGTCCAAAAAACCTGTTTAGAGTCTTTAAATTGGCTTAATCTGCTAGCATTGGTAAGCAGTGGTGTTTTGAGTACTCTTGTGGGAAGCACAGCTTTCAAAGGGAAAATATTTGGTAACTGTAAGTATAATGTCAACACCAAGTAGTGCCTAACTTGTGTGGATCAGAAACAAACTAACCAAAAAAAAAAAAAGATTTTATGACATCTGCATAGCCATCCCAGTGCAGTCATGATGAGTGTGGATAGATCTGATATGAGGACCCACAATGCAGTTAGAGGTAGGAAGTGAACAAGAGGAGTAGGAAGTTTCTGTGAGGAGAGAAAGAGAGTGCTAGATATTGGGTAGGGATCTGGTGTGAGGAGAGGAAAGGAGTAAGCCATGTGAGAAGTGAAGAGAAGTTAGGGGAGAAGCATGGGCCACTTCTTGGAAACCTGGAGATTCTGACAAATTAAAAAGCTATGAAATTCCAAAGAATGCTTTTAATTAAGATGGTGGCAAATATCTATTATTTAAGTGATGTGGGGGAACACTGAAAAGAATACTGTAACTTCTGCAAAACCAGCACAGGTTAGAAAAGCTAAAAATCTAAAGTTAAAGTTACACATAAATAACAAGCATAAAAAAGTTTTAAAATGTATGGGTAAGATAGCCCAAATCCCTTTAACTTTGCTTTCAGCCATTTATCATCACAAAACAACTAAAAAGCAGAAACTACTCTTGTTCTGAAACAACACACCTTAGTTGCACCAGGGACTCCAAAACAAATATTCCAAGAAGACTGCTTCTTCTTCGAGCGCTGCTCACATACATTAAGCATTAGGGGTCTATGTGCCACAGCGCACGATGGGCCAGAAACTTTTTAGCCATAGCCTGTCAGAGCAGCGTCAGCGGCCAACACCCTCTCTGGCTGCTCCCGCAGCTATATATATAGATGGTCTCTACCCTGGGCTCCCCAGTTCCTTTTTCTGCCCTCAGCAACAGTTACAGAACAGCCCGCTTCTTGCGTTTGTGCAAGTGCCTGTCTATCCAATCTGTTTATGAGCCATCTATTCTCAATGGAAGATCTGTTCATGGACATCATCCCGCTGCGACCTGGCACTCTAACTGAGTCCTTCCAACCAAAGCCTGAACCCGCTTCCACCTGCTGCCCAACATGCCAGGGTTCAAACCCTGTGCGAGTTACAGCAAAGTCTTCTCAAAGGACAGCCCCCACAAGAATGTCCCTTAAATGCCTGGGTGAATCTCATTGGGTGGATTATGCTTCATCTGCAGACCCTTCAGATGAAGGACTCAGAAGGACAAGGAGCAACATTGCCCAGGAACAGGCCCTCCAGCTGGTGCCAGCTACTCCCAATGCGCCCAAGGATTCACCAACACCACGTGCTAGGCTGGCACCACAGCCCTCTCAGTGCTGCTCTCCAGCTGTGAATAAAAAGCCACGATTGGCCACTAAATCAGCACACTGCATGCTAGGTTGGCACTGGAGCCACCTTTTAGGTCCCAGGTAAGAGGGTGAGTTTGCACCCTCTTGTCTTTTATGCCCCCTCACCTCCCCAGAGCCTGCACATACTTCTAGATGCTCAGTGGGACCATCGAACCCCATTGTAGGGGTATACCTCTTTTGGCTTCCACTCCCACTAAGGACAATCTCAATTGCCTATTGGTTTGTCCACCCCCACGGGCAAACCTCACGGGTAGCCCTCAGCCAGGAGACTATTCTGTCCTGGTTTCTCCCCCTAACTAGACACAGGGAAATCTCTTTCGCAAGCCCCACCAGCCAACTAGGAACTGTCTCACTCTTACTCCCCTGCTGATCCTTTCATGGAAAGTGGACTTCCTGGTAGCCATAACCTCAGTAAGATGAGTTTTTGGAATTGAGGGCTTTCTTCTCAATTCCTAACTAACTCTACCACCCCCAAACACACCCATTAGCGAAGGGAAGTAGAGGGTGAAGGAGCCCTCCTGCCTATCCCCAATGGACTGCATTCAATTTCCTTTTCCTGGGTTCCAAGAGAGGCATTATGAACCTCTCTCCTGAGACATCTCCACCGGTATTCCCACCCCTCAGCACCACCAAAAGGGTTCTGGTGACTCCTCACCATGTCTTTACCAGATGTTGGAGGGGCTCAAGGGTACCCTCCTCGCAGCCCATGGCAGCCACCATCGGTATCTGCTCGAGTGGCTACACCTGAGCAAGATCGCTTAAGGACCCACGGTCCTAACAATATGATTAGTTTCTTTGCAGAACCTCAGCCTCTGAACAGATCTGTACAACCCATAGCAGGCTGGAGAGCCTGGTGTTCTATGAGTAGCTCACCCACAACATCCCCCAGTACTCTGCTTTTTTTCCGGAAGGCACAGCAGCTTTCCACCTGCACCCTTCTATTGCAAGAACTTCCTTGTCCTTTCTCTCTTTCCTGGGCTTTTTCCTCCTACCTTTCCCTACCCAGCACCTACCCAACCTCACCCTAATTTGAATGTAGGAGGTTTATCAATAGTACCCCTCCCTCCCACGGAGCGAAGGACACACACATGCACTTTGAGTATCTCCAAAGTCATTGTTTTCTCTCAGGGACAATGCTGAGCACCACGTTGTTGGTCCTTCACAGACAGGGGACCCCACACCTACAACTCACTGCCCGACTCGAAGCAACCTGCCATGACATTAAAAGTTTTCTACCCTGTCATGTACGGCCAGGATGGTGACTAAATAGCTATCACTTGCAAGTCATGTTCCCCCCCCCCCATCATTCCAGTCCCAAGGGCAAGAGGGCATGGTCCTGGAGATTAACTTGGCCTTCCTTTAAGAGGCAACCAGATAGCCCACACTCACTTCACTTTATCTTCCCTACACAAGTCCTTGAGCCAGGACAGGGTGGGGGGAGGGGACACGAATCTATCCTTACAGTTTGCACAAACCCCTACCTAAACTTTAAGATGGACCCTTCGTTTTCTCCATCTTCTGCTTCCCCCCATGGGTCTAGAAATGAGAATGATTTCCCTACTTCCCAGCCGTTTCCTTCCCCAGTCACTGTATGTTTCTGCACTCTGCTGTTTGTAAACGGCCTGAAGGACTCTCTTCTGAAGCTTTGAATGGGATTTCTTAAAGGTGCCCGATACCCTGTTCTATCCAGTTGGTTGATTACCCCCCACCAAAAAGGTGTGTCTCAGATGTCCATGGGATGTCCTCTCCTCTCCTTACCCACTCCTTCACTCGAGGCACCCACGTTGGCAGAATGCCTCTGGAGATTCAGGTCCTTCATAAATAGGCCTACCAAATGCCTTTTCCCCTTTTTTCCCCATACTATTAGATCAAGAGGTGAGACCCCTGTATTTCTCTCGTGGTTGTTCTCCCAACCCCCCTTCCACACTGGGGTGGGTCATCTGGACTAGGGTGTTCCTTACTGTAGCTCTGCCCATGCATCTTGAGTCAGAACTTCACTGGGAAGGTATCAAAACCCACCCTGCTTGGAGGGAAGGGGCAAAGTGTTTCTCGTTCCTCTGGCTAGTGGCTTGTCTCAACTGTTTTTCTTTAGGGGACTATGCTCCCAAAGGTAGCACCCATCTCTCCACTCTACCATCTGTTGGTAATAAGAGCCATCTACATTGGTCCAAGATCACCCTCCCTTGGAGACCATTCAACTGACAGAATGGTAGTCTCATTACAGGCTAGAGGAACTTTGCTATCAACCATGATTCTCTTTGCTATCTTTTCTCTGACGGTATAGCAGAGAACTCCCATAGTGGTCCAATATTGCCCCTGTTGGAGTTTCAAGTTGTCTAACAGAGTGGCAGATGACCCCTTGGCACTCATTTGTGTGTCTTCTCCACAAAGATTCTACAGTCAGTGGTGTTTTCATAGGTGTTCACTTGACAACCCACCACTCCTTCACCCAACCATTGGGTGGGGTGCCATATGGAGGTAGCCATGCTGATGGCAGACAAGGATCTAACTCCAACCACCTTCCACAGTATGGCTAGCAGTCACCTAATACTGAATGTATGCAAGCAACACTCAAAGAAGAACAGTGGGTTACTTACCTTTACTTCTTTGGGATGGGCTGCTCGCATAGATTCAGGCCCCTCCCACTGTCCCTGCTACTCAGAGTTAGCAATAAGAAGGGACTGAGGGGCCCAGGGTTGGGACAATCTATGTATAGCCACAGGAGTGGCTGGAGGAGGTGCTGGCCACCGACACTGCTCTTACAGGCTAGGGCTAAAAGGTTTCCAGCCAATTGTGCACCATGGCACGTAGACACCTGATACTGAATGTATGTGGGTAGCCCATCTCGAAGGACAGTTATTGGTAAGTAACTCACCGTTATGCCTGTAGTAAATTGAATTACTGTAACATTGAGCTACCAGTGGCCTGTGACTCATTAGGAAGAACAAAATCCTGCTCACTCTTTCTTAACTGAGTTGTATCTGCAGAACTAACAGAAGCAAACATCAGTCAGAAAAAAAAGTCAAATCAAGGATCTGTCAGATCAAAGTCAGATCACAGCCCTTCTGTCATGCACCTAAAGGCTTCCAGGAGCCTTAATTAAAATTAATACAATTATAAAATAAACACACAGAGAGATATATTCAGAAATAGTTAAACACTAAATATGGACCACCTAAGGGGGGAAAAAAAAGAATCATTGCAATCTGTGTTTCTATTCCTGCAGAACTTAAAAGATCAAAACAACTCTAAAATAAGGCAAGAACATGAAGAGTCTTTGATCTTGCCAGAAAGGGGTCATGGTGGGTATCTAGGTATAATTCGGAATGAAAAGTTCCTGTCTCCATCTCTTCAAAATGTACATTATGGGATCATCTTGATGTCCAACCTGATTATCTCAGATGCTATCACAATTTGTTGGGCAGCAGCCAGTAATGCTGACTAACACCTTCCCCTCAGGGGATTTCACTGAAGAGCAAGATGGCAATGTGGAAGAACCCATGTACTATCTTATGCAAAGCTAGCTGAGTGTAAGCAGTAAGTAATTTCCTGAACCATAAAACAGCATGAAACAAATAACTTGGCACTGCTAGTGAGGAGAGCCGCCACCTCTCACTAATAGCTGGGAGCTGACACTGAAACTAAGGTTTTGCCCACATTCTTCCATTCCCTGAACCTTCAGGATGAATGGCAGAAAGATGGAGGACAGCTGCTTATTGCTATTAAAAAGTCCACAAAATAGTGATTTTATTTTTTTAAAGGCTGTTCTATACCAAAAATCTATACCACATTCTACACACACTTCTAATTCTTGTTAGGAGACATCAGTATAACTTGTAGTTGATAGAGTTGTAGGGAGGGACTCATTATGACTGACTTCAGTGGTTTTTGGATCAGTCTCTGCTGATTCTACAGTTTGGTTTCCTAGGTAGCAGAGATACTCTTGACTGCCAGTGCCAGGCAAAGCAGAAGAAGTTGTCCCACAGACATTATGCATTTGTTATGCTGTGCTCTCTCAAATTCTTGAAAACTTACTAAAAATGCAAGCCAAAAACCATCCCAAATGAAGTGTAATCAAAAGGGATAAAGAGTAAAAATGGGTACATGTTAATGAACAGTGAAATCATTTAGAATGCAAGCAATGATAGAAATATTACTGAGAACAGTAAGGAATGAGATAATTATGTAGCTGAAAAGATAGTAGCTATCTCATATTATAAAGTGAAGCTCCCCAATCCCAGCAAAAGGAATATAAAAAGTGGAATTCATCAGTTAAGGACAAAATAAAAGTGAGTCAAGCATCAAGTCTGCCATTTATAATATCTCCCTCTTGTGGTAATTAGAGTGACTTCATGTTTATTGATATAAAAAATAATAAAGGTATACATTGTAAAAAAAATCATGGCTTATATGATTTTTGATTAATTTCTCTAATGATTTTAACCACATTCATGACCTGGCCCTTCAGTAATGTATTCCTTGTGATCAAAGGCTGCAAATAACTATAGCAATTGCTGTTCTCCACTTTCCTTGGTGTCTTTTTTGATGCTATTGGCAATCTGAATTTTAAATAGAGGTGGTAGGTAGGGTAAGACTGAAAGAATCAAACATCTTGTTATTTAAGCTACTTTCCAGCAGCTTTTTGTAGTATTACAGTACACTGGAGTCCACTTAAAAAGCACCTGTTGAAGAAATAACCCTGTTAAAACAATTAGTTTCTGTAATCCAAACTAAAATACATTCTAAAACACAATTGACTAACCAATAAAGGAATACACACATTAAAAGAGTAAATTGCCAATAAATCAGAAGCTATAGCAGAACAAAATATTGAACTGCTAAATGGATACAGATTGTGGGTGGACCAAAACACAATAGTATATAATTCCTAATATAGTAAACTACTAAATAATTGATAAAGAATCACATATATTGAAATATACTTTTTATGGGCAAGAAGCTGAAGTATTTAACAGATTTGCATTGTACAGATGATAGAATACATGGATTGTAGTTCCTTATACCACATTGTATAGCAAGGCCTGCAGAAAACAATGCCTAGTGGCTCTCTTTAAGTCTATTGATAATAACAATGTATCAAAATAACAAAGATGATCTATCTAATAAAGATACATATTACTGCAATGGTAAAGACAATATGTCTTGAAAAAGTTGCCTATGGAATGGAGAACAGTCTGAGTGATTTTGAAGAGTGCTGTGGGGCCACACCTAACAAACTTTTTAAGAAGTCCAGATAACAGCAAAAACAGGGTTTACCAGCATGATAATGCAAACGTGGTAAGATCAATATACTAAAGATAAGGAATCAGTGTATATGGTAGCAGTTCTAGAAGGTTCAATAGGCATGTATTTTTCTCTTTAGTTGGGCTTAAAGGTTGTTTGGCATTTAAGTGACTTGTACATATATGCAGTTCTATGCCGTTGTGAATAATGAGCTTTCACAGCATTTTTAAAATGCTTCTATCTTGTAAATTTCAATAAACAAACCATAAATAATTTCCCATCCTAGCATTGGCTAAGCTCCTCTTGTAACTAGGGAAAGGGGATTAGTCCCGCGTTGGTCTGGCAGGAGGATGACCATTCCATTTCACATATTTTGAGCTTTTGAAATCTGTTTTTGTTCCTCACTGAAGGAAAAACCAAATCCTTTCAAACATTTTCACAAAATGGAAGTTTGTTGAAACATCTATTTTTTTGGTTTGGAAAGGGTAAGCTCTTTATTTAGGTCTCTGTGACCAATAAAAGTCCACCCTGGACCACCACAATTTACCAATCAAGTTGAAATCTATGTGTCACTGAGAAAGATTTCAGCCTTGAAGAAACAGTGTTCATCAGCTCTAGTCCTGGGACATGAGGACAAACAGGAATTCTGCTTCTTTTTGACTGAAGCTAGATCTGGGTACAGCTTGGATGGAAGATAGGAGGAGGGGTAGAGACCCTGGTGCCAGCCCAAATTATGGATGCACTCTGTTAGAGTCTCTTCCTCATTGATATACCTCTGCTTATGTCCCTGATGTGCACCTTCCTTTCCTTATCCTGGGAAGGAGCAGGCTGCTGGCCAAGAGACAACAAAGTGGAAATTTCCATTGCACAAAGCAAAAATTTTAGTAGCCTTTTTTGGCCACCTTACACAGCTTATGAAGCACAAAGTGGCTGTAGCAGGCAGAGGAATCCATCCCTAAAAATCTGGGGTTTGTCCTCCTAATGAATTGAGATTAGTTATCAGTTTTTGCCTAGTTTAACTGGTGATCCTTAAGTAATATTTTTAGGTATATTCTTACTAACTATGTGTTCCTTGGAACTCATCATTGGCTGGAGCTTTTTCACAGGGAGGCTGACAACTAGTGCCATAATTTTTCATAGTATATTTTCTCTGCATACTCAAATAGAATCATAGGGTTGGAAAGAACCTCATGAGGTCATCTAGTCCAACCCTCTGCTAAAAGCAGAGCTACTGTCACAAAATCATCCCAGCCAGGATTTTGTTTAACCAGCCCTTAAATGTTTCCAAAGATGGAGATTCCACCATCTCCCTATATAACTCATTCCAATTCTTCACCACTCCCCTAGTGAGAAAGTTTTTCCTAATATCCAACCTCGCCATACCCAGGTGCAACTTGAAACCATTGCTCCTCGTTCTGTCCTGTGTTACTACTGAGAGCAACCTAGCCCCCTCTTTGGAGCATTCCTTCAAGTAGTTAAAAGTTGCTATCAAATCCCCCCTCAGTCTTCTCTTCTGGAGACTTAACAAGCCTAGTTCCTTCAGTCTGTCCTCATAAATCATGTGCTCCAACCCCCTAATCATTTTTGTTGCCCTCTGCTGGACTCTTTCTAGTTTGCCAACATCCTTCCTGTAGTGTGTAGCCTAAAATACTGAACACAGTATTCCAGATGTGGCCTCACCAGTGCTAAATAGAGGGGAATAATCTCATCTGTTGACCCGCTGGCAGCACTCCTACTGATGCAGCTCAATATGCCATTGGCCTTTTTGACAACAAGAACACATATCCAGCTTCCCATCCACCATAATACCCAGGTCCTTTTCTACAGAGCTGCTACTTAGCCAATCGGTCCCCAGCCTGTAAGTGGGATTTTCCCATCCCAAGTGCAGGACTTTGCACTTGTCTTTGTTGAACCTCATGAAATTTCTTTTGGCCCAAAGCTCCAATTTGTCCAGGTTTCCCTGACTCTGATCCCTGCCCTCCAGCTTGTTCACCATTCCCCCCAGCTTGGTGTCGTCTGTGAATTTACTGAGTGTGCAATCTAGCTTATCATCCAGCTCATTAATAAAGATGTTAAACAGAACTAGCCCCAGCACTGACCCCTGGCGCACTCCACTAGTTACTGGTTGCCAACTAGACATTGAGCCATTGATCCCTACCCGCTGAGCCTGAAGATCTAGCCACCTCTCTAACCACCTAACAGTCCATTCATCCAAACCATACTTCCTTAACTTGCTAACAAGAATGCTGTGAGAAACTGTATCAAAAGCTTTGCTAAAGTCGAGGTATATCACATCGACTGCTATTCCTGCATCTACATATCCAGTCATCTCATCATAGAAGGAAATCAGGTTGGTCATGCACAATTTACCGTTGGTGAATCCATGCTAATTGTTCCTGATTACTCTATTTTCCTCCGAGTGTTTCAGAATGGCTTCTTTGAGGACCTCCTCCGTGATTTTTCCAGGGATTGAGGTGAGATTGATTGGTCTGTGGTTCCCCACGGGCCCTCCTTTTTCCCTTTCTTGAAGATAGGTACTATATTTGCCTTTTTCAAATCATCTGGGACCTTTCCCGTTTGCCACAACTTCTCAAAGATAGTGGCTAGCAGCTCTGCAATCACATAGACCAACTCCCTCAGTCAGCACCCTTGGATGCAGTCCATCCAGCCCCATAGATTTGTACATATCCAACTTCTCTGAGTAGTCCCTACCCTGACCTTCCATCATTGGTAACTGCTTTCCTTCTCTCCATACTGTGTTACCCAGTATAGCAGTCTGCAAGCTAACCCTGCCTGTGAAGGCTGAGGTAAAAAAAGAATTGAGTACTTCAGCCTTTTCTACCTCATTCACCATGACGATACCTGCCCCATTCAGTAAGGGACCTACACCATCCCTGATCCTCTTCTTGTTACTGACATACTAGAACCCCTTCCAGTTATCCTTCGCATCCCTTGCTAACTGCAACTCCAATTGCCTTCTGGCCTTTTTGATTTTATCCCTGCAGGCCCGAGCAATATCTTTATATGCCTCTCTAGTCATCTGTTCAAGTTTCCACTTCTTGTAAGCTTTCCTTTTGTATTTCAGCTCACCATAGAGTTCTCTGCTAAGCCATACTGAGCACCTTCCATATTTGCTCTTCTTTCTGGTGATAACATGTTCCAATATAATAAATCTTATGGGTCGAAGCTGTGCAATGCACTTCACAGGCAACATAAGCTGTGCTGAAGGCAACTTTTGAACTGTTCAGCAGTTACCTCAACATTTGTATACATCTTTAGGGCAGTGAACTGTCTGGCTCCCTGGTCTCCCTTTATTCCATTACTTTCTGAAGCCAGCTCTTTCAGTTTCCCAGCCAACAGCTGGATGAAGTCCTCAGTTCATCTTCTGTGCTGTTCCTGGATTAACCAGAAGGGTTTTGCTACAAAGCTACACAATATACATAAGGGAGGAACAAATTGCCTCTACTGGTTCTCACTGCATAGGTCCAGAGGAGGGGGGATTCCATCCTATACTAGTCCCAAAGAGGTAGTCTAATCTAGTCCAGCAAAACAAACAAGACAGTTTCAAAGACACTTTTAAAGACAATCTCTCCCATGAAAATTCATCCCATACTGGAATCTTTTGAATGGCAGGGGCCTTACCAATGCAGGCCTCAACCCTGAATTTCTGTGCACTCAAAGACCCTGACATCTGTGCAAGGTTTGCAAGGGTTTCAAAACCAAGCCCCTTGTCACTGGGCTGGCTTTTGTATTTAAGTAATGTTCACTAATTTACTTAATCCACCTCTTTTGATATTGTTTCAGTTATTAAAGGGCCAATGATCCTGTTTGATTCCACCTTGTGTTATGTACTCATTTAATGTACTTTATAAAATAAGCAGGAGATGTTGGGTGATCTGATTAGCTGGAGTTGTAAAACCATGTAATTCACTGCTCAGGGTATATGAGTCTCTTCAGTTTACTTGTAAATTTTTTGACAAAAAAAGTAACATTTTATAATAAAATTGCATTATCTCAGTCAGACATTCCACTCTATGAATTATACTAGAGGATATTCATTTAGGACAACCAGCTTTGATCATAAATACACACTTATTCAGGCCCTGCCATATCTTATTGATTAGACATGATATTTTTGCTCTTGTTTGAATAAAGTTGCAGTGCAAAGGTTTTAGAAAAAGAAAACCACTATAAAGAAATAGGCAACACAAATGCGCAGCACACCACCCTACAAAGAATTACATGACTTCCTTCTTCTCAGGCTACTATGGGGAGCTACTATGTAAAAAAGGAATGTGTACAATGTATATTGTAGTATAACAATGATAAATATTGAAGAATCTATTAGGAGACACACTCAGTTACATGTTTTGATTTCTTTAAGCTTACCATCATTTATTTTATCAGACCTCCACAACCTACATCTCCCAAGCAACAGTTTAGGTTCTGTTTCCTGATAACTTAATGCACCCATCTAGTCAAGCACTGACCTTCACAAATAAAAGAAAGAAAGAAAGAAAGAAAGAAAGAAAGAAAGAAAGAAAAAGACTGAGATAACAGTCTTGCTACATGTAGCAGGAATCTCTATGATCATCCTTCAATACTCCTTTAAATAAAGAAACATTTAGAGTTTTAAAATTTATAAAAAATAAATTTCAAGCTGAAGTTTATCAAGTTTGAGTGTTTTTCTCTAACAGCTGTAAGTTACTCACAATCTTTCTGAAGTCTACAATAATTATGACTTAACTGGCAACTTTCATGCCAAAGACTTTGGAGCTCAATGTTCTGAGAGCCTCAGAAGTCACCACATAATAAATTAATAAAAAGTCATTGTGCATGTAAAGTGCTCCTCGAGGAACTATAAGCATTTTGAAAAAAAAAATTATAATGCATTATGCTCACAGCACCTGTGTCAGGTGGATAAGTGCAGTGGTTAGGAATGGGATCAGCATCAACCCCATTTTACAAATAGAGAAATCAAGACAGAGATGTTAAGTGACTTTCCACAGGTCACAGGAGAGGCTTGTTATCAAGGAAGAAGTGGAGCCAGATCCTCTGATTCCTGGTGCTCCTGAAGTTTAGCATGGAGCATTTAGAGGACATTTACCTGAGCAGCAGATTAACATCCCCAGATCTTGTGAAAACTCTTATGAGATCATTAATAACACAATCTAGAGCTTTATCAAAACCCATTAAAGCCAATGGGAATTTTTCTATTAGACTAAGCACCTAAATATGTGAAGGTTTCTGAAGGTTTGAAGCTTTTCAAAGCTGAGACTGCAAAACTGGACTGCAAAAAGGTTGTTTGGCACTCCCTGCTACCTCTTGCTTCCAAAAATAACCTGAGAACAACCATCCTTATGGCATTTTGGAACTACTTTACACAGTCTGAGCTGGGACTAAGATACATCCAGAGTTCTCAAATGTGTTTGTCTTGTTTTTCCAAGCTCCAGGAACAGAGGGTGTTGCTGAGAGTATGGAATAGATAATAGTATAAAAGATAGGATGCATGCAGCAAAGTATGCATATTATTGTATTATCTTTGACTATGAAGCAGAGTTTTATTCTTGCTGATGTAGTTGCGTCTCTTATGTGGGCTCATTCCTTTGAAATGGTTGATGAACAATATCTTTTAAAGGGACTAGGCCATTTGAAAGGAGAGAAGAGCAGTTAATTGAAGCATCTGAGGAAGTTGGATCTTCTCCCACAAAAGTTCATGCAAAAAATAAATCTGTTAGTCTTAAAGTGCTACACAATTCCTTGTTGTTTTTTTAATTCCAGCATTGCCTCAGACCTGTTCTACACCATTCACTCTTGTTTTACCACGTACAGCCTGTCTTTTACTCCCTGACTCCAGCCTGCGCTATAGCATTGACCAGAGTCCCCCGCTGCTTTGAGCTCTGTTCAGAGGTAAAAGTGCCCCCTACTGAGTCCCTGACACAATTAAGTATCCTGAGCAGTCAAAATGAAGGAATCAAAAGCTTGCCTTACGAATGGTACCTTCACATCCACAGTATAAGCAGCTACTTCCCAAGTGATTCTCAATCTTACATGAAAAAAGTCATTAAAAAAAAGACTCAGAATACATATGAGTAATTTGTTTCTAAAAAGGTCAAACATTCAGGAAAAGTCAGTGCCTCTATTAAAACAGAAGTTTGCTGGAAAAACAGTTCAGTTATAGTTCAGGTTAAGTTTCTCTCCTGACATAACCCATAGAGATGTTTTTCCATCATCCTCCTGGCTGGTCATTATAATAATTAAATACTTTATTATGCCAGAGTGTGTTAGATGTCACCTTGGAAACACTTCAAACAGTCTTGCGTAATATAAAAGCAGACTATAAGGCAGCCACATTATATGGTCAGATTACAGAGTGAACTAGCTTTTTCCTTTTTGGCAGCAAAATTGCAAGAGAGTGCATATTTTTAAAAAATGCTGGAATCTCTAGAAAATAAAGAAAAATAAGAGCTATAACAACATTGATGTTTTCTCTATTTTATTCACATGAGTCTAAAGTGCATTTTTCTGGCATCCTAAGCAATGACAACATATAAGAAACATGTATAGTTTTAGAAGAGTTGTATTATTATTGATCTAGTACATATACTGGGTTTAATCATCTCAAGTCCTGCCTATGTCAAGTGCCTAATACAATAGACACTAGCTAGACAAATGGATTATTTCCTGAAACGTGCAGAAAAATCATCAGACAAGAGAATTATCAGAAATTCCATCAGTGTGTGCATACTTATCTCCTCAGTCCAGGAAACAAATGTTAGTGCCTCACTTTATCTTTCAGTGAATTACTCCTTTGTTTCCACTCCCTTTTCTGAGCCACAGTGCATTTTTATTTACAGATGCTCCACAGTGGACTCAGAGTACAGTATCTCAGTATGTCCAGATGAGCTGTGAAAGCTTGCACGCCATGGGAGGGCATTCAGTAACAGAAGAAACACTGAATAAGTGACACAAGCATTGCAGCAACAAGAACATGAACTAACAATCTGAAATACACGTTTTAGGATCAATCTCTTTGTCTAAGAACATTTGCAGAAGAGATATAAATGAACATGAAATCTGGCAGCATCATTGTAACTTCGCTGTAAACATTGCTTCCATGAAATGGAGGAGCAATGCTTTGAGGAAGATTTGTACACAATTATTGCACCCAAATGACTGCAGCATTGATTTGATAGCACTGCAGTAAGCAAACATAATGGCTGTCACAGAGTCCCAAGCTTGCAATATCAGGACGGAGGGCAAATTTTCTTCTGCAGCCAAATGGAACTGAGAACAGGACAGAGAGGTATGTCTTCCTGAATCTAGAGGCTAGTTTTTGTGCCCCAGTATTTTTGCGGTAGAGATCATGCTAACAAATGATATACAAAAGAAGCAGGGAGTCCTGAGACAATTAAAGTCTAAGGCTATGTCTACACTTACGTGTGAATTTAAATTGATTGTCATCAGTTCGAATTCAAATAAGTGCATGGACATGCCAGCTTTCCTCAATGCTGCTGGGACTGCTACACAGGCTGGAGAGCTGCCAATGTATCAGATTGCAGGAGGCCATTAAACAGAGTTGAATGTCAGTAATATTTTCTAAGGACTAAGCAGTCATACTGCCTTTATTCATTTTTTTAAAAGTAGATTAAAGGGTTGCAGACTAATTGGAAGAAGACTTTAAGGGGGCTTTAGGAAATCAGGTAAGAATAGTTTTTATTATTGTTGTGGGCAGTAATTGCTGCAAACATTTTCTTTAAGCGATTAAAACTCAGTCACATGACATTCTTATCTGAATAGAAAAAAATCTGATATTATTTGTATGACTGTTGCTGTTTTATTTAATCCAGTATTCAAAGCAAACAAACACCACCAAACCAAAATGGCAGGGCTAATTTCTCAGCTAGCTGTAAATTTGTAAGGTCTTATTAAAAAATAAATTGCATTGATACATGGTTAAATTAAATGAGCAATCATTGTAGATTCAAGACCTAAATTTTGATTTACTGAATAGAAATCTTAATAAAAATGTTTTCATTTTTTAAAAAAATAGATAAAAGAGTTTCTAATTTGATTAAAGCTTTCCCTTGCAGTACTGTGAGATGAATCTTAGCATCTTCATCACTCATGATTAGTACAAACTACTGCACTGTTTTCAGTTCAGGCATTCAAGGGTCAAGTAAAGCACAGGAGGTTCCAACCAACCATTAATTTCAAGCATGGAACATCAACATAATGGACTTATTTATGCAACAGGAACAGCATTGTACTAATGCTTAAAAACCAGAATGTGAAATTGACTGGAAACCAAAAGGCATCTGACCCATCTAGTTTCCTAGTGCAAGAGGAGGGAAATGTAAACCAAACACACAAATGTGAAAAATAAGAGCTTTTCAATTGTTGGTTTTAATAATCTACATGATTACTAACAACATAAATAAGGGTTTTTTTTAATAAACCTACACATTTTGTTTTGGCAGTGTCTTTACAATCGCTGCCAGTCTCAAGGAATTACAGCTATTGGCTCCAAAACTGTGTGTCACTATCCATTTCCACAATCATTAATAGTCGCATTATAGATTTACAGAGGTATCCACAGCATCCATCTCATTAGTTCCATTCAGAGATCAAATTGATTTTCTACTTTTCTGGGAAATATTTATATATTTTTTGTTTTGTTTTGGAGAATCAGGGAGGGTAGGGTCCTACAGTGACTTGTATCCTCTGGGCATTTTTGGACAGATTGTCATAAATGCTCAGTACGTAGCAGCTCCCATTGTGACACCAATGGACAGTTTCACATATCAACTATACATAATGGCTGTTAGGCTCTTCTAAAAATCTGGTCCCTCTTGCAGATGCTGAGTCCTTCTGAGCACTCCAGTGTTAGTGCTGCCCCTCTGTGGAATAAAATTGCCTTTTGGTACCTTCTTCAAAGAGCCTCCAGACTTTTTTCTCATGCCAGTATGTTCACATATTCCTTAACTTTTGATCCTTTGTGCTGCACAAGAAAAATATCACTTTTTCATTCACAAAGAACACCTGTTGCAAATAGGAGCCAGATCCCAGATAGAGGAAGGCTAAGAGGGAAATAAAGAACTCCATGCATGAATCAAGACTGAATCTGAAATAAAAGGCTGTGGAGATTGATTAAGGCAGCTGACCTAAGAAAGCCAAATTCTTCAAACTCCCTAGACTTCCAGAGTGACTTAGTACCTGACCCAAATACTTATTTACAACTCCGGAGTCCTTGCTGGAGGTGAATGAGGCAGATGCTGCTCAGAGCATCCCTATACTTGGCATCTGGCTTCAATAATAGCCTCCTCTTCCAACAAATGAGCAAGTGTTCACAAATATGTAGCATATGTTCAAATAAACCCTGATTGGCTTTAAATTACGCTACAGTGATGCAACATATACTATACGTAGCTTCAGAAAATTCTTGTTTTGTGACCAATGTCCAACAACCCTTTTAAAACATCACGCAGCCCTATGGTCTCTCAATTCATGCCCAGTTTATATCATGTAGTCACACATTTCACATAGAAAAAAGGAAATAAAATGACAACCTTATATGTGAGAATTATAACTCATTTATAAAGTGTTTTTATATGCTGAACTGTTCTTTGTAACAAAACCACTTTCAAGTTGCCATTCTTGACTACAGACAATCTTATTATATGATTACTAATAGTACAAACACAAAAAGTATTCTATTTAAATATTGAATATTTAAATATAAATGATTTTAAATAAGTTTTTCCTCAGCTTATTGTGTTGAAAGCTTCATTTTCCCTTCATTAATTCCCCAAGAAAAGGCTAAGGCTAGGAAAAAATTGGAGTTCCTTTATTCTATACTGACATTATCATGATCATGCAGGAGTAGGAGAAATTGTTGCTAGGCAGATTAATTTCAGAAAGTTCAGATTATATAAATAAAGATAGGTCACCATGGTCCGTGTGCCCTGGATAACAAGACACTGATTCTCACCGTGCAGTGCATTGGCAGTGTAACGGGGGCCTTAAAATGGGTGTACATTAATAAAACTGAGAATTAGGCCCTGCGTGTTTCCCCCTACCCTATGTGGGACATCTCAGGGCTGAAATATTTTCTTTAGCAGCTTGAGTTTAGGTACATAAAGGACAAAAATACAGCTATAAATGAAGACTGATGATGAGCATAAAATGCTCTATAGCTATAAATAGCTATATATGTATATATTGTTAGGTATTAACAATGAGTCCCACACTCAACTCCAACATGGAGTCAGGCAGAGGGCAATAAAGTAGGAATCTGTGTGCAGAGGTATTTGAACTTATGATGGTGAGGAGTCAGTACAGTATTCTCCCTTCTTTTCCCTTTTTCTTCTGCGAGTCTTAGCCTCCAAAACCAGAGTTGAAAGTAGTTTGTGCCTGGGAGCCACCACTGCCTGTGGTATTTAGCCCCCTCCTCAACTGCTTTATGACTCACCAATTGCTATATAGCAGTCTTTGGAATTAAATATTACACAGCTAAAAACAGCATTCACTTCAGCAGGGTCCCCTCAATGGCTTCTGCTACACAGCTGATAAGCCCAGCTTTTTAAGTGAATATTCCCACCACCAAAAAGGAGAGACAGTCCACAGAACACCATTCCAGAGGGACATTAATTGTACTAAGTATACATATCCCTTCTTGAAGTGAAAGCAAAAGACACAAGTAACTATAATATAGGAAAATGATCAGGGAACTGGTAATTATTTATATTTTACTTATTTCTATAGTGCTCATTCCCATAGTACCTGAGTACCAGACAACAGGTAATTAATTAATCCTCATTATACTCTGTGAGGTAGGAAAGTACTGTCACCATTTTATGGGCAGAGGAAATAAATCAAAAGAAGGTTAAGTGATTTAGCCAGGAGGTCAGACAAGAAATGTGAGGCAAAAACTGGTAAAGAAACCCAGATTTCCTGATACTCAGCTATCTGCCATAACCATAGTGCATCCTTCCTCTTAAATTGCTAACCTACTCTGCCACCAACACCAAAGCAGTGGATTTAGAGATATTACTGTAAGCATCAATGGATGGAACAGGCAAGTAGAAAAAGAGTCCTTCAGATTTGATTCTTCTGGTAAAGGAAATCTCAGGTTCATTCTCTCTCTCCCCCATTAAACTAAAGTGCTATTCTTCCCTTGGCTGTCACTATTGTTTGTTTGTGCTGCCAGTCTTTGACTCTCCACAGTCTAAATTCTCATCTCTGCAGTTCAGCAGAAGGAAGCAAAACAAGGGAGATGGAAATAAAAAATATATTCCCTATTCCAATATTTTTTCTTTTCTTTCCTATAAATAGAATGACACCATATATTTTGAAGTCAGATCTATCTAATAACACAGAAAGGACTCCCATTCATTCACCGAACTGGAAACTTTCTGTTTGCACATTTACCACGCTAAAATCGCACCAAAATGCCAGCACAGAGGCATGTGTTTTAGAGACCCTTCCAAAAGGTAGCATAACCATGAAGAACACAGGAGAGAAGTAAGAAACAGCTTTTATTTCTCATGTCATAGTCAATATGAACTGATGGTAAGGTTTAATGGCACAAACTAAGCCAGTTTGGTTTCTTTCTTTTTAACCAACAGAAGTCCATTTGTATGGGCAAAATGTATGTGGAGTAGAACTGGCTGAAATTTTTCAGATACAGTTTCCTTGCATTCTTTGCTGAAATTTCAGTGATTTTTTTTCCATCACTGAGAAAACAAAGACCAACATTGTAACTCCTTGCCTAGTGTTCACAGTGTTCACCCAGGATGTGGGAGAGCTAGGTTCAATTTCCTCCGTTGCCTAATGTGGAAAAAGCTTTTGCATTTGGATGTCCTAGACTGCAGGCATCCTAACCACTGGACAATAGGATGGTCTGTTGTGAGGTGCTTTGTCTCCCCTGTTGATGCTGTTCCAGTATGTGTATATCAGTGGTTCCCAACCTGTGGCCCAGGGGCAAAAAGTTTGCCCTCTAGGCCTTTCAAAGTGGCCCCCAGCTCCCCTCCTGCTGACTGCAGAATGGATTCACTGCCTAAGGACCCAAGTTAAGCATGTTTTTGCAGGGCAAAAGACTGATGCTGCAGCCAAAAGGATAGGAGATTAGTGCTCTCATCCCCCCAGGCTGTAGCAGGAAGCACAGCAAAGCGCTCTACCTAGGTCCATAGATGCTAGGGTCTTTGCTGTATGCAGAGGCAGGGGAGGAGAGCACTGATCTTCCACACAGGAAACCACAGCTTTGGGACCTGATAGAGTGCACAGAGCTACAGGATGTGTGTGGTTTCCCTGCTGCATCCAGGGAGACAGGAGATCAACAAGCAAGGAGGCAAATTCCTTTTCCGAGGGGGGGGGGGGGGCGCTAGAGGAAGCTCATGGCTTCAGAACTCCAGAAATAATATCTGTTGCCCTCCAGCCAAAAATGTTGTAAACCACTGGTGTAAATAATTACTCATGGGGCCGGGGAGAAAGGGAAACAGCAAGAATGGTCATTGCCTAGCGGTTAGGGCACTCTCCTGCAACATGAAAGACTCAATTGTGACATACTCCACACCAGAACTTTGTATGGATTTTAATTTTGCCAACATTTTTCAAAATTTTCTAATCTGGTTTTGTTCAAATAAAAACTTTTCAGAACTGCCAGTGAACCAAAAAAAAAGTTATTCACCTTGCTCTGACATGCAGCTATTCCCTTATTTTTGTACAAGTATTTACTGGCAAATCAGACAATTAAATGCTAAATTGATATGTAGTCATCTCAGATCACTCATTAGCAAATGTAAAACAGCAAAGCTCAATCTAGACCTTTAGCTGCACATACAAGTGTTGCCCCATACCCTGATAATTATATCATATTTACATGTGCAAATAAATGCAGGCACTTTCTTGAAGGTTTGAGTCTAATCCCATTGCCTCTCCAGACGCCATGAATGACCTTATGCATTTCACTTGCCTGCCGTCTGCCCCATCTATAAAATAGATTTATAGTAGGTTAACTGCTACACATGGGTGAGAATTCATTACATAATGTCTGAGAACCATTTTGAGACTGCTAACTAGAAGATGGACTAAAGGAAATGTATCATTAAAACAAATACATCATTGTAATCAATCCTTATCAGTCACTTGTTTTTTGAAAGCTGCATCAACCTTTTTTCTTAAATCTTTGGAAACTTGACAATAGCTGCAAAATACTAAGAGATGCAATATACTGTAGCCCGGCATCCCTGATTTGATACACTTGTTACCAGGGGGAAGAGACAGACTTCACATCTGAGTGCTTTCAGTGACATTTTCTGCACATGCACATAGCAGCATTTCCAGCCACTGATCCAGTGCTCCAAATATCTGCCCAACCTTGTTAGCTCCTTTTTCAGCCTCTGTGGTATTCCGGATGCTCAGTAAACGACTGCCTTCAATTGCTTGCCTTGACAACTAAGCTCTATAAACCAACCCCCAGGAAAACTTGAGTTGAATCAAGGGGCTGCTTGAATAATTTATATGATTGTTACTTTTACAACTTCAACACATTTAGGTCGAAATCCAATACACATGAACTACTGCGCCACAGTCTATTCACTGCAAATTGGGCCAAAGAGGAACCTACACTTTCCTGGGAGGGGAAAAATAAAAAGCTAGAAAGGGCAGCAATTGAATTTCACTGTAGCTCATTCTATGTTGTGTACTGAAGTGTGGTTTGTAACAGGAACGGCAAAAATACCTCATCAGTGCAGTAACTCCCTGGCCTTACTAAAGTGCCAGCCTTAAACCTGCCCCCATACAGAGCCAGGGTCAGCAACCTTTTCGAAGGCCTGTGCCCAGCTCTCCTCCCTGACCCTCTCCTCTGTCAGTGATGAGTGAGTGGACAGGGACGAAGAGGGGAGCAATAGCAGGGAGGGGTGGCAGGAGAGTATGGCAGGGCATGGGGTCACTCATGGGGTGCAGGGGAGTAGGGTGGGGCAGGGAAGGGGTGGCAAGGGAGAATAAAGATGGGGTGGCAAGGGAGCAGGGCAGGGCAGATGGGATGGCAGGAGAGTGGGGGAAGCAGTGGGTTAGGGTCCTGCTAATTCCCCTTCCCCTAAGCATCTGTCCTCCCGTTCCTGAACTCCTCCCACTGCTGGCTCCACTTGCAACTGGGCTCCGGCCCCACCACGGCCCGCTCAACCTCCAAGCCTCTGTGGCCCCCTGCACCACACTGCCAACTACTCGGAGCCCCCTAGTACCTCAGCACACTCGCCCCCACCAACTCACAGCCACCATGCTGAAGTGGCATTTTAGATTTCCCACCAAGGATGGGAGATTTAAAAAGGCTTTGCGCAGCCCCAGCTCCCAGGCATGCAGGTGAGCTGCAGAGGGCTGGAAGTGGCAGAGTGGGTGCTAGCAGAGCTTGCTTGGAGAGAGTAGTGCCATGGGTGGTGCCCAGGTGTCGCTCAGAAGGAAACTGTGTACAGCCATTGGCGCATGTGCCAGGGGTTGCTGACACCTGGTATAGAGATTCTACATCAAATATGTTGTCTATACTGAAAAATTACATTGTGTTAGAACACATATTAACACCAGGTTTAACATGGCCTGCTACTCAGTGCAACAAAGACTTGCTGTGTTTAATTTTTTTGTCAGCCAGTCTAGTTAACTCTAACATGGTGTAGGCTTCATCTATATTGACTATATGACATTTGTGTTAACTAGCACAGTGTGATTTTCCAAAGTAGACAAGCCACTAAAGGCAGTCTCTTATAGTTATACACTGGTCAAAGTACAATGATCAAATCCCCAACAGATGTAAACTGATGTAACTCCCCAGGCTTCAGTCAATTTATATCAGCTGAGGATCGAGCCCATGATGTTAGTCTCTCACACATGAATGCACACAATTGTTAAAGCGGCATATATTTTAATATCCCTGGTCTTTATGGATAAAGATCAGTCACTATCAGCGGCTAAAAGGATGGGTTTGATGACGTGGGGAATGCCTCCTTTAGACTTGGATGAGTGCCAGGCCACACAACTACCCACTCACACTCCTACCACACACTGAATAGAGATGAGACCTAGCTCTACAATACATACCATTCTTTTCAGTCTCTCTTTCATCCTCTCCTATCCCAGACAAGTACATAAGCTAATTTTACAATGTGGTGACCAAACATATTTTCCCCTCAAATGATTCTATTCCCCACAAAAATCACTTTTTTAAGATGCTGCTATTTTCATTTGTTCAAAGGAAGGGGAAGCTGCAGTTCTTTAATGGCACTATTCTGCAGACACAGTACTCTCTTATTATGGCTGGTTGGATGCCAGGCATCCATCACCAATCACACATTTGTATTGTGAACAATGTGGAGTGGGAATAGAAGAGCAAAATGGTTGTGGACTAATGTGATATAATATTTGTGGCTGCATACTATACAAGCAACTTTCCAGTTAGATATGTTACAGTTTATATCCTAGCTATAAAACAAAACAGCACTTGTTTCTTCAACCGCCTTCTAGTCAGAGTATTTTTCAGCATTATTAACCCCATAATCAAAGAAGATGGGGAGTTTAAAAAAAAAAACCTGAGACCTCCACCATTCCAGCTAACACAGCATTCTGTGCAGAGAGAATACAGTACGCATACATGCACATCCCATTTGGTTTGTGCCCAGAACCTCAACCCTGACATTGTTCTCACTTTGCTGTGAGCTGAAAGAGCATTCTGGAGAATGATAAGTAATGTGCTGTTCACCAGACAAGACATTTCACTTTGGAATACCTTTCCTCCCCCTTTCAGTGCCACCACAGCAGCTGGGGTTGGCCGCTGCCCTCCCTGTTTTAAGCAGGTGCAGGATTTACACAAACAAGGCATGTAACCACATTAATTGTTTCACCCTGGTGGCATTCATTGGTGTGATAGTCCACAGCAAATTGGTTTACTGGAAGTTAAAAGCTGATGGATGTTTCATACAACCTACACATGTGGAACACAAACAACATAAAGAATTTACACATTTCTGCTGCATACTCTGCTTGCCTAAATTATGAAAGTCTTATCCCACTTTAAAATCTCCTTTACGTGTCTTCCTTAGTGATAGGCGTACAGCCTGACTGCTGATTTTAATGACATCAGTGAGGTTACACAGTTGTATCTGGGAGCAGATATTGCCCCATCAGTTAGAAAGTTTACTATAATGGAGATGTGTCAGTTAGAGTTAAAATCATATTTGCCAGCCTATTATATTCCTAACTGAGGTACCCGCTGGAGATGTGTGTCTCTTCAGTTACTGGTGTCATTATCTTGTGTCCATATATTTGGCAAACACCCATGAGATTTTTAGATGGTATATAATTTAAGTATACATTTGAAACCGGCAATTCTATGCAGCTGTTGGTGTTTTCACAACACAAACAGTGATAAGTGAATCTGGAGGTCCAAATTTTGAGGCGATTCCATCATAGATAGAGCCAAACTCCGGTACTGAACCCACTGCCCAACCCTCAATATACACAAACACAGCCAAATGTGGAGATCCACCCTACAGATGTAGCAACCTGTGTCTCAATACATGCATGTCAGACCTACAACACTTAAAGCACAAGCCCTTTTTGTAACATTTTGACATCATTTAATATTTTATTTGATAACAAAGTATACACATTAAATAAGTGCTTTGCCTACAAATTATTTTTAGTCCAAGAAAAAGAGATGAAGGCAAGGTAGAACATACTGATGTAAGGAACAGCCTTTACCACAGGGTGCGTATCAAAACCCAGCTGATGTATTTCCCCAAGATCTAGCTCCTACACATTCAGATAAACAGACCTTCTAACATTATAGGTCTATCTACACCACACACTCCTTTTGGCAGCATATAGAATACATACTCTATGTTGTCCAGCACTCCCACCTCCAGTATATATAGCAGTGTAGATGGTGAGGCACTGCTTACACAAGGCACACAAACAGTGTGTGTATGTACTTCAGTACCCTATGTGGCTCTCTACTTGCCCAAATCATACCTCCCTAACTACATTGCCATTTTTAGCAGTGTTGTGTCCCATTGAGGGAGTTTTTACCCACTGCAGGGCAATGATCCAGCAGTACAGACAGACACTGGCAGCAAGGAAAGGCTCCAGCAGCTTCTGTTACCCAGAACTATTTCAGCAAAGGGGATAATGCTGGTAGGGAAAGACAGCTCCTTGCTATCAGAGCCTTTCCCCACAGCCCTCCTCACCAGAGCTGTTCGCTGTAACATGTACCCACATATCACCATGTGGACAAACATGGGTTAAAGTTAGCAAGAACACCCCAGAATGCCTGCCCTATTTTTAGGGGACAGCATTCTGGGGCCCCTAAAAATAGGGGATCACACTGGAATGCTGCGTTCCGGGGCCCCCTAAAAATAGAAAGAATGCACTGGACTGCAGCGTTCCAGCACGTTCCCCTAGGGCCGGCTCAGGGAAGGGGCTGTGGGCTGGAGTGAGCCCAGCCACCCTCCCTTCCTTCCCCTGGAGCCTGCGGCAGCCCCACCTCTTCCTACTGGGCCTAGCAGCACGCACGGCCTGGACCCAGTCTTGGGCCTGGGCCCGCTCTCACCAGCTGGCCAGCGTCACCTGCAGCCTCCCTACCCCCGGCCTGGCTCCTCAGCGACACAGGTAAGGGGGGTTGCGGCAACTGGCAGGGAAAGTGTGCAGGGGTTGGGGGTGGGAAGAAGGGGTTGAGATGGGGGGTCTGAGGAATACATAGGAGAAGAGTATGATGGGGGGCAGTAGCTGGGGTGGTGGGACAGGTATTTGGGGGCAGTACCTGGGGTGGGTGCAGGGGGCCTGGCCCTGCATGAGGGGGGACCAGACCTGCAGGAAGGGGTACCAGAAATTTAGGTGAGTTCCGGGGCTGGCTAAATTATACTTTAAATCCTGTGGACAAATATCCTGTGCACCACAAGAGGTGTGCCATGTAGATAAGGTACATGTAGTAGAACCTTCTGGTGAAAAAATAATATTACATCTCCACCTGAGCTATTGCCACTAGCTATTAATATTAGTAATTAAATTCTTACTCTGACTGGGGATATCCCAGTGTCCCATACAATAAGGCAAGATGGTACACTGTTCTGATGGCCCATAGTCTCTGGGGATTCTTTCAAAACTGCTAAAAATCCAAGGCTGAAGCCTTGAGCAGTGGGGAGCACCTGCAATTTGCACAACATCAGTGCTTGGTACCTTTCCAGATTTGTTGCCAATGGGGACAGTGACAGCTGACCTATAGCAGCTTTAATTTATTCATAATATGTGAAAAAAATCAACCAGCAACACATTATACTTTCAAATCCTGTGCATTTATTTAGTAATATTATATTTCCAGTGGTTCTCCCTGCATTACATAACACAGGCACCTTATTTTCTCTCAGAAGCACTCTATGAAAGCATTAACGTCACCCTCCTTTCTCCTCTGTCTGTTATATTGAAGAGCTTGGAAACACAACCATCCCCCCAAAATTTCATTGATAATTGCTTCTGATTAATGCATGAGCATCAATAAAAGGAAGATTAAACACTTTTTATTAATTAACATAATCAAGTCAAGGAAAACAGTCTACATTACAGATAGCTTGTGTAAAAATAATTGACTCATTAATCTTAACCATAAAACTTGTTCACATTAGCAAGGTCAGCCACTAGAAAGGATGCAAATTGCAAACCCTTGGAGCACGGGCTCACAGGTGTGAGCCCGGAATTACTATTTGTGCAAATGGAACAAGTTTCTTTAGGAGTGCAATGATGATTTTTAGGAAGGACAAATGCTCAGTGGCAAAACCAGAGGCACTCTCAGTGAGACTATCATACCACATAAACTGTGAATTTTATGGGCCTGGAATTAGCTTTTGTGGGGAGGGGCAGGGAAAATGGTGGTGTGTAGAAGAATGAGACTCAGATCTGTCACTGGGGCCTCTAAGAGTACAAATAATAATACACACATATCCCCTAACCTTAAATGCACAAGCATCTTACTCACTCATTCACTGGCAATAGAAGGACTGAAGATTGTTGGCCAAATTCAGCCCTGTTGGAAAGGTTCATATAGGTTACCCATTAAGCCGGCATTGGCTCATTGCTGCATAGGACGAAGGATATGTCTACATTTACAATTTAGTTCAAATTAAGGAGGCTTAATTTGAAATAAATTAGTGCATGTCCACACTAGATTTCATTAGCTCAAACTAAGGAGGTCCCTTATTTCAAGGAAAGCCTAGTTCGAAGTTATACTACCTCCATTAAGTTTGAAGTGATGGTTAATTCAAACTCATTAGCTCGAATTAATCCAAGGTAGCTCTGTTATTTCGAACTAACTGCTGGTTCGAATTACCCATGGCTTGATTTTTTCCCTGTGCAATAGCGCCCCCTACCAGATTTATACGAGCAAGTCCTGTGCATGGACGTGCTAGTTTGAATTAGGGTTTCTAGAGTGGCCATGTTAATTTGAATTAGTTCAAACTAATCATTATTAATTCAAATTCATTAGTTCAAATTCAGTTAATTTGAATTAACCTTCAAAGTGTAGACAGAGCCCAATACATAGATTCAGGAATGGAAAAGGAGGTTAAGGAAACAAAGAATTTTCCACACCTTTCGGACAAACAGGGACTATCATACAGTCATAGAGGGTATGTCTATACATAGACTGTTAATTCAAATTAACATAGGTCGAACTAATTAGGTCGACCTAATAAAATTTAATTTGAATTAACTGGAATCAAATTAACATGTCTGTGCTGCAAAATGAGGGTTGAACTGGCATGTCCATGTACAGGACTTGCTAATTCCACTCAGAGGGGACACCATGGGAAGTGTGGCAAAATGGCTGCCAGGCTGGGCCATTCCTGCAGCCAATGCCATTAAAGGGGGAAGTGACTTCACCTCCTCTGCACACTCTGGCAGGCAAGGAGCTGAGCAAGGCCATGGCCCATGCACAGCCATTCCCGCATGCCACCCCGGTGCCCCACAGCTGCTCAGCCTCACACACAGCGCTGTTAGGTTGGAGTGTGCGGTGTTTTGGCCTACCTAGGGTCATTGGGGTTGCCATAGTGATAAATGGGAGAGTCGTTTAGGTGCTAGGAAAACCTGTCTGTCTCCTCTCTCTCTCTCAGTTCTCTTTCAATAAAGACTTCTTATACAGCTCTGAATATGCTGTCCTCCTTATTGGATTATAATCTCCCTTAAAACTCTACAGAGTGTACTGTCCCTGGACAGCAGCAGCACTGAGGTGGACAGCAGCACGCTGGCTGTGCAAGCAGCCATTACCACCCTGCCATGCTCTGTACCCCATCACATGTGGGTACTGGAAACCAGTGATGACTGGTGGGAAAGAGTTGTCCTGAGGACATGGGATGAGGAGTAGTGGCAACGCAACCTGCACATGATGCAGCAGACATTCATGGAGCAGAGAGCTCGCCCTGGTCCTCCAGCACAGGATTTATGCCCCCCTCCGGGGCCCCTTTAGACCTGTGCCCAGCTGGACACCCTTACTCTATGCCCTGACAGTTCCTCAGCCAAGCACAGGCCAAGCCATAGGGAGGGAGGAAAGGAGCACTCACCCATGGGTGCCACCAACATCCGCCAAGTTGTTCCCTCCTCCTCTGGGGCCTCCTTGGGGGGGGGGCGGGCCTCTTCCTCCTCCTGCTCTCCAGTGGTGGCTCATCCTTCGTTGAAGGTGCCGAGCAGTTTGGGGCTAGCAGCTGTGGTAGGCTGTGGTGGCATTCTCTCAGGCTCTCCAGCCTCAACATCCACCAGGGCATCCTCCTCTGTAGACCCTCCCTCCAGGGTGCTGGAATCATGGCAGGGCTCTGCAGAGTCTATGGCCGTGAACAGCAGGCCACTGGAAAGGAACCTGTCCAGCTTTCTGAAGCAGGGGCACATGCCACCCCATGCAGAGCCTTGCAGCAACTTTGCCTCTTTGCTCCATGTGTAGTCCTGCTGTAGGGTCTTTATTTTTATCCCGACTTGCTCAGTCATCCGGGGTGCCCTCTGGCAGTGAGGGCTGCAGCAACGTGCGCACATATGTCCCTGATGTGGTAGCAGCTCCGCAGCTAGGATAGGACGTCCTCTGTCCCCCAAATGCTCAGGAGGCAGAGGACCTCTTGGTGGTCCCAGACTGGAGCCCTCCACCGACCCTGCCTGGCAGTGCTGCCCTCTACCATTGCATTTCTGGGAGCTGGCACCTCTCCCTCACAATGGCTGAGTATGCCTGTGCTGTTGGGGGGTGCCCATTCTGTGGTGGACACTTCCTCTTCCTGGTGCTGGGTACCATGGGAAGGAGAAGGGAAAACCACGGTTAATGTGAACTAACAGATCGAATTAATGCAGTTAGATGCCATTGATTCGAACTTGCTAGTTCAAATCAACAGTTGCTTCAAAGTTACTGCAGGTTTTGTAAATTCGAAGCATCGTCTCCTCAGTTTGACCTAAGGGCAGCCTTAGGGCAAATTGGCAGAAACTTGTGTAGACAGGCTATTTTTTTAATTCAACCTACTGAACATTAGATCAAATTAAAATCTGTGCATAGACATACCCTAAGAGTTAAAAGGTGAAGTGGGGCATCATTCTGTATAGTTTACCTCCATGTTATAGGAAGTAAACTTTCTGTTATTCCTGTTACACAGTGGATTGGAGGGCAAGGGAACATAGGTTATGAGATAATGTTGTGTATATCACGTATCACGTAGAGCTGTTTTTTTCATTCCTGATACCCCACAGTTACCATGGAAAACTCTGGAAGTCACTGCTTTGGCTGAAGAGGAGCCATCACGACCTGAACATAACAAGGACGTGCTCAGTGGTCCACTATGCTACATGAATGCAAAATATTTTCCACTGCTGGCTGCTGTAATGTGGTAAAATATGGCATGGATGCACATTTGGGATCCACTATAGATACTGTAGGCTGGAATCTCAAATCGTGTAAACTAGCATAGTTCTGTTGTCAAAATCTTGGCTGAAGATCTGGTCTGGTATGTTCATATTACAGCTGCCATCTTAGCTAGCTGTCCACATTTTTGTACAACTGCTTTAATTCATGTAAAAACCCTTTCTTTACAGCTTCCCTTGGAGTTTGTAGAAACTGTAGCATAAAGGTCCCTCCACTCCCTCCCCTTCTCCTGTGTAAAGTAAGTCACCTTATCTCATATTTTCCCTTCTTCACCCACCCCTCTCCAATGCTTGGTCACCGTCTTTTTTCTCCATTTTTAGTTGTTTTAGGTCAGAGATCACGTTGGGGTTTTTTGACCCCATATTATTATCTGAACAACTCTGCTACCCTCCACAGGGACTAACAATAGTGGATGTTTTTCTAGAGAGTATGATCTAGGAATTATTTTGGGGAAGTTCTATGGCCTGCCTTGTGGATAAAGTCAGACTAGATGATCACAATGATCCCTTCTAGCCTTGATCTCTGATTCCAAAACTAGTACTAGACACTATTAAACTGACAAAACTATAGTCTTTTTTCCAGTTATTTCAGTGTCTCATCAATAACAATGTAAATCTGGAGTGATTTAAGGGATATCAGTGAAGTTACTCCAGCTCAACATAAGTGTAAAAAAAACCAAAATTTGGTTCATGTCAGTAAATATGTATTTTGATATGTTCCTAAGAGGTAGCTGTGTTAGTCTAGTTCAGTAAAACAAGCAAGGAGTTCTGTGGCACTTACAGCCTAATAAATTTATTCATTGCATGAGCTTTCATGGGAAAAAATGCCACTTCATCAATTTTCTCCCATGAAAGTTCATGCAATGAATAAATTTGTTAGTTTTAAAGTGCCACAGGACTCCTTGTTTGTATTTTGATATAACATTCAAAGAGATGAAAAGGGAGTTATCTGTATCAATTAATACAAATGCTGTTATAAACATTTAGGAATAGACATGTATTAAACCTTTTTTCTCTCTTTATATTTAATCATTTGCATCTGTTTCTATTTAGGTGAGTATTTTTAAGGAGCCTGTCACCATGTAATCCAAATCCCAGGTCCTGTGCAAGTGCTGTCCATGTCTGAAACTGTGTCCATAGTAAATTCTGAGATTCATATCACAACATCGACAATGCTGGATTTAAATATAATTAATTCTCTTCTTCCCTCCTAAATTAAGAAAAGCAACTACTCTATAATTTTAATTTGCCCACAGCCATTATTAACTAATCAATCACCTACAAAGTTCTATGAGGAAATAAGTAAAGTTGGCTTTTGAGATATTGGACTAATGGAAAAGCAGAGTCATAAAACTAATTTGCGGGGGGAGCGAAGGATAGTCATAATTCAAATACAACTTCACAGCAAAAAATGAGATTGTCTTTGAAATGTTACTTAAAAACAAGGTTTGCAACTGACTTTAGACCAAAAAACAGTATATTTGCCCATGCTTAAGAGATCTCTAGTGTGAGGTTGTCTTCTTTGATCTAAAGATAATCTGCAAATGATTTTCACTGTGTTTGGCAACATGTTGACTGTGCAGAATTTGACCATGCTAAGGAGAATAACCTTTAAGAAAGATACATGCTGGTAATATTAGGATTGCTGGTATTTTTGTTTAAATTGAAGAGTGACCAAAGCATACTGGTGGTTCATTTATTTAAATAATCCTTATGTGAAATACAAATACTTCAGCATCTTGAAAATGAAAGGATTTCCCAAATAATAATAATAATGATCTTTATATCATTTATGCATTTTGTTCACTTTTGCCTTGTACTCAGCTTTCACTGTAATTTTCTCCCCAACTGTCACTTCACCCACTTTACACTTGACATATTCCTGCTCTTTAACTGGATCATATCATTTTTATATCTGGGATGGCAGTGTACCTTTAAAGAAAGGTTTGTTGGTAAAGGAAAAGGCCTATTGATATAGAACCTTGGGAATCATGGATGTATTGATCTAACAAAATAAGTTTAATGAGATGTTTCTGGTAATGGACATTTTAACTGAAAACCTTAATAAGTCGAAATCAATAGTCCTTGCATGAAGAGAAGAGAAGAGAAGAGAAGAGAAGACCCAAATCAGCAAACATTTATGCACATATTTTATGTTAAACACATGGCTAGATTCAGTGAAGTCACTACGATTACTCATGTGCATAAAGTCACTGACAGGCACAAGTGTTTATAAGACCCAGTTCCCCATTTTTTTAAAACTACAGTGTCAAGTTAATATGCAAGTCTAAGATTCTACTTGTAAGGTGACCCTTAAATTACCACCTGAACAACTGCATGATCAAAACTTTGAAAAAATAAACATTTAGTTTGAAAGTCACGCCTACACTGTTCTGAGATTCTTCAAACCCAGTCTTTTGCAACAGATTGCAGCAAATGGGATTGAAAGAACAACAGATCCTCACTTTCAGTGCATCTGGCAATGAGCCCTGCCTCCAAGTAAGTTTTTCATCAGGGAAAATTATTTTAGAAACATAGTGGCTGAGATTGTCTATTTTGGGCCACCATCATAATTAGCTTGAGACCTTTAATGTATAGTAAAAGAATTGCTATCATATTTTCTAAAATAATTTGAACCATTTTCAGAAAATTCTAGTAGGCTGGTAGAAATTTTACTGATTGTAAATGGTTAGAGCTGAGATTAGTATAGTATAATTCTTGCCTACGAGGTTTATTAATCTGATGAAGCATGCAAAAGAGAGTTGTGACATTTTGGGAGCAGCAAGGGGTTGTATCACCACTTGCCCTGTAACACCAGGATTATCCATGCTGTGCAGTTTTGGCTCAGAGTCCTGACACCATGGCCTGTTAACACAACAATGTCTCACCCTGGTTTCCAGCAGCCTGATAATTCTTTGCAGAGTGACATCAACAGCCCATCCAGTCTTGAGTTTCACCACAACCATCTCCCCTGAAGTGTCCAGTCCTCTCACTGGACCCTCACAGAAATTATTAAATTCACTGCCAACAAAGACACAGAAGAACACACTCCAGTGTGGTAGCTTAGCTGAGGACTTCATATTTCAGTTTAATGCACAGCACTAAGAGCATTTTATGACAACACAGTAAGCTTCTTAACAATAGCAAATAAGTAAGTGCTATTAAGTAAAAAAAGAATATATGCATAGCTACAGGTAAAACAAACCAAAACACACTCCTTGGTGACTAAAACAATTTCAACAAGTTTTGATGATATGGTTTTTATGTACATTAACTGTCCAGCATCTCTTGCATTCCAGGCTAAGAGTATCCAGCTTTCAAAGGTTCAGTGGATGCTATATTGTACCATCCCTCCAATGATGGATGCCCAGCTGGCACTGGCTTTCAATCTTTTGTTACATTTCCCAAACTCTATGTCTCTACTTCAAGAGCTGGAGTGCAGGCTCCATCCCTCCTTTTGGTAATTAAGTGGCCCTACCCTCTCTAATTTATTCAGATGACTTTGTTTACCTTATATGTCGTAATACTTGTCATTGTTCTCTGAAGTGTTATCTCACCTCAATTTACACTGGAGGCACAGGAAACCAGGCAAAACAAAATTTATGTGTTCACGAGAGGCTGGATTATGTACAGCTTGCAAAATGCCTTTAAACATATTTCCAGCACATATATAATTCTTTATACACAACCATTATAAGTATCATGCAATAACATTCATGAAAGCATGTTAACAGTTTGCCTGACATCTTTCAGATCCAGATTATAACAACTCTGTGTTGAGGCAATGAGTGTGTCAAATGTGATGCAAGTTATGATATGACGTTGCCTTTGCCAGCTGGTACCGAGGGACGCTCTAAGTCAGTGGTTTTCATACTTACGGTCAGAACCCAGTTGCACATCCTCAGGCACCCCCTGCTGCTGCCACCAAAAGACTGGAATGCATTGCTGAACAATGTAGTTGTTGGGTCATGGGCATAAATGATTTTTTCCAACTGGGTCCTGAGGGAAAAAAAAAAGTTTGAAAACCACTGCTCCATGTCACAGGGGTAACCCACTTGTTTAAAAGAATTAAGAGCATTTCACAATGGTGTTTCTTTTCATATTTTCTTATTTTACTTAGGGTGGGGCGTGGAGATACTTTTGAGTAGAATAACTTTCATGTATCAAGCACTGTGAACTGTCAAATAGCTTGTTTCCTAAAGTAAATACTCATTCTAACAGTCTGGTAGTGTTGGCACAAAATGCTGAACCCTGTTAGAAGGCAAAGATCCTGCTGAAAAGTGTTAAATGTGTTTTGCTAACTCTGTTGTACATTCCAAGAGAAGAAACCAGCCAAGCCATCTGTGACAGATATTGCAATTTCCTGCAATATCCTTGGGAGTCCTTATTGAATTAAATGTGGGATCTGTTGTAGTACATGAATGGTAGATATTATTGTGGGCTGTGATTGCATGTAACCTCTCAAGAAGAGGAGATGTGACAACTGTGTCATGTGGGGGTTTCAAAGGACTATATTGAACAATGTGGCAGACAAGAATGGACTTTTGAAACCAAAAATGATGAGAAACTTTCCTGGGGGGGGGGTGCAGGGAAGAATGCAAATTCCTTGCCTCCAGTTATACAAAAACTCTACCTTTTGAAGGTATGCACTGAGAAATAAGCCATTGTCTCCTGTTCAACTATTACATGACACCAAGATCAAAAGGCACAAGCTGTGTAAAGGAAAGACTGAAGTTTCATGGTTATTCTGGTCCTGAATCTGAGACAATTATGAAACTGGAACCATGGGAAAAACCAGCCCTTCAAAACCCACAAATGACACATACCAGCTGAGGTGACCCATGACAAACTTTTCAGCAGGTTGCAGGTTATTTTATTGTTATTATACTTTATCAGCAATAGTTTCACCTTAAATATAAATGTGCTTTCTTATAAAAAAGAATTGTATGTTAATGTAGAACTGTGGGTAACTGTGCTATTCATAACTTCTGGAGAAAATGCAAAGGATAAATGCTAGTGTGTTTGGGAAATCTGGCTTGCTGGAAGTTTCACAGTGCAGGCAGGGATCTGTGATGCCTGGAAAAACCCTGGTCAGGAGGGAGAGAGACAGGACTCCTCCAAAGAAAAGTAATGACTGAGGAGCCAGAAGTCTACAATTGGAGTCCTTGTAGGACCACAGAAGGGGAATACAGTTGCAGTTGGCCTCAACAGCAACAGCGTCGTCTTCAAGAAAAGTGAAGTAAAAGGAGAAGTCTTTATTTCTGCATGTCCACTTACTAGTGCTGATCTCTAGCCATGCAATGCCACCTTTCTCTACCCTAATGGATGGCCACAAAGGAATAAGAATCCAAAAACAATTAGGATTCATCATCTCCAAGCAAACAATGTCTAATCACCAGCAAGTCCAACAAGGAAGACATTTGAGACAAGAATAATTCTGGATAAATCTCATTAACTATGTTTTCTGGAAGCCGAGTGAAACCACAACATTGTCAACAACCATCATGCATAAGTATCAAACCTTTTGGCTCTGTTTTCTCTTGCAATTTTTATTAGCAGAAGATGGACTCTACCTTAAAATTCATGCCCTTGTTTTTAATTCAACAAAATGATTGAGAATGACTTCAAGTGAGTGAGTGTCAGAGAGAGAACAGAATACATGAAACTTTTCTAAGAGTACTACCAAGTGAACAGGATCTGAAATCCTGAAAACAGCCAAGGTTTAAACAATCTTGTTATCAAAAACATCTCACATGCAGTCTTAACACTGGCTTCAAACTGAACATGATTTGAACCTCTGTCAGTTATTTGGCTTGCACAAAGATACATAAGTTATCAGTAAGACAGGTAATGCCCAATTAATTGTGGGGGGCTAATAGCTAAAGAAGATTGCTTATCTCCCAGATTAAATAAAACTTAAGAATTGTTGGTTTATCAGCCTGACAGGTAGATTAATGTGATACACTTAATATTAACTGACTTTATTCTGATTTGCTTATAGGTACTTTATACTGTAGCTACATTACTTGATTGTCTAGTTTAGTTAAATCATATGTAATTGATAATCTATTTGGTTTAGATGCTTCTCCCCTACTAGTCAGACTTCCAGACCTGAGGAATATTGGGGTAATCCATCAACTCTGACATACCTAGTAGTAGCCAACAGAACTGCACCTATAGTCTTTACATAATTGCTGTCCAAACCATTAGCTTTTACAGGAACATTGATTTCTCTCTTCAGTTTTTTTTCCAAGAAGCAACCAGCTCTAGAACTTTTGAGGTTCTAGGGAGGAGACCACATGTCAACTAAACACTAGCCAATTCCTCAGAGAAAGTCTATACTCCTCATTCTTCCCATCTGCTGCTTGTCTGGGCTTTAATGCTACAAACTATACTCACTGCAATCAGTTTGTCTTGATCTTTATTTTTGGCTTGAGTTGTGCTTAGTCTGTTATCAGGCAGTCTGCTAGACTGAAGTCCAGTTACTCTTGCAATTTATCTTTATTCCCCCCTTCCCTTGCTTCCTTCTCTATGGATACCAGGCCAGGTCTATGCTGCATGCAGAATTCAGTGCCAGTCAAAGGGAGATATGCAAACTACATAAAACAATATGTGTATCTCTCTTTGACTTCCTATTGCCCATTTACCATGGTATCTCCACTGTGCCAAGTTAAAGGGAAATTCCCACCCTTCAACTCAGCGCTAGTCTTCTTGGGTGGGGGGAGGGACACTTAGTGCATCAACTGCTGGATTAATTGAGCAGCTCTTCATTCACCACACAATTGAACAGATGGCGGCAAATTTGCTGCCACCTTTTAGACCTGTCCTGTGACTCATTCATCCTTTTTGTAAAGATTCTAGACTGATTTCTCTATACATGTCTCTCTCTTCCTTTTCCAATTCTGCTTAGTATCTAACAGTATACAAGAATTAACCCTATTGCAGGATTCTATTCCAGTTCCAGGGCTTCCTAGTTTGGTGTCCTTGGAAGACTCTTGTCTAAATAGCAGATTATTAATGACTTGGTGTACTATAATTTCAGATGTTTATGACTAAAATTTGTTTTGAAATGTTAAGAGGCTTTGCAATTATCTGAGCCATCAGGCTTGAGGTGCAACTACAGCAGTGAAGCATGTGAGATTAAGCAGCTGTTTGTTGAGCAGCAGCTGCAGAAGCAATAGCTATGGAAGAAGCCAGTCAAGCTGCAAAAAGAGCTTCCGTTGTCTTTGCAGAAAGCTGATAGTCTCCTGTTTCAGGATGTTTATGACATACATATGCAGAGTGGAGGACAAGGAACAGATATAAAACACAAGCTGGAGGAGAAATCTCTTCCAAAGTATGTACAGCAAAAGTATATCAGTCAAGTTTTTCTTGTCCAATATCTGTATACTACCAAAAAATGACCCCTACGAGTCCAAATCCATGTTACTGTTTCATCTTCTGGACTGAGTAAACATTGTATTTCATATCCAGAAAATACATGCATTTCCAAGAGATACAAGTCATCTGAAATTGTGGTATAATAATGAAGCAAACTTCAGGCATAATTTTCCTTTCTTTACAAATAAAGAAAGATTTGAAGAATTACTGACCACTGACTAGTTTTGAAGAATGATTAAAGCATCTCTATTTCTCAGTTGTTTTTAGATCATATTCTTTCACTACAAAAATGTAGTCCTTTTTTTGCAAGAAAATCTACCATTTCAACATTTTGTTTTATTTGTGCCTGCTGAGGTAGATAGATCTGTTGGTTTCACATGGAGATATGTGTAGAGTGAATTATCTGAGGATTTTAAACTATTCATGAATAATGCAAATCTCTAATTTACCCAAACATGCAGTACACTATCAGATTGTCACACTCCCCCAATAACAAGTTTATTTTATTCTTTAATTTTGCTTTTCTTTGAGAGAAAATGTTATTTCCTTTAAGAAAAAAAATGCATTTCAGGCACAATGCAGTGTGTTCAAACTAGCCAGACAACACAACCTAGCATGGCAGTAATTTAGGAGAAAATGAAATCTGTTGAATTGGATACCCAGTGGCAATTCAGAGTGTAAGGAACTCATCCAAATTTATTGCTCTGGATAGGAAAGGAGCAGATGACTGAGCACAGTCAGGATGCACTAAGGGCGACATTTTTATATGTGGATGGGCAATTCAATTTGTCTCCGCTTTTTTATGAATTGCAGGCATTGATGTGTTTGCAAAAAAAAATACATAGGCATTTTGAAAGTAATTAATTAAGCATGCAATTTATATGAAAACAATTTACTCTTGGACATTATCTAGGCACCCAAAATACACATGCAATTTCCACACCTTCCAATTTGTGGACATAATTTATTTTGATTGTGTAATTAGGAGAGTAGACTGTTATTAATTTCAGTCTCACTAAGAGAAGCAAGACAAATTCAGCAGCCAATATGTCAAACATATGAAGGAAAAGGAAAGCATAGCTTTCAGTACTGGTTAGAAAAGCTTATATGGGGCGGGGGGGGGGGGGCAGAGAAAATAAGAATCTTGAGTTTATCAGACAAAAGCTAAGCTAAGAAGTGACACTTAAAAACTCTCTCAATGAGACAAAATACAGCTAATGTCAAACCTTAAAAAACACAAAGAGGAATGAGCTGGGGGAAAAGATCATCCAGCTCAATATATTTTATTTGATTCTCACTAGAGCTGATCAAAACAGTTTGACAGCATGTATTTCCAATGAAATATGAGGTTTCACTGAACCCAAAATGTTTGCAGAGAATATTTATTTATTCATAAAAATTTTCAACAAGAAGATTTCTGAGGCCCAGATGGACTCTCTAGTCTCTTCTCACCAGGAATACCTGAATCAGAAACATGACCTTTTCATTCCAAAAACATTTCAACAATTCCGTTTCACAAAATCGTTCAAAAGGTTTTGCTTTCATTCCAACACAGAATGAAAAGATTCAAAATCATGAAATCTGCCACAAAATGTAATTGCTGTCCTCTGGCCAGCTCTAGTTCTTACCATTTATTTTTGCTTTTGTTGTGAAATAGCAGTACTTCCCATCAGCTCATTCCCACTCGGCTGCCAACCAGTGTTGTGTGGTGTAGGCCTCTTCCTGCAATGTTATTAATAACCTCCTAATTTCTACTGTCCTCTTACAGGGTCTGATTCTGAGAAATTCTTTGCATCCAAAATTTCCATGCTGTGTAGCTGCTGCATTAAAATCTCATTTATGTTAGTGCTTCAGGACAACTAGATCAAAAGCAAGGTGGTGCAAATCACATCCTAGGATGCCCCTAGTTCACATCTTAAGGCTCCAGTTCAGCAAGATCTTAAGCATATGCTTCAACGAGATTAACCTGGGGGCTGTGAAACAGAACTAGAACTACACGGCCATAAAAAGGCTTATTCAGAGAAGACTCAGAGGAGCTATCGGACTTTTTGAACTCTCAGAAGAGTAATCATTCAGCACATAGGAACTGCAAGTATTTTATGGGGCAAGTGCCCCGTCTTTTACCTTGAATGATTGCTGTTTATTTCTTGGATGCTGTACACTTAGACACATTTGACTTTAATGACCATAAGTAGCACATTGCCAAGTTCCAAAGGAGTAGCCATGTTAGTCTAGTACAGCAAAACAAACAAGAAGCCCTGTGGCACTTAAAGACTAACAAATTTATTTATGACATGAGCTTTCATGAGTGTTATGGAAGGCTTCCCTCCTTCTCTTCCATCCCCCAGTTTCTCTCAACTAAAACTTTTCCTTCATGCATGCCTGAAAGTTCTTCTCCTTCAAAGCCACTGGCATTGCATCTCCCCAAGACTGTAACAGCCATACTAAGCCCTAGTCTATGCTTCCCATTTTTCTTGGTGGTGGTCGACAGGAGATACCTAAGATACATAAAATACATTGCATATCTTCCAGATCATGAGATTGCATCCCTGATTATCTTGACTAATACCATAATGGGCCTGTATTCAGTCAAGTTAGCTAATTATTTTTTAACCCAGTTTCACTTTTGGCTTTCACCACATTCCCTGGCAACAAGTTCCACAGGCTGACTCCACTGTATGAAGGAATACTTCCTTCTGTTTGTTTTAAATTTGCTGGGTGGCCACAGGTTCATGTGTGAAGGGGAATATAATACCGCCCCATTCACTTTCTCCACACCTTTCCTAAGTTTATAGACCTCTATCATATTCCTCCTTAAATATTTCTCTCCTAAAGTGAGCACTCCCAGTCTTTTTAATCCTTCCACATATGGAATATGTTACACCTCCCAGTCATATTGATTGCTCCCCACCACACTGTTTCCAAACAACTATACACAGGATTCAATGTATGCATATACAATGGATCTACATAATGACATTATGATATTTTGTCTGTTATTTATCCCTTTCCTCATGGTTCCTGACATTGTTAGCTTTTTTGACTGTCACCACCCACTAAGCAAATGTTTTCAGAGAATTCCCCATCACAACTCCAAAATCTGTTCTTGATGGGTAACAACTAATTTAGACTCCATTATTTTGCATGTATACTTGGAAATATTTTTCCATGTGCATTATTTTTTACTTAATACTGAATTTTGTCACCCAGTTACACAGTTTAATGAGATCTCTCTAATCCTGTAGAATCAACTTTGGACTTGACTAACTTGAGGAATTTTGTACCATCTGCAAATTTTGCCACCTCACTGTTCAGCCTCTTTTCCAGGTCATTGATAACTATGTTGAATCATACAGGTACCAGTACAGATCATTGGTGGTCTCTGCTGTTTAACTTTCTCAAATATGAAAACTGACCCTTGTTTTCTATCTTTTAACCAGCTACTGGTCTTCCCTAGTATCCTATGACCATTTAATTTAAGAGCCTTTGGTAAGGAGCCTTGTCTAATGCTTTCTGAAGGTCCAAGTATACTATCCCTGGATTTACTTCCTCCCATTCTGTAAGTTCCCCCATCTTCAAAGCATATGTTGGAGTGGTGTTTTCTCCTGTGAAAGCTCATGCAATAAATAAATTTGTTAGTCTTTAAAAGTGCCACAGGACTCCTTGTTTGTTTTGCTGAACTAGACTAACACAGCTGCCCCTTTGGAACTATACTCATTCAATTACCCTTGTCCACATGCCTGTTGACACCCTCAGAGTAAACTAATAAACTGGTGAGGTATGATTTCCTTTTGTGAAGCTCATGTTGTGCTCTCCTATATGTCTGATAATTCTGTTTACCATAGTTTCAACAAAAGTTTGCCTGCTACTGAAGCTGAACTTGGGCTTGTAATTTCCAAGTCATCTCCAGAGCCTTTTAAAAACAATCTTGGTTATATTAGCTCTTCTGTGATCATCTGGTATGGAGGCTGATTAAAGCAATAAGAGCACATACCACAGTTAGTAGTCCCACAGTTTCATATCTGGATGTCGTCAGAGGTCTCTGGTGAATACTACCTTACAGAAACCATATAAATCACTTTTAAAAAACTAAGCAGAGGTACCTTTATAAAGCATTTTACATTTGTTTGAAAGGCTGTGTATGAGAGAAATCTGGCTTACAAATTAGTAAGATTAAAGATATTTACTTTCAGAAATGATGACCATTGACTTCAGTACCTTTAGATTCAGATTGGGAGTTTATAACATTCAATAGAGTGGATTTATGTAGTTAAAATATTGCATATAAATATAAATATGCATTTGCAAATTATTATTAAAAGTTATCTGAAATGATTAAATGTAAATATAATTTTTGTAGATACCAAAATATTAATGTCATGATAAAGGTATTCTTGTTAGTACTATTGCATTAAAATATATTTTGTAAATTTTTTTTATATTAATGATCTGGCCTGGAAAAATCTCAAACCAAAAATAAAAGCTCTCCTTTTTATAGCATTACACTATTCCTTTAAATGAATTACTCTATAGCTTATGCAAAATAATTTTATCATTCTGTTCCTGGAGAAATGGATTCTTCCTGCTACAAAGTACCAATACAACAAGGATGCAAAGAATATAGTGTCATTAAAATTTTCAGGAGTAGACAATGAGGTATATGTTCCACTGGAAAAAGAAGACAGATTTAGACACTGGACATACAAATGTGTCACATGTCAAAAGACAGACCCAATCTATGAACGTGATTATGGACCTTGAAACCTATTGTTTCTCAAGCACTATTACAGTGCAATGGCTCCAATATGCAATGAATTCCATGCTGTAGACCTTCTTGTAACCTGCATAAATCTGATTTCACTGCAGCATCTGAGATTTAGATTCTTCCTTAAACCATAAATTCCTCAGCAGAGAGATCATTTCTTCCAATGCACTTCAGACAGTGCTTAACACAAGAGCGATCCACTCGTGCTTTTCTGATACACACAGTTGAGTGCTAGCCTTTCCAGAAAAGCTCTACAAAAACCTTACATTCATACAGTGCCGTTCATCCTGAAGAATCCAAAACATATGACAAAAGACACAGCATATAGAAATTGTTTTCCAACCATCCCTGGGGAAGAATATGGTGATTGTATGCTATTAAGCACTGGCGCTGCAAATCGCACACCTATATTAAATTCCAAGGGTAATTTAGCCAGAATGAAATTATTCACATTGACATGTGACCAGGGCACTGGGTTTTAAATCCCCTTTTGTAAAAATTGAAATGGGATCTTTAATAGCTGCCAGTAACCTGGACACTGTTTTTTATGTCAGAATATGAAATATGTCATCTTCCACACTATAAGGCTCCACCACTTCCACCCCCCCAACTGTTGGCCGTTTTAGTTTTAGTTCAGTGCTGTCTCTGAGAGAGGACTCAAATCAAACACTGAGGCACTTCAGTGATGATTGAGGCAGGTCTTAAAATAACTACTTCAGAAGTATATCATGAGTTAGCCATCTGCTCCTAGCAAGCAATAGGGAGGAGCTGTCCTGTCCTGGAGCAGGTTGGCAATGAGTCACAATCTCCCTCCCAGTTTCTCTGTTGTTCCAGAGAGGAAGGAAACTGCTTTGAATCTATATCCAGCCTAGCATATGCCTGCTATTGCACCTGTGCATCTATTGTGCTCTCACTCCTTCCTGCTCACGGCTCTGCAAAAGCTAACTCACATGGCAGGAACAACAGCACAAGTAGCCAATGCAGGGTTGCGCAAGGCTCCTTTGGGCCCTTTACTACTATGCTCAGCCATGCAACCTGGTTCAGATTTGGTCTCATTTTACCATATAACTGGGTCAGTTAAACAAAAGGCCAATCTACAGCTGCTGAAGATCTGGCACCTCACTTATACTGCTGTACTCTAGCTGCACTCTGTGTCTCACTTTCTATGACTGGTTCACATCTGAACATGAGAGAATCATTTTAATCAACAGGAAATTTGCTTCTATAGAATATCCTTCAGGAGGCATAGCTGGCTACTTGCTGAGCCTTAATACTTTTAGTAGGAGCACACACATGGCTAAAGAACCTAAGGGTTCCCTTTCCCCACTCAAATATTGAAGAGCTCTGACCCTAGTTAGTCTACAAAATTTGGCAAAATCTGACTTACAGGAGGATGGGTGAAAAACTGTTATTTGAATCTGCAAACCTTGAGCTTGTGTAGTAGCCTGAAGGTTTGCTCCTGCCTCTTGTGTATGCAAATGGGAGGGGAGCCAGGCAACAGAAAGCGCTCAAAGAAAATAAAAACCATGCTCATATTAAGCGAGAAACAACTTTGTCAAAGAGGAAAGCAAATTTCAATGCATTATAAAGTGTCTTATTTTTGAAGGAAAGAAGGAGGAACGAAGGTGAATAAGCATAAGAAGCAGAAAATGTGGCATAGCATAGCCCTGGAAATCAAAGCTGGAAGCAAAGAAAGGGACAAAAAGGATCCAAAGAAATACTGATAGGGCTCAAGAAGAAGAGCCATAATAAAAACAGAATGGAGAGGGAGGAAATGTAATTGTGCCAATGGAGGAAATCTACCACTGAGAAGACAGTTAACTGAAACAACAAAGTTCCCATATCTCAAGCATACAACTGAGTGCATGAGTTACAGAGAGGCAGTCAAGATTGGCAAAAAAGATGGTCCACTATAACAGCACATAGTGATTGTTGACATTAAAAGACACAAAAGCAATTTGTGAAAAATTCAATTAAAATAATGTTTGTAATGAGGAATTATTTTCATGAGGCTTTTAAAATTTGGCTGTTAGATGCACAATATTAAATTGTCCTTAACTTAAAAGATGATATAGAACAAAGAATAGTCTATAGGCCAGATTGCTTCATGATTTCCATGTCCTCCCCAAGCCTGAATAAACTGCTTTAGCTCAGAGGCAAGGGGGGACTCCAGGAGGCCTGACAGAATGGTGTTCTCTTTCTCAGACTGCATAGTAGCCACAGAACTCTCAAAGGTGGTTTCTGCCACCCCAAATCTGCTGCTGCACTGTGCAAACAGTTGGATACATAGAGCATCAGATCTATTAAAGCCTATCTGTCTGGCTTTGCTCCAGTAACTACAGCCCCTGCTGTATGGGCAGGATCTGTGGCAACTCTATGAGACACGGAAAAGATATGGATGCCCTGCATGGTCTTCCTAAATCATGAACTAGTTCTGCTGTAAGTAGAGCTATCCACTGCCACAGAGCAGAAGTCAGGCTTTGCCCCAACGTACCATGAGAAGAGTATTACAGCAGGACAGAAAATGGGGAATGCTTCATAATGAGGTGTATTAATGCTCTCTACCTACTTTATGGAAACACTGTCTATAGCAGCCTCTGATGGAGTAAAGCCAGCATCCATCCAAAAAAAAAGACCCTCCAAAAGACAGACTCCAGAGAAGGAAAATAAAAACAACAGCCGAGATTAAAATGAGTACTCCTGCTTGTCATAAGTGTTGTCACTAAAAGACAGGGTTCTTCAGCACTTGGCGAGTCCCATATTATTCCTTGATGTGCCATATGTATTAATGGAATCTCTATAGGGCTCCCTCACGTTAAAAATGGAATGCAGGAAAAAAATAAGTGTTTCCAAAGACTGAAGGATCTGAAAATTTATCTGGTCCTCCTAAACACTAACGCTAATTGCAGCTATAGCCATAGCCCTGCAGTAGGTATGGGACAAAAGTACTCTATCCTCATGTTTGTTAGTCTTTCAGGTGCCACAGGACTTCTTGTTCATTTTGCTGAAACACACAGCTCCCCTTCTGGAACTTCTCCTAGTGCAAGCTCTCTGGAAGCATTGTGCCAGTAGAAAGTACAGGCAGAGGCATAGCTATGGAGCCACGACTGGAGCAGGTACAGCATAGAATCACAGGATTGGAAGGGACCTCATGAGGTCATCTAGTCCAACCCCCTGCTAAAAGCAGGACCTCTCTCACTAAATCATCCCAGCCAGGGTTTTGTCTAAGCAGCCCTTAAATGTTTCCAAAGATGGAGATTCCACCACCTCCCTAGGTAACCCATTCCAACACTTCACCACCCTCCTAGTGAGAAAGTTTTTCCTAATATCCAACCTCAAACTCCCCAGCACCTGCTGTCCTTTGCACTTGATCAGCTTAGATAGCCAATTTGGAGAGTTCAATGGTCCCAACCATCTCTGGTCCCCATGAGCAGTTGTACAGAGTCTTTGCTGTTCCATAGTACAATTACGTTCATTATGCTCAGCGTTTGGCCATTGCACCTTTCCCTCTCTTGCAGGCTCTCACAGGGACCAGGCACTATTTACCATATATCGTCGCCTATAAGCCGAGAATTTTGTGCCTGAAAATTAGCTTCGAAACAAGCACTCGGGCTTTTACTCGGGAGAATACGGTAGACAGCCCCAGCCAGCAGTTTCCCTGACCATGGGGCAGGCCGGAGCCCCAGTGTTGCCAGGCGGCCATCTTGGGCAGT
>ML681982.1:8969280-9210954 GCA_007922195.1 Podocnemis expansa
GGGGGGGGGGGGTCGGTGAGTCTGGGGAAAGCGGCAGGAGGACCCAGGGTTTTTGGGGAGCCCAGGGAAGCAGCAACAGGGACCGGGGATTTGGGGGGGGGTGGCCTGGCAGGCTGGGAAGAGTGGCATCAGGGGTTGGGGGTGACGGGGAAAGGGGTGGAAAGGGTGTTGGGGAACAGGGGAGCAACAGCAGGGCGCTGAGAAGGGAGTAGGGGGGCAGCAGTGAAGAGCCAGGGGGCAGCAGGAGGAGCAGGGGGCAGCAGGAGGAGCAGGGGGCAGCAGGAGGAGCAGGGGGCAGCAGCAGGAAACTGAGAAGTGAGCAGGGGGATAGCAATGAGGAAAGGGCAGAGCAGGGGGGCAGGAGTGAGGAATGGACAGCATGGGGGGGGGCAAGGGAAAAGCAGCAGCAGAGATTTTGGGGTAGGGAAGCTGTCAGAACCTCCAGAGGAAGCCAGCAGCAGTGGGTGGGGGGTTAAGGGCCAAGGCCAAAAGGGGACCTCGGCTTATACCTGGGTCACCAATTTTAGCTTCTTTTGGGGGCTCAGAATTGGGAGGTCGGCTTGTGCCCAGATCGGCTTATACCCAAGTATATATGGTAGGTACATGGGTTTAGATATGGTACCATAATGCTGACTAGAGTGAATTTTGATCTTTTACTGTCACAGGAAATTACTTACTTGTGGGAAGGCTCTTTACAAAATCTCACTTAAAAAAATAAAAGGACTGCTTTAAAATATATTTAATGTGAAATATTTCCACGATCAAATATGTATATAAAATACACTGAACTGGTTATAAACCAGCTCACTACTAATGATAATAAACAAACACCATAAAGCATTTTAAAAACTCCTTTCTTCACACCATTTGTTGTGTGTTTTCTGAAGAAGAGGAGCTCCAGATGTACCATCACTGTTCAAAAGTAAAAAAAAAGAAAACCAAGACTGCTGTAGTTTAGCGATGAATGGAAAAACCTAATAAAGCAGAGATATGGCAAAGTAACCAAGGCCACTGGAGTTCTGCGTAGGCTGTGAGTCAAAGGAACAAAGCACTATCTGGAGTCCTTAGTTCAGAGCTAGAAAGCCTTAAAAAAAATAGATCTATTGTAATGCAGGAGAGCTGTCATCTATAAAGGAAGGCACAAACAGAGGGGAAGAATTTAATACACTGTCTTATGGAGAAAGATCAGTAGGCCCTTTAATCAGTCACATATTAGAGAACAGCAATGCCATAGCAAAATCCCACTTAAGGATGCATGTCACCCTCTGCTGGACTGAAATGTCAATGCGATTTGACATGAAAAGTGTATAAAGTTGGAGGGGAGGCTACAGAAAGGATGCTGTCCTGGAAAACCAAGTTCTCAAACCCCAAACTTTATTGTGGGTAAGTGTTTCTCTTTCACATCTTTATTAGACAAAGGACCAAACTGAAACCCTGATCTGTGTTCAAATACAAGTTTGCAACTTTACCCTCTCATTAAGTAAACCAAGTGCTGACATCAAGTACCAGAATGGTGACGTTGGGGGAAAAGTCCACATTTTGAGCCATCTCCCCTAAGTTCTAAGCTAAGGTTTTGTTCTAGTCCATGTGCAAGGGATAAATAATAAAATAATTGTATTATAAATTTATAAATTAAATATTTATGTGGAAGCCATGGACAAATTAAGAGTACATTCAAAAGGAAATAAATTGCTGTCCAACTAAAAAGATCACAGTTCTTCTAAGATTATTGTTTCTCTTAGGCTGTTTTTATTTAATGTATTGATGCCTTTTGATTTGAAACAAAGAAAATAAATTGTGCTCCATGATCTATGATTGTTACATTTCTATGCTTACAATGATTTGTGCAATGCACATATTTGCAGCTATATTGATGCTGCCCACAAATGGCTTTCCCGACATTCCTGCTGGCATTTTTTCCCAAGATTCAATTGTTCAGCATGTTTTATACAATATACTATGCAAGCAAATTAAAAACAGGATCAGCTGTTCAGGTGCCTTTAAACATGGAACTCTTCCAAAGTACCACAGAACGATCATGTTTCATAATATTACCATCATGTCCAAAGAACCAGTCATTTATATTGTTCTTTGCAGAATATCATTTTCGTTATCCCATTTGTAGAGTTCAGATGATTTACTGCAGTAGTTCACATATTCAGGACATTAAACAGATTAGACTACAGTCCATCAGACTGCAAACAGTTGTTCAGTTAGATTCTCATTTTACAGATGGGAAACTAAAGCAGAGAGGTTAAGTGACTTGCTGAAAGTCAAAAAGTCTGTGGAAGAGCCACAAAATGAACCCAGAAATTGGGCATTCCAGTCTAGCTAAGGGGTGGCTAAATATTATCAACCCATTTTACAGATGGGGAAACTGAGCTCAGGTACTTATTAGAGGGAAATAATTTCAAACTTACAGTTTGAGATGGGGAAAGCAAGAAGTTGGCTTTCCAATTGCTCTTGGTCCTTGCTGTCGTCAAGAGACCCCAGCCACCCTACAAATCCTTCTACCCACCTTCTAGCACTCCTAAGTAGCCCCTCTTATAACCAAAGCCATTGTCTCCCCTTCCTCTGTCCTTTCAAAATCTCTGCCCAGCCTAGCTACACTATTTCCCACTAAAGTCACTCCTGTTCCCTCTACCTTCTCTTTCTCTCCCCTCTTGCTCTCCATCATCCTTGCACAGAGATATGTGGGGGATCAGAGAATCAGAATCCCACAGCTTCTTACCCTTTTACAGGAAACCAGTCTTTTCTCTGCTGTGTCCCGTACTGGCCACCTGCCTTTGTCTGAGATTGAGCAGATCAGTACCAGGAACAAGGAAAGAAGATGAAATGCTGCAGAACACAGCAGTGGTACTGTTGACTGCCCCTCTCCAAAATGTCTTCTTGCCAATTCCCCTCTACAGGGCTGGAATTTGATGAGAGGCAGGGGCAGCTACTGATATCCATGTACTGTCTGGAAGTTGGGCTAGAAATGTCACTCATCTTTCTTGTAAATTTATGCCCGCAGTCAGACACAATGTCAGTGGTAAAGCTTGAAATAGAGACCAAGACTGCTGAGTTACAGTCTTGTGCTTTAACCAATGGGCCTTTCTTCATGCTGCTTGCTAGACCAGTCCTATCCTGAGAAGATTTCAGTGGTTCAGAAGAGACATTGCTCTTGGAAGTTCAGCTCCTTTCCAACAGTCTCTAAAAGAAAGATGGCCTTGTAAGTTTAAGCCCAGGCCTGAATGTCAGCAGACCTACATTACATCCCTAGCTTACAATCTGTAAAATGGGACAGTATTCAACTACCTCACAGGGATGTTGTGAAGTAGTGAATGCATTATCTTTGTAATGCATCTTGAGGTGAAAAGTGCTATGGAAGTACAAATTTATCTTAGCAGAGCTACAGCATCAGCTGGTACTTAGTATTTGTGACATCTTTCATGACCTAGGACTTTTCAGGGACAAATTCTGAGTGGCAGTGAGAAGAAAAACAGTCTAAAAATGCAACCGTATTCTCAGCATACTTCCTGGTTCTGTGAGAAGTGTGACTCATCATTGTCGTAAGTATGTGTAATTAGAAGTTGCAAGGAGCAGAATTAGGGTATCTTCTTAGGTGGCCTAAGTGCAAACAGACAGATGTTTAAAAATATGTAATTATGAGGCCAGAACAGTGTAATTCTAAACTAAAATGAAAAGTTTTCTATTTTATAGGCTCAGTAGCAGCAAGCAGCCCTGAGGTGCACTGCGGTACCTGTGACTTCATTCCTTAGAACAAGACACTTCCAAAGAGTTAAAACGCTCCTTTTGTTTTTTCTCAGTGGGCCTCTGCTTGCCTTATGTATATACTCCTCTATCTTCAGCAATAAAAAGGGAAGGGTGCACCATGCCTCTTCCTATATATGTCCTCAATTTTCACAAAATCAGTCTTCAGTCCCCCATATTATTTCCTGTACCCCAAACAACCAAGGAGGTGTCTTGTTCAAGACAAACTCCTGTAAATTTTCCACCTTTTCCTGAGTGAAAGGACATCTTTCCTTTGGTTACTGAGTGGTCAGGTGAGCCGACAACGTCCACTGTAAGCATACATTTTTTCATGAAACTTGGAATGTATTAACAAACTTACAGGAAATCCTCTTCAAATCATGGAAAAGATGCTGACCCTATATATTTTCTAGAGTAAAGCTGAATTCAGCAGTTTTGACTGCTAGGAGTTCACACAAACCCCTCTTTCTGGGGAGAAGACAATCATTCCCCCTTAGTTTTGCTTTGTGGTAAATTAAAATTACATTAAAAACAAACCAAAATTTAGCCAAAAGCAACATGTTCAGACTAGAAGAGGGTGGAAATTGTGTGTCTGTACTTTATAAACAATTAACCAACCCACAAATGCAACTATTTTTGACTGATGCAAGGTTTGTTCAAGAAAATTTGCCCAGGCATTAAAATTGATATAGTGGGAGTCACCAGCTGGCATAGTTCCCAATAATCTTTAACAGATCATTTTTCTTAGAACGTGAGCAATGCACATTCTTTGAAAAAAATGCTGCATTGCTTTGAGATAGAATTTCTTTAAGGATAAACTGTTGCAAGTATTCAGAATCTCTTTAACTAGAGCCAGTTCTTGGTGCAGAATTGCTTCCTGGGAATCAGACACTGGTGTTTGGATTGATATTCCTGAAAGAAGTAATTGTCTGCCGGCTGTCTGTGTCTAACTTTGTTCTAATACTGGTGTATATTGTGAAGAAAAATTAGAAAATTCCCTGGCTCCACATCAATGATATTTCTTGCAATAGAAATCCAACCTGCAAGGCCCCAAAAGCTGCTACCTGCTGCCAGCAGGGAAACAATATTCTCTCCATTGACACTGATTTATTCTACTAATAATAAATTTAGAAGTCTATCAGTTCAGTTCCCAGTCACTCAGATTATAAAGCCGATAAGAAACATTATGATTCTAGTCTGATCTACTGCATATGGAAACCACAAAACCTCACTCACCCACTCCTATATTAGACCCGTAATCTCTGGTGAGTTATTGAAGTCCCTAAGTCATGATATAAAAACATCAAATTACAAAGAATCCCCCATTTACACCACTTTAAACCTTGAAAAGACCCATGCTTCAGAGGAAGCTAAAAGATTGTCAGTGTCTGTGCCAATCTGACACAGTAGGAAATTCCTTCGTGGCCCCAAGTATGGCAAGCAGGTGACTCCTGAGCATTTCAGCCATACACCTGGGAAAGAATTCTCTATAGTGACTCAGAGGATCTAGCATCCCATCATCAGTCACCAGAGATATTTGCTGCTGGAATTCCAGATCAGCTACATGCCATTGTAAGTAATCTCATCACCCCATCCCTCCATAAAACTATCAAGCTCAGTCTTGAAGCCAGTTAGGTATTTTGCCCTCATTGGTCTCCTTGGCAAGCTGTTCCTCTGATGGATAAATGTCTTAATCTAATTCTAATGCTAAATTTATTGATGGTCAGTTTATATCTGTTTGGTCTTGTATCAACATTGGGCCTTAACTGCTCTCCCTTCCAGTTGTTCATGCATCTGATGTATTTATAAAACATCTATCTCCTCAGCCTCCATTTGGTTTTGCTAAACAAGCCAAGCTCCTTGAGTCTCTTTTCATAGGGAATGTTTTCCATTCTTTTAGTCATCCTAGTAGTCCTTCTCTGTATCTGTTCCAGTTTGAATTCATCTTTTGTAAACATGGAAGATCAAAATTGCACACAGTATTCCCAATGAGATCTCCCCAGTGTATTGTGTATTGCAATAAAGCTTCACTGTTGCTACTGGAAATACCTCATCTGATGCACCCTATGATCACATTAGCTCTTTTCATGCAACATTGCATTGGTAGGTCCTAGTCACCTTGTAATCAACCAATACACTCCAGTCTTTCTCCTCCTCTCTCATTTCCAACTGAGATACCCCAGTTTATTGCAAAAATTCTTGCTGTGAGTCCCTCAGTGCATGACTTTGTATTTTACACTATTCAGTTTCATCCCATTTCTATTACTGCAGTTGAAGGTCATCCAGATCTTCTTGTATGATATTCTGGTCCTTCTCCATATTGGCAGTACCTCCCAACACTGACTCATCTGCAAATTTGGTAAGTGCATTCCTACTTTTGATGCTAAATTCAGGAATGAAAAAGTTAAATGAGATTGGTCTGAAAACTAGTCCCTGAGGAACTCCACTAGTAGCCTCCCTACAGCCTAACAGTCACCTTTCAGTCTCACCTGCTGCAGTCACTCCTTGTAACTGGTTCTTTATTCACCTTTCAATTCTCATTTTAAACCCCATCTTCTCCAATTTAACTAATAATTTCCTGTGTGGAACTGTATCAAATGCCTTACTAAAATCCAGGTAAATTGAATATACTACATTCCCTTTGCCTTAAAAAAAAGTTACCCTCTCAAAGAAAGAGATCAGGTTGGTTGGGCACAATCTACCTTTTGTAACATTGCATTTTATCCCAATTACTGTTTGTCTCCATCTCCTTAACTACCTTGTCTTTCAAAATTTGTTCCGAGACTTTGCATACAACTGAAGTCAAACCAACTGGTCTGTAGTTTCCTGGGTCACTTTTTACTTTTTTTAAAATTAGGTAATATATTAGCAACTTTCCAGTGCTAGGGTAACACCCCTGAGTTTACAGATAATAACAAAATTTTTTGTTATTCTGCCTGAAATGTCATGTGCCAACTTCCTATACTATTCTTGTATGGAGATTATCTGGGCCCACAATTTGGTTCCATTAAGCTGTTTGATTTGATGTCTACCACAAATGTGGTGATTCCTATTTCCATATCCTCATTTCCACTAGCCCCTCTACTACTAGCCCTTAGCTCCATATTTAATTTCTTAATGACTGATGCAAAGTATTTATTTAGGTGTTGGTCATGGCTATCTTTAATCTTTACCCCATTGTCAATGTTTGGCAGTCCCTCCTCTTCCTTCCTTGTTTCCACTGTGTAATGAAATTCAACTTAAATATATAGTAACTTCTTCTTCAAGTTCCCAGTTTTTTTACATTTTTGAAGCAGTAACTCTCACTTCTGTGTCCCTGTCAGAGTCACAACCATCCTCCCAAATTTTTAATCTGTTTCACACCTTCTCTCAGCCTTCCTGTTCAGGATGACAGGATGATCTATATTGAAAGAGTTTATGCATATAGCTCACTAGTTGGCAGAAGTGGTCACTTTAAGCAACGTGGGACACTCCTTTCATCTAGGGAGTGAACATAATGTCCCCCAAAATGTTCCAAGCCCTTGCTGGCCTGGCAAATGGTGGAGGTAGGGTTTCACCTTGTGAAGGATAGAAACATTACTCTGGCCCACTGCAGTAACAATCTTTAACCTTCAGTCAGGAGTATATCTGTATAGCAGAGGCTAATGTTGTTATTAAAATCTTAAACTCTGATTCATATTGATCCTTCAGTATGAGACCTTTAATCTCCCAGAATATCCTTCCTAAAATATGACCTCTAAAAACTGTATATACTGTCGTGTTCCAGCTATGGTCCCAGTCTCAATGCATCCTGCACAGTAAAACTAACATTTACCACTGTATATTTCCAAGCTCTTTGAGCCTGCTTTTCATTGCTTCCAAATATCATACAAATGGTTCTGGTGAATTATTTATGATCGTCCTTCCAACCCAAGTTTTTCCAGATCTCTCTCTCTCTCTCTCTCTCTCTCTTTCTCTCAATCTGTGTGTGTGTGTGTGCACGCGTGCTTTCTTTTAAGGTGTCATGCATGGTCTGCTTTTGGGCTCTAATCATATTACCTTTACTTTTCTGCTTTCAGTTATGTGGACCACATACATCTCATCTAAATTAATTGGAATTTGGCTTTTTTGTTATTCCTGTGTCTTTGCTAACATTTTCTGTTAGTATCAATTCTCCTCCCCTACTCAAACCCTGACAAGGTTCTTAAGATAATTTATATACACTGTATGACACCTACACATTCTGGTGGTAAGTATAATCAAATCCATTCTGCAGCACATTTGAAATGTGATTTTCAAAGGTCTATAACACAGTGAAAAATTAAATGTCACCAAAATATTCAGATGATACTTTCATACCTAATTTCCACTTTCATCTCTCACCCACTCTGGCTGCAAGGCTCCTCAAAAAAGTGTTGCTTTAAAAAAAATACTGGGGAAGTTTATTTGTCCCCCAGTCTTCCAATACCTAGAAGCAGATGACCCATTTTAACTCAAATTTCCAAAATGAATTTTGCCTTCAAGCTCCAACTAACCAACCTTGAACAATTTCAGCCCATTAGAAACTTCAGAATCTAATAAAATAACTGGAAAAAAGGACTTAAATGGAAATGATTAGGCATTATCAAACATTACTTCTACCCCTTTTGCTCCTGAAATAATATAGACACACATAACCAAAATATAGGCACAAATGTTTTACATCTCTGAAATCTCCACATAGAAGCCAACAGGTATTAGACAAACCACTAAGAAAAATGAGGAATAAATAAGTACCTTCCAAACTTCTACATAATCCCATCATCACTAGCTGAGCAGTTTTATCATAAAGGGATTTTATAACTCCTCTCTCTTTCACCACACATTCATCTGTACATAACACCAGCTACCTATTTCAACAAAGTCTTTTTCACAACTAGTTTCCACTGTTTTTAAAGAGAACTACACTGGGCTGTACATATGCAGTTTCTTTTTAAGCAGAGAATAAGAATAGCATCCAAGATATTTATACGACTGAATGAAATACATTCTGAGGCAGCAGGAAGCCTGTTGGTGAAGGTGCTTGTCTCCTTTATCTTGTTTCTCATTGGGAAGATGCTATATTTAGAGAGTAAAGACTTCAGAGAGAAAGACAGACCATGGGGGAAAAAAGCAAACAAACTAAGAGGTGGGGCTGTGAGCAGTGTGAAGTGAGCCAAAAAAGACCCCCTTGCCTCCATACCTCAGGCTGGGTTGAAGTGCTAAGCAAAAGATATTAACTGATCTTAAGAAATGTTGACTGTTCTATTTATATGAATGTGGTGCTTGTGCAAGATGTGGGGTTATTAGTACTGGGGACAGAACCCTTATCCCAGACATCAAAACAGGGCCAGTGCAGTCAGCATCAATGCAAGTCTCTTTGCCAGGCCCCTTTCATATGCTTCATCCCTGATTGGTATGGTCTATTTTCCAGAGCAAGAAAGGAAAATCAAGTTGGTTACTCCTTTAGTCCTTCAACTCTTTGCTTAAAATGCAACCCAAGGACCCACAAAATGACAACTGCAGTGGTGTTTTGTGTGTTGTTGACACATGGTCCACTAAAAACTGCACTTAAGCAATTACAGTTCATAAGATTTGTAATTCAAAATTGACGCAATTAAAAAGAAAGGTCTACAGGCAATAGAGCAGCTGTGGGACACAACCACTCAAAAAAGCAAAAACCAAAAAGAAGAGCATTCTCCCATAATTGCACTTCACTTGCTTGTGCTAGGCTCTGCCCTGTCACATTAAGAAAGGCCATTCCCATATTACCATATACGGTTTAATACAAGAACATGGAAGAAAGCCAGTGGAAATGCATCAGTATAGGCCATAGTTAAACATTTAACATGCGAGCATTGAAGGGCTATTATACTACTTAGGAGACTCATGGGGCACTTGTAGCTGTCAGGATGTGAAATGATGCTATTTGGCACTGAAAAGAATCCCCCTGAATTGAAGGGTTCAGAAAGTGACTTTGCTGAGTGCCCAAGCCAGGTGTTTTCTGCTTTAGGCCCTTGAATGGCCTAGTTTTTTCTAGGCACTTTAAGTTTCTTATATGTCTCTCAGCTCATTGGTGTACATTTAAATTATCTTGACAGCCAACTATATAGGACTGTTTCCGAGGATGGATCAAAAGAGTGTATGCTTTGTAATCTTTATCTCTAAATGATTTATAAGAAAAAGTATCATCCTTAATTAAAATCATTAACAGTCTCACTTCCTTTTATCATAACAGTGAGATAAAGAACAGACTAGAAATTTAAGAAAGCCTGGAGTTCTCAGGCTCTGGGATTTTGATTAAAAAATTAAGAAAGAGCTGCTGTCTTCTCAAAGACTTTGAAGTGTGGGGAGAAATAAGTAGCCACATTTCAAAATACAGCACAACAATTTACTCCATGGAATTTCATATTTAAAGAAACACCTATATTTTAAGAATTTGAACAATTTAAATTACTCTTTTGATTATTCTTTCAGGACAATGCCAGCCAGCCAAGCATCCAATAAAAACCCAACTTTTCTGTGTCCACTAAAACTCTAGAAAGCATTTCAGTGTTGTGGAACTCTACCTTAAATAGACTCAATAGTGGTACACACACAAGGAAGAGAACTGACTGTATCCTGTTGTGATTTCTGGCAAGCAGTGTGATCTCTGGAAATTGCAATGGCTCATTCCATCCTCCCTTCTTGTAAGAATGTTGTCTGCTGTTCCTGCCCTTCCCGAGCCTATAACATTCTCTCGGCTCCTGAGTACTGGGAAATAAGACCTCAGCCTGCCTCTGTGCAGCAGCCAAGATTGAAGGCAGAAAAACATAGAGGGCAACCAATTGGATGAAGTTTTCCTACCCCTGCTCTTTCCTGCTTAAGGCTGAAAATAGGGAACAGGTTGGAGCATCTGGTGTCATTCTTAGGCCAACAGTAGTCTCAGCTGAAAATGTGAGAATTAACAATGCATCCTGGAATGTTTTTAATTTATAAACAAGAAGTTTTTAAAGAACTGAGCATGGGGCAGTGAATATTCTTTTGGACTAAGTGACGTAGGTGATTAGCTGAAAATTCAACAACTTTTAAAAATCAAAACTGCTGGAATTTTCACAAAAGATTCCAAAAAGTGTCAAATTCCTACTCTTTTTCCTTTGTGTAGGAGACATTTTGTGCAGCCTCAAGATATGTTTCATCTCCTGCTCCAATATGATCCAAGCACCTAAACAAGTTGGGCTAAGTACCAGAGGTCAGGATAAGAAAATAAGCTTCATAAAATCTACAAGGAGTCCTGTGGCACTTGAAGACTAACAAATGTATTTATTGCATCAGCTTTCATGGGAGAAAATCCCGCTTTGTCAGATGCTTTGAAGATGAAGGAACTTACAGAATAGGAGGAAATAAATGCAGGGGAGTGTAAGTCAAGGGAATGGGTCACAGCAAATCAAAACACAGTTGTAGAGTCAAACACTGGGGAACAGCATACAGAGGGAGATGAGGTCAAAATACCTGTTGCAATGAGAGAAAAATCCGATGACCCTATTAAGCCCTGGGGCAATGCAACCTAACTTGCAAATAAATCTACAATGATCTTTTGCTATATACACAGCCTTACTAGCTGCTGGTTTCTTTGGACAGCATCTATTAACAAGTAAGGAACTGAATGGTATCCTGGTAGCCTAGTGTTCCTATTCTGATCTGCAACACAGATGACTAAAACTGGATGTCCATGTCAGATCTGTTAGCTCCCTGGAAAACAGAGGCTAAGCTTTGTGAATGCAGCAGATGCAACCCATGGAAATGAAGTACCTCATCTCTCAGCAGGGATTTCTTGTGGCATAAGGAGCAGCATCAACAAGGCCTGTCTGTCCAATCAATTCTTGGCAAGCTAGATGGTGGCAAAGATGTAAGGGGAACAGGAAGACAGGGCATAAAGCACAGATATACAGAATGATTTTAAGAACTACAGTAGGGACATGGAGGGACTCTGAGTGATTGAATAGAGCTGGTGAAGATCTAGGTGAAGAAATAGAGCAGGAATGGATTGAAGGCATCTTTGAAACAACTTCAGAAAATGCAACTAGAATTAGCAAATGGGCAGAGAGGAAGATAACACAAATGATAGCTAGCTGCAAAAGCCCACTTTCAGGCATGAGCTATTTGGCTCTTGCCAATGTAAAGGGTCACTCTTGAAAGACATGCTGGGAAATATGTTTGGGGGTTAAAAAGAGGCAACCCTGCAATGGGGAGAATTAGAGACCAGGGGTTACCAACAAAAGTACTCCTGAGAAAGGAGCTGCTTCTTTGTATTGCAGACCACCACTATCTCATTAAGACGTGTTCTTCAACACTCTGAGAAAGGAGGAAGTAGGTTTTAGAGCAGACTTGCTAAATTTGCAAAAAATTGCCAGCCCACATACAAAAGTCTTACCAACTCATGGTTTACCATCACAGCAACTGCAGTGGAAATAGGTATGAAGCAAATGATGATGCATTGACTAACAAAGTAGAGGATGGACATTTCTGCAATGCTTTTTCATAAATATTTTGATCATAAATTCTGGTTTATTTTGAGCACACCGAATTGGCAAACTTAAGAGAAGTTTTGATTTTTTTTCTATTCCACTTTGCCAAGTACTATCTTTAAAATATAACACAGCTTCAGCAAATATCTGCTCTTTTGTCCCAAAGACACAGTAAAAAACAACAACATTGGGTTTATTGACAATACACTAACATCCAACCCACTGCTGCTTCTGATGTATCTTTTGGAAATTCCACCTATTTCTGTTTAAAAAGGTAGATTACTTTAAAATTTGCAGTGCAATGCAGTGCACATTCCACTATTGTTAAGTCACATTACATTTAATCAAATCTGTAATGCATACAGAGTAACCTGACGTTACCTAATGCAACATAACATATCTGTTGTGACGCAGTGTGCATTTGGGGAACAGGGAAAGCATTTTTGAAATGGAGGATGAAGTTAGTATTTGTATAAAAAAAAATCATAAGCTTGCATGTTCCATGATCTCTCTTGTGGTGTATGATGTCCTGAAGACTTTATGTGTTGATGAAAGGAGGAAAACCTGAAGACGAGACCAAAGCCTACTCTCCTTGTCTCTTGCAGCTGCTGTAACAGGGGTCTGCAACCTGCAGCTCTGGAGCCACAGGAGGCTTTTTGGCTGCCTTTTGTGGCTCCAGGTCCACCTCCTGCCACTGGGGGACCCTGTGAGGGGCCTTCTCCTGGTTCAAGGCTTCCCCTCCCCAACAGTGGACCCTGTGGCAGGCACTCTGGCCCAACTCCTTCCACCAATGGGTGTAGCCTCCTGAGGCTCTCAAAACATTTGATTATTGAAAGAATCTTTTTAAATAGCTCTTCTTATCTTTTGGGTTGCTGACCACTGTGCTATAACAATATAGCCATTTAAACAGTAGCTGAAATCTTTAAAGAAACAAAAAGGAATATTTGTTATTGTTTTGTTTTTTAAATAAGCTACTGATCCAAGTTTATATTCCTCACAGCATCAGAGACATCAATGTTATTTATAACCTTCAGGTAAACAACTACCAGGTATGCATTCAAAGCATTTATAGGGTGATATGCTGGCTGTTAGGATGTTGTGGCGGGTGGGAGGAGTTCTGTTTTTGTAAAACCAAAAATCTCTTTAGGGAGTGAGAAAAAGAGGTATATCTTAGAGAAACCAAGTAAAACAGACAACCTTCTTTTCCTCCAGAATTAACTACTGATGTGCACTGCCACAGGAGCAGTTCTAGTAGAAAGGGGAGTTACACCACATCAGACTTGCAATCCCCAGAATCTTTGAAAGAGGGAAGAAGCCTGAAAGAATAAAAATACTGTAGGCCACATTCTGTTCTCATGTTGAGGACACTCCCATTGACTTCAGTAGAACTACAAATCAGGGCCGATATTCTTAAGATTCATCCCTGTAGCAAGAATTCCAAGATCAGAATTTTAAATTGAGATGTCTAAGGTTAGGTTCTTAAATAAAGTGGCCTGATTTTCAGCGACAGCTGAGTATATGCATCTCCCTTTTAAGTAGATAAGCCTGATTTCATCTCCCACTTGCACTGGAGTTTAATACCTGTGTAATTCCATCAATATAATTTGATGAAGTTACTCCTGAGTTACAACAGTTCAAGCTGGAGGCAAACAATGACTTAGATTTCACTAACTAATCTACTTCAAAAAGTCTGGCCACTTTATTAAGATGCCTAAATACCTAATTCTATGCAGCAAGGTTAGAAAATGTTTACTTATATCTTCATGAAAAAACGTGGAATAACTGTGCAATTTCCATGTTCTTGAAATCCACTACTTAAACAGAGTAGCTGATCGTATTTGTACAATACAACACTAGAAAGCCTAAGATAGAAGGCTTAGTATTTCTATAGCTTTCCTCATAAAATACTAAAGTCCCTTCTCTTTAGCTGTTAAAGAAGGGATGAGAGATGACCATCTCCAAAGCATGTTCTGTATTTATTTACTGGATATGGAGATGACAGGCAGTGGGGAAAACTGGTAAAGAAAAGCTTGATTCCAGAATTAAAAGATCTATAGGCATTAGTCTGTGCCTTGACTAAGAGAAAACATCAACCTGTCTATTATGTTCTGCTGTTTGTACTCAAGGCAGCCTTTCTCTAAGTCCTGCTATAGTGCTCAGGGATTTCTTGGCAATAGAAGTATACTAAAGATTACTTACATGACAAATGAATGATCTCTGATGATCTTCTTCTCTTACATGGTCACTGATATTTCTGTTCTTGTCAAAGTGAAAAAAAAAAGCAGCATTGCAAAATAAGGCATTGTGAAATCAGATTTCCATTTGAAGAAATGTCTATAATGCACTCATTTAGGAATATAGAATAAATCATCATATTTATCTGTGCTGTTCTGTCACTTTGAATACGAGCTACTGAGAGCCACATGTTCAAACGTAGGTGCTTCAGATGCACAAGTAACTGTATACAAATTATTCACTTGTACATGCACATTTTTCTTGTACAAATTCATTCCTTGTGCAATGACTACTTATTTGCATTAGCACCCAAAAATTTGAGTCCAACTTAGTTGTCTGTGTTTTAAAAATGTAGCCCTATGTTTTTCAGTCAACACAGTCCTATTTAACTTATCATATTACTGTCTTTAAAGATAGCTAGCTATGTAGCCGCCCTCCATTTTTAACACTAGTCCCTAAACCAACCTATCCAAATTAAAAAAAAAAAAAAAAAAGCCCTACAAGGAAACAATCTTTCTCCGCCACCCCAAGCATTTACAAGTAAAAGTAATCAAATAAATTAGAATGGCTTCATTTGTTGGGAGTGATTAATAATGCACAAGGAAATCAGCTTTTACATAATTCATCAATTGACGCAAGCTGGCACTTTACAGTTCCACCAAGTAGAAACCCAGCTACTCTGTGACACTTGAAAAATCAGCCATGAATTAATTGATGCACTGAATCCTTTTGCCACTGGACTTAATACAAAATCAGTTTGTCACTTACTAATGAACTTTTCAAGGGTGTTTTTTAGGTGGTAAAGGTGTTTAATGCCTATAAATAAAATTCTAGCAACAAGAGATGAAACAGACCTACTACATAATCATTATGTCCTCAGTAAGTCACAGAATTGTTCCCTGAAGTTCATTTTATTAACTAGTCAGTGCATTATTCACAGTGCTGATTAAAGCAGCTCAGAGTCCCAACATGCATTATACCCCCTGTAGCCCTACCCACCACACCATGACCTTAACCCACATCAGATGGGCAAGCGAAAGAAGCCCCTTCCTTCTCAAAGAGGGAGGGGCAACATCCCAGGGCCTATTATCTCAGAAGTTGTAGTAGGAACATCTCTACCCTCCCAGCCAGGCAGGGGTGGCAGCCAAGTGCCCCCACTGTACACCCTACTAGCACTTTTTTTCCTCCTGCTGCACCCAGAGATCTGTATTGGTAAAACCCCTCAGAGCAGGTGGACCTTGGAGTTAATGATCAAATGAAATGCCTGAGACAGTTCACCACCAGCTCTCAGAAGTACTATTTCAATGTCCCTGAAAACACCACCACATCTGTTACACTTCAGACATATTTTCAAGCTTTTCTTCACATGAGGGCTAGAGACAGGGGTTTTGTTTGGTTTGTTTATTTTAATGAAAGCTACAAGTTGGCTGTAATCATACAACTGCTGCAGCTGAGGTCACGGACACAGGTCAGTACCAGCTGTACCATAATCTAGACAAGATTGTCCATTACAGTTTTAAATGCCCCCAAGCAACAGAACTTCTATCACTTTCCTTGGGAGACTATTCCACTAGGGCCTTGACACTACAAGGTACTCCACATGGGCATATCATGGGATCACAGCCTGCTGTGTTTCAGTATCAGAAAGTCTTCCCTGCGAGTCAGCCTAAGTGTCTTTTTCTTAATTTAACCCAATACTTCTAGTTACACCACTGAATCTCACTAAATAAATCCTCTCCATCTTTTGTGTTTACAGCCTTTCTAGACTTACAGGTTTCCCTTTCATTTTTATTTATTTAGTCTCCTAGCCAAGCTATGCATTGTTACCCCTTGTAATCTTTCCTCATTAGTCAGTCCTTCCAGCCCACTGATCATTTGTGTGGCTTTTTTCCAGTTCTCTCCAGTTTGGCCCATCTCTCTAGGTCCCTTCCTATTATTTCGATTTCCCCACTGGTGTTCGAAACACCTCACAGCTAAGCACCATTTGCAGATACCATTAAGTGCTGCTTTCCTGCTTTTCCAGATCATTATATGATAAAGATGACACCTTACAACTTACCTCCTGAATTTGATATCATGCTGTTTACTCCTTATTTTTCTTATACGGTCCTTCAACAAACTTCCATTCCAGAAGGTTTGCAGATGATACCAAACTGGGGGGAACGGTAGACACCCTAGAGGGCAGGGACAGGATTCAGGGAGACCTAGACAAATTGGAGCAGTGGGCCAAGAGGAATCTCATGAGGTTCAACAAGGATAAGTGTAAAATCCTGCACTTGGGACGAAAAAACCCCATGTACTGCTACAGGCTGGGGAGTGATCAGCTAAATAGCAGCACTGGAGAAAAGGACCTGGGAGTCATGGTGGATGGGAAGCTGGACATGAGTCAGCAGTGTGCTCTTGCTGCCAAAAAGGCCAATGGCATACTGGGCTGCATCAGAAGAAGTGTTACCAGCAGATCAAGGGATGTGATCATTCCCCTCTATTCTGCACTAGTGAGGCCACATCTGGAATACTGTGTCCAGTTTTGGGCTCCCCACTACAAAAAGGACATGGACAAATTAGAGAGAGTCCAGAGGAGGGCAACCAAAATGATCAAAGGGCTGGAGCACAAGCCCTATGAAGAAAGACTGAAGGAACTAGGCTTATTTAGCCTGCAGAAGAGAAGATTGAGGGGGGATTTGATAGCAACCTTCAACTACTTGAAGGGTTGCTCCAAGGAGGAGGGAGCTCGACTGTTCTTGGTAGTAACAGAGGGCAGAACGAGAAGCAATGGTTTCAAGTTACAGCTGGGGCGGTCCAGGCTGGATATTAGGAAAAACTTCCTTACTAGGCGAGTGGTGAAGCATTGGAATAAGCTGCCTAGGGAGGTGGTGGAATCTCCATCTCTGGAGGTGTTCAAGTCCCAGCTGGACAAAACACTGACTGGGATGATCTAATGGGAGTGATCCTGCTTTTTTTGGCAGGGGGTTGGACTAGATGACCTCGTGGGGTCCCTTCCAACCCTATGATTCTATGAAGGCAGCATCCATATCAAAACCAATTTGAATTAACTTTGAAAGAAAGATTGAGACACACTATCAAATGCTTTACTAAAAACCATATAAGTGACATAAAATTACTGAATAGTATTCATCTGGTAATATTTCTTCTTTATAAAATGTCCCAGTTATTGCTGATGGTTCAGGTATCCTATTGCCTTTAAACAATATTAATTCTATTATTTTTCTAGGAACAGAAGCTGGATTTTCCAGATAGCAATTGCCAGACTCTTTCTTTCAGCCTTATTTGAATACTGGAACAACACTTACTTTTCCTCCACCTTACCAATACCAGTTGTCCATATGTTTAAAAGAAAATAAGCAGTGGTAGCATAAAATGCGTTAAATAATTCATTCTCTTAACCTTTTAGGTACTGCTAAACTTTGTGTTGTTCTTCCTTTTAAGGGACAGGGAGCTTGTATTTTACGCTCATATTGTTTTCATTTAAATATTATATAACTCTAAATCAATAGAATTTGGTGTTGACTGCAGTTCCTTGCTATCCACAGCCAGGCTTTCCAGAATGGAGGATGACCTTTGCTCTCTGTACCCACATACACATCCTTCCATAATAGGTGCAAGGTTGTCTACACAGTCAATTACTGTGTGGCAAGCCATGGCGTGAATGTACAGCACACTACCTAGCCATATGGACCATTACCCTGTGCTAAAATACAGTTTCAAAAGGGAGTATGTCCAAGAGCACTATGGAACCTTCACTGCACAGTAGCAGGGTCCACAATGCCATGGCAGAGTAGTACACTGTGCATTTACACGCTGGTTTACTACACACTAACTCTCATGTACTAATTAGCCCTATAGACAAGCCTCCAGTTTGTGCACACAGACCTGACAGACTTCTTTAAGTAAATTTGTTTTCCAAGTGGTCCTTTATGTGTGATCATGCTTGTCCCTAAATGTTCTCTTTATTTTTTTTCCTTTTGTTGTGAAAGGCAAATTAGACAGGAGTTTAGTATGTATGCTCTGAGGTATTAATTTCATCCTCTTTATTAATGGCTCTAATTTTACTCTCTGAGATGGCATTTCTCAATTTTTTTTTTATATTATGGCCCACTTTATCAGGTATCTGTCCTCTCAGCGATCCCCTCATTACTTAGCCTCCCAATCTTAGATTCCTTATTTTCCTTACAGCAACTACACTGCTTGATTGCATTAGAAAATAAGCTCAAAATAGCATTAAGGAAATAAAATTAAAGTGTATTTGCATTATTGTGATTGGTGTAGACATGAAGTAACTGCAAAGGGTGCAGAAAAGTAACTATATGGCTTTATAGCTTACTTAGGACTTGTCTATACTGGAGGTGGGGTTGTAACTCAGTCTTAGGCTGTGGAATTACAGAAGGCAAAGGCAAGTGATCACACCAAATTCCTTGCTCAAGGTCTCAGTCCTCACTACTCACATTACTTCCTGAAAGACATTGCACTGTAGGTAGTAGGCACAGGGGTTTGTGGGAAGGCAGTCGTCCTCCACTCACTTCCCCACCACTCTTCTCTAAAGACTGCCACAAACATGACAGAGAAGCACAGTGCTTCACACAGAGAGAAGAATAAATTGAAAACTTCCTGGAGCTGCAAGCAGGAGAGGAGCTATGTTGCTATGGTAAAGAGACAGGAAAAACTAAAAAAACTGCTCTCTGGCTACATCGACCTAAATTGGAATTGAAGATTTTGACCTCAGTGCTACATCACTTGTAGGGATGGTGTTAGCAGATTGAATTAAAGCTCCATTTTTTTCCCCAAATTTACAGCTCTGACAGTGGAGACACAGGCTGCAGAAGTTCAAGGTAAGCAGCATTATGTTGAACTTAATTTTCAGTGTAGACCAGGCTGAGCAGGTCCTAGTCAAAAATCTGTGGGAAATTCTTTTTATCTCAAAAAAATTCTGTGCTGTACAACAATAGAATAAAGTATCACTTCTCAAAGTTCAACATACACATCATCATTAGGAAAACTAGCTCAGCATACTATATAGAATGCTTCTAGGACCATGTGTGATCCATAGACCACTAATCTAGTACTTCAAACCATCTCACCTTCCATCTTTGTTTAGAAATAATAAGAAATACACTTCATCCCTGGTACTATTAAGATATTCAATTTATTGCTCCCCTTGTTTCTCCACATAAAGAGTTTAAGACCCTGAGCATTCATGTTTATCTGTGTAAATCCATTACCTTCCATGGAGTTCCTCCAGCATAACACGATTCAGGCCCAATGCGTCCACTTTTAATAGAATGAGTGTAATTTCATTTCTCATATGCCGCTGGGTCTTTGTCATCTCCAATACAAGCTGCCTCCACCCACTTATTTCATATAGGTCAGAGAGCACAGAGGACCTCTGACACATCTTCAAGCTGGTGGTCACCACTAATTTGTTTTTAATTCTAGTGCATATGTCTTTCAAACAGTACCTTCACATCTACTATTAAATATTGACTTCTGAAAGTATATTTGTCTTTATTTAAGACTTTGTGCAGCAAAAAATCAATATTTGCCCTAAGGAAATCTTAAGGCAGCTCTGAAGAAGCAGAATACTACAACAATCATGTGTCAAACAACTACTGAAAAAACAAGCTCTCCTGTCCCCTTAAATAAATGGTCATGGATGGTTCCCATGGTGAAAAGTAATACAGCTTACTGAGCTCCATTTCACTGGACAGGCTAGGTACCTCAAGAGACCGAAGGAATTTTTTTTTTAATTTCTAAAACAATTAAGAGATATTTTCTATGCATAGACTATTGCCATCTGTCTTTCAAAAATATTCATACATTATGTCCAGAAGGAACTATTGTGATCATTTAGTCTGACCTAAATACGAGACTGCTCAAGGCAAATGCTGGCCTCTAGGCAACTAGAGCCTTTTAAGATAAAGATGAGGAAGCAAGTAAAAAAAATCAACATCTGACTAACAAATTAATTCTTTCATTGTCATTGATTTAGTCTCAATTCCTCCATCCCACTTCTAATTTTGTGCAAATGCAAACTGGTAAATCTAAAAGACCGCCTTGGTCAAAGGAATAACATGTCTCCAAAGGTTTTTAAGACTTCATCTGACTTTCTGGGGGTCTGAAACAATTTTGATATTGGGGATGCAGAGAGCCATTGAACAAAGCTATAAAACCTGTGTATGATGGAGACCACTTCAAGCAGGGGTGCATCAGCAAACCTCACATCTTTTGCTCCAGTGCCTGCACTGGAGTTTATGAAAAACTGAGCACCTCTCTCCTAGTCATGGTTCCTGCCATAAATCCACATACCGTCTCAGAACACTGAGCATGAAGCTTAATGCTCTTCTCAGGTTAGAGTGGCAGAAATGCCTCTAATTCTCCATCATTCTCAAATTAACTTGTGTGATACTGTCAGTCCTGAGCACCAGGTGTACTTGCAAACACCAGGGACTGAAAAACTATTTCATTCTAAGCCTAAACAGGTATATCTAGAATTGCACATACTGACAGTTTTTCCTCTGGAGGAGGAGGAGGAGGAATGTTATCAAAAGATGGGTAGAGGACTGAGAAAAGGGGAGAAGCCTGCTGAATATGCTGATGTGCTATGCATTTTACAGTGCAGGAAATAGTACCTGATGTACTGCAGGCTAAATTACAGCAAAGTTAAATTTCTGTTAAACAAACAGAACTCATGTGTTCAAAGTAATACAGAGAGGCCCAAGCCAGGACTCTCAATCCAAGCATCAACACCAGATTTGGAACACAAAATGGGGAAGGGAGGAGCCAATTTTGCCTTCAGCAGCAAAGATCATCTCCTGCTTTGGAGACCATATTAATCATTAGAGTTTTCTGTGAGCCTGGTCCATAGATATTCAGCCCACTTCATAAATTCTTCAAAAGGATGTTGACTTTTGAATTGAACTGTGCATGGGGTTCTGGGAGGTGTAGTTCCAGTGGCCAGGATTGTCAACGAGCAGCAAGGTTTTCTGCTCAACATGTATTTGCAGATCAAGATGATTATCAGCTAACATGCTAGTTTCCTTTGAAGAGACAGCATGGGGAGCAGCCAGCAAAGACTGTTGGACAGCACAAATCATGAATTTATCTTTGAAATTATGAGATTCTTTAACAATAAGTTTGTTTACCTTCTAATATTTGAAGCTTTCAGATATTCTCAGGTCATATTTTCAAGCTTTTCTCTGAAACCATGAGAAACTTGTTTTTTTAAATGAAAGCTGAGATCCTAGCATAGAAACCACAAGAAACTGGAACCTGAAGCTTTAAAATAAAACATCAAATAGGGTGAGACTCACTATAAAGTTATGAGAGTTGGCAAAACTTGAAAAGATTACAAAATTAGAAATGGTAGATTGATGAAAATCCTTCCCAGAAGACTACAGTAAGTGGTGGTTTTGGAGGAAAGAAGAAATCATAGGAAGCTCCTGTACAGAATGCCCCATGTTAGATTTTCAGAATTGTGTTTCAAATGTCAGATCCAAATCTGGATCCTGCTCATTGCTTAGATTCAAAGCAATGTCAATTTTCGGAAGAGCCTCGGCCAGCCTTCACTTATGGCAGTGCAAGTGTAGATGCATTTGAATTCAGCAGACACAAAACAATTGCTTATACTCATGCACATTGGCAAGTGTTAGAATTTGAAATAGAAGCTGCATTGTGTTGAGGATGGAATTAGAAGATTGCCTTAAATTAAATGTCATGGATGGAGTCAGGATGGGTGAATAAGTTAAAAAAATAAATAAAATAGAAATCTTTTAGCTCCTTTTCATAAAAAATCTGAAAATAAAAGCCAAACCAAGCCTTAAAAACCATGGGAGGGTTTGTTTTGTTTTTTAATTCTGCACCTGTTGTTCACACTAGAGATAACTACAGTATAACAAAAGACAAGTTCACTTGTGTCATACCTTTGGCACAGTAAAACCCAAGAATTATTGGAAATCTCCTCTTGTGAGACTTCCAAATGAAAGAAGTTTGGATCATGTCAGTTAAACCTGAAAATTATCCACAAGATAATTAAGTCTTTCTTCCTCCTAGCTAGGACATAATATAACTTATACACGTCTGCCCCAAACCTTTAACAGAGGACAAAGATGTAAAATTGATCTAAGTGACAAGGTTTTCTCACCCAGACTGCACCTGATTTACCCATTCCCTTTTACAAAGCAGGTTTTGTAGTGCATCCAAACAATAGCAGGAAAGGAACAGTCAAGTCTGTACACTGGGAAATCACCATAGGAGATTACTTTACCTAATGGTTGTATTGGGAAACTGCTTGCTACATCAGAAGAAAAAGCAGCCTCTTATTTAATTCTCTAGCCTGCATGTCACCTGCTAGTATTTAAGGTGTTACATGTTTCACACATGGAGACAAAATAGGCTGCAGTACAGAATAGTAATGTTACAATTTGCATTGTAACCAGCAAAATAATTGCAGAGAAGGAATCAAAAAAGGATAGAAGGGATAATACCATCAATCACCTTTTCAGAAAGTAATATCCAGGCAATAACATCATCACAATGCACTGGCTGCTTACATTACTCTCTTAACTCTCTGCATTCTGAGCCAATAAATACTCATTGCTGTCTTTACACCTGCTTCCTAAATTAGAGCAAAGGATCTACAGAGCACTTAGAAGAAGATGGCTTAAAGTTAGAGAACTGATTTAGCAAAAGAGGTTTCTATAAGTCTTTCCAGTGTGTTCATGGATGCAAATTATAGTCTGACATCATAATACTTTTTAACATTGGCAATAGCGATATGGTTGGGTGGCTGGATGTATCAAGAAATAGGAAAAGGGAGATAATGACATAAGGAGTTCATCTTGTCAGAATTCTGGTTCAAATTCAATCCCAGGTTCTAATTACAAATATCGTCAACAACAGAGAGCTATCCTATAGCCTACATGAAATTATGGGGTCAGCTCAGTTTCTAACAGTCAGTTCCAAAGGACCGACATGTTACTCTAGTTCAGCAAAACAAACAAGCAGTCCTGTGGGACTTTTAATAGATTCTGGAACCACATCCTCTGACTTGAAGTCATTTCCATCATATACCAGGGTTTATAATTTGACGTAAATGCTCTCAGCATAAGAGCTGTTCCAGCACCACAGGACCAGTGTCTATTCACACATAAAAACCCTCATCACAATCTTCCTTCCTTGACAGTAATCATAGCCAAGAAGATTTGCATTGAAGGAGCACAGAAACTGAATTCTTCTTGCACAGTTTGGTGATAACCTCTCAATCAGATGTGAAACCTCCTTGCCTTTTACTGGAAGCTTTTGCTGCCACTCCCTGTGCAGTATGTGTTCTCTGGAGAAATAAAGGTCTTCATACTACACAGCTGTCAACCTGACAGCATTAATTTTGCTGGAACGGGACTTGCTAAGGAATCTTGCAAAATCCCTCGGACTTTGGAAAATGTGCTCAGTGCCTCTCATCCCCAGGATTAGAGGAGAAATAAACAGTGAGTTTACTAGATGTGGAAGAGGAAACAAAGTTTTTAGTTCATATAGTCTTCATATTGAGACACCCTAATGGTGTTACCAAAGATCCTGTCCCAAACAGCAAAGCTATTCTCCTCCAAAGCTGACGAATAGTGAACTTTCCTGAATAGAGTCAAGTATGTTGCAACCGTTTCAAAAGTTGTGTTCTGCAAAAACAACTCATGTTGTTTACAAGAAGTAGATACGGCAGAGCTTCTGAATTATAGGCCCAAACTCATCCATCGTGTAAGGCCAATGAAGTCAATAGACATCTTCTAATATTTGCAAAAATCACTGCCAAAGCAACTTACTGGTTAACTGTTTCACTAAACACTAGATCTGATAAAAGAATCAGCCAAACTGGACTGAATTTTGGTATCAGAGAGGGCTGTGTGCATCTGCTCTGAAAAGATTATGTATTTTTCTTCCCAATATTATATAAAAATGCTCCCTCTCCTCTGTAAGAATCTGCCCAGTCCCTTCCAGGTGCAGATGATCCACCTGATGGCAGGTGGACCAAATGAGTCTCTAGTCTCTTATGTACAGAGATGGAAAAACAGGATGTTTCAGCCCTTTGGGCAGTGCAAACAAGTAGTCTTTAGCCCTGAGGTGGGGCAAACCAAAACAATTAGTCCTTGGCCCCAGGGATGGAGGAATCAACTAGTAATCCATGGCTCTTTAAGTAGGGCACACAAATAGAAAGTTCTTGGGTTGAGGAGAACAACAACTCTGGTTATTAGGCGGGTTTGCCGCTTTGGGTTTCACACCTCTGCAGGTAGCCTGCCTAGGGGAAAGGGAGAGGAGGAGGGGGACACAGGCCTGCCCATCTCCTCTGTGTCCCAGCCCAGGGCCCTACCAGTGACTGAGGGTTCAGCCACTGGATCAGCAACACGCTGACCCCAGTGTGGGGCTCAGGCCAGGGTGCTTAGGGTGCAGTTTCCCTGGGACACTTCCTTCATCCTCTCCTGGTAGTACCTGCTCAGCCCCTTTGGTGGAGTCCGCCAGGTAGTTGTCCAGGAGTAAGGAGCAGAAAATCTCCATGTCGTCTGGTGGGAGTAAGTCAGGCAGTTCTACCTGGTCCTCCATGAGGGGCAGCTCCTTTGAATAATAGCCCACAAGGGAGGTGTCTTCCTCCCTGCCAAGTGGCAACTCTTCTAGATTGCAGGAGGGTGGTGTCGGGACTGGGTCCCAGAAGCCCAGGGTCTCAGGGAGAAGCTCTAGGACCCCTAACTCCAGCACCCCCACCCCCGGCTCTCCATCCCTGAAGGGAGTTTGCCCTCTCCTCCAGGGCACCCTCCATGGGGTGGGGGTCGAGCCAGTCCTCACAGTACTGGGATGGAGATCCCTTCCTTGGGCTGTAGGATGGCTAGAACTGGGCAGCCAGGAGGCAGCCATTCTTCCTCCTCAGCAATCAGGGCTGAACTGAGCTCCCTGTCCTTGCTTTTATACTTCCTGTCCTGCCCCCTGAGCTCCGGTCTGATGGACAGACATCTTCAGGTTCCACCTGCCAGGGAGCTGGCTGCTGTTTTTGTCTCTCTCTGGGGGCGGCCATGTTGTTTCCTTACCCTCAGGAGGTGACCATGTTGTCTCCTTCCACCACCTATAACAGCATTTGAAATTTGGACAGAATTTTTTTAAATATATCTTCTCCTTTGCCTCTCCCCACAAAAAATATGAATAGTAAAGAAAAAAAAATCTCTGGCCTAAATGCATTCCTGATGTAACTCTAATGAAGTGAGCATGTTGCTGGTTATTTCACCAATTCTGGTGTCTCAAAAAAACTAGTTACTGTAGTTTTTACATAGTTTAGTTTGGCAGATGTTTCTCTATTTACTTAAAAATCCTCCATTTACTCCAGTAACAAGATTTGTAACTGCAGAACCCCAAAAAGGCACCTGAGGCCAGTAATTATTATATAGAGAACATGTATCCTATGCATTCAATAAATCACACAAGTGTTCAAAAGTACAATTTTATAGGAAAGTTGGGATCTGCTGATATGTAATGAAAATATGAACTGTCATTACATTTGCCTTACAGCAACATCTTATATAATCATGCCTTAAATCACCTAAAATTATAGACTATAAGGTCAGGAAGGACCAATATGATCATCTAGTCTGACCTCCTACACAGTGCAGACTCCAGAATGTCATCCGCCCACTCTTGTAATAAACCTCTAAATCATGACTGAGTTATTAAAGTTCTCAAATCATGGTTTAAAGACTTTAAGGTACAGAGAATCAGCCAGAAAGTGAGCCATTTCCCATGCTACAGAGGAAAGTGAAAAACCCTCAGTCTCTACCAATCTGGCCTGGGTGAAATTCCTTCCTGACCCCAAATATAGCAATCAGTTAAACCCTGAGCATGTGGGGAAGACTCATTAGCGAGACACCAAAGACAAACGTAAACTGAAATCTTATTTGCACATTTTTCTGTTAATGAACATATAGGGCATGTCTACACAGCACTTTTATTTCGAAATATCACTTGCTTTTCGAAATAAAAATGATTTGATCTACACGACGTTCCCTTATTTCGAAAGGATGGACCTCGTCCTTTCAAAATAAGGATTGTCATCCCAAAAAAGTAAAACCTACCCCCCCTCGAAATGACCGTTATTTCAAAACGGATGTTTCGAAATAATGGCATTAGACCCGTTGTTTCAAAACAACGGTTTGAAACAGTGGATCCATTGGCGTTATTTCAAAACATCCGTTTCAAAATAACAGTCTTTTTGATCCCGCGGTTTCCCTTATTTTGAAAGGAGCCCTTTCAAAATAAGGGTTTTATTTTGAAATCGGTCCTTTCGAAAGGACGGATTTCGAAATAAAATGGTCTGTGTAGACGCACCCATAAATAACACATCAGAAGTGCCAATACAGAGTTAAAGGAAAAAAATTCAGAAGGACTTTTCCAACATCAGAATTGTAGCAGACTAATACACAAGTTCCCACTTCTGCACCAGTTGTGGAACCTACGACCATTATCAAAAGCAGTACAGCAACCACAGAAAGAAGAGCTGGGAATGTCAAACTGGAATTTAAGAGCCCAAGGTCCAAAGGTTCCACCTTATCACCAGTAAGTAAAAATTTCAGAGCAAAACATGTTTTACTGTGAACATCAATGAGCTACTATCAACTGCAGTATCAAGAGGCAGTTACCAAATCAACTCAATATGTCACATCAGGAAATAAAGCTGTATTAAAATACAATGTTCAGTCTGTAGGCTATGATATATCAAACAGACAACTTGTAACAGAGGATTAAGTGCAAGATCCATGCGCAGAGAGACTCCTGCTGTATTTAGACCTCTCCCATCATGCTGCAGATCAGTCTTTTCTGCTGCACTATCCTTCCCTGTTTGAAACCTGCCCGGGGATATTTCATGGATCTAGCAGAGCTGGGCTTGGAGAGAGGATTCAGAGACATGCCCAGCATGCCACACCCCTCCCACAATGACAACTGATCAGTCTGCCAAACAACGCATGCAACCTCTGGTTGTTGTAGAGTTTGGGCAGTGCCCACAGCCTGCTGCAACGTGCTTCTTGATATGGGGATTCCAGCAGAAACGATAGGCAGGGGTAGAAACGGCAGTGGAACTGTGCTGCCAGGGAACTTGAGATGTGGGAAAGTCAATGAGCTAGAGCAGAGGCTCAGAGGCTCCACTCAGCTGGTCCTGTGGTCTTCCCTCAAGTGGATCCCCATGAATACATTAGAGTCCTACTGACTTGCTCCAATTGCGTTATTGGGGTGTATGGGGGGGAGACAAGGGAACCACCTGCTTTATGGAATACTTCATGTAGAACTCCAAGTCTCACTGAGCTTTCCTTCATCCTCAAGTGCCCCTTCATATTTTTTTCTCCACTTGTAAACTGTGATGATGTGTGCCTGATTTAGACCCACTGCCTTAAATACACAGAGTATTTCCTTCCAATACCATCTGTTTATAAAGTATTTAGGTCCAGATTTTGAAAGGAATTTAGGAACCTAAAAATGCAGATAGAAGTCTGATGCTATTTTCAAGAGCCTAAGTAGTTTAGGTGCCTAAGGGACCAATATGATCAGCTAGTCTGATCTCCAGCACAATGCAGGCCCCATAACTTCACTAAAATAAACATCTAAATTATGACTGAGTGATTGCCTCTGCAAGTCTATTTCTGACAATAGAGATCTTTGCAAAACAAAACCCAAAAGACACTGACTGCAAGGTCACAAAAATATAAATGGACAAGAACCTCCACATCTTGAAGAGACTATAGTCTAGGGTGCATGAAATGGGGATTCCAGGGACTAGAGGTTATGATAAAGATCTCTGTATTCTGTTCACAAAGGAAAGGAAACAAATCAATATGAAGATACATTCCTTTTATTGCAAAATTAATGGTATTTCTTGAGGCAAGAAGGCTATTGCAGGGCCCATGACTTTATCCACTGCAGATGAGAGGAATATTTTCTACCACCTTTGAAAGAGGAAGGGCAAGTGATATTCAGAAGGCCCATATGGTACAGTATCTAGTCATTGTACTCCCCTTCATGCCTATGCCACAATCAAAGTCTTATATCTGTTTAGGAGCATTGAACTCAGTGTGGTAGAATCTTTTAATAGCCAGGTTCAGATCCGTTTATTTCTCCCCATGCTTAATGAAAATAACTGCAGAGAGACACATTTACTTGCATGATTAGAATGCAATTTCTAGGAGATACAAATATCTATTCAAAACTGTATGCACAATCCAGATTTTGCATTATACAGGTTTACAAAGGACACCAACATTGTCATTACTGGCAACCTTCATTCATCACATCCTATTGAAGTTTTTATGAGTACTGCTATACGACAATTCTTCAGCGTTTAAACACTTCTAGATGAATAAACCTTGGTGGCATACAAGAGATCTTCTACTAAATGAAGAACAACAACTATCTACGACACAAAACACAACCAGCATCTTTTTACAGTCCTAATAAGATGGAAAAGCCAGGCTTAATGCTTGAGGCTAAGGGCAAATTTTGAAAGGGTCAAATTAAATTTCTAAACCAAAATTACCCCAATAGGACAGGATGTCAAAACAGGCATGGAAAGGCTGAAGGCAGTCAGTTCTGAAGAGTAACAGAGAAGATAACTACTGTGAGATTCATAGCTTTTTAAAGGCCAGAAGGATTATGATACCTGATACGACCCTCTTTATAAACACAGGCCATAAAATTGCTCTCAGTAATACTCATAACTTCTGGTAGGAACGAGAGTATTTTAGAGAAACAAGCAAGCAGTCCTGTGGCACTTAAAGACTAACAAATTTATTCATCACATGAGCTTTCATGGGAGAAAACCCCACTTCGTCAGATGCTTTGAAGATGGGGAAATTCCAAACCTTGATGTAGAGATCTCCCAAGCAATCAGAATTCCTCGCACGAGCGAACTTGGAGTTAGATATTCAGTGAGATGAAGAGAGAATGGGGAATTCACTCACCCTATTTAGATTAGTAGAACCCAAACAAATTGACCATATTCTCAGCTAATGCATCTTCTCACAGTCTAGAAGTAGTTTATTCTTTAAAGATTGTCACCAGGAAAACAGCACTCTATCATGAATGCCTTACGTACAATCACAGTACAGCTTTATATAAAAGACCTGTATTGGCAGAAAATAAAGTATGTGCTCACCTCCTCATGGTGATCTGAATCTCTGTCCACAGCAGTATTAAGCAAACATGGCTGACTACTAAGGTTGTAAATATTACCCAGTAGTTAGCAATAACATTAGCTCATTTTTTTTTACTGTATTGTGGTTTATTTCTAAAGAGTAAATAAACTTGATGGCTTCCATTTTAGCTTCCTTTAACATCAATATGTCACCCACTCCTCCTTGTATCCAGCACATACCCCAGCCCTCTCACTCAAGGCACCAGGCTGCTTCATGTAGAGGATCAACTGACAGTTACTAAAGCAAAGCAATTGGGCAGGGGAGATTTCCACAGACATGTCTCCAAAGCTTAAATCATTTGAGTTCCTCCAAATATATTGCAGTCCAGTGGCTGATAAATACCTCACAGAAACTCAATGACCTGGTAAGCCTGAACACATCATACATGAATAACCATCCCACCATACATGGTATCTTTCACTTTGTTCTGGATCTGAACGTTTGGAAAGGACAATGTTGCAGAGCTGCCTCTAGACTCCTCCCAAACCCCTGCTTTGTACCTGGTCAGGGGCAAAAGACAAAAGGAGTTTATTGGGTTTTTGCCCCTTGAGGCAAGGCACCATCTGCAGCAGTCTTATTCAGCACCAGTAGACGCTGGGAGCAAATCAAACACTAGTGCCATGTTAAACCTATCTTCCCTCTGGGAGGCTGTGGCAGGCAGCAGCCACTGGCTGGTTCCTGTGCCCAGTGAGAGCGGGAAGGATGCTTTCCACTATAGGCAGCTCCTATTCGAGCTGGGATAACCCCCTTTAATTCCTCTTGCCAAGCCTAATGCTTGTTGGAAGTACAGCACAGTGGAGCTGATTGAGCCCATATCAGTTCATTAACTTTTTCAGGCCAGAGTGACCTCATCACAGAGGGGCAGGAGAAAGGTTGGTTAAATTAGGCCATCCACTTCAATATGGCACACCAAGAACTGGGAAGAAAAAATAACTTTTAAAAAGAAGTAGTCTTGTAAAAATCCAAAATAATGTTATGTGAGTTACTGTACTACACGACAAGCCTATTTTCAGGTGCTTGTAATTTTCTGGGAAAAAGTTACCCTTTGAACTGAAATTACTGTATATGGTCTCAACACAGTAGCAATTTTTAAAAGCAACCTCCTAAGCTTCTCCTTGTCTGTATAAAGAAAACCTATTTTAGATTAAAAATCTCGCTCACTCTCTGTCTCTCACCCATCCTCTATACAGGTATGATATTATATGAATTTAAGACCAAAGATCAAACTCTTAATAATTATTCAGAGAGACAGATTTCCACCTGTTATTACAAAGTGTTATAATCCAGGGCGTTGTTTTTCCATCGATCCATGACATGGATTTGCATATGGAATGGAAATGCAGCAAAATTCACCGCAACCCAGGTTAATGTAATACAGCAAAAAAATAAGAGTTCTGTATCTTGGAAAGTGGCAGAAGAGTTTCTGTGTAAAAGGATACATTTAGAAATTGCTCCTCTAGTAATGGGCTTAGTCTGGTTTCACAGGATGAGCTACAGACATCCAAAATAATACTAGCCCCAGCAACAGAATCTAGTGTAGCGGTTTCCTTTCAACTGTTATGCTTAGCACCGGAGGCAGAGGGTCGGGACTCTTGGGCAGCATTTCCCAGACTACCTCTGAATAACTGCATTGTTTTGCACAATCATTTTAAAAAGCTGCTTGGGCCTCAGTTTTCCTGGTTTTAAAATGGGGATAATACGTACCTAGCCTACTTCACAGAGATGCTGTGTATGGCGCAATAGGATATGACACCATGCAAAAACCATCAGTTTCACATCCATGGTGGCAGAGCAAACACTGACTTTAGTTTCCTCATGAAGTCACATCTCTCAAAGTTTACAGGCCTCCTTTTCACTTTATGTCATTCTTCGGCTTTGCTTATGCTTCTGGTGGTGGCAGTGTGTAGTGTACACATAGCTACATGCAGCAGGTAAAGGAAGGCTATGTCCACACTGCAGTGGCTAGCTACGTGCAGAAAGGCTCTGGTTGTGAGAAAGCTCCCTGCCAGAGCTAGCAGACCACCATGCTGCTAAAAAGAGGTACTGCTTAGTTGTATAGAGCAGTGGTTCTCAACCTTTTGGAGGTTGTGACACTTAGCGGCATATCGCAAAACCTATAGGACACCCTCCCTCCATGCAGCCAACTCCCCGGTTCTTCATGAGACGCTTACCACTATGTGTTGACACAGCAGTTGAGAACCATGTAGCGTATATACATACCCTTGGAGTCTGGTGTATCTTTGCTCACCTAAATAGCAGTGTTAGGAGGTGAGTCACTGCTTATCTCTAGCTCAGCATGCAGTGTTTATATTCTACCACACATCACTGCAGTTATAGACCTTAAATAGTATAAATAGATGTTAATTGCATTCATGTTTATCTCCACTTTCAGGCTCCTTCACATTGCCAGGGTAAAATAAAGGAGTTGTATCTTATAAATATTTTAGAAAGTTTGTTTGTTTGTCCCAAAAGATCTCCAAAATGGTAAGAGCTAGAAACACAAAATTTTGAACAGATATTACTGATTTCCTAACTCAAATAACTGGATTAATTAGATCTCAAAATTGGTTCCCCCAGAGCCCCAATTGGGCCCACAGATAATTAACTTTTAGTAGTGCCTGATCATGGGTATTTGCTGGACTCTTCTGTTAAGCACGTCACATACTAATACCAAGAGGTACTCATACCAAGAATATCAATGATACCTACAGATACGCCATGTCTATTAACAAAAGATTACAGTTCCCCCTCTCCCTGGCATTTGCCATGTCTATTAATGAATCACAAGGACAAACATTCAAAGTTGCTGGAGTAGATTTGAGGTTCGACTGCTTCAGTCATGGTCAAGTATATGTTGTTACTTCAAGAGTTGGAATGGGGAAAAATTTGTATGTTCTTGCTCAAGGAAGAAAAACAAAAAATATTGTTTATTATCAGGCAATAAGTTAAACGTAAATGTGTGTTGTAAGCACAGCACTAGCTATGTTAATTTTTTAAAGTAATAGGATAAAACAAAAAGTATTTCCAATAAAATGTTACATTAAAGTAATTTACATAGTTCATTCATCACAACTTTTGTTATTAAGGAATGAGTTAAAAGTAAATGTGTTTTGTATGCACATTACTGGCTATGTTAATTTCTTAAAACAATATATAAGAGAAAAGTATTTCCAATAAAATATGCCATGTTAAATTTATTGATGTGGTTCACTCATCACATCTGTTGCTATATTTTCCCCAGGTGATGTGGGGTATTTCTGCTAGTTCTAAATAATCACAACCAAAATATGAAAGTGAAACTCCTCTGAAACTGCTTGACTTCTCTGGCTTTGTTTTGGTACCATGCAATAAACTCACAAATGTGGCATGATTTCAGTGCAAAATTCAAGAATTTGGAAGAAGTTTTATTGAAAATGGACACAGGTTTACTGAAAGGTTTTATGACTTTTAGCCAAAGCTTTTGTAACAAAAAAAATGCAAATTACTTGCAGGTTGGGCTTTTGCCATGTATGTTTTGTCCAGTCCCAGAAAAACTGAATCCTACTGATCTGAGGAAGTCACTGAATGAACAAATGAAGTGACTTTCTGCTACTCACGCTTTTAAAATGATGTGAGTGTGTTTACTCCACAGATCTGGAATGGATCAGGTCCTCAGGTCCCCCTACTCAGTGTTCTAACACCTTGGCTCAAATTTGCACACTTAGTAGTTTACAGGTGGCCACCTAACTCCATACTGGGGAACCTAAATAGGTGTGGCCTGATAGCAAAAGAAGCTGAGCAACTGTGGCTCTCACTGAATCAATCTAGAATTGTGAGGGTCCAACATCTCTGAAAACTGGGTTACTTCGGATATGTCTACACTGATTGAAGCAAATTTGCATTCATCAGATCAATTTATTTGGTTTGAATGAGCAGAAGTGAAGACCCATTCAGTTGATCTAGAAATAGATTTAATAAAACCACCTCTCCAAAAAATGTAGCACTGCATCAACAGGTACACATTTCCCATGGGTGCAGCACAGTGGAGACAGCAGGCTATTCTGTGTAGTTTCAATAACTCCTGTTGACTGGTGCCAAATTTTCCCAGCAGTGTAGACCAAGCCTCAATGTTATGTGCCTAAATGCAGATTTAGGTGCCTAATTTTAGGCAATCTAAGACTGAAAAATTTGGCCACAATACTTAACTGGAGGTAACTAAATGTGACCAGGGCCATAACTAGGTGTTTTGGTGCCTGGGGCAAGCAGCCACAAAGGCGCACAGCCCCAATCCGGTCTGGGGTCCGATCTGTCCCCAGCTGCTGCTGGAAGGTGGTAGGGAGCTGGATCCAGCCCCCCACTGCCTGGGGATGGATCCTGCTCCCTGCTGTCTTCCAGCAGTAGCTGGGGACAGATCTGACTCCCTGCCACACCAGGCACCAAATTTTAGAGAGCAGGCAGGAAGAAGGGGCCAGGTAGGGGCTGTGGCTGTTAGCCATGTGGCAACCTCTAAGATTTGGTGCCTGGGGCTTTGCCCCAGTTGCCCCACCCGAGTTACGGCCCTGAGTGTGACCACTTTATTCTGGGTCCAACAAAACTACTTTAACCTTCACACTGGTTAAGAGAAGATAAGCGCTGGTCTCTGGGCTCCCTGTTTCTTTTAGTAGAATGCTCTTGCCTTCAAACTCACATTAGAATCATCCAGGTTTTCATTTCCTTGCACAGAACCTTTCTCATCTATGTTTTAAATCAGTGGTTCCCAACCTTTTTCAGGCTGGGGACCCCTTTTTAACAAAAAATCTTTGCGGTCCCCCCTTGGCTGACTAAGTAATCTAGCCCACACAGGCAGACTCTAGCCAGCACCAGTGGGTCAGCCGGTGAGAAGTGCTGCCACCACCATTGCCTGCACTGCTGGCAAGCCAAGCCGCAGCACCTATGGTCCCCTGCCCTTGCCCCTGAGGGGGAACTGCCGTGGCCCCATCCCCCTGCCAGGATCCAGCCACAGGAGGGGAAAGGCAGCCTTGGTGGGGAGCATCAGGGCTGTAGCTGGAGTCCAGCCCTGGGTAAGGAGAGGCTCTGCAGACTCCCTGCAACACATCCACGGACCCCTGCGAGTCCCCAGACCACAGGTTGGGAACTACTGTTTTAAATCTTTAGTGACTAGAGCCCAAAGGAAAGGATTCAAGCTGTGATATGTACAAATGGATCTCAAGAAAGGATGTTGGGAGCATACTGTATTAGTTATAGCAGGTTCATAAATGTCATCCAGTAGATTATTGATCACATTTTTTTCTCTTTAGGCATCTGTCCAAACACACACAAAACTTGAACAAACAAGAAAACAACTAAAACTGTTACTTCCCCCCTTAAAAGAGCAATTGTCAGCATAGCAGTCCGCAAACACTGGCCATGCCAAATGTAATCTCAGAATTCACCAGCATCTCTCTCCAGCAATAAAACACAGATTTATGTGCTGCAGCCTATAACAGAAAATGGAATAAGATCATCCTTGATGACTAAATCACACTGCTTCTGGTGTGGGAGCTTAATAACTGAACTCTAGATCCCCCTGAGGACCGTTAAAAACATTTGTTTTCATTTTCTTGATATTTTGTCAGTGTAACATAACAGAATGTGCTGCACCACTTGTTATTTTCTACGATGAAGATGACTGACTTTGCCAAGGAATCTTATGAGATAATGAATAAAGTGTTAGAGGAATGAAATCAGTCATGTGATTCCCCAGGAAAGCACATTAGATTGTGCACCTGTTTACAAGTAACTGAAGTCAGTACAAGCACTACAGACTAGGGGACTGAAGCAGGAGGGACCATGACAGGGCTCCTTTATGCCCACTAAAAAATAACTTTCAGTAGAAGGATTTCCAGCATGTTTTACACCAGTCTTTTCATAAGGGATCTTTTTTTTACTACAGCTATTAGTTGTTAAGGGGTTTAATGAGTCAATGCCTTGCTTTGTCTTGCTTTTGTTTTCTTTCTTTTACCAGATAAGGTAGGCAAAATGCAGCAATCAGGGCAACACCGAAAATTGCAACAAGAAAATCATTTTGGGATCCAGGTCGTGCAGTAGTTATATGTTCAGTGACTTAGGCCTTCCACCTCAGGAGACCCTGCTGGAAAACTTAGCTTAAGGAACACATAAACATGAGTTGAACTTCTATGGTCTTATCCTAGCCTCTAGTGGACATTTATCCACATCACAAAACCATCAGAGAATTTCCCAAAATAAATAAAGCCTCTGTTCAAAGGAACCCACACATGAACATGAGTTTGGAGCATATTACCCATCCAAAATTATATTCATTGTCACTGCTGTTCATATAAAGCTTGCACAGCACTTGAGACCAACCTACTTTGCTGCATGCAGAGGTTTTAGCTGCTCATCTTCCCTAGTCTCTGTTAAACCACTGCCATAAAAGCTATCCTCCTGCTTGTTATTTCACCTGTGCCACCCCTTTCACTATCCAGTTCTCTCCTGGCTCTCCTTCCTCTACCACCACACAACTCTTTTTGTCTTCACTGTTAGGACCTATCCTTATCTTCACTATGCTATCAAACCATGAACCCCTTTCTCTGCTTTGTCAGTAACGCTAGTCCTGGTTATTAGTTTCTCAAGGTTTTCATCCTCTTTTCTTTCTGCCACACTGAACCAAGGGAGGAACACCATGTAAAAATCCACTAAGTCACTGGACACTGTCCTCCTGTAAATCTTCCTTTAAACCCCTATTCTTCCATGATGCCTGAAAATAGAGACGCCAGGTTGCACATACACCTAGTACTGCACACAATTTATAATCAGCATGTGAATAAGCTGTTCTGATGCAGCCACAGCCACTCACCATGAGAAAGCTGTGTTTAGTCAATCTGAATGTAAGCGCAGACCAGAGAGACCAGCCCCAGCACCACCCATTCATAGCACAGTGTTGGTGTGTGAGATTACTGCGTCTTTCACTAACCATAACTCTCTCATGGTTACGTTTTTTTCCCCATCTGTCAGAGCCACCTGTTGTCTCTTACCTAACTTCTAGATGGCGAGATCTCTGAGAAAGCAACCACCTTTTCATCGTGTGTGTGTAGTGCCTAGCACAAACAGGCTGTTATCCTAGATCCAGCAATGGTATCTGTTATTCAGTGAGCATGGACTACATAGGGGGAATTTTACTTATTTTGATATTTTCTCTCTCAGTGGCAACAACAGCACATTTACCCTGAGAAAAGTAACAAATGCTGCAGCTCAGAAGGTGCAGACAGTGCCTCTTTCCAATCATCTCAACTGATAAAAGGTGGATTTCTAGAAATACTGTACATCTGTGCAAATATCAGCCACTAACAGCAGATCTGAATTGTTACCTCTTAACATCTCTTTGTTCTCACCCTCCTTCTTTCCCACCAACCTACCTCCAAAAAACATCCCGGGATTTGTGCAATCTTGGTGCCAGGCAGTATAACTGTTGGATGGAGGGAACTATAGCAGCCCCCATTATGTCTGAGAAAAATTAGGAAAAGTGCATGCTGCTGCTTTCAGAGTGATGTGTGATGGCTGCCCCAAAATGATGGACGTGACAACTTTAATAGACAAAGCAAAGTATAAGAACGGCTGTCAAGGAAAGAAAACATCAGATAAACATCAGGACAAGACAAACATTTTAAAACGAGCACTTGGAAAGCTAAGGAAGAATGAGGATAAATAGGAAATGCTTCAGCCTAAGTGAGCACTTTCACAAAAAGTGTGGGGTACGCAGCTATTAGGAAAAGAAAAATGAGACACCAAACTACATTTATAAAATGAGTCCATTAAGATGCTTAGCTCAATCACTATGAGATGGAATAAATGCAAGACTTGAATTTTACTTGAGAATTCTTGTTTTGTGAAAGATAGGAAGAAAACTAAAACTTACTGCAACATTTTATCTGGTTTTATAATTCCAGGCAACTAAATTACTTTAGGCAGGCTGATGTTGAATTAGCTAGGCCCACTTATATGATCAGTTAATGCGGTGATAAGGCAGAGGGATAATGAGTATTACCTACTGGGTCCTACAACTGTAGAGACTTTTATGCCTTTAAAGAAAACAGCTTCATCAGGAACATGGTAAATTAAATACTGTAACTTGAAGCATCACACTTTAGCCAGCTGAACAGAGAAAAGGTTTGAGCTTCCTAGAAATAAAACAAAAAATCCATAAACGGAATTAGTTTGCTTCAGGAATTTCTAAGTTGTTCTGACAAAAATAGGAACTTAGCTAGTAGAAGGAGAGAGAAACCTTATACTGCAGTTTAATGGTCATTATTGCTGAATGATCCTCCTAGGAAAGAAAAGAATTAAATGTTCAATTCAATAATGATTACATTGCCCTTACCAGCTAGGAGAATGGGACCCAACAAGTCAGAAAACATAGTAAATAGAATGTTTAATTGTTTTGTAGAAAAAATGCATTTTATTTTGCCCACTGCTTGAGGAAAACCATTAAGTGTTAATGCATATAATCTATCTAGCAAGCTCACTAGTTTAATCCATCACACAATATGTGAAAACATAAAATAACCCAATAGTGACAAGTTAACAGTAGGAGTAGACAATAAAATGGTGACAAAAACAGACTGATTAATGATGCAGAACCATCTAGCTTTAGTATGGATGGGATTTGTCTGGGTTTATTTAGTGGTCAATCAAAACAAAATAGATCAGGTAATTTGACACATGAAACCACATCGAAAGAGTTGCTCCACTGTGATAAAAGCTGGAAAATGTACCACATTTTCTCAGAGAATAAAAGTAGCAATTTATAAAACTACAGCAGCTCCATGTGAAAGGAATGTATTAAAATGTAACTCACTTGTGAGGGGACATTTCAGCAGCACCCTTAGTGGAGGTGATCATGTACTTTGGATAAAATGAGAATAAGCCAAACCATTACCCAACGCTTCAGCCAAAATTTCCTGACTATCTAAAATGTTTGAGTAACTTCCCCTTTCTCCACATTATTTTGTTTTCATGACCTTCTGCACACCCTCATCCTAGACAGGGCCAGAAGAATAAAACAATGTTGAAAAACTTCAGAAAAACAACAAAGAGTCGTGTGGCACTTTGAGACTAACAGATTTATTTTTCGCATGAGATTTCGTGGGAGAAAATCCCACTTCCTCAGATGCTTCGAAGATGGGTGAACTTACAGTAAGTTCACCCATCTTCGAAGCATCTGAGGAAGTGAGATTTTCTCCCACGAAATCTCATGCGAAAAATAAATCTGTTAGTCTCAAAGTGCCACACGACTCCTTGTTGTTTTTTTGCTGGACTAGACTAACACGGCTATCCCTTTGAAGAACAACTTCAAGAAAAATCACTCTTATGAGGTGTACAGTTCCATTTTGCAGACCCAGGAGATTAAAATACTTCCATTAAAAGTCAGAGAATCATGCTAGCTTTTAGATACATAAGGAGCTGAAATGTCAGACCCCTATACTCACCCACCACTAGTTTATATTTTTATGTTTGGATGACTATTTCACTGGGCAAACCAGTGAATACACATACCCATTCTAAGGAATGCAAGGAGAGATAATGATGTGAAGAAAAAGTCAAAATGGGGCAAGTATCAAATGTGGGGAAAGCTGGTAGTATATAAAGAGGTCTAAGTGAAACCTATTTCCTGAAGGGCATCAATCTGTTTGTTATTCTTTATACATAGAATACAGAGCTCGGGCACCAATCCCAAAACACAAGGAAAACCTACTCTTTTTGGAGCTGTCAACAGATTCCCGTTGACAAGGTCCTTTCTAATATCATCCCACTGGATACCAACCAACCATCACCACTGTTTACCCAATTGAATCATGTAAGAATTATTTTACTGATATACACAGGTAATTTACTAACATCCACTTTAAAAGAATTAACTGCACCCTGAAAGAGCCTCAGTGAAAATATATACCAGCTGCATAAAGGTTCATTCTGTAGCTTCAGAGATAGCAGGGGACCCAGAAGAGATTTAACTACCTTCTAGTCCATTCCGTAAGTGTATTGTTCCTGTATTTAACCAGTTGTTAGATTCCTTCTGCCTTAGTGGTGGTGGCCCGAATCTTTGGACCTTACTCAAACAAACTCCCACTGCCTTCAATAAACAGACAGAAAATGGAATCCTTCAAAGAAAAAGCCAAAATTATTACAAAGTGCAACTAATGGATGGAATTTCCTCTCTGAATAAATTGCTTTAACAGAAACATAGGATAGTATATAGTAATGTGATCCAGCACCGAAAATCCTAACAGTTTGTCTGTCAGTAAATGCATTCTGCTTACAGAAGTGACTTACACTTGCTCCCTTAGCAGAAAACAAATGCTCTCCACACAATGCAGACAGGTAATTGTACAACAGGGGAAATATTCCTTCCTGAGCCTGCGGTGATCACCTTCCCCCTAGAAGTATAGCATCACTGAACATGGGCTTGATCCTGCAGAGTACTAGAATATTCTGGTACCAGGCCAACAAACAATTGAAACGTCTACTTAACTTTAAAGGCATGAGTTGATTTATGAAGTCAGCAGAGCCATTCGCTTGCTTAAAAGGGAAGCATGTGTTCAAGCCATTTGCTGCATCAGGACTAGAAAGCTCAGTACCTTACAGGCTCAAGCTCCCTGACAGCTAAAATTAGTGAAAGATGACCCACTGGTTTGAGTAGAGGACTAGGCATCAGGTTGAATTCCCTGCTATGCTACAGATTTCCTATATGACCATAGGGAAGTCACTTGGGTCTACATTCAAAAACAGAACTTCAGCACCTTAAATCCCAGACTTAGGCATGACTCCCCAAAACCAGTTTAACTGGCAACTAATTCTTCACTATGGAAGTCCTGCAGGTGCTCAAGTTACCACATCTGGGCATATGCCCTGATGCTTTGGGCAGATGCCCAGATACCCATCTGATGCTGAAGCTCCAGTGCTCCCAAACAAGTGAAAATAGAAGTTGCCTCCCCTAAATTGTCTGTGGAGCCTGGTCTAGTTTACAAACTCTGACTCTGAGCACACTAACTTCATACATGCCATTCAATGAGAAGCAGAGCCTGTGGTGGAATTTATGGTAGCCCTTTATGGCTAAAATCTGTTGTAACCTCAGTCTTCTTTTTCAAAGCTGTGGTGACAAAATTTCTCAATCTTCAGCTCTGCAAATGCTTATGAAAGAGTCTTCTCTCTTAAACTCATTCTTCCTTATCTCAAGAACTCAAGTGGTACAAATTCAACCTCTCAAAGTGCAGGGCTGTCCCTAGGGGGGTGCAGGGCCCAGGGTGAATCACCCCCTGCACGGCCCCCATTCACCTCTCCCCAGCACTGGGGGTGGGGCCGGCCAGCCCAGGGGAGGGGCAGACCCCTGCACTGGATGTCCCATGCCAGGGACTGGGTGAGCCAGCCAAAAGGGCAGCCCGGTTCAGCGCTGCCAGTCACGCCACCCCCTGTCACGCACACTGCTTTCGACTCTGTGCCAGAGCAGCAGGGAGGGGGCAGGAGGCAGCGCACTGGGGGGGGGGGTAGCCAAGTACTAATTGGTTTTAGACACAGACAAGGAAAATCCTGACAGTGACGTTAAAACCAGAGTAGAAAGTTACTAAATGCCCGAAAGCAGATCAGTTTATTAGGGCTAATCCTAAAACACTGTGAACTCTGCAACTGCATGAATTCCGAGGGAAATCTATCTTAAAATGGGAATCAAATTCATCATCTTCTGAAAGGATGAAAGGGTCACTGCTGTGCATCATCATGTTATGCAGCATGATACACCCAGTCAGGTGGCACATCAACTTAATGTTTAACACTCCTCTTAAACCGTTACTTCTTTTTCTGAATTTCCAGCTAATGCATCAATCTGTACTGCCCTGGAGGACTTGTGTTGACAGCAACATCTAGTGAGTATTTTCATACCAGATTAAACCTTTGAAGAAAATGCAATTTAAAGTTACCATATATCTTTATTTAGCACTTGCTATTAAGTTTTCTAATTAGACGGTGTACCTTCTAATTACTTTCTCCTGTGGCTTTAAATCAAGGGTGCCTTCGAAAGGAGGATGATTTAAAAATGAAAAAAAAAAACAAAACGCTCTCCAAAAAATGGACAACTGCCTTTTTGTTAGCTTGTTAAATCCCAACCATTTAGTTTAACATTTATACTTACAACTATATGAAGAGCAGAAAAGAAAGTTTTTGGGAGGCTCATTTATATCTGACAAGAATTGTGTGATTTAAAGATCCAAAGATTTTTTCCATCATTTTGTCTTTTTCTATAATAAAATGGGGTTGTGGGGAAAAAACAGAAATAAAGATGGCATGTGAAGGGTGAAAAACTAAAGCCAGCTTTATTTGTTGGAATGGCTTTGGCCCAATTTAATCCTGACTCACCCCTGGCAATAACAACTGATTCTTAATCATACTGTTAAAAGACAGTGTTGTCGTTGTCTATGTAGCGCAATTCCTCTCTTGGTGCATCTCCTAAACAAAGGTGCCCCTCCTGTTAAAAATGGCATGGTAAAGTTGACGCTAACGACTGATGACAGTTGCTAATACCATCTGCAAGAGTTAATTCTTGTAAGGGGTTCTATATGGGTGTTCTTGTAAACTCCAAAGAAGTTAATTAAGAGGCACCAAATTTTCAAATGAATTTGGACACTTAAAGATGCAAATAAGAACATAGTGGGATTCTCCCAAGCCCTTATTTAGGTTCAGGGCATAACTACCATTGATCTCAATGATAGTTAGGAGACTAGGAAGAAAACTGACTAGGAGCTTATCTGCATCTTTCAGCAGCTTTGAAAGCCTGACCAAATATCACTATTGATAAGGTCATCAGGAGAGGAAGAGTTCATTGCTCCCAGATACGATACTAAGTGAAAGATTTTGTTGTTTTAGTTTGGTTTGGTGTAAACTGGGGTAACAGGAAGTGCCGCAGAGTTGGAAAGAGAAATAGCAGTTAAGGAACATGAAGGAAGCAGCTCTGTCTAAGACAGAGAAAGGACTATATACTCAAAGGGTAGGGGAACAGGGAGAGACTTCTGAGGCTGAAATTTCTTCATGATAAAATGTCTCTCCCACCTTCCTTATACTAGTACAGTAGGCTAGCATTATGGATTGCCAGCATAAATTCATTTCTTTGTAAATTTGTTGCATGATGACTGTACCAGAGAGTAATAAAGGAACTGGTTAAGGGAAAGGAACTTGTAAATTCATTTCCCAGGAGCATTCTAGCAGCAACCAAAAAATTGTGTTTACTGATGGGAAACTACTTCTAGGAGAAAGACACTTAGCCGGACATCTGTGCTGATTTCTAAAAGCTACTGACAAAAAAGAACTGAAGCGAGTTTCTCCAATTGATCCTCTTACAAGAAGACTGAAGAAAAGAATGAGAATGGACCCAGTCAGTGGAACAGAAGGAAAGTGGTACTAAATGTATTGGCACCAGTCCAAGCAAGTGAAGGGAAGGAATTTATGGCTAGAGCTACAATGCGGCCAGTATCACTTGACCCTTCAGAAGGAGTGAAGGAAAAACCTATGCCCTAGTTACTCACTGTAACTAAGCCTATTGTAAAATAAAAGAGTACATTTATTCTTGAAACTTATTTTCCAAAAGTACAGCATTCATTATTTACTTGCTTATACACATTATTACGGATTAGTGGCACCCTTTAGGTCAGTGGTTCTCAACCTTTTGCAGGTCACGGCACACTTGATTGCATAATTGCAATCCTACAGGACACGCTAGCCCATCCACCCCACAGGCCAAATCTGGCCATCTCCTTGGCTCTCAGTAACACACTAACCACTGGGTGGCAACACAGTAATATGTCTTGACAGAGTGGTTGAGAACCAATGCTTTAGATAGCATGTCGGTGGAATTGTTCTTAGCATGCCTTATATAGCCCCACTTTCCTTGGTCACAATCAAGCACTGACAGGGCCAAAAAGGACAGAGGGGGAAATACCGTCTATGTCTTTCCTACATATAATAAGATCTGCTGCTCCACTGAAAACATTATTGTTTCTATGGAAATAGAGCCTCCCTCTATACTGCACTGCACCAGAGCCATGATTTAGCTGGAAATGTGACCTAAAGCAAAAGTATCTCAGAAACATCTCAGAACAGAAAACTGTGATATTTCCTTGGCTAATCCTTGGTTCATCTTACTTCCCGGACACAGAATTTAAACCAAACATTCATCTCAAGAGAGGTCTCAGACCATGGTGGCAATATAAACTACCAGTATAAATTCTATAGGGATAGTTGTGTTAGTGTGTGTCCACACAAGCTTCTTATTTTGAAACAACAGAGTTTGTTTCAAAATAAGAAGCGGCATCTCCACACGACGCACCATTATTTCAAAACCGTTAAACCTTGCATCTAATCTAAATAGTCATCGTTTCAAAACAATGGCGTTTGGACACATTGTTTCGAAACACCACCATTGTTTTGAAACACCTGTTTTGAAACAACATGTCCGAACGGCCTTGTTTTGAAATAACCATTTTGAAACAAGGGCTATTTCGAAAGCAGGCTTTCCCTTAATTCAAATTAACATATTTCAAAATAAGGTCTTTATTTCAAAATAACTCATTTCGAAATGGGTTATTTCAAAATAATGATGTATGTGCAGACATAGCCTTAGTCTAATTCAGCAAAACAAACAAGTCTTGTGGCACTTTTAAAGAGTAACTAATTTATTTATTGCTTGAGCTTTTGTATGTAGAATCCCACTTCATCAGGCACATAAAATGGAGGTTACAGTCTGAATGGGGATATATAAGCACAGAGGAGAGTAAGTCACAAGGTCAGCTCAGAATTATTTCTGGAAACCAAGCAAGTTTTTTTAATTCAAACAGTGTGGAATAGCAGGTTTGAATCCAAACAACTTGCTTGATTTGCTGAAATATTTCTCAACTGACCTTGTGACTTACCTTTCTCTGCATTTATGCATCCCCTTTCATATTGCAGCCTCCATTTCATGAGTTTGAGGAAATGGGATTCTATCTGTGAAAACTCATGTAATAAATACATTTGTTGGTCTCCAAAAATGCTACAAGACTACTAGTTTTAAGGAGATGCCTAAAACTTTTTTATAGTTTTTTTTCAGATTCCTCCATTACTTTTAGATATTCTTTTACGTCTTCAAAAAACACCACAACTAGCTGAACAGTTCAGTATGGATTTTGACTTACCTATGAATATTTTGAGAAAGTAAGTGGGGGCATGGGAATCCAAGATCTGGTTGCTTGGTTAGTCTTCAGACATTCAGTAGTACTAAATTTCTCCTGTACGTTAAACTGAACAGTTTGTGCTGTGCTCGTCAAGAGTGTCCTGAGCATTTGTTAACTGCAACAGATCATTCATGCAATTATTTCTAATTAACTATTGACACCCATAGAAAAGAAAAACTGTCCTTTTGGAATTGGTTCTACCTGTTGGCAGTGTCAAATTTGGGGTAGAAAGTCTTACATTTTCAAATCTCCCCATATAACTGAGCAAGACTGGCAGGTTTGTTTTTAGAAAATCTCCCAAACCAATTTAGACATGGCAGACTAATCCATCTCCTCGTGACAGTTGCAGAACTTTCATTTCCTTGGCTAGAGAGCAGCAGATTGTTTGCTGTTTAAGTCTCAGGTTTGGTTTGCCATGCAGAATCTTGCTGCATGCTGGGAGTCTAAAGACATTCTACGAAGAGTATGGAATTCGGGGAACACCTGCCCACATAAACATTATATAGCTAATGACAAGAGGGAGGAGACAGCAGTTTGTGGCCAGGTGGGAGAAAACTTTTTATTTTTCCCAGTGAAAATGTATCTCCCTATTAATGTCATGAGATGGGGTGAGAAACCTCTTGCTATCAAAAACTAGTCATCATCAGGATTGTGAGGAAACTGTTCATTCAGCCAGCAGCACAATTAAGAAAGGGAGGGAAGCTCCTGTCCTACTGGAAGGAGTGTTTTAAAATGGAACAGAACCTCTTGCTCCCGTTTGTTTTTTCAGGGTTGCTCTTGCAAGTTTCCTTCACATGAATGCAGACAGAGTTATTGGAAAATATAGCCTCACCTGAGAGGGTTTTCATTTTCATGGCAAATTTACACAAGATTGTCTTTATCTGGGCGATTCTTGATCGGCAGTTGAACAACAGCTGGTGCAACCTGCTTGAGCTGCATTTGGAGATCGAGGAATGTCATGTTATCAAAATATTTTAAGTGCACCCATCAAAGCTGACAAACTGGAACCTGCTACATCAACTAGGCAGGCTTCTGCAGGCTCATTGCATGGCTTCACATCACTGTGTGGAAAGCAAATTGGGAAAGGGAGTGAAGTACAGAAACTATTCTAATACGAAGCTTGTTTTTCTTTGAACTTTTCCAGAACACTAGAACACAGTTTAAGACCAAGGTCTACAGCTCTCTAAAACTGCCTTTGGAATTTAAATTGTTCTCTGTTCAACAGTATTTGAATACATTTCTGAATGTAATGAAAAGCTTATGAGGCCCTTACTCCTCTAGTTCCATTGGTTTTACAGTTTGTTTTTTCCACTCGAGAACCTAGGTAAACCATACATGCTTTAGGAGGACAGGGATTGTGCATGAGTTAAATGGGTCATTTAACTGCATTTCCCCACAAATGTTTCTCTCTCTAATTGTGGATTGTACTGTAATCCACATAAAGAGCTTTATGCAGTGTTAGATTAGGAAACATTATTGACAAAGAACTGCAGTCAAATCACAGCAGTCCTGGTCATTGTTAAAGCAAGGTTTTTCTCAGAAGCGATTTAATTACACATACAGTACACTAGATTATATTAGCAGCTTCAATACACTCACAATGCTTTAGCCAGAGTTGCCGCAATTGCTTTCTCCGTAATATCCAGATTGACACTATTATTTTAATGACACATGGCTATGTTCTAGAAGAACAAACAATGGACATCACTTGATGGCTTAGAGTGCATGGGATTTGCAGTACACTAAGGATACTCAGACTTTCATCCTCCTTCACAGCATCCCACTTTGGCATAAAGTTAGACCATAAATTGACTCAATGCAGCTTAAATTGGAGTTTTGCAAGCTGGATTTCTGGCTGCTAATCAAGAAGGCAAAAAAGGTTTGAGCATGCACAGACCTGGCCTGGAAGGCTGGATTCAAGGCACAAAATGGAAACTGATGAGTGCAGGAAACTTTGATTCTATTCTAATGATGACATTGCTGTTGAAGTGCCAGGTTACTCCTGCATTGTAGAGAGGGTAGGGTTAAAGAGAGAAAAAATAACTGAGCACCTCAGTATGATGAGGTTGCTCTTAGACCCATATGTGCTCAGACGTACCCAGCACGTCCTTCTTCTGTGCTCTTGGGGTTAAGAGAACATTCACATAAGGTGCTTGAGACTTATTCTCCTCAACACTGAGGACCAAGCCCAGTCCATGATCTTACTTGGGGCAAGGTGAAACATAAACACAAAGACATCAACAAAAGAGAGCGGTGAACTTGCTGCTGTGCCTCTTCTTACCTTTTGAAGTAACCCAGCACAATAACCAGTTGAAACTGGAAAGTTGCTTTTCATTGTCTGTTACATCTCTCACTAAACTACCCTGTTGTGCTGTAAATACAATACATCAAAACACACAATGGTATTTTGAAAGATTAAAGTTTCACCCCAATTGCCCCAGGAGATATCTGACCATTCAGCCAGCTGAATCAACCCACCATGAGACTTACTCTCAGAGTGTATATGAGAGCTGTGATACAAAAGAAATGATCATTAATCCATCCATGTTCACAGTTCTTTTTAAAAGATTTTTAACTCTTAACATATCCTAACTGGTTTTAACCACCATTAAGCAGCTCGAACTGACAAGCTAAGATGTTTCTGTTTGAGCTGTTAATGTTTTTAAACACAAACTGCTGTTCTAAGCCTGGACTCTTTTACAGTTGTATGAATTAAGATTTACAAACTATATACATATCCCGAACATTTGTAGCATATTTATTGGTTTCTTCTTACATTTTAATCACCAGTTCCTCAATGCCTTTTGTGAACAGATATGGAACTGAATATTTTACATACAAATGAATGTAGAACAATGTTATAAAGAGTAAATTGGAAATATTAATTATGGATATGCTTCTGTGACAAATATGACAATGTCCTGGCCAAACCTTATGGAATTAAGATAAACATTATTTAATTAAGTTAAATATCTATGGGATCCTTTGTATGAAAGATGAAATTGTGCATGTGTTCTTGTGGAATTGTATGCAATTTCTCTAAGAGACTGACTAATGCAATCTTTGGGAATTATTAGGAACTTCAAAGGATTTTTGAGGACAATGTGTTTGAAGTGGATTTCTGAAGAAATACTTGAGGTGAAAGGATTGTAAGCCCACACCTAAAAACTCAAGCTTTGAAGCTTCACCCAAGGGGAGGGAGCCTTCAGTCTCCTGATCCCCTGTTACATGAGGACAGTTCAAAGACCCAATCTGGATTCTCCAGTGACCAACAGACAAAGAAAGGATTTTTGAATAAACAGCTTGATTTTAAGATGGTGATCCAGTAAAGCGCTAGGATGGCTTGTCATCAATCTCAAGGGAAGAATCCCAATAACTAATCACCAACTAGAGCCCTCATCAGAGTGAGGGAGTTGATCTCTGGAAAGCTTCTTAGCATATGTGTAGGTTCTTTTGTTTCTAATGTGTTTCTTCTGTAATGCTTTCTATCTTAAGAATAAATATACTTGCTTAAAACAGCCATGTGGTAACTTACAAAGCTAGCAATTACATTGTGTTCAGTCTGTGGGAAGAAAAGTGAAGCAGGCCTGCTTAGGCAGAGTGCCTTTTATTGGGGGAAAAAAAATCACAGTACATTTAGGGAACTATGCAGCCTGCATATACCCTGGTTTGAAGGGTGAGAGATGTGGATCTCCACCCAAAAGAAGCGATGTTTGGGGAAGTCAGAAGCATAAGTGTGAATGTCCTTGCTGAATCTCTCAGGGTGAAATACAGCTGCAATTGTCCTGAACTATGACACCCAATACCACTTATCTCCTAAACCTAGGGAATTTTTTAAAAATGGGTTCACATGATAAGTTACACATTTGGAATATGTTTTAGCAACATGAAGTATACAAAAAAGATAAAACACTGTAAAAAGTAAAGGTTACACACCCACACAAAATCACTGAAGCTTGAGACTACCAAGAGGAAAAAGAAATTTGAAAGGTATTTTAGCTGAACATGGGAAATTCTGCTCCATTTGAATTCAGAACTGCCCCCTTCTTTCAACTAACTATAGACTAAGATATTTGCAGTACATCAATGCAATTTGCCATATACAAAATGGAACAAAATTCAAAAAACTTGAGAACCACACAAATATATGACTATCAGACCAACAGGAAATAAGGGTTACTCCTTCCTCATCTCTGAAAGCCTGATGACATTTCATAAAAAGATGCCTTTTGTAACAGCCCAGCTGAGTTTTTGCAGTTTCATCTGTCCTCCTCTCCACCAGATTTTTCAGAAATGAAGCCAGGACCCAGTGATATTCACCTACAGTGAGTTTCCTAGAACAATATGAACCTACACAGAGATGTTATTACATCTCAGTCCATGAAGTCAACAGCACAATCCAGATTTGCAATCAGAAACTTAAGAGCAGAGTTGTGAATCTGGTTAAAGACCAAGAATAACTGAGAATAGTCTTTGAGTAGTGAGCCCAACTAAGAACCTGTGGGAACCCTGCAAGTTGTAACTCTGGCTAAACTTGCAGCAGGTAAAACATATGGCAATCTAGTGCCCATGAAACATTCCAACACAGAGCCAGAACTCAGAGAAGATATGAAAAAATTTGGTGGGTCAAGAAATGTAAGCGGGTGTTGAGATCCAAGTCCCAAAATCCTACTTCAGTCTATGAACTGCTAGTTAGGTATTTTGTTTCACCTTTACAAGCTCAGATGAATACTGACTTAAGTGAAAGCCTTGAAATTAACCTCAAATCATTCTCTTACATCTGTGGTAAAAAGTCCTAGACAAGGAACTTACGCTTTACAGAACCAGCCAAGTAGATTCCCTATAACAACCCTCAACTCTCATGTTTGAGACCCAAATCCAATAAAAAGTTACTCTGAAGTATGTGATCACTTAAAAAGTTATATTCGCAAGTAATAATCTCCAAATAATCACATACAGTGAATGTGTGATAGTGAGGCATATAATACACTGAGATATACTGCCCCTCAAAAATAAAATTTGTACAGTATTTTTCCTACAACTGTCTTTCTTGGATAGAAGCTACACTACAAATTTAAAACAGTCTGCCAGTGTGTGTTTTATTACCAGTGCCAGCCCTGGTTCTAGGAAAACAGAAATTACCAGACTGGATCAGAGCCAAAGTCTATCTTATCCAGTATCCTGTCCTTGATAGCATCTAGTACTGACACCTTCAAGCAGAAGATGTAGGAAGCCCATCTGCTCCCTACATCTCTGTTCTCTAATTGTCAGAGATTGGTGTAAGCCCTAAAGCACAACGTTTACTACCCCATCCAAAATGTCTGTAGTCATGAATTATGAGAAACTCTATAAATTCTTGATACACATACAAATAGGTGATTCTTTTCTCCTGGATAATATTATGTTACCTTAACTTAATGCAACTTTCTGAGCTGTGGTTAAGTGTTTGTAATGGAGGATAAGTTGTCCATTTATCTTGAGCAGGGTATAGTAAAGTAGCCATCAATCATGAATCCATAAGAAACCTTTTTGTCTGCATGGTGTACTGGTAAGAGGATTGTAAAATTCACAGAAAACCTACCACTGCCTCCATGCCCAAAATTGTGCTGATATTGTGAAAAGTTGGGCCAGCCACCATAAAGGATAAAGATGGGAGAATCTCCCAGCAGCTAAACCCAATATGTATTATAAGTGACCTAATCAAGACAGTAACATCTGTTAATGAGTGGCTGTCTAGCCCCTGCAGAACTAGTAAATTGTATTTTCCCAGAGCATAATCCTTTGGATTTTAAAAGTTTTAGCCTGTTCATTACAAGCCCAGGCATCCTCTACCAAGGTGTCTATATTAATAGCCCTGTGCAGGGATGTGACTGTCCATTGACTGTTTCCAGTTCCATTCAGGTTTGTATTCACCGCTCTGGCTAAATAGTTCAGGGTTCCTGTTTTTCCTACACTCCTTTTATGAATTACTCCTTCAAAAGTTCATTCACAACATAACTATATCTCACCCCTTAGCCATATCCCACCTACCCAAACTCTGGCTAGAAAGTTAGAGGAAATCCATTTTGGTATGCTAATTAAATATTTTTAAAGGAACAGATTAACATACCTAAAAAAGTGCTACCTTGAAACTAGTGCTTTTCAAAAAAAAAAAAGAAAAAGGTATGATCCTATTTGTCGGCAATTCTAAATATCACCTCTACCGTGATAGTGATGCTTGATAGAGTAAAACTGTTCTCTCTGAACAAAACATACAAACCCAGCTCCTAGTTTTAGTATTTTCTCTTCTTACTGCTGTGATGCTTTTAATATCTTCTTTCCCTATACTTTGGCTGACACTACTACCCCAAATATTTTTATTTAACATTTTCCTGAATCCAAACATGACTTCTATTAATGGGTCAAATCTTGAGGCCCTCTCTCAAACAATCAACCATTAAAGCCAAAATGTTTTATTACAATAGCTGAACTAAATACACGTGCTACAAATTCTTTAAGAAAAATACATTTACATTTTAACATTTTTGAAAATTCTTTTGAATTCTTCCTCTAAGAGCTGAAATAATGGATCATAATTTTTCTTTAAAAAAGCCCCATATTAGTCATTTAATGGAATTTTCTCCATTTGATACAAAATCAAATGTGAACAATTCACTCACACTTTGGAATGTGAGCAGCCTTAGAACTTCTGACCTCTTTTCCCATTCAAAAACACAGGAAACAAAATGTAACAATTTCAAAGGTAGAATTAATACATATGCATGTTTTATGATAATACATGACCAAAAAGAGCACCAAGTGTGGCCTGGGGAATTTGCTTTCTTCTGTAACTGCTTTTGATTATTTCACAACCTTGGACTGAAACTTCCAGGAGAATTAAGTTTGGGGGTTTTTTTGTTTTGTTTTTGTTTAATCTTTTCAAACAGAAACTAAACTATTTCATTTTTTGGTCATAACAGCTTTCCTCCCGGCCCCCCCCCCCCCCACCCAGTGCCTAAAAAATCTAGAGGCTCAAACAAACTGTATAAACCACCCAGAGAAAACCTGACTGAAATAGAGATCAAACCTGGAACTCTTTGATCAGTTGACTCCTCAACATTTGTAGTGAAGGAAGAGATAATTATTTTTATCAAATAAAAGGACCTGGATTCACATTTTCCTCAGACTGGAGAGCAAGTAACCAGTGTAGGAAGCCTTTCTTGCCGATAAAGTAGCTGTGTAATGGTAGCAGTTGAAGTGACTTTTTAAACTCAGGGTCTAAGAAGGAACCAGTCTGTATTTGCAAATTGTAAGAAAGGCTGCAGAAACTACTGAACAGAATTCACCATCTACATCAGAAGTATTTAAAAGCAGCCTTACTTTTTCAATGCAGGACTCACATTTTATGTCTATACTGAAGAGTTAACTTGAGTTTCTCTTCAGTTAGGCTAGCCTGAGTGAGAGCAGCCATATTACAAATAACCCTTGAGTTGCTGTGTCCATGCAAATACTGTGCTTGCTCATGTGTGAGGGCACATCTCATGATCCTTCATACTGTAGTATATTGAGTCCCTTCAGGAATTTTCCCCAATGAATTGTGAGAATTGAATTCTCTGTGCTTGCTTAGCATTGTAAAGTTAAAAGAACCACAGCCGACACACAAGACTGACTTCCTTCCTGAGCCAAAGCTCACAATATAAAACAGCCTTCTCTTTCCTAAAGAAACAGTGATGGAAAAGCCACCCAAGGCACAAAGGGCTAGATCCTGATGGAACTTAGACAGAGTGTTGCAGTGCCTAACATGTAGCTGCCCTATGCCTAAGACATTTGGCAGTCCTTCATTAGGTGCAAACCTTCCTATACGTATGTAGAAAGAGTTAAGTGCCTACAAAGTGGATTCACAGCATGCTGAGCAGGGAGAAACCTAAATAAGCCATTTGGAAATGCCAAGGCGAGTAGTTTGGCCTAAGCCCTGTCCCCTGAAGCAATCTGGGCATGTAAGCCTGAGCTGGAGGGTGCTACCTCCCCCTGTTTGCGATTCACAGCCATGAAGCCTCTTCCGAAGTTAAGAACCTAAGCCCTATCTGGCATAAAACATAGCTGGAGCAGTGCACTCTTCTTCCCCCTAACTTTTAGCTCAGTGGTTGGAACACTCACCTATTATGTGAAAAACCCAAACTCAAACCCCTCTTCTGCCACATCAACACAGTCTTGAACACAAGTCTCTTAGCACTCAGATGAGTGCCCTCACCATTGGGCAACCTAGCATTCTGGACTCTTTCTTGTTGGAGATGTTCTGCTTTGTGTAACTAGTAATTGAAATAGAGACTTAAACTTGGTCTCACAAGTGCCAGGTGAGCACTCTAATGACTGGACTGTAGGGACCTTCTCATGCTTTCCCTGGCCCAGTGACTCTTACGTAGGTCATACAAAGTGGAATAACTTCTACAGGAGAGAGTGAGAGAAACCCATCTCAAAAGGCTCTGCAACCTGGTGGTTAGAAGACAGCTGAGAGGCAAGACGCCTACATTAAAAGCCCTGCTGAACATCTGAACAAGGTTCTCTCACATCCTGGATGAGTGCCCTATCAGCTGGGCTAAAGAACTATGTAGAACCTTTGCTCATCCTGCCAGACATACTTTAACTGACTCCTGATCTAGTGGGTTGTCTCTGATCATGCCTTCTGGATCAGACTCAGCACATGGAAGAGGATGGGACAGCTAGCTTGAGCATGCTGCTGTGATCTAGAGTGGAGCTGGGGGATGGGATCAGGACTTTGGTAGCTGTGCACCTGCTCATCAACAGAAATTTAGATGCTATAGGGACTTCAACACTTACACGGTTTGGTGGCCCATGAGCAGATATTTGAAAGAATCAATTTTTGGATGTAGGCATCTATAGTAACACATAGATGCCTAAAGCTCAAACTGCAGTGCTTACAGGAGAAAGCAGGTTTATAAGGCACTCAGCACAAGTTACCACCCACCATGCCATGGCTGAATTCAGTGGACTTGTTCTTCTCACCACTCACCCCCACAAATTGCTATTCTATTATAAATAGAATACACCTGCGAATCCAGCACAATATTCATCATTGGTAGTAACATGTCTGTCATTACAGGGCTGTTCCCCCGTAGATATTTTTGCTTTTGAAATGAAACCCTAAACCTTCCATTTTGGAAATAAGAGGTAATTTCTATATTATCTTAATGACAAAACTTTCCTCTTTTTACTTTCCATGTATAAGGAAGTCTGGCCTCATCTGGGGTGCTATGAGTACTACACTAAGGCCAGTTCTACCAAAAGCAACCTCATTCCAATGCTGGAGAGCTCAAAGTTTGCTCTTTGCACTTGTCACCATATTTCTGCCTTGTTGGACACCATTTCCAAAGGCACAAAACACAATGGAACTAGGCATAACAGTCATCACCGTAACCGTGCCAGAGAGTTACAGAAAGCACAAACTCAAGAGAATAGAGATTAAGCCATGGAGGAGAAGACATTTAGCAGCTAGAGACTGCTGTTAAAAACGCAGTGCCTTTCCCTGGCTCTGAGTTGCAGCAGACTAACGTTTAAGCTAGATGAGCATTCTGGATGCAACTGAGACAATAGAATAAAATGTTCATAATACAGCAGGAGTTTTTCACCATGCAGTAATACTGACTGCAGAAGTATAGGCAAAGCAGGCTGCAGGTAAACCATAACACTTGGCACATCTACATCTTCAAACCACTATGCAGTCATTTAGTTAACTGCTTCTTACACCATCATCATTTTACAGCTGGGCAAATTGAAGCACAGAGAGTATAAATCAATTGCCCAAGGATGCAAAAGCAGACGGTGTTGGGATAGGAATTTAGGAGTTCTGAATGCTTTGTCATATGCCCAGTCCAATGGGTGCATGTTTCTCTGTTCATTATCCTTTTTAAAATTGTAAATCATTTGTTTCCATCCCACTTTATTGTTTACAAATGACAGGGTGATTGCTAAAAATGAGGGGGAAAAGAATCGAAATGGGAGTGGTTGTTTTAGAGCTCTGCTGAGCTTCGGTACCTTTATCACATCTGCAGGATTATAACTGGATCAAAAAAAGAGCCACAGGCCCAGGAGTTTTGCTTTTTGAGCAACAAAAAAATAAAAAAGGAGAAAGAATTGATGTTTAATTCTGAGACTGCTGCTTAACATTTGCTTAATTCTCTCACTACTGTATTTACAGAGCTCTGACAAAAGAAATGGCCAATGTAAACACATAACCATGATATAAGAATACATAATCCATTATACATGACAGACACATATGGTGCTTATGTCACAAACAGAACTGTTCTGTGTAGAACTGCACTGGAAAAGGGCTCTGTTTTGTCAGCGAACACAGATGAAATCCACACTGGAATTATCAAGTGACAGTGTTTTACAAAGAGAAATGTGTGTAGAAAGCTCCAGGATTTATTATTTATTTATTTTAAGGGTAATTATATGGCAGGGTTTCTTTACACTAATCTGATTTCAGAAATATTGAGCATGCATTATGCATCAAACTAAATAACTCCCCCCCCCCATCTTTGTACTCCAAAATCTGCAGTTAATTAAACTGATTTGTCTGTTTTTGTGGGTCGGAAACTCTTGCTGTCATCCTTTCCAATCACTAGTTCTTTAAATTTCATCCTTGGCCAGTTTCATGATAATGTTTATCTGCTCCAGAGGATTTGAAATGAGAGTAATACACTGCTATCCTATTTCATTTCTTTCTTGAAGCTGGAAAAAAGCCAAGCATCAACTGGCCAGTTTGATAACACAATTCCCCTTGTAGGTTATTTGCTTAAGATCACTAGGAGCTAATTTAATTCCTGAGTTGCTTATTTACTGGTTCTGTTAGGGATTCCCTACAGTTAAGAATGAACTGTCACCAAGTTTCTAAATTGAATCCTACACAGAAGTTTTCTGACAGAAGTTAAAGTAAAAACTATAGTAATAAAACATAACAACAACAAATTGCTCATTTTTTTCTCCTGCATAAATTTAACTTCCTCCACTACATGAACAAAAATCTAATGTTTTCTTATTTGCATACTCAGTTTTTGAAGCTATTCATCTTGGATAATAAAGAGAAACATGGGTATTTCACAAGAATCATATTTTAATGGGTGGCTCACTTTTGCCTTTGTCTGATTTTTTTTGAACTCCTACTGATATGCCCAGCAAGAAAAACACTTGTGTAAAATCAGTAAAAGAAATAAAAATAAAAGGGCATCTTTGTTTGTTTTTCATGTTCAAAATGCTCAGCAAACTTTAACTAATTAATTCTCATAGCATGTCTGTCAGCTAGGCAAATATTATTATTCCCATTTTTTCAGATGGGAAAATTGAGGAACAGTGAAGTCCAGTGTCATCCAGCAAGACACTAGTAGAACAGGATTTAAAACACCTGTGCTTCTGATCTTGTACTCAATCCACTAGCTCACATTGCTTCAATGACTAAGAATTCCCCATTCATTTCCATTTCCATTTTAAAGTGCTTTGCAAGACATAACAAACGAAGCCATGCCACATTCCTGTGAAGTAGGATATATACACCAATAATCTCAGTACACGAAACAATCATACACAGAAAGTCCAGATAAGAAATTATTATGAAAGACGGACAATCATGTCTGTCCTCAGCAGGCTAATGAATAGAAATATCAGGTTTCCTGAGTCCCAGGCCAGTGCTCAATCTACACCACCATTTGAACATACATTGCTGCTCTTTCTGCATTTCTCTCTGCCTCTGCGCTTTATTTGTTTCATGCTGACTATAAAACATTTAGAGAGACAATCTGATATCATACAAAATAAAGCTGTTTTGTATTACATGTAAAGCAAGAACATCCTATAAGCAACACAAAAAATTTCTTTTTCAGGCTGTATATGTTAGTGGGGCAGGGACAGGTGACAGGAAGATTGCTATTTCAACATGTATATTGATGTACGGTATAAACCAAAAGGATATGTTATGGATACAGAAAGAAAAGTATTTTATTCTGGCTGAAAATGCCTTTTACTAAGCTAAAGCTATCACAAAGGAAAGAAATTTACTTTAATTAGTAAATTTCTGTACGGTGCTTTGAAAATATAGAGTCCTATGAACAGCCTTTTTCTGAGCCATTGCTATTACCCGTATTTTCCGGACTGTAAGTTGCACCGTTATATGTCACACTAATGAAAAAGCATCAGTTTTTTTTAAAAAAATTCATATATTGTTCACACCGTTATATAAGTCACACTAATAGAAAAGCATCAATTTAAAAAAATTCATATCTTGGTTGCGCCGTTATGTAAGTCATGCTGCTATAAGGGTTGCACTGCTACATTAGTCGCACTCTGTTTTGCATTGATGTCACTTTAGAATGTGGCCAGATTGATTTCTGAACGACTGTACTCACTCATAAATTAGAACCGACTGTGAGATAGTGCATTGTACATTAATAATTGTTACATTTTCTGAAATAAAATTTATTCCATTGTTGTGCGATGTGTTGTTATTAAGAAAGATATGATTTAACCTTGCCTCCTTCTTACACATCCGCCATATTTAACCAAAGAACATACTGGTATATACACTAATGATAACGCAATTGCAAACTATTCAGCCAGTAAAACTTAGGACAAAGACATTTATCAGGCCTAATGGAAGACAATATGAAATAAGCACAATCCATACAGTTCAATCATCTTCGTCATCTGCATCAGAGAAGCCATCAAAATCCTCGTCTTCAGTGTCACTCTGAAATAGCTCAGCTATTTCAACCAGTAGACAGGGAAGATCAGGGCTTAAATCTAGGTATTCATTTTCCTCTTCATTTTCTTGTACTGTGTCATCATTTGTTATTTTCACTTTCATGGAGCCTGAAGTGACTGTTTTTGCACTAATACCCATCCAGGCTTCACTAATCCACTGCACCACCTCCGCAGAAGTTGTGTGACACATACGACCGGTGGCCATGAAGCTGCGTTCCCCATCCGTCATCCAGGATTCCCAGAGGCAGCGCAAGACAGTCTTGAAACTCCAATTAACTGATCTATCAAGAGGCTGCACTTCCTTCGTTAGGCCTCCAGAAATTATTACTGGCACAGAATTTGTATTTTTTATTTGTGTCTTTACCCTCTGTTATATGCGCTCTCATACTATCCATGATCAATAGCGCTTTTCGTGTTTTAAAAAAAGCCATCGGGGCATCTGCTGAAACATCGCTCCAGCCAAAATCCCATCCTGTCTGCATTCATCCAACCTTTTTTATTAGTCTGTATAATGATGCTGGATGGAAACAAATCACACGGCATGGTCTTCCTCTTAAAAATAATCATAGGCGTAATTTTCTTTCCATCCACACAGCACACCAGCCTAACAGTGAAGTATGACTTTTCGTGAACAGTTGTTCTGATGTTCACAGTTTTTCCCCCTTTCTCATTAACTGTTTGGCCAACGGGAACGTTGAATGTCAGCAGAACTTCATCCATATCAATTATGTAGTCAGGAGTCACACCATACTTTTCAGTCATAGACTTCACAAAGGCCAAAACACTATCAGCTTTCTCTTGTGATTCAGCTGGCAGTTTCTGGCACATTGTTGCTCATGCCCGCATGCTAAGTTGATGCCTCTGCATGAAACGGAAGCACCAGGATGGTCCTCCAACAAATTCTTGCACTTCCATTTCTCGGGCCATTGTCTGGGCCTTCAGTCGCACCTGAACAGTGCACAATCCACGTCCTTGAGCTCTTTGCTCCACTATCCATTGGCGAAGATGATTTTCCAGATCAGTTTCCAAAGGGATAGCCGTGTTAGTCTAGTCCAGTAAAAAAACAACAAGCAGTTGTGTGGCACTTTAAGACTAACAGATTTATTTTTTGCATGAGCTTTCGTGGGAGAAGATCCCACTTCCTCAGATGCTTCGAAGATGGGTGAACTTACAGAAAGGAATGAAACTAAATGCAAGGGGGTGTAAAACATAGGATCAGGTCATAAAGTAACAGCAAATCAGAGCAGTTTACAGGCTTAAAGAATGGGAAGCCTGAAGTCAAATTACCCTTTGTAAAGTGAAAAGAACCCATAATCTCGATTGAGTCCTGCTTTCACAGAATTTAGCTTGCATATTAATTCGAGTTCAGCTGTTTCTCTTTGGAGTCTTGATGTCCCAGGTACATCTCTAACGACAGTCGTTAACAAATCCATCATCCAGTGATTAGGAAGATGGAAGTGCTCAGCAACTGGTTTCTTTGTTCTTTGATTTCTGATATCAGCTCTGTGCTCATTCAGTCTCTTATGAAACGATCGTCCTGTTTGTCCAATATATAAGGTGTTGGGGCATTTCTTGCACATGATGGCATAGACCACACTAGTAGATGAGCAGGTAAATGAGCCTTTGATGGAGTAGCAGGCTTGATTAGGACCTATGATGGTGTCTGTTGTGTAGATATGTGGGCAGACTTGGCAGCGTGGTTTTTTGCAAGGGTGTGTGCCTGCTTCAATGTTCTTGTTGTTAGATCTGTAGTTGCTGGTGAGTATCTGTTTAAGATTAGGGGGCTGCCTATAAGCAAGGAGTGGTCTGTCTCCTAATGCTTGAGAGAGAGAGGGATCATCTTTTAGAATAGGCTGTAGGTCCTTAATGATCTTTTGCAGAGGTCTGACTTGAGGATTGTATGTGGTGACTAGTGGTGTTCTGTTGTTTTCTTTCTTGGGTCTCTCCTGTAGTAGACGACTTTGGGGAACCCGTCTAGCTCTGTCAATTTGTTTTCTTACTTCCCCAGGTGGGTACTGTAGTTTCAAGAATGCTTGATAGAGATCCTCAAGATGTCTGTCTCTGTCTGAGGGATCAGAGCAGATGCGGTTATATCTTAGGGCTTGGCTGTAGGCAATGGATCGTGTGGTGTGTTTAGGATGGAAGCTCGAAGGATGTAGGTAACTATACCGATCAGTAGGTTTTCAGTATAGGGTGGTGGTGATATGTCTATCTCTGATTTGTACTGTAGTGTCAAGAAAGTGGATCTCCTGTGTGGACTGTTCCAGGCTCAATTTGATGGTGTCGTGGAAATTATTGAAATCTCTGTGAAAATCTTCAAGAGCATCCCTGCCGTGTGTCCAGATGATAAAGATGTCATCGATGTAGCGCAGGTAAAGAAGAGGTGTCTTGGGATGAGACTTGAGGAAACGTTGTTCTATGTCGCCCATAAAGATGTTGGCATATTGTGGGGCCATGTGGGTGCCCATAGCAGTGCCACTGATTTGGAGATATAAATGATCCTCAAATCTGACACCTCTTCTTTACCTGCAGCTACATCGATGACATCTTTATCATCTGGACACACGGCAGGGATGCTCTTGAAGATTTTCACAGAGATTTCAATAATTTCCATGACACCATCAAATTGAGCCTGGAACACTCCACACAGGAGATCCACTTTCTTGACACTACAGTACAAATCACTGATAGACACATCACCACCACCCTATACTGAAAACCTACTGATCGGTATAGTTACCTACATCCTTCGAGCTTCCATCCTAAACACACCACACGATCCATTGCCTACAGCCAAGCCCTAAGATATAACCGCATCTGCTCTGATCCCTCAGACAGAGACAGACATCTTGAGGATCTCTATCAAGCATTCTTGAAACTACAGTACCCACCTGGGGAAGTAAGAAAACAAATTGACAGAGCTAGACGGGTTCCCCAAAGTCGTCTACTACAGGAGAGACCCAAGAAAGAAAACAACAGAACACCACTAGTCACCACATACAATCCTCAAGTCAGACCTCTGCAAAAGATCATTAAGGACCTACAGCCTATTCTAAAAGATGATCCCTCTCTCTCTCAAGCATTAGGAGACAGACCACTCCTTGCTTATAGGCAGCCCCCTAATCTTAAACAGATACTCACCAGCAACTACAGATCTAACAACAAGAACATTGAAGCAGGCACACACCCTTGCAAAAAACCACGCTGCCAAGTCTGCCCACATATCTACACAACAGACACCATCATAGGTCCTAATCAAGCCTGCTACTCCATCAAAGGCTCATTTACCTGCTCATCTACTAATGTGGTCTATGCCATCATGTGCAAGAAATGCCCCAACACCTTATATATTGGACAAACAGGACGATCGTTTCATAAGAGACTGAATGAGCACAGAGCTGATATCAGAAATCAAAGAACAAAGAAACCAGTTGCTGAGCACTTCCATCTTCCTAATCACTGGATGATGGATTTGTTAACAACTGTCGTTAGAGATGTACCTGGGACATCAAGACTCCAAAGAGAAACAGCTGAACTCGAATTAATATGCAAGCTAAATTCTGTGAAAGCAGGACTCAATCGAGATTATGGGTTCTTTTCACATTACAAAGGGTAATTTGACTTCAGGCTTCCCATTCTTTAAGCCTGTAAACTGCTCTGATTTGCTGTTACTTTATGACCTGATCCTATGTTTTACACCCCCTTGCATTTAGTTTCATTCCCTTCTGTAAGTTCACCCATCTTTGAAGCATCTGAGGAAGTGGCATCTTCTCCCACGAAAGCTCATGCAAAAAATAAATCTGTTAGTCTTAAAGTGCCACACAACTGCTTGTTGTTTTCTTCCAGATCAGGCCACCTAACTTTTTGTCCACAGTTTGCTTTCTTTGTCCGGTTCATGACTTGAAGTGAATCTTTCATTTTTCGCCAGTTGCAAACTAATTTTTCACTTACACCAAACTTCAGCTGCCCTGTTGCTATTTTCTTCCGTGAATCTGGTGACCATTAGTTTGAATTCAGCGGCATAACTTTTTCATCCTTTCATCAGCGCATTGTTCTTAAAAGTCACGTGGTTGTGGATTCATCGTTGTTGAAGCTTGGCAGTTTTTCTTCACTGGAATGACAGCTGCGGTGAGATTGACTGGATTTACCTTTGCAGGTATCCTATATATAATGATTTAGCATGTTTTAGTGGTCTTTACAATCAGCGATTGCTTAATTGCCAGAGGGCACACACAAATTAACTGAGCCAGCCAGAGTCTATCTCAACATGGGGGATTCTGCGTATCCCAAATCTATGTTTATAGAAACAGTGTTGTGAGAAAATGATTGGCAGAGGGAAATGCTTGCATATCCTTAGTCTGGGGTTTTAATACAAACAGGCATTTACTTCAGGCGCTAATGGTAACTACCAGCAGATCATTGTTGACAGAGACATTATCTGAATGGCATTTAGTTCAGTTCCTTTATCATCTCCATTTTCCAAAGACCACTTATTTCATTTTTCTTGTAAATTCGACATATAAGTCACACTGTTATATAAGTCACGCCTTTTGAAATATTTGTTTAAAAAAAAACAAAACCCCCCGCAACTTATAGTCTGGAAAATATGGTAAAGGGCTACCTCATACCATACCACTCTCCAATTGTGAGTGTAGAGCCAGCATATCTGAACAAAGGAGGGTCTCCTACGTGTGCGGGGTCTCCTACAAAGCAGTAGAGCTGATGAAGGGATACTTATGATAGCCTCTCCATGCAGAAGCCAGAAAAGGGAGCCACAGGACCAGGAACATGGCTAAGATACCACCAAGAGGTACCAATCCCTGGCTGTAGTTTTGGTACCACAGTGATGTTAACAGGCAGAGAAGTTTGAGCTAGACTGGTGTAAGCACTCCTTACAACTGCCTCAGGAACAGGGGAACTCACAGGTGAGCTTTATGGCTCAGAAATGGGGGAATGCAAAGGTGAGCTTACACACACCACAACTCCAGCTTGCACTGCAGGGTCCTCAGCCATTACTGAGGTTTGCCCCACTGTGTGTTAAATTTCAGGTTCAATTCACCAGTCTTTTCTCCCTTATGTTCCTTTCCTACACTTCTGCTTATTGAAACAATGGGCTTAAATATCAGATGACAGCAATGACAATGCTCTTGCTCCTGCTTGTAATTTATTGTCTTGTGTACCATGTGATCCTAAGAGTCCTAGTGCCAGCCAATGGCTGAGGAGCCCCTTGGTATGTGTATGTCCTGACCAGTTCACCACACCTCCTGTTATGCTATTTATATTAAAAGGTCTCCTGTGCCATAACATTTGAAAACTAAAAATACACAGGGCCTTAATGTCACTGTGCAATGTAAATAAGAACGCTGCATGGCAATGCTGTATGTACAGCAATTATGGCAAAGGAGATTTAGGTTGGACATTAGGAAAAAATTCCCATCAAGGTGATTAACCACTGGGATAAGTTGCCTAGTCAGGCTGTGGAATCTCCATCATTGGAAGTTTTTAACAGCAAGTTAGACAAACACATGTCACTGATGGTTTAAGAGGGTACTTGGTCCTGCCATCAGTGCAGGAGACTGGACTCGATGATTTCTTATGGTTTCCTCCAATTTCTATGATTCTGTGTAAAATTATGGACATTCTCTGATGCTACCATATGTTTTCAAATCTGTGAACAGGTCAAGGAGGCAAAACAGGTTTCTTTCAAGATGAAGGCAAATGACCAACACCTCTTGGGCTCAGTTGAAAAATCAGGTGAGGGGTGGCCAAGAGCATTTGCATCAGGCTAAGGGACTGCAAGAAGACCATTGCCTTTGCAAAAATCACAGGTGACTGCAAAAATGAATATGGTGGTGTTGGGGTGCTGCCCCATGAGGGCTCCTGACTTTGAAAATAAAGATATGTTTTGAGAATATAAGAAACTGCTGGAAAGTTTTGGGATGCCCCTCAGCTAGGGGACAAAGAAGAGCAGCACCCACTGGATTTATGAAAGTGGATCCGTTTGGCTATGAAGGCAAGACTAACAGTAAACTGACTACATGTGAGAAACCTGCTCAGACAGAGATTGTAACTTGCTGAAATTAAACTTTAGGCACTAGGCAGCATGCTGTGGTTTGTTTCCTGTGTCTTTTGTTTCTACTTATTATTACTTAAATCTCTCTCCTCTGTTAATAAACTTGTTTCTGTTTTCTTACACAACCATCTCAGTGGCAGTGGGAGTAAGCACAGCCATCAAGGGCCCAAAATCAGAAGGAAAGGAGCAGAGTGCTGAAGTGGGTTGGGGGTTCATCAGAGAAGGTCCAGGTGAGCATGGTAAGAGGCTGCAAGTGTATTCATGGTGAAGTATGAGGCTCATTCAGGGGACTGCAGGGCTAGAGGTTGCAGGCAAGTGGGTCATGTTGTGGGAGAGGAGATGGAGGCTGGGCCCACAGGGCTGAAGATCTATGGGGCTGTGCTGAGCATGATGTATCTCAGGGCTTCTAGGATGTGTGTATGAGGGCCACCAGGATACAGTGGGGTTGGTGGAAAGGAAAACCATTGTCAACCTAGCTTGATCAGACAATTTAATGGGGGTTTATGACATGGCCCCAAAATAAGTAGGGCATACCAGTGAATCCAGCCCTTATTTGAAATTTGTAGAGAATAGCAAAGATGCAAAAACGGTATTTGTTATGTACTGCCAAAAGGCTTTTTGACTGAATACACATGTGCTTTGAATGTGCCTTCCTACATAGTTTAGAGTTTGGCATATAAATGCTGAGTTCCATGTGTTTTATGCTGATATAATAGCTGTATTCATTACTAATATGGGTGAAGTCCTAGAACTGCTGTTGTGTAGATTTTCAATGAGAAAAAAGTTATTGGGAAAATGTTAGGTTTTGCATCTTATGATAATACCATGCACAAGATAAATTTTAGAGACTATCTCATACATGACAGAATTATCAAACTGGGAGCACTTCTGCAGGGCTGCTGCCATATAAAATTTAACAGAACTTTGCTGTACATACATATTATGAAAATGCAGTTTAAGAGGACTTTGTATTGTGTTCTATGATGCTAAAGCTACAATGTCTCCTGGTTTCCATAGATTTGGTGGTAGAATGAGTTTTGGCAGGATGCATTTCCTCACCTCAGCAGCATGACAACCAAAGACTGAAGACCATAGCAGAGGTGCTGTGCTCCATTTTGTTTTCCACACAATTCACTGCTGATTAGGAAAACACCCACCCTGAATTCACCAACAAAACTCCCACGGCCTTTTATCAGGAGTAAAATCTATTCATTTCAACAGTTGCACAAAGGAAACCACATTGACTTCAACATAACTTCTGTGGGACTTGCATGCAAGCAATGGATAACATAAACGGCCCTCTGAATGAATTAATAGCTCCAAACAGTATTACATGCCAATATGGGGTAAGGGTGAACAGACAGGGCTGGAAGTTTACTGGGGAGAGGGGAGGTTGAATGATGATTGGAAGGACATTTTGATACCCATGACCAAATAATTATTTATGGTATGCAGGCTAAGCAATTCTTTGCTCACATAAACGTCCTGGCTCTAAGGCTGATTTGAAATGATTATGGTGTAAAATCTATACTGCTGAGCCTAATATCTTTAATGAGGGACAGCTGTGTATAGGGGCAGGGAAATGGTTTTTGTATATGCATTGTGCAGAGAATCTGCCATTACAGTAGCTCATGTTTTCAAGACTCAGCCCGTGGGCATCGGCAGGCTATGTAAATCATAACACAGAATTTGTTTCTGTCCCTGTAATGTAAATAGAATGGGGACTTTAAAGTAGTAAATTTGCATCATTGTTGGCAATAGATGAACACTTCTCCCCGCCACCCACCCCTGATTCATTCCTGACCAAATCACAGCTCTCTGTTTTCTGGAATGTTACACCAAAAACTCATGCATCTGTAATTTGAGTAAACTATCATCTAATTAAACAATGTAGATTGAATATGCTAATGCAAAGTATCATAAAAAAAGAATAATTACAAAGGGACTTCAAGAGGATAATTACAGATGGGATATGTTGAATCTGAATAAAATTCCTATTTTCTTTAATTACTGAAAACCCATATAAGCCAGGGATTGAGAATATCTTTAAGCATTGTACATATCCAAATACATGGAAAATACCAACTTGACTGATATATTTGTTAGCTGTCACCTAACAATAATGGGCCTTAGTCTGAAGATGGAAAGAAGGCTCCTTTGACTCTGGGCTTCATAAAACATAAAATGGCCATACAAAGTTAGAACAATGACCATCTAGTCCAGTTACACTTTTGGCTTTCACAACATCCCTTGGTAACAAGTTCCACAGGTTACATTATTTGGAGAAGTACTCACTTTTGTGTGTTTTATACTTGTGGCCTATTACTGTCATTGAGTGAACTCTAGTGCCTGTTTTATGTAAAGAAGTAAATAATATTTTCCTATTCCCTTTCTCTGTATCAGTCATGATTTTACAGCTATCTAATACATAGCCACCTCCCTTTAGTCATCTCTTTCCTGATATGACCAGTCCCAGTCTTTTTAAGCTCTTCACATAGAGAAACTGATCCACTACTTTAATCATTTATATTGCTCTTCTTCTACACCTTTTCCAGTTCTAGTTTTTTGTTTGTTTGTTTGTTTGTTTGAGATGGGGCAACTAGAACTGCACATAGTATTCAAGGTGTGGGTACACTATGGACTTAAACAGCAACATACTATTTTCTGTTTTATCTATCCTTTCCTAATGATTCCTGTCATTTTTTCCCTGCCACGGAACAGATTTTTCAAAGAACTATCAAGAATGATGCCAAGATTTCTTTCCTGACCTGTGTCACAAGGCTTACCTATTCTCCCTTAGATCCACTTCTTCTTCTGACAAACCACCAGAGACTTCCAGAATGGTGTAATCATCCATATTTTTATTCCCAGTTTATTTACCCCTCACCACTTTCTTTTTATAAATCAGTCCCCTTTCAAACAGCCACTACATCCACAGTCTCCACTTGGAGCACCTGCTCCACCCCTTTTCTTCCAGCCAGTTTAGATATAGCACTCTGCTAACAAGGCTGGCAGCTGCTCTTCATCCATCACTCAGGCAGCCATCTGATTAGCCCACTCCACTGCTCCTTCCTTGAGTGACAGGCACCTGCCTCAGCAACCCTTAGTCCACACCCTCACCCCCTTTGTGAAGCATCAGGTTCACTCTCCATCAGCCTCTCTCTCCTCTACTAGTGGGACATATCCAGGCAAGTCCCTCCCTTTCATCATGACTTTTTCTTGGGGTTCCTTCACTCCCTGGCTACAGAATACAGAGTGCATGCAAGGTGGGTGCCCCTGGGCCTCCAGGTAGACCCCCCACCCCTGCCAAGCATGCCAAGAGTCCCCCACCACTACTGATGGTTGCATCTTGGGAACATCTAGTGACCTCTTACTCACTGCTAAGGGAGTTGGGTCAGAAGTTCTTTCCACCTCCCTCTCCTCCTTCCCCGTCCCATTTATGTTCCATTATCAAAGGCAGTTGTTTTCAAAAGAGAAGTCAGGACCCAGTATTGGATTTTAGCCCTTAGGCACTGGGTCATGGTGTCCCCTGCTGCTGCCACTGAAAGACTGGAATGCATTGTGCAAAGATATAACTATTAGTTTAAGGGCATAAGTGATTTATTTCAACTGGGTCCTAGGAAAAAAGTTCAAAAACCACTGGTCTACAGTTGTTTTCTCTGTTTTGCTCTTCCCCAAGGCTGTGGTCCTCCTCCTCTTTACTGAGGTGCTTTATCTGGGGAATTCTAGCTTCTTCCCCTTGGGAAGAAGGACCGAGTCTGTGCCTAATACCACCCAATAGAGTCATAAGTGATCTTAGCAGATGGCCAGAGTCGGCAGCTGTCCAGGGCCCTGCAGGAGGAGGGGCTCCTGCACTACTCCAGGAGGAGCTAGGCAGGGGCTGGCAGGGTCCATGGCAGAGTCTCCCCAACAGGGCCAGCAAGCCCAGCAGTGGCCCACAAGGCAGCTGCGGAGCCCATCAAGGGCCCATGGAAGCCCACAGCAGGGCCAGCGGCAGGGCTGGGAAGCCCACCATGGGGCCATCTCATGGCAGCTGATGGTAGAGCTGGTGGAGGGGTGGGCAGGAAGCCCAGCAGGGTTTCAATAGGGGTAATGGGAAGCCAGGGCCGCTGAAGGCCAGTGGGTTCTGGTAGGGACCCAGGGGGGCAGAGGGGGGCAAAAGTAAAGGATGAGGCCCCCCACATGGCATGGGGGATCCATCCTTGACTTTTGCCCCAGGCCATGGAATCACTAAGAGCACCTCTGAATACAGTATCCCATCTACTACCCTGACCTCTTTCCAAGTAAACTTGCCTTTTGCCACCCATTGGGTAGCATCTCCAGTCCACATGGATATACTTTAGGGGCACCCCTTTCCTGGAATCATCCAGTGCTGTTTCACCAGCCCCCTTTGGGGAATAGGCTGAGGCCATGTCTATCAGGGCCCCCTGAGGCTGCCAGCTCAGCCTCACCAGGATGGTATACATCACCTGCTTCTCAACTCACTCCCCGGCCCTTGTCTGGCCACAAAATTCAGCCAACCTGCACTCCATACACAGACAGTCTATTTTTTGATGTCCCATTGGCCACGCTCTCAGGAGACAATCCCATCAGCTCTAATGTGGGGTCCCTGGGGTTCCTCCTTCCTTTTTTCTGGGCTTTTCTTAGGATGGAGGTCTTTCCTTCAGCTTCCTCCCTAAGCTGAGGTCCCTACACATTCAGCCCTCTCTTTGGAGGAAACCCACCTTGAGTGTACTCCTCAGTCAGTTTGACAACCACCTCTACCGTACACACCTGGTGCCTTCAGCCCCCCACACAAATATTTTCAGGGAGACTTTGGATCTGTTGTTCAAAATTAGGGCTTCCATTATTTTCCCCATCATCTGTGTCTTTGGTCAGCAATCAGTTATCGGATAAATGCCAGAACCACTCCCCACCTATCCACCTAGCTGCCCAGAACTCCTGCCAGTAGTTCTCTCTTGTGAGGCCCATCTGGTCTAGTACCACCACCCTCACTACATCATATCTTTTTGGCTTGTTCATCATTCAATGCTACGTGGGCTGCCTAGGCCTCCTCAGCTATGTAGGTGGCTAGCTGAAGCTCCCAGGTGGACCTGTCCGAACCAGCCTTGCAGGGCCACTCCCTCAAACATCCCCAAAAATGCTCCCGAGTCATCAACCAGGCCCATCTTGTATAGTCTCAAGCCCAGTACACAGCCCTCCCCGAACATGGGACTCACAGTTCTTTGTGAGAGCTGCTGCTTTGCATTGGCCTGCTCCCTTATAAACTCCTGGAGCCTCCTCTGTTATTTGGCTTGTCAAGTGAGCAAGGCCTGTTGCTCAGCCTGTTGGGACTGCTGAAAGGCTTGAAGGGATTTCTGCATCTCCTTCTACTGCTTGACAAGCCACTACAGCATTTCCTCCTTCACTGGGCCAACAATCCTTTGCTGGCTCAGGTCCCAGAAAAGCCCCCACATGTCACAGGGCACGCCTGTGGCCCCTTAGCTCAGCTCTCTCTTCTGCTGACAAACCAGCCAGAGACTTCCAGAATGGTATAATCACACATCTTCATTCCCAATTTATTGATTTCAAAAGGGATAGCCGTGTTAGCCTAGTCCAGTAAAAAAACAACAAGGAGTTGTGTGGCACTTTAAGACTAACAGATTTTTTTTTTTGCACAAGCTTTCTTGGGAGAAGATCCCACTTCCAAGCATCTGAGGAAACGGGATCTTCTCCCACGAAAGCTCATGCAAAAAATAAATCTGTTAGTCTTAAAGTGCCACACAACTCCAATTTACTGAGTCTCACTACCTTCTATTTACAACTTTGTCCCCTTTCAATCAATATCTATGGGGAGTGCCTAAAGCCACTGTCAGGTGGGGCAGAGCCCCCACCACACACACACACACACACACACACCCTACCTTCTTTCCAGCAAGCTTAGCTATAGCCCCCTGCTAACATGACTGGCAGCTACTCTTTATCTGCCAATCAGGCAGGTGCCGATTAGTCTGCTCTGCTGCTCCTTCCTTGAGTGACAGATACCGGCTTCAGGAACTCTTAGCAAGCAACCTCTCATAAATGGTAACAGTTAATTTAAACCCCATTATTTTGTAGGTGGGATCATGTTTTCCATTATTTTCCACTTATCAACACTCAATTTCATCTGCCTTTTTGTTGTTGTTGTTCAATCACCACTTTAATGAGATTCATTTTAACTCTTCACACTCAACTCTGGACATAAAGTATATTTCATATCATCCCACTTTTCTAGATCACTTCTATATTGAACTGCTATTTACTTCCACGTAGTGTGAAAAATGACCATTTATTCCTATCTTTTGTTTTCTGTCTTTAAACCAATTATTACTTTATGAGAGAAATTTCCATTTTAACCTATGCCAGCATTAAGAATCTATGGAGAAGAAACTTCTCAAAGACTTTCTGAAACTCTAAGCACATTATATGGACTATATCATCGTTGCCCAATCACTTGCTGAGTCCTTCAAAGAATTTTAATGAATAGGTGAGGCATGATTTCCCTTTCCACACATTTGGTGGCAGAGTGAACTTCAGTAAGGTTTCCTCCTCCCAGTAGCATGTCAGCCAAAGCCAGAGGTTGCACCGCACTCCTGAATTTCAGACTCTGAGAGCTTATTTCAATCTGAAGAAGGTGTCCCACAGCAGTCGTACCAGAATAATTCACCTTGCTCAGTGAAAGCAGAAGGAAAGAAACAAGACAGAACCCACACAATCTGGCTAACAATACCACCAAAGAATTTAAACACACATGGCTCCACTCTACAGCCTCTGCTAACAGAAAAAACTAAACTCATGCGCTTCCAGCAACTTTTACAGAGGGGGTGGGCTTTGTGTAACAGACAGATGATTTTGTGTCTCTCTGTCTGTCTTACACTGTGCCTTATGCAGACAAGGATATTTCCCAGGCACAAGAAATTCACGAAGAATAGCACTAGTCCTCGGTTTATACATTATTCTGTGGACTTTCCTGCTTAGTTTGGTTGCCCATTGCATAATATAGGTGATGGCTCAGGTGCCTTGAGCAGTTTTGTCCTCGCTTCTATATGTGATTAAATATCTTCAGAGTCCTGGTCTGATATGTTACTGCCTGCACTAACAGTGCAAAGAGACAGCACAGTACTTTCTTGTTACATTCTTTTTGGTGCCCTAGGTAATCTTTATGGGTTTCCCATATGGAAGCTGCAATGCAATCTGTCTCAGTCATAGCCAGAAGGAGTCCTGCTTTCCTCAGCTGCTCAGATTTACTTACTTACTTACTTGCTCGTACCAACATCAGGCCAAAAGCTTCTGTCTGGCTACTAGTGCAATTCCACTGAAATCCACGGTGTTATGCGGGGATAACAGAATGGAATCTGGCCTCTGCTCAGAAAGGAGGTGGATTTGTAAGGTCCAATTCTCAAATCATAGCACAAAGCAGGGTCTTTTTGCATAAGGAGTTACAGACATTACAGTTGCACTATTAAGTAGGCTGCACCTTTAAACTACTGTAGGCCCAATTTTCATTTACACTACTACTCCTTTCACCACTCTGTTAGTGCCATTTTACACTGACAGATTGCTGTACAGGGCTCTTAATGTAAGTGAGGCCTATTGTTTCCCATGTTCAGCTAAGCAAAAATTTTCCAATGGAAACTTTTTCAGTAAAAATGCAGATTCAGTGACACATGCATTTTCTGAATCCATGTCAATTTCACCAACTTGTTTCAGCCCAAACCACTCCTTCTATCAAAACACTGTTTCAACATTTTCTAAATGAAACATTTTGATTCAAAACACCTTTTTAGTTATAAAATTTCTTATTGTATCACAAAAAAACCTAAAAGCAAAAAAAACTAATGCTCCAAACTGAAATGAAATGTTTCCCTTCAGATCATACAAACTGGTCAAATACTTTTTCTTTTCAATTTGCTGAAAAATTAGTTTTCTGTTTAGCCTGAAACTTTTTTTCTTCCTCCTCAATTTTTTGGAATCGCCAGTGAACCAAATAAAGCCATTATTCACCCAGCTCTAGGGTAAATGTTTTGTAACAGTTATTGTAAAAGCTCTGAAGGTTTTGTTTTATGTATACGCATCAGCATTTGCAGATTAGTTTTGCTCTGGGTTAGCAACAATATTATTTTGTGAAGTGGTTTAAAATTATTATATTTGTGGTGTAACAGTTGATGTTCTCACTCTTCAATGATTATGGTTATAGTTCCTTCTCTGTTTCAAGATGATCTGCAGAAGAAAATTAATAAAGGTTGTGCCATCTCTTGTTTCTTTAACATACAAAAGTCTACACACTTTTGCTTTGGGTTTCTTTTGTTTGTTTGTTTGTTTTTTCCTGAATGGCAAAACTTGGTATCTCTTACTTCCCTAAAGTAAACAAAAGAAGCAAATGGGGGAAACAATGGTTTGGCTGATTTTGAAAGTTCTGGCTGTCTCTAGACATCATTAGAAAGCAGAGAAGGAAAGCACAAAAGCTTTCTTGCCCATTCGTGGGTCACCCTTCAGTATAACTAAACTAAAGGGCATTTTCTGAGCTATTTCAGCATGAAAGAAACACAATGAACTGAAAAGAAGACTTGAAAAAGAACTGTCCTTCAGATCATCACAATCCCCAGGCTAATAAATAATGGTTACAAAGCATCCATGGTTTGGGGTCCATAGGAGCTGAAAGAACTGGAAGAATCCAGCCACGGTCTCAGACTGTGAAGGAAACTGAAGAAATATTTAGGAGTCTATGAACTGGAACAGCATGGGCTGTGTTTGTGTCTTGATATGGTTTCAGAATATTAAGACTTAATTCTTTCCTGAAACATCAGACACTGGAAAGAGAACTGTATGTGTCACTAGAGGAATTTTTGCTATCTGGACAAGATAAACTATTTTCCAGGGGAAATATCTTGATTGAAGAACTGTATATATTAGGTTTTCATCTTTTCATTCTGCTCCTATTATTACATTTCAACTTTAGGGTGCCAAATTAGTTATGGACATTTATTTTTAAATAAATAAAAATGAGAGCACTACTAGTAACTCCTAAAATAGGAGAAACTGGACAAACTATTAGAACAAACAAGGAGTCCTATGGCACTTAAAGACTAACAAATTTATTTATTGCTTGAGCTTTCATTGGAAAAAATACCACATCATCAGACAATTTAAAGATGGGGGAACTTACAGAATGGGAGGAAACAAACGCAGGGAAGTGTAAGTCATCAGCTCAGGTCACACTGTAACAGCAGATCAAAGTAGTTGCTAAGATTCAAACACTGGGGAACAGCATATAGGGGAAGATGAGGTTGAATCACCTGTTGTAATGAGAGAAAAATCTAAAGCCCCTATTAAGTCCTGAGGCAATACAGTCAGATTTGCAAATAAATTCAAGCTCTGCAGCTTCTCTTTGAAACCTTGATCTGGTATTTAGCTGTCTGAGCACAGCAATTAGCAAATCGTTAATGGAGTGATCACGAACATTAAAATGCTGACACCAGCCAGACTGCTTTCCTGACAGTAAGCACAAATGTCAGGAAAGCATAAAGCACTTTCCAGAGGGGTAGCTGCATTAGTCTGTGTACAGCAAAAACAAGAGTCCTGTGGCACCTTATAGACATATAAGGTGCATCTAATGAAGTGGATTGGAGCCCACAAAAGCCAAAGCCCAAAGAAATCTGTTAGTCTATAACAGGCATGGCCAAACTGCTGCTCAGGAGCCGCATGTGGCTCTTGAAGGAAAAAGTGCAGCTCACGGAAGAAAGCCAAAGGAAAGCAGCCCCAGCCTAGGAGTTTTAAATCTCCCACCCTGAGCATGTTCAGAGCATGCTCAGGAGGGAACCCCATCCTGTCCTACTCACCGGAGCAGGCAGCATCTAGGCCTGGGGATTAGGGAGAGGGTTGGGACGACAGGGAGAAGTGGTGGCATGGCTGGAGAGGGCAGGGAGAAGCGATGGCATGGTCAGGATGGCAAGGAGAAGCTAAGTTTTTATTGTATAGGTAACCCTAGTTTTCATGGTAACCTGAAGTAATTTTTAGAATCTGACATTAGTAGGATCAATATTTGCCCTCTTTTTATGATAAAATTAAAGTGTGCAATGAATTTTAAACTTAGTAATTTGGGAGTAGGTAAAATACAGCTATATGCTTCAGTGTGGCTCTCAAAGGTTTAATAATCAACTTGTGTGGTTATTGAGTTCCATAAGTTTGGCTACCCCGGTCTATAAGATATCACAGGACTCTCGTTGATAAAGCACTTTATGTGTGAGGCATACTGCTTGACGGTGGAAACCTACCAAGGCTGTGACCTACCTATTTTAAAGGAATCCAAAACCAGGCTACTGTACTTAATTTGCAGGAGATGCACTGAGTGAGAGAAAAAAACACACTGTCTCTGACTGAGGCACGGGTGTGTGATCTAACTCATGAATTTACAGCAATCTCACTCAGCCACCTTAAAATTCTCCCATTTCAGGTTGCCTTCTTTACTTCAGTTTGGTAACTGTAAAACACAGCATTATCCCCTCAGGCCAATGTGGGATTATTGAAAATTGAATCAGTCTTTAAGGCAATTGTGTGTGATAAATTCCCATGTGAGCACATTTAACAGGGGTTTAGGATGACTCAGACTGGTTCTGCATTTGATAGTACCATGGCATTTTCACCTACCTCATTATACAGCACCTCTGAGGAAAGTACTGTGGCTCTTTAATTGGGAGAATTTATAGCACCTTTATCCTTTGGGGATACTTGCCCTCTCTGGCATTGACTGAAGCAGAATTTTTAAAAGAAACAGTAGCTCAATTCAATAGAATAATGAATCCTAAAATTAGGATGAGACATAGGTACAACGTGTTCTTGGTTGCTGGGACAGGTAGTTCAGTAGCTTATTACACAGAAATGCTCAATACTCAATCTCTGACCTTTATCACCGATCAGCTGTTTCCTCCTGGCATACTACTTCACTAATCTACCTCACCCTGACTGCTAGCAGCTGGTCCTAGAAAACTGTGTTAACCCATTGTGAACTATTAAGTTTGGCTGCTATTATTCCCACAGGGAACTTCACAGAAGATGCTTAGTGATGGTCAGGAAAAGTTTAGACACTTCTTTTTCCAAAGGCAGAAAGTTTATAGCCTTGAAACTAGAGAGACATCTAAGCCGCACACTTCCAACTCAGATCTCAGCCTTCCAGAACTTAAGTTGTTTAACTGAGGTTTACATTCAGGACAATCTCAAAGTAAATGCATATAAACTGTAAGATTAGAGGAGGAGAAATACCTGTGATAAGCAAGGGGAACGCGAGAGTTCAACTGGATGACGTAATGGTGCTTTTCAGAGTCCGGCCCAAGCTAGTAGCTCTTAAATTGAGTTCTAGAAGGCTTCTTTCAACCTAGTTTATAAATGAAGTTAACAACAGAAATGGTCTTTATACAAATCAAGTTTAAGTAGATCAGAAAGATTGCCTTTTCTTCACTGCTAACCACAACTGCCCACAACACAAGGCTTTTATGCAAACTGTAGGGATGAAGATTATGCAATTCACTGTAGCTGGTGCAGTTCTTGTGGCCTATCCTTTACTCAGAGATGGTAAGCAATTGTATCAGAAAGAGAATGTATCCTCATGAACCTTCCACTTATATAACCCCTGCCAAAATAAAGTTAAAGCACATCCAAATCATTTTTAACTAGTTCAATATAAGAAGGGACATAAATTGATGTAAGTCAGTTTGCATGTGAATGTCAGGCAGTTTCTTTTGGAGAAACAAAATTATATCTGTGCATCTTTCCCAAATTAGTAAGTCCTGATTTAATCTTCTCCCTGACAGCTTTTTGAAATAATGTATACATCCCAACACAATATTGTCCTACATTTAAAAAAAATCTAATTTCCCTGTAGTAGACTTTGACCCCATTAGTGATAAAAATAGTAAATCCAAATATGCATTTTTCAGATATTTTCAAATACCCAGTACTAAGTGCTAGCTAGAATAGATTTTTTTTCTTCAGGGTAAGAGAGCATTTTGGTTTAGAAGCAAATGCTGCAACTCATAGTGGTTATTTGTTCACTAAAGAATGATTACTAAGAAAAAATAAATGTCTTTACCCCCACCAAAAAAAAAAAATCTATCTATATATCTCACATTACAGTAATGGTCTAAAAAATCACTAATGTACAGCCACCACTGCTGTCTGTTGATTGGTACTACTACTGTAGATTCCTGTAAGTACTACATAAACCATTGTGTAGTTTTAAAAGGGAAAATCAGGTATTTCATGACACTGAATGGGGCTGTCATTACATGACACAGTAATTCCATTTGCATGCAATAGAGAGTGTGTTACATAATATTTTAGTGATATTTATTATGTTGTATTATTAGGTAATTTGATGCAACACAGGGTAACATGATCCCAAGGCAGAAGATAAAGCAATGGCAGCTTTGAATAGCAGAATGTGAAGACTCTACTGCCACTGGTTCACCATTACAGGGATCTTATCAACACCATATTGTGACGGAGAATGCACAGGTGAAGGTAAATCAATATTTATTTTCTGCTAATTTAGGCTCTTTATAAAGCTTACCAGTATGGCCTCAGAGCATCACACTAGTATAACTATGAGCTTATAGGACTATGGAGTCTAATTTGACTCTGGTGTTACCTGAAGTTAATGGACTTCCACCATATATTAATTTCCTCCACAAGATTCAATGCCAACAAGTAACCAGATATGTGTCTTTTCCTGTAATGCTGATGCAAATGTCTTAGTTTCCATTTGGATTTTTAATTGCAGGAGTAAAAAAACCTGCTCTCCCACTTGTGAATGTATACAGAATATAATCAACCAAGTTTGGATAGGGGTCTTGAGATCCTAAGACTGATCGTTGATTTTGTTTCTTTTCTGAATCTTGTCACTCACTTTCTCAGCTTTTTCTCATCCCTATTGCTGAAACCTAGCCCACCTCCTAGAATAATCATGGCCACGAAGGCTATGTCTACACTAGGAAAGTTAGTTGGAATTTGTTAATATGAACCAAAAAGTTTGAGTTTAGTTTGAGCTAAACTTGAACTTATTAGTTTGACTTAACAAAGTGGACTAATTTGACTTAACATTAAGTTGAATTAGTCCACTTAGTTAATTCAAACTAACTGCCCTTAATTTAAATTTATTATATTAGAACTAAGGGTTAATCCTAGACTACCCCATTGTTAGTTTGAACTAAGGAACAAACTAAAGGCTTAGATCGAATTAACTGGTAGGTCTTACTAATTCGAACTAAACTTTCATTAGTTCATATCAAAGAATTCCTTAATTTGAACTAATGAAAGCCTAGTGTAAACAGATAGTAAGTTCGTTTGAATTAAGCCTCCTTAATTCTAACTAACTTACAAGTGTAGACATACCCTAAAAGAACCTAATATAAAGCATCTGACAAAGTGAAATTTTCTGCCATGAAAGCTCATGAAATACATAAATTTATTAGTCTTTAAGTGCCACAGGACTCCTGGTTTGTTTTAAACATAATAAAATAATAGAAGTACTCTTTCCTCACCCCTTCTCAATACACCAAATATTCTTTTCTAGATATTTTAATGCACACAGGAGGAACACCTGGATATAAACTGTACTTCCCAAGAAGCCAGCCATACAAGCCCAATTGTGCTTTGTATGCTGAGGTCAAAGAAGGGGTTAAAGTGAACTTGACAGCGCATTCTGAGTTAGAGTTGAAAAGCCTGTTGTTATTAAGGGACTGAGTTTAGTGCTGATGGAGGTGGCTCCTGACTGAGTCAGGCTGGATAATGGGGTTGGTATCTCATGTTCCATAGCAGGATTCCACAGTCTGCTGTAACTCAGTTCAGCTGTTGTTTTCCAGTTTCTTAAGGGCCCACCTGCCGTCTGTGCTAATTTAATAGATAGGCAAGGAGGGTCAGGGAGAGGGGTAGTTAGCAGGAATGGGGAGAAATCCCAAACACGCATCATTATTAAAGTGAGACTGATGTGTGCAATATGTGCTTTCTAGGTGTTAAACACATAGCTAAATAATCTTCTGGTTTAACAATCAATTATCCAATACTTCCCCTAAGTGTCCTTTCCATTGGTATGATCCACAAATTTAGTGAGAAGTTTGAGTTTCTATATCATCACCATCCCTTCACTTTCCTAGCAATGCAGAGTAGTTTGATAATGCCAATGGAGAAAATGTTGCTCTCACATTAACACTGCAGATCTCTTATCTGCAATGCAGATCCCTACTGCCTATTCTGCACAGGATTTACACAAAGATCAGTAATCTGAGAGCAGATTTTGAACAACAGTATCTTACAACTAATATAACACTTTTATGTCCATAGATCCCAGACCTTTAAAAAGCTGAGCTGCCTTGCGGACAGGGCATTAGTCTGGAGACACCTGTTCTAGTCCTAGCTTTAACCTTAGACTAATCACTTCTCTTCTGTGACTGTATTTATCCTCCCACCATGTGCATACAATGTGCATTTAGAATACAAGCACTTCACAGCAACCATGGGTTTAACAATGTATTTTTATAGTTTCACCCTAGCACAATGCAGCCCCAATCTCAATGGGTGTGTCTACACTTACAATTTAATTCAAATTAATAAGGATTAATTCAAATTAAATTAATGCATGACTACACTGGCTTTGAATAATTCAAACTAAGGAATTCCTTAGTTCGAATTAATGAAAGCTTATTTTGAAGTTATAAAAACTCACTTAACTTTAAACTAGGAGTTAATTTGAATTTATCAGTCCATATTAACCCAGTGTGGTTGTGTTAATTTGAACTAACCGTTAATTCAAATTAATGCTTTTTTACCTTCTTCCTCCCAGGGTGCCTTCCTCTTTCTATATATTTGGTGGGGACATGACCTTTCTTGGGGGCCATCTCACCATACCTCCTATGGTGCCCTTCTCCTAATTCAAATGTGCAAATCCTGTCCATGGACATGCTAGTTGAAATTGGGTCTCTAGTGTGGCCATTTTAATTCGAATTACTTAATTCAAAGTAATCATTATTAGTCTGAATTAATTAGGTCGAATTCAGTTAGTTCCAACTAGCCTTCTAAGTGTGGACATAGCTAATGTGAACATCTGAGCATAACTGTATTATAATAAATTATTTCCCCAACTGTAAAATGGGGACAGAGTGGCTAAGTGACTTGTCTACAATCACACAGTGAATCAGGTGCCATCCAAGTACTGACAAGTTCCAAAGGTGTAGCCACATTAGTCTAGTTCAGCAAAACAAATTTATCTAGTGGCATTTTTAAAGAATAACAAATGTATTTATTGCATGAGTTTTTGTGAGAGAAAATCCCATGTCTTCAGGTTCTTGAAGATGGAGAAGCACAGATGAAAGAGATGAAAATAAATGCAGAGAAGTGTAAGTCATAGGATCAAGTAAGACTGTTACAGCAAATCAATGTAATTGTTTAGATTCAAACACTCCAGTAATAAAACCGTATCACGTGCCTATCCATGCAACATACTTCCTCCTGCTGCTAAGTTAACTAGTATTTATAGAAGGGCTTCTACACCTTTCTAGGCAGACCTGCTTCATCATCAAACTAACTCTATCAATTCTGATTTTTACTGTATTTGTTCTTTTAAATCATTGTTTCCCAGAGTTTTGATACCATGCTAAAACCTTGATACAAAAATCCAATTCCCTTCCAGTTTTTCATCTTGTCTTTGTCCAAAATTGATTTACGCATTTAGTCTCTTTTGGAACAGAAGCCTGAGAAGTCAATGAATTGTTTATTTTCTTGGTTGTCAAAAACATTATCTGTGGTGTCACAATAACATCAGGACAATTCTGGAAAAGAGGCTTTGTTAAATAACTTCTACCACCTCTTCCTGGCTTACTCCATGAAACAAAACAAAATTTTCACATGCAATCACAGTGACCATTAGCTTTTTCAAAATTTATTCATTTTACAAAGAAACAGATTATGTCACTCAATTGATCAAAATATCATAAGGCAGGTCATATCTGAGATCTAATAGGTAGGCAGAAGTCCCTGTTAATCTGTGACCTCTACTTTTTATAGTGAGTACCATTCACGTATGAAACATACCACTTAGAATTGTGAAGTACTGTTCAGCAATATCAGGAACGTGCATCTGAATTTGGTAATGGTATCTTAAACAATTAACTATAAACCATTGTACAGCTGGTTGGGAAATTCCCCTTTCGTCAAACATTTGTAATAAAACAATGTTTGGTTTTGTGAAAATTTCTCTATGAAATGTTTTGGGTTTTGCTTCCCCATTTTTATTACCCAAAAACTGAGACACATTAGTTGGGTGCAAATTTTCAGTAAAAGCCAAAATATTTAATTTTCAGTTGCCAACAAACTGAATTTTTTTTTAAAGTGTTTCATACCCAATAAATGTACAGGGCAGGGAGCATTTTTGTTTTTAATTTTTTTAAATCAATCAAAACAGGTATTTCCCACTGAAAACTCTGCTTCAGCAAAAATTCAATCCCTATCCCTGACCACAAAAAAATCTTGAATCAATATTTTTACCTACTGTACTAGCTGATGCTACCAGGCCTTAAGCAGTATGCCCCAATGAGAGGAATGGGGAATACTGACTAAAAATATATGTGGCTGTCATTATATGATCATTTATTATTTGTATATTGTCACCACCTGTAGGTATCTGACAGTCGGAAGTGATGATCAAGCCCCTATCATGAAGAGATTATAGTCTAACTAGACAACATAAAACTCTGAAACAGGGATAGGACACAACAGAAGCACTGTGAGAGAGCAGTGAAAGTCCACAATTTTTGCTTCATTTTGGGGTTCATGTGTGTATAAAACAAATCTGCTAATCTGTCAATAACTCATATCTGGTACAGAAGAAATGTAAAGAACTATGTTGAAACTATACACGATACCCTGACTAATCTTATGCAAGTATTACTAGTTTCTTCTCCAGGTTTATTATCTGCATCTTATGGCTACAAACGTCTTAGAGTCCTCAGAAAAATTATCTGATCTAGTAATAGTTAACCTCAAAATAGTTACAAGGGGAGAAATCAGATATGGCATTGCACTGCTAAAGTGGAAGAATTAAAGTTGTTTGAGGAACCCTGACTGCATTTTCATACATTGAAAGGGGGCAGAATTAAGGGATTATGTTTAACCTTCTAAAATTCCTGAATTCTTAATGGACTTTTTCTTAATTCTACTATTTAAAGTGTTTTATTCTTAAGATAATGTCTATTTTCTCAACCTTGACTCCAACTGAACAAAGCTTTTTGTCTTGGAATTATTTTTGAATTCTAATGATATAGGGTAAAATTAATTCTTGATGTAAGCCAAACAACTTCAGCAAGTTTCTCTCAGAAATGAATGTTACCCATGTTCTTTTATCTATATTTGTCTGTCTGTCCATCCAACCTACCAAGTATCCACATTTTGCTATAAATAGTTTGGTATTATTCTTTTACAAACAATCAAATCCAATGAAAAGTCAGGAAGCACAGGGACAGACTGCTTTCAGTCTTACATATACTTACTACCCAAAGCTGATGAATTCATCTCTAATGTATGGAAAAGCCATTTACCTGTCATTTGGATTACTACATTTTCGGATCCTGTTAAATACAGTAATTAGACTGCAAATTGGCACCAAACGACAAGTATAGGGAAATTGTAGAGCTTGGCTTTTTTTAACAATGCTTTTCTGAAGATTTTTTTTCCTCTTCTTTACAATCATTTTCCAGGATAATCGTGCCTCCCTTTGCTGAAAATGATGACTGTACGTACGTATTGCCCTGTAGAAAGTGAAACTGCATGCCTCAGTGAATTCTATCATCATTTCACCCCCTAATGAGAGAGATTGTTTGCAGGCAGATGAAATTAAATTGTAAGCTCTATTGACTTCAACAACAGGTGCCATTTGTGCAAACCTAAAGGGAACCATTGAATTGTCAAAAAGATTTAACTCTTACTGACACAGTACTATCTGATAATATCTTCTTGGTACTTGCATTTCACTGAGCTCTAGCACGCATAAAAATCCACCATTTATATTCACAGCCATAATGTCACAGGGAAAATGGCTAGAGAGGGCTGAATTAACTGCAAATGAAATGCCTACACATCCTGATTGCCAGGCTGTAGCTTGTACCACAAGCCATAGAGAGGGTGAGCAGAGCAAGCTTAAGTGTGACAGCAACAAGGGTGCTAATAAGCCATTTGAAAACTTTTTCCATGAAATTCGTCAGTGGTAAGAAAATGTACAAAGTAAATCTTATTATGAAGAATTTCAGCTATTAGTGACTTCCTCCCTAGCCCGGTGTTAGAAAATGTTGCCCACTTTTAAACTGGATTTCAGAATTAAATCAGAATGCTTACCAATAATGTGTACAAAAGAAACCCATGCAAAACCTCACATCCACCATTTTGGAATTAGCACACCATTGTTGTGATGTTAGTAACAACTCTACCAAAAATAATAAATTAATTTGTATCAGTTCAGTGGTTTGGTTTAGTGTCAATGTAAAACGCTGCAGTTCTTAGCACCAACAATGAGCAAACAGGAATTCTGAACTCCTGTAATGGATCCATGAAAAACTGGTGCCTGATGCGTTCTGTGTCCCTCACTCTCTTACAGTTGTATTTTTTTTTTTCCTTGCCTGGTATAAAATCTTCCACTTGTGGATGCTATCCTTGTCAGATAATGAGCCAGTCGGTACTATCTACCAGGAGAATCCTTTCAGTTTCTGAATATAATTTGATATTTCAGTGATCTGAAGAACAATTAAATAGTTAGGCGTTACACAACTTCACAAGTCTCTTCTGAGATGAAATATATGCAAATGATAATGTCTATTATAGTTATGGTAAAATTCTTTAATTTTGACTTGAAAGCAGAGAGATTTCAAGACAGCATGATATATTTGAGCCAATGAAATAATCAAGCCAACTTTGTATCACTTTTGTGGCAATTTATCTTCTTTGCCTAAAGCAGAAAGATATTCCAGTTGCAATAATGGATTTATGTAGTTTCTTCCAAATCTGTTTCTTTCAATTTAAATATTCAAACGTGCGAAGTACTTTAGTGGGGAGTAGCTTCAGGCATGTAACAGATAGGAGATTTCTAAGAGATGAAGGTTAGAGCATTCCCTTGTTAAATATGGTTACAAGCCCATGCTCTCTCTCTCCTGTAATAAGTCCTCAAATTCACTTCCTTATGATATGAAGAAAAAGGAAAATAAAGACAGGAAACATTTATGGCTTATGATTGCACAAGTGATGTAAAGTCATGGCTTCAGAATGCAGGTTTAAATAGCCCGCTAGCAGGTTTTTGGCATAACAAGTACATTTCACATTTTCCTAGAACTCTGTTTAAGTATGTATGAGTGCATATGGGAGGGCTGAGCCCAGGGATCCATGCGGACATTACAATTAGAAGCATTGTCTGCTGCCTTCAGGAGGCAGAGTAACCACCAAGTCGAGATGCTGAATTGCAAGTGGGGCGTGCAACACCTGGTGAGATAATGCCAGTTTTATTCTGGTAAGGAGTAAAATGTCTTAATAACATCTTTGACATTTAATAATATCACTTTCATTTTAAACACATCATTGCACAGATATTGAATCCATTCATTTTGGTAATGGATTTGAATACTGTGGTGCTTTCTGTTTTAATAAATAAATAAATACAAACATACTTATTTTCCAGAGGAGGGAAAAAGCAACCGTGATCCCCACCTACTATATGTGTTTGCGTTTCATGAGCTCTGCTCTTCTACGGGTGCTTCCCTCGGTTTCTGAAACCTTATTTCACTGTCCTATTCATCTGTCACTTTTCTCATTTTCAGTTCAAATTGCGTATTACTCCGCCAGTATTCTAAAATAAATGTTAAATTCTTAAACATAGTACTCCTGTTTATCAATCCAGCTGGAGACAACTTGAGTTCTGTCATCTTTTTCAAAGAAATTTGCAGCTATTTCACTCTCCCCAGCATGATATTTCTCCAGCCAGTAAGCAAAGCCAGAAGGTAGTGAAGGAAGGCAGTGTTTGCAATTTCATCAAAATGTTGGGTGGAAAATCCCAGGAATTTTCTTGACTTTTGCATAGGTTGTTTTTGCCCTGAACACTGTGGCTTTGTATAAAACAGTCTAAGTAGGTGCATTCAGCAAAAAGAGACAGTTTGATGAATCAAAACTGAGGCATCTCTGTGTAACTATATAAGCCCTCAGGATATATCTACATTGTGACTGAGTGTGAACCTCCCAGCCCAAACAGACAAACCTATGATACTAGGGCTTGCACCAGCACTCTGAAAATAGCTGTGTGGATGTTGTGGTATCATCACCACCCAAGCTTGGACCTAGCAAACAGGGTGGCCTTGAGCTCAGGCAGCTAGCCCTAGCCTCAGCTGGTGCCTCAACAGTCACGCTGCTGATTTTAGTGTGCTAACATGAGCCTGACTACAACAAGTAGCATGCTCACTCTCAGCCGCAGTACAGACATAAGAGCAAGTTCCCATCGCAAAGGTAGATTCTGGGTTCTATCAATTTTTATGCTGGTGCCACTCCACCAACTTCAGTGAGGTTGCACCTGGTGCACACCACTGTAACTGAGATCAAAGCAAGGGCTGGTTTCCAGATATAAGGTAGACGCCTTGTAATTCCACAGCACCACAAACCAGGGAGCAGCTTGGAGCCTCACTTAAAAGAAAAAGGAAGGGGAGGGGGTGTCTGCCTAGCAACATCCCCTGTGAGAATTTAGAATGAACTTGACCTGCTTCTGAAAACTACTTTTCCGGTTATTTATAAATAAGTATTTTTTTCTGTTATATATAAATGGATCCCCATCCCATTCTAAGGGTATTCTATTAAGATATAAAACTTACATTGGGACTCTGGCCCCCATCTTGAGATAGCTATCCACCAGCTCATGAAGATGATAAAATGAGGCCAAATCTACAACCCGTTGGCCCTGTGCAGCATGTCCAGAAGGTTAGCCTACACAGACCAAAGGAAAATAAGTTACACTGCTCTCCCAGAGAACACTGTAATGACAACTTCCTTGTGTCTATTGAGAAGGTTTCAGTGCCTCTGTAGCTCTCGGTCACACATTGCACATGAAGAGAGAGACTTTCAGGAAACTCAGGCTTAATCCATTTAGGACTGCATAGGTTAACACCAACACTATTAATTCCACATGGAAACTTCCTGGAAATAAAACGGATCCAAGAGAGCAAGCAAAGTGCAATGCATTCCTGGTGTTAAGTTCCACTTAATTAGCAGACAGCAGTCCCCCTTTTCATGTGTTCTCAGTGTGCACTTACATAGAAGACATTACAGTTATCAAATGCATGTATAACTGTGGCAAAATCCACACTGGAAGGAAAAGCTCAAAGTTTTCCTCCCCTGGTTCAGATGAGAAAAATAAATTCTTGATGACTGCTGATAGCTGGGTGTCCAGGAACAGGCCAAGGTCTAATTAGAAAATACAGGCATGCTTCCTCAAGCAGGGGGACCATCATAAGTTCTATCATCTCCTGCTGTTCCCAACAAACCAAGGCTACCTCAATCTTGTGCAGATTAAATTGCAGCCAGCTAGTTCTCCTGTAAGTCCTAAATTGTCTGCATGCTGAGGTGTTAAATCCATTGCTCCTAACAGGTCAGAAATGGTGGAGAGAGGGACTAGATACTATCAGCAAACTGAAGACATCACAGCCCTCATTTGCTCACTAAATCATAGTAATTGTCTCATATATGCATTGGGCAGGAGATGTGACTGTATAGACATGCTGAAATTGGAAATAATGGTAACTCCATGTACCTTCTGTTGAAACATGGCCCTGGGAGAGAGGGAAAGCACTTGTGCTCCACCTCCTGCTGCAGCTGTGACCACTTGCAATATGTATGGTATTTAGCTGTTTTGTTAGGAGTTTCCTTGTTTTTCCCCTAGTCATCTGGCTTCCTTCCTGTCTGGTCACATTTCCTCTTTACTGAACATTTTGCCCCTGTGGAGAACACTATAGGCTTTCCCAACAACAAGCTGTAATAAGCTGTGCAAGCAGGATATTGGCTCACTGGACTTCTGCCAAAGTCTGATATTGCCTTAACCATATGCACAAGCACGATACAAAATCAGCACATTGCACATGCTGCCTCTTTGGTCTTTTATAGGGGCTTTTTCGTTTTTGTTTTTTCACTGCTAAAGACAGACTTGTTTTGTTCCAAAGATAATAAGGCATTAAGGAAGACAACTGAAGAAAAGAGTACGCATAAGATGTCTAGATTCCTCTCTGGGAAAGAAGTTGACTCACAAATACAGTAAGAAAGATAGCATACATAGATCAACCAAAAAAGGTGAAGCATATTAGATCAGATGACTCTTCTGTTCCTAAAGCTATTTATGATCCCTTTTTGCTTAATATATTAAGATACAGGACTTCACTACTATGCTTTTCTGTTGCAAATAGATGAAAAGGAGAAGCTTTCCAAATAGATTTCTGTTTTGCAGCTTGAACAACCTGTGCAGTAGGCCAGATAAAAATGTGTTAAACTCAGGAATCTTCACAGGGCATGTGCAGAAGCTTTAATGTGGTGAAGGTGTTTTTTTATTGTACATAAATATAACCAAATGATTGTTTACACATAGTTTCTGTTGTTATGTAAATCTATGGGATTTTTATTTTGCTTTGAAAATGTAGGGACAGCATTATGCATAAAGATACTATGACTGTGCGTAAAACCAGAGTTAATTATGCGTAAAAAGAAGGTTAATTGTGCATCTAACTAGCCAATTACTGTGCAAATATGTAACTTGCAACCATGATGTGAAATTCAGTGCCCACATTTACAAAAATCATGCCCTGTGTGTCCAAATTCTTTTATCAAATGCATTAAAATCCCTTGTTAAGCCTGTGCCATATCTCAAAGTTATCATCCTTGCATGCTGTGGCTATATTACAAAAGAAAAAGTCAAACTGAATTCAGCCTTTAGGGACCTCTCTCTTCAATACAGGATGGAGTACCTGCAGTCATTGGTTCATCAAGTCCAAAGAAATCATCACTGGTTTATCTACAATGACGATTTCTCCTGTGGACTCCATCTCGGATGTTTGTTTCAATAAAGTTATTAGTTACATATTCTCACTGCATTTGCTTGTGTGTGCGCGCGCGCGCCAGAGAGAGAGAGAGAGTTTTAAGACTATGATTTAGAGATATACTTTAGCATGTTCCAAACTGACCAAGTAACCCAACCATCTTAATACATGCAAAAGAACAACTTACAGGCTTATAGACTCTAAGCTCAGAAGGGACCAATATGATCATCTAGTCTGACATTTTGTACAATGCAGGCCAGAGAACCTCACCCACCGACTCCTGAAATAAACCTCTAACCCAGTGGTTCCCAACTTGTGGTTTGGGGTCCCCTGGAGGTCCGCAGAGTTATTGCAAGGGGTCTGTGAATACATCCGACCCCAGCTGCTACCAGCCAGTGCTCCATGTAGGAGAAGGCTCTAAATTGGTGTGTCAAACTCCTGCCCAGGGTGCTGATCCAGCCCATAGAGCTGCTGCCTAGGCTGTGCCTGGAAGCTGTCCGCAGCAGTGAACTCCAAAGACAGGCTCCCAGCAGAGCAGGGCTAGGCATGCTTGTGACTCAATGAGCTGAGTCACAGCACAGGGGAACAAAGGAAGAGCTCCAGCCAATCCCAGTTCAGCTGTGCTGTGATCTGTCAACCAATCAGTCTCAGTCACAGAGTCTCTGGAGTGCCATCACACTGCCCCATCCCAACTGTTCACTGTCAGTCAGTCAGTCAATCAGCATGCTAATTTGATTGACAGCACATTGAATGAATCACAAATAAGAAAGAAAAAAGTGGCTGGGGCACATGGGGGAACAAGCCAATCAAAGGCCAGCTGGGTGTGAGCCAATCAAAGGTCAGCATTTTGAATGACTGACTGTGAGTGGGCTGAGAGGGGAAGAGGCAGGAGCTTAGCCTGGTTGCCTGTGATTAAGACTGATTTTTTGACCTGCCACCATGAGGTAGGGGAAGGGGAGGAGGCAGGGAGCCAGAATGGCCAAGGTGAGCCCAGAGGGTAGGGAAAAGGGAAGCTGTGGGAGAACCTGCAGGGCTGGGTGAGGGGAAAGGGAAAGCTATGCAGCTCTCAGCACGGAGGGGGAAAGGGTTGGGAAGCCCATGTGGCCACATGGCCCATGACAGGCGTCCTGCCTTCCAGTGTGGTCCCTCACATTGAATGAATTTGACACCTCTGCTTTAAATGAGTTGTGTTTGCCTGATCTGCATAGCCACACCATTGGGAGCAGCTGTGGGGCCAGGTCCTTCACTTCCCTTCTGCAGCACTGCTGCCTGCAATCAGTCCCCAATAACTATTATCATTTGGGGGGTCCCTGAGATTTTTTGATGTTAAAAAGGGGTCATCATACTCAAAAAAGGTTGGGAACCTGCGAACCACTGCTCTGACCTATGACTGAGTTATTAAATTTGTCAAATAATGATCTGAAGACTTTAAGGTACTGAGAATCAACCAGTAACTGAGCCATGCCCCATGCTACAAAGGGAGGCAAAAACAGCCGAGAGCCGTTGCCAATCTTACCTAGGGGTAAATTCCTTCCCAGCCTCAATTATGGTGATCAGTTAAACCCTGACCACATAGATGAAACTTACCATCCAGACACCCAAGAAAGAATGCTCTTTAATAACTCAGAACCCAACCCATCAAACATCCCATCACAGGCCACTGGCTTATCCACCATCAGTCAAAGATCAGTCAGTTGCCACCCTAGGTTGTCCCATCATAGCATCCCTTCCATAAATTAATCCATCTTACTTTTGGAGTCAACTAAGGTTTTTTGCCCCCCATTGCTCATCTTGGAAGGCTATTCCAGTATTCACTCCTCTGATGGATAGAAATCAACATCTAATTTGAAGTCTAAACTTCCTGATGGCCAGTTTATATCCATTTGTTCTTGTGTCCATATTGGCACTAAACTTAAATAATTTCTTTCACTGCATGGTATTTATCCCTCTAATGTATTTATAGAAAACAATCATATCCCACCTCAGCGTCCTTTTGATTAGGCTAAATATGTCAAGCCCTTTGAGTCTCCTTTCATAAGGCAGGTATTCCAGTCCATAAATCATCCTATTCACCCTCTCTGTACCTGTTCCAGTCTGAATCCATCTTTTGTAAACAAGGGACCCCAGAATTGCACACAATATGCCAGGTGAGGTCTCACCAGCACCTTGAATAACAGTACTAACACCTCCCTATTTCTACTGGAAGCACCTCATCTGATGCATCCTAGGATTGCTGGAACTTGTCTTGTGTTGACTAAAGTTTGAAAAGGTGATTGTTAAGTCAAACTAGATCACATGACAGAACAGCACGCTTTTAATCCCAGTCAAGACAAGGCCTTACAGAGGCTGAAGGGTATAAAATAGCTCAATGCCAGAGAGTGAGACTCAAATTGCTAAAGGAAGTCTCTTATGATTCTGCAATCCAGAGCACTGAGTTAGACATGTAGCTGCAAATTTTAGCTGGATAATGGACAGAATTCCTAAAGGTGTTTTGCTAATTATATATATTATATTTGGCTTGAGCCATTGTTGACTGTCTCTGAGAGATAAAGAAAGTTTAAAGGACTTTTTTCTTTTCTATAAAAGAGATATTTTCAGTTTTGATTTTTTTTCAATAATAGAAATTTAGGTCCTGTCTAGTCTAGTAGACTCTATGGTGATTGGCAAACTAGTGAAAGGCTTTCATCACTTGTAGGAAGAGAATGAAACCTGAGAAACTGAGTTTCAGTCAAATTGTTTAAAATTTGTTTTGTGCAGAAAACGTAACATGCCCTAATAACAGATCAGTCTGATACTCAATTTGTTTTTAATTGAGGGTTGGCAAGAAAACAGATTTCAGTTTCAAGGCTCCAAAGTGTTCTAAATAACAAAATTTGCTGATGTTTGTACTTTTGTTGTAAGCTTTCATGAAGTTTGAAAGAGTAATATTTTCCTTTGAAGTACAGATAGAACTGAAAAAAATACTGTCCTTTCAGATTTTTTTTTAAAGACATCAGTAAAGCAGTAGGAAATGCTCCTATTACTTAAAGGAAAACTGCTCATTTTCCTCAGCAGAGGTCTTGCCACATGTAAGTTGTGAAATGTATTTTTGTATTAAAGGTTAGATAATGCACAAGTCTAAGTGACTTCAGTTTGATCTGACATGAATACTGCAGGAAGAAATTAGATCTAGAAAAATAACATAAGAAATTGTTATTAAATTCTAATCTTACTCTTAGTCTAAATTAGGCTCATTAGATTTGGAATTTTATGTTAATTGCACACGAGTGTTATTGATGGTAGTTTTCTGGCATCAGTGTCTTCACTACATTACCAGGAACATAGTTGACTGTTCTGTGTCTCCAGCTTCTTCAACAATAGGACAACAAACTATTGTACGTCCTAAAAAACCTTGGTTCTTCTTGATTGTATTTCTTTAAAATTAATTGGCAGTGACAAATCCAGTGCACTAAATACAGATATTTTAAATCTGAAGGTTGCCCAATCAGATAGAACCAACAAAGAACTAAATCTTACCCTCAAATGCTATAATCTCTTCTCATTATGTCCAAGTAACACTTATTAACAGTAGTGAGTATTATGTATACATATTAAGGAAGAGATAACACCCTTCCAAAAGATGCTGTAATAGATAAAAAGAATAAATATTTAATTAAATGTTTGGAGAAATTTTGGATAATCAATGTTTCCTCTGATGGTGAATCAGATTTCAACTATTGATGAAAGCATAATAAAAGCAAATTCAAGACAAGCTCTCAGAAGTACATCAGCTTCAGTACATGTTTGCACAAAAATGTTGTGTCACAGAGGAGGCAGAATGTTCCACACAAATATTCAAGTCCCATTAATTTTGAATTCCTACTGACCATAACAACTTTTGGGCCACTCAGATTCAAACCATTAACCTAAACTGCATTCCACATTACATCTGTAGCCAGTTCCTTATGTCAACTACTTTATGATAGATAATGAGTGATAGAGATACAAGTTTGCAATAAATCTTGTGTAAAATTTGATTTGGGGGTTGGTGAATAACAGCAATTGCTAAATGACTTGCTCTCTTAGGATATGCATGGTGTGTTTAATTAAGACAATCCAGTCACAGGATTTCATTTGATTTCAAAATATGTAGGAATTCATCACAACTGCACACCTCCCTTCTGGTGACAGAACACAGTTTAGAAATATATAAAAAAAGAAAAGGACTGGAAGTGCAGATGTAAAAACTAAAATCCTAATCTTAGTCAGACCAAGTGTTTCAGTGAATCAAAGAACCTCAGCATTTTGATCCTTGCTGAAATCTTTTTAGCTAGACATGGGCCATGAAGGTAGTGCTCAAATGTGGATCTGGATTAGGTTTATGCTAGGGCTTGGCTGCAAAATTCTTCAGGGAGCAAGTCCAAATTAGACAGCTCCAAAACATCATAAGATGTTCTTGGGAGATTTTGCCCAAACAACAGAAATCTCATGAGATCAGCTGTTCCTGCCAGATTTCATCTGCATGCCAACACGAACTGGAAAAAGTCCTCTTTTGACGTGAGAGCCAATCCAGAACCTGAACCACAAAAGTGAGAGTTTGGATCCACAGTTATAATCAACACTCACCTCCGTCTTGAACTTCACAAGTGTTCAGATTAGAGGTTCAAGTACTAGTTTTGCTTTGATTTTGGCACTAAGATAATAGAATTAAATGGAAAACAGAGGGATGGGCTTGAGTGCTCTTATGTATAGACCACAACCTTACTTAGGGGAAGAGAAATGCCCCAAACAGATTTCTTCAACAGACACTAGAAGGTTGACAAATTTGTCCTGTAGAACAAATTGTTAGAGAATTGCAAACATTTTGGATGGGCTTAATTTTGTACAGGGTAGATCTACACTCTATGAAGGTAAAGAAAATTTGCAAATCAGAGGACTGTGGTAATGGATGAACGCATTGTATTCCTACTTGAGACTAATCTTTGCTGATGGTGGCAAAATCACTGCCATCAGATTGAGCTTCTCAGTTGACTGATTGGGTCTATGAAGACCCAATCAGTCAATCAGAAGTTGATCCCTGAAGATCATCCGAGTAAGCAGTGTAGCACTGAGTCACAAAGAGGGCTGCTCCTCCAACTTACCATGGTGGCCGTTCTAGGCATAGGGAACTCAGAGGGAGATATACAAGTTATTTTAGATAGTTTGCATATCTTCCTTCAACTGATGCAGAAAACAGTGGGCAATGTAGATCTGCCTTCAGTTATCTGAACCAAGTTAATTGGAACCAGAGCTGTGCTGGGAATTGTAGGATAGGTACAACAGTTGGCCAAGCAACTCATTGGCAGAATCTCAGCAAGACTAATAGCACCATTAAAGATCCGCCCAGGAACTTTAATATGACAAACAGTCAAAGATAATCATTTAAGATTGTTAGGAATCTGGACACCCAGTCCCACGATAGCTTGTTCTGACACAATCTTATCCCACTTTCAAATTGGAACAGTACCATTCTGTAGCACAGAGAAAGTTATAAACTGAAGTAATCTCTGACTCTCTTGACATGATCCCTCTGGGTCAGGAATAAGGTGGCTAGCATGAACTGTGATATTACACTGCTCATCCAGTCTGTTTTCTGGATAAACAAAGCACAAGAAGATACTGCTTACCTTTCTTTAGGATTATGGAAGTGTTTTGGGAAAGAAGGTTAGAAGCAACTGGAAGGAACTAGCTACAATCCATTGCCTTAATTTTGTCTGCAAGCATTAGTTTAATCATGCCATTTGGAGAGGGCAAAAAGAGATGAGGGAATATTTCGCAAGGGTGGTTAACTATTGCCACTATTTCCAGTAGTTCAAGTAACTTGCTCTCAGTAAAATCCAGGCTGGCACAGAAAGATAAACTTGCTTCTTTCCTCATTATGTAGAGGATTATCACAACAACAATGAACACCATGCCCAAACTGAACTATTTGTTTAGCATGCTACCCTTGAATATTTCTGAGTAGCTAAGAATTGACAATTAATGGAATTCCTCCAAGATGCAAGGGGAGGAGGACAGGAGGCGGGGAAGATGACTTTTGTTAAATAAGCTACACAGGCTTACAGGCCTTTTCTTAGAGGATTTAACCTGCCGAACTCACATATGCAGACACATGCACATCAGCCTCCCCTCTCCCCCACACCCATAGCGAGTCTGACTCATAATGACACGACACAACCTGAACATTAATTATATGGTTTTTATCAGCACCAAACATTCAAAACCCATACTTTTGGAACACCTCCTAGCCTCATGTCCATGCAAAAAAGATAATACCAATACTCTTTGATGGGACAGCCAAAGTCTGTAGACACAAGCTGCAGGCAAGTGAAAATAAATACATCCTGGCACCAGGAAGCCTTCTTCTGATAAATCATGTTTGGCAAATTGGTAAATCTCCTTTGTTTCCTAGATGGTTGGCAGGCACTTGTGTTAACTCTCTTGCTGATATACTGATAAATGGCAAGGTTAACTCTTTCCAGCAGGAATTTCACTCATCACAGACTTAACTTTGAATTTTTCTCTAAACAAAGAAATGCTACTTAGCTGATTTAAGAAACTGCACAAATCCTCTTACTTCTTGGCTGGACAATACTTTGTGATTCTTCTTGAATTATGTTTGATCATAACAAGCTAAATCCAAAGTCCAATGAGGTCAATGGAAAGACTGTCCTTGACGTCAATTAGTTTTGAATCAGGCCCATTATCTAAAATTGCTCCATAAACCATTGGATCAGGGTAGTTCAATTCCAATACTTCACAGGATTTCATGAACTTCCAGAGCCAAGATGTTAGAAGTTCATGGGAAATAGAGCCACACTCCTGCATATGTTTTTGGAGTCTCACACAGTAACCCCTTTTATAATGCAATAGTGAGCTGAATTACTATGCTGCTTGGAATTGTTACAAGAAATTAATTCACTGGCAAACCTTTTAAGTAACACTGCTTCTCTATACACTGTGAGCTGTTGGGAAGTGGGATAGTTTTTCTTAAGGGCCATATTATGTTGCCTGCCAGAATGATAATACTGATGAATTGGAAAAAGCAGGTCGATCCCTTGTGTGGAAGCCCAGATAAATGCTTGAGAACTTGTGAAATGTACAAAGCATCTGCTGGAATTCAGAGACAAGATGGATTACAACAGACTACTCTGGCGTTCATTCCAGGATCTTTGGTGTCAGTGTTTAACTCAATGGCAGCCCAATCTACATTACCATGCATCACACAAGTCATGCAGAAACCCAGAAACATGCACTCTTGTCTCCTTTTTGCTTTTAAAAGTATTTTGTTTTCATCAAAGTGCAAATTCTATAGTAATAAAAAACTTGGCAGAATGTGCTTTTTCATGTCAATTCAATGGACAAAATTGATATTCAATATAAATTTTCACTTGAACAAAATAAGGGTTTTAAATGGTTTTTTTTCATTAAGTTTTCACAGTTGCACTTATACTTACTAAAACAAACTGCACCATCACATGTCAAAATATACAAAATAAATATCCTTATCCTATCAAACTCTAACAAGTTCTCAAGCCCCATTTTTCATTACTTTGCCTAGCTGTCAATTTTGATTATCATCAATGGATATATTTTGGTCAGTTTGTATGTATAGCGCAACCAGAATTTACCAACAAATATCTGATCTTTCCAAGACAAGTAATTCACCAGTGGTGACACGGTCCAAAAGGGTAGCCATGTTAGTCTAGACCAGCAAAACAAATAAGGAGTCTGGTGGCACTTTTAAAGACTGACAGATTTATTTATGGCATGAGTTTTTGTGGGAGAGAATCCCACTTTGTCAGATGTTAGACCATATCATTGATATCAGCAATGCAAGGAGAAATGTAACTGAAATACTTTTTTGATGAATTGTATTTACTGAGGGACAATCTAGCCTAAAATTCTCAGTCACCAAGGAAAACTTTACATTGTTGCATTTGCTTTCCATAAGGTAATTAATAAAACTTTAAAATATAAGTTAACATATTTTGAGGGCTATGCCCAAATATTTGCATGCTAATATTTTAACTATTGTTACATTGATTAACCTTATTTGGGATATTGCTGATAATGTAGTATGGGTGTTTTACGACTTTTAAACCTAACTTTGTCCTTTTGCATAATTTAAGCATTATACCCAGATACACAGACACTTCACCTGTCCTTTAGATAACTAACATTAGCATTAGCAGAAAAAAATAATTTGAATGAAGGAGTAATGAACCATTATCTTTACTGTATGAGTAAAGGGCAGCAGAACTGTACTTTGCAGGTACCACTTTAAACTCACCCTCATTTCCCAAATACCACTGAAAATGAGAGATGTAAATAGGTGTTTATGCCCAGTGTTTTTCTTTTTAAAGTACCGGTACTTTCCTTTCACCTGCTGATGCCATCTGCCCAGCTAGGCAGCAGGGATGGCAAAAAAGGTGCTGGTACTCTGTACCCCTGTGTACCATCACAAAAAAAGCTCTGTTTATACCTAAAGGTATGGATTCTGCCTAAAGATTCCTAGGCATCATTTGACCTTGCCCTCCCCAGTGGTTAAAGACAGCTGATTAGGCTGACTTAAGCATCCTTTTTCAGTTAGGTGATTGCAGTCCTGAAGTCACTGAAGAGTATGTTTAGGAACTAAGCCTTAAATCTGGCAGGGGGACCATGTTGCAGTGAAAGACAGTGAAGCATCATCATCATCGGGGTTCCCTGCTGCCCAGGGAAATCACAAAGCGCTGAGCTGAGCTCTAGTGAGGGTGCTTTTTTAGAATGCTACATTGCCGAATGCAATGAGCTGCAAACAGCAGGGGAGATGAGAGGTGACAAATGGATGTGCCAGCAGCAGAGGTGTCAACAGTGGGGCAAACAGCAGTGAGCCAGCTGCAGGAGCGGCAGTGAAGGTGATTCGTGGTACTTCCTTTGGGGTGGAAAGTGGAACCCTGTGAATAAACTTGTTATGCTGGACCTTTGTGACAACCAACTGGGAGAGGGCAGGGGCATACTAAAGGACCATTTGTTCAGATTTTCACATTACAAGATGGGAATCTGAGGCAAAGGACACTACTGAGCATACTGATTGGATGTTTGCTTATTGCTATAGGTATCTGAATGTTGCTGTGGTATTTTTCCAAATTAACACTAAGCTGAGTTTCACTTTTTAATACAAAATTTCTTTTATTATACATAGACGCAATGCTTGCAAGTGGGGAAGTACCTGGCAAGCCATTTAGTTTTCCCAGATTATGGGGTAGGGCCTCAAACTGCTTCTGCTTCATATTATTAAGAGGAATTCCTCTCTTTCTTATTGCCAAAGTCACTTGGCAGAGGGGTTGCAATTGCTCCTGGGTCTTTAAGGGCTTAGAAGATTACAGATGCAAAGCAAATAGCCTCGTTTTTCCCCATCTTTATTCTGTTGTCAGTTGATGTCTGTCCAGTGATTCCTTGCTGGGTTCCTCCATTGCTACTTTATAGTTCAGGTGGCTTAGAGACCTAATTTTCTCAAAAAATTGAATTAAAAAAATCTACCTTTCTTACTGCTAATGTAAAGCCTCAGGTCTAATATAGCGCTTCATGGAACCAGCACAGAGGGTTAATGAAATGCTTTGTCTGTGCAACAAGGGAAGGAAACTCCCTCTCAACTATCTGGCAGCCAGAAATATAAGATCAAAACACCAGGAGCGAGATACAGTATTAACGGTTGTGTAAGTACTAGCCATGGTCTTTACTTAGTCAGGGCTGGGGGTGGGGGGGTAGGGGAAAAGAGGGGGAGGGAGAGAGAGAGAGTAAAGAATAAAGAGAAGTTCATGCATAGTATACAAAGATAGAGAGAGGACAGGAGACCCACAGCAAGGTTAACAAGCATTTTTCCCCTTTCACTCTGTTTTTTTTATTTTCTCTCTTCAAGAATCTCTGATTTTTTTTCCCCTCTTTAACCAGATAGCTATAATGATTTAATGCCGAGAAGACAACACTTCAAACCCTAGCAAAAGATGTGCATGACTGCTTGCATTCAGCTTCAAATTCACATTCAGATTCAGAACCATACATATTCCTATGATTTAGGTGAGACTGTCTTTCCTTGTATAGAAGAGAAAAGAAGAATTGCGAAGATTTCTAGAACTGGCAGGGAATCACGGAAAATGGGAAATCTAAATAATATGAACCCATACTGTGCCCTGGTTTATACTAAACATAGGTTGATATAATTATATCACTTGGGATGTGACAACTCCACATCCCTGAGCACGCAGTTACTGACAGAACTTCTGGGGCAGACAGAGCTATGTCCATGGGAGGCCCTCTCCATCTCCATCCATCAGGGAGTATCTACACCAATAGAAGAAGCTCTCCCAGCAGTATATGACAGCTTCAGTGGGCACTGCAGAGATGCAGTTGCAGGACTGTAAGTCTACACAAGCCTGGAGTCCACAGTGGTTCTTAGGATTTCTTGTCAGGTTGCTCACCACCACTACAGCCTTTGGTGAGGTACCAAGTGTGTCAGAGTGGCACATCCCATACATGTATTATGGCAGGATACCCTGTACTATACAGATTGAGATTGGCATTTCAGTCTCAGTCCATCTCAAGTTCCTGGGCAAATTCTTCTTCCTTCCCTTTGTTTCACCAGACTTCACATTTTCTCCTGCAGAGGAGCCAGCTTCAGACAGCAGCATTAAGGAACATATCCTACATCTCCCCTGACCCCACTGGCTAGCTATCTTCTACACAGCGGGGGAGACAGAAGGAAGTGTCTAAGATATTCAGTCTATGGGAAAATGAAGTCAACCACAATTACCATCACATCCATTTTCTAACCCATTTAAATGGGATTCTAATTGCATAAAATTACTAATTTTGTTCATTAGAGTTCAATTAAATTCATCTGAATTCAGGATAATAGCATTGTTGTAGTACAGCCATATTAAAGATGAAACATAATCTCTCCTGACAGTTATCCTTTGACAAAATAAAGTTTTGCTTCCAATGAGCCAAGATACAAGGCATCTTTTATAACAGGGCAATGAAGACAGCAAATTTAGGAACAGCAGGCATATTTTTATTATAATAAACAGCTATTTCCTTGGTTATCAAAATAAATAGACTTGATCAGGGATACTTTGTATTTTAGGGAACAACCCGTACAGTTAATAGCTTCTTAATCATATTACACTGAGGTCTTTGATAGGCAACAGGAGGTGGCCTACAAGTCCTGCTCCAGGGCATTCTGTGTTCCAGGCAGATATTTAATTTCCAGCTCAGTAGGGCTGTTCTTGGGAGCTGAATCTTTTTATGTCAGGAAGTGAAATAAATTCCCAACTGAGTTGGAAATTAAATGTCTGCTTGGGACACAGAGAGGTTGGGAGCAAGACTTCTAGATCACCTCTTGTTTCCACATATGCAGTCTGTGTTTGATCCTTACATTTTTCTAGACATGGGTGTCTTCTAAAGGCACACCTTAGGGGAAAATCCTACGGAGTCTAACGGGCATAAACAATAGAGAAAGGACGCTGAAACACTGATCTTTTAACTGAGAAAAAATCCATTCTACAAAGAACACCTTTGAAAATTCTATACAATTTGATGGGGGAACTAGATCCCTTCTTTAGAATTCTGTAGGTTTGTTAAATGTTGCTATAGAAGAACTATCATTCTTTGATGTATTTTTCTTCAGAACTCTTCCTTCGGGGACCAGGTGATATGGATGCTGTAGGCAGCACTTGACTGACCTGCGGGGCACTTCCTGGTGGTGACACTAGTGAGTGTTCAAGTGGTCCCCCTACAGGTGGCTGGTGCTCCACTTCTTGCCACATTGAATTCTGCTCCTGAATCCTGTTCTTCAGCCTTAGCCCTCCAGCTAAGCTCTTTTGAAGTCCACCCCTTCCAGGGTATAGTCTGGCTTGCTTTGGTCCTGGCCACTAGTTAAAAGAGTCAATGGCCAGCAAGCTTGTGCCGCTCCTGGCACCAGTGCCACACCTGGCATGCAGGGGGAGTGGGGAGAGGCCCTGTCCAGGGATTTTAGGTGCCTTCAGTGATGCCTCTGCCTCTTTCCCTGCAGCCCCTAGACACATACAGCTTCTCATCCTGGAGTCCAGTGGTCATCCACTTCCTGGCTCCTTGCCTGAGGCTGCTGCTCCAGCCTCTCTTTCAGTCTGCGCCATTCGGGATCCCTGGTGCTGGTCACCTCCCTGTGGGGCACTACACTTGGAGCTCTCCAGGGTGCTGACTTCTTCTGCAGGCAGGCAGAGGACCTCCTCCCTCCAGCTCCCAAGGGAGACTGCCTAAGCTGTTCCTAAAGTTCCTTTTTTCATACTGGCTGCTCAGCCCGCTCTGGCTCAGCAACATATTGGCTGCCACACACAGGTTCTCTTTAATCCTTGTGGCATCATAGCAGAGCAACCACACTGCCACAGATGCCATCTAGTCCCTGTAGGAATTTAAACTGTGTAAAGTTACATCAGTTTTAAAGTTTGCCCTGTTTTTTCTCTAATATTTTCTATATAAAGAAACAACAGTTTAAGTCTCTATGACTTATTTTACATTAACAAGACAGAAGAAGAGTTTTCATGAGAGCATGACTCTCTCCTTTGTAACAAGCCAAGGCTAAACTGAAGACAAATAATGGCTGTTCCTTCCAGGAATCACCTAGAAGTTTAGAGAGCTCTCTCTGTCACCCCCCGCGCCGCCCCGCCCCACCATCTTGCACATGGAACACTGGGGCAGAATTCATAAATTCTATGGGGCTGCTAATCACAAAACTGAGTTAATTTCCTCATGTTTTATATTGCTACAATTCAGGGTAAGAGACCATGCCCTCTCTATTTGTACTACTGCTAATTAAATGTTAACAGGTTTTGCGCTTTTCTGATGACCAACATGGTTGAGAAGTGTATTTTGTAAGGGAGATCAAGATCAAGAGACTAGGAATGGAATACACAATGTACTTCTGTCACTTGTTCAAAACCAGCACAAGAACTGGGCCCTCTAGTGAGTGGGTAAAATTGCACATTTAAAAACCAAGATACAACACAAAAACAATTTTGACATGACTTGGTCCAATCACTATTACCACCCATTATCTAACAAGACCAACCAAACCATATACTTCTAATTTAGGGGTAGCAGAATTTGAACCATATTTGAATACATTTTTAAACAGACACCATAAACTAGCAACAACAGAGTCATGGGTAACAAAACCTTTGTTGTCTGGCCAGGGCCATCCCTAGGAGGGTGCAGCATCCTGGGCAAATCGTCCTCTGCAGGGCCCCCACTCACCTGCCCCCAGGCACTGGGGGGGGGCAGCTGGCCCGGGGGGGCAGGCCCCTGCACCGGCCGTCCCATGCCAGAGACTGGGTGAGCCGGCTAAAAGTGGCAGAACAGGAGTGCAGGGTCTGGTTTCTCAGACACCCTTAAGCCTGTGGTTGTCAAACTTTTTTCCTCAGGGCCTAGCTCTGGACCCGTCTGCCGTGTGGTGACCCTCCACTGAAAAAAAGCAGCTGCTGCCAGAAAACTGAACAGTGACCATGGCTGCAGGGGGCAGTGATTGGGGGGGTGGCAACCCCTCATGGCTTTCATCCTTTCTCTTGAGGCTTCTATTGCATCTTTGAAATATACGCATCTAATTTGAGATAACCTACGTGGAACATGCAGAGGGTGATCCCACATGCCATACTCCTGTCTCAAATCAGGAACCAAGTCAAGTCTCTAAAATTGCATGTAGTAGCCTGGAGTGTGTGTGTGGGAGCTCCTTGCAAATGGGGGTGGGGGGTGACTGGGTGGAGAAATGAGATGGAAGTGCTGAGACAGAGGAAGGAGAACAGAGCCAATGCCAGGCTGGAAAGAAAGGTCCTGGAAGATTCTGTTTGCTGCTGAGCCTGGCCAAGTCCTTCCAGGTCCTGGTCCCTTCACTGCCAAATCCCAGGAACTGAAGCAACTCCTCTGGATTCCACTTTCACTTCAGCACTTCATCTGCTCCCTTAGTCTGCATGGGTTTCCGTGAACACACAATTGTCCACAATAGTGTGATTGGAGGGGTGCTAGCACTCTGTGCTTTGCCTTGTGACCCCTGGCAGCATGCATAAGGCAGCAACACAATGGGGCTATCCACTCCCACTTTCAGATCAAGATCTTTTTATGACGTCTGCTTCCAGCAGACCCATCCCTGAGTTGGATTTTATTCTGTTACTTAGGCTTTCTAATTGTAGAAAAAATACCATACTTTGTAACACAGGCTGCTACTAGAACAGTTTGTTTTTCTCTTTTCTTTTTAATTATCAGTCAAAAAATCTCTGGAGTTTTTATTAAAATCTACAAGTTATAACTTTTGTTGCAAGCAAGGGAATTCTCAACCCACTGAAAAAAGAGGCAAGTCCTAATTTGCAAAAATAGCTGCAATCCCCAGATCCCAGAAACGGTGGAATAATGTGGTGTTCAGAGTTTTTTTTTCTTTTCTACATTGGGCCTATTGATTAAAAAAACCACAAAGGTTGCTTGCCAGTGACCTCAGCCCTTTTGATATGAATGAGAGAAGCTGAAAGAGATACTGACTCAGAGAGGAGGTGTAGAGGTTTGAACAACAATCAGCACCTCATTGTTAGTCCTAATGACTCACCTTTGTTGCAATGCTGATCTACTGCCCTAAGCAACTTTCACCCCAAGCCACTCCTCTGGTCTCGCAGTAGAGATGGCCCTGTGAACTGGGCTGCCACTTTTGGCTGGCTCACCCAGTCCCTGGCATGGGGGAGGGGCAGCAATGCAGCCGTGCAGGGCCCCCAAAGCATATGGCCCTGGGTAGCTGCCCCTCTTGCCCTACCCTAAGGATGGCCCTGTGTCTGGCAGACCATTTGATGACCTATATAAAAAGACTGTCACTCTCAGTCCAATTTCTAGTGGACAAGCAGTTGTATTAGAGAAACCACTGCAATTGGTACTCCAGGTTAAGAACCAATACAGTATCAGATTAATATTTGATATGTCCTCTGTCAAGAACTACCATGTCTGTGTGTTTGCGTGTGTGTATATTTATTTTTCTCATCAAGAAATGGCACAGCCAGTTTTAAGGGACACCCGACATGAGTCAGTACCGCATTCTCTTTTTCTTCTTCATTAGTGACTAAGGACCAATGTAGAAGGGACTTTACTCTACTGCTCTCTGCACTCCCCTAGTTTTCTCTACTAGCCTGTAGCCTGATATCCTAAACAGCACTCACCATACTCTTCTCTACAGTAGTAAAATTTAGGATAATTCAAAGACCCCTTAGCAACGCCAATGAATTCATCTTCTGGGACTACCAAGTGATACTTGGTCTAGCTCATTCTTCAAGGGTGTGTAGCTGAGAAGCTGCAGACTTACTGTGCCCTCCCGCCGAAGGCTTTATTAACCCACCAGCCAAAAAGCTGCTCATTATAGTTCAGCTGGGACTTGTTCCCAACCTGGAGCTCATTTTCTAAGCATGCCTCCAAGCTGCTTTTAAACTTTCCCTGAAATTGATTTAAATGTCTGTCTTAGAGTGGGAGGGAGGCTCAGTTTGAATACAGATTGCTGTGGGATTCTATTGAGTGGAGGTCATCTCTGATCTGGATTTGTGAAGGAAGATAGAAGCCGGGGGTGTGATCCACCACTGACTTTACCATTGCATAGTAAATTATAGTTGGACAGAGTGAGAGTGAAAGGTGGCCCAGTCAGAATAGTTGCATGGCACATCTACTTAAAGTGAGTGTAAATGAACACACGGAGGCCAAAAAAGTGGAGAATCAGGCCTTATGTCTTTTGTATCTTTAGGATACAATGATCTTTCAGAGAAGCTGCAGGACAGAATGGACCTAGCAAGTAATGTGGCGCCATCATCACTGCTGCTTAGTCCAGGGAGGTTTGTGCTATCAGTCCCAATGCTAGGCAATTGGCACTGGGCTTTGGTCTCTAGGAGTCATTAACTAGCTGCATTGATAGGTACTAAACTCACTCAAGTATTTATTTTAATTATGTTTACTGAACTGTCACATAATCATGCAGTTAAATACGTTATCTTAAGAATACTATTATGAAATATTATCACTACTTTTCATTTGAACTGTGCTCCTGGAATGCTTTCTGACAGTTGAGAGATGGTGGCTGGGTGTGGGAAATGATCAGTTGACACAAATGAGGGAAAGGATTGTTTTGTAATGACAATGGGTTGGGGGAGGAAGGCAGAACAAGGAGAGGTGGGGATGTGTGATAGAGGAAGGGGAAAATAAGAAGTGTACTAAGGGAGAGACGTACAGCAGAGGAATATTGCAACTTAGTCTACAGAACTGGACCAACACACCATGCAACTGAGTGCATAATAATTTAGGTCCTCTGTGCCTGAAATGGTTTCAGTGTTAAGCATGTATAAAAGAGACAGACAATCAGCAGTAAGAGATGTTAATTTCCCTGTTTCACTTAGATCCAACTTTTGACACCCTGTGTTCACTTTGCTTCAGACCTGAGTGGCTTTTACAACTCCAGCAACTCCAAGTTCAGTAAAATACAGCAAATCTACATTTTCAACATCTTGCTGTGTTTCTGGGTGTTACGTATCTTCCCATTGCTGCAGGGCCACATACTCAGCTGCTCTCATATCCCATTCACAGTCTCACCTTTCACCTTCCCATTTCAACTGATGCTATCATTCTCTGGAGCAGATGCAGAGGAAATGTTCTATTAACTAGGGTGCATCATACTTTCTACATTTCAGTTTAGTTTCAATCACTTCCACAGCAGTCAGGCTCGTATTAAAGACATTGTACCTAGACAGCTGAGTTAAATTTTTGAGCTTAAATAACAAAGAACATACGGCCTGGATGGAGCATGTATGTGCTGTGACCAAAAAGGCTTGATTAAAATTTCAGCAGCCCAGTCACAAATCAAACATTTTAGTGTAATTTACTGTATTTTCCATTTAAAACACTGGCAAAAAGTGAGAAATTATGGCTACATTACTGTCCATTTCCCACAAATAGTGAGCATTTGAGTCTAAATGTAATCCATTGTCCTTTATGAAAACTATCAAACATAGTACGAAAATTGATATGGGAACTCAAATTTCAAACACAGGACATTTGTAAGGTGGCATTTGATACTCCAGAAACTATCTGCACAGATTTTACACCCCACCTGCCCACTATCTATACACATTTTACACTGATCTGAATACCTAAATACAGGATTTCGACCTCCTTCTCCGTCCCCTCATTTGAAAACTAGGCCTCCAGATGAATGGGTGAGACCCTTTCAATGCATGTTAACAAAAATTATTAGGGTGCTGGAGCACAAGACTTATGAGGAGAGGCTGACGGAACTAGGCTTGTTAGTCTGCAGAAGAAAAGAGCAAGGGGAGATTTGTTAGCAATTTTCCACTACCTGAAAGGGTATTCCACAGGGAGGATGGAGCTAGGCTGTTCTTAGTGGTGGCTGATGACAGACCAAGGAGTAGTGGTTTCAAGTTGCAGTGGGGGAAGAGTATTAGGAAAGACTTTTTCTCCAGGAGGATGGTTAAGCGCTGGAATAGGTTACCTAGGGAGCTGGTGGGGTCTCCATCTTTAGAGGTTTTTAAGGCCCAGCTTGACAAAGCCCTGGGTGGGATGATTATTTGGGGCTGATCCTGCTTTGAGCAGGGGCTTGGACTGGATGACTTCTTGACATCCCTTCCAACCCTAATATTCTATGAGACTATTATTCTTTTCTATGACCTGGCTGGCTAAGACTCAGATGGAGTTAGGGGAATATTGCTGAGTTAGGGGAACGAACTGGAAGATTTTGGGGGGAATTATATCAGCATATTTAAGGGAGGGTATATGATTGCTGTTTGTAGTACAAGTTAATAGTTTACAGGGCATGCCTGTTCTGAAGCTGCCACTTGATGCCGGACACACATCAGTAGCTAAAAACACTTTGTATCTTGACCCCTTGATGAAACTGTGTCATCCTGCAGAAGCTGCACTTGCTGTGGTCACTCACCTCTTGTCATCACAGGAGTACAGAGTGTTGCAATGTATTTTCTACAGGACTTCACCTTGAGATCACCTGGAACCTGAAACTAGTGTGGAGGGTCTCAGCCTCTTCAATCCATGGCTCTGTGACTTGAACAGGTGGTGAGTTTCTGACTGGAATTCAAGAGGTTGATTTTAACCTTCAAAGTCCTACTGATTTGTGAAGCTGCTGCATCTCTCACAATGCCATGCTGCTGAAGCTAAAGCTGGAGCTTCCTGGATGCATACAGGAGTGGGCTGCCAGCAGATCATGTCTTGGCCTTAGAATTAGCTTTCTCCCCTTGGCTGACAGCACACACATTTGTTGCCTTTCCAGACACACCACAAAGCTTATCTTTTCTCTCCGGTGTCTGGGGACATGCAAGTGGTGCTTTAGTTTTTAATGGATTCCTTGGGTTCTGATTCAGGTAGGGTGTGGGATAAGTGAGAAGATTTGGGGGATGCACATTTCTGGAAGTAGGCCTGGAACTGTAATGGCCCTGAGGTTGTTATTTTGCTGTTTTGCACAGGAGAGGGGTATTTGTTTTATCAACTACATCCAGAGCTATTTTGAGGAGGTCATATTTTGTTTGTTCCTTAATATAAATGAATAGATAAATGAAGACTTATGCACTATAGAAATCAATACACATAGGCTCTGTCCATTACCACAGTAAGAGGGCACAACTATCTCAAGCTGCCAACATCAGGATCCCAGCGTGTGGTTTGTAAGCTGCACTTGCCACCTATTAACATGGTGCTATTCCTCCCCACCTTACCATGCTGGAAATGAAACTCACCCTCCACCCCTCCAAAAGCAACTACAGCACAAGGTAGAGCTGGAGCTGGTGCCTGTTTCCTATGGCCCAGTTGGGCTAGGTCAATAGCTCCCAACCTGTGGTCCTGCAGGTGGTCCATGAGGGCAGAGGGGGAGATAATGTAATAATACTATAATCCCATGTCCCTCTTATGTATTATATTCAGTGTTTAAAATGGTTTGCTTATGTGGTGGTCCACAAAAGCTTTTGATGTAGTGGTCTGCATAAAGGAAGAGGTTGGGATCCACTGGGCTGGGTCATCCTCTTAGGAAGTAGAGTGCAGCCAGTCCCGAACTCCACATGGAAAACTGTTTTTAATTATATAATTTTTAAATGTATTTAATCTTTTTAAATTGAATAAAACTTTAGTTGCAAAGCAGCTAGCACTGAACTTTCTCATGGAATAAGTTTATGAGGCATGCAAGGGAAGGCACTACGCAGAAGGCCATGTTTAGATTCTGACCCAAATTAGCACGTTAGGAGCCAGCAAGCCTGTGAAATTTTTAACTTTCATTGAAGCCCCAGGTGCAGACTTATGTCCTAAGTAATTCTGAAGGCATCAGAGCCTCTGGTGAAAGCCAAAAAACCCCACATTGGATGAGCTTTAAAGCTCTTGGTTCAATCCACAATAAAAGAAAAGAAATTCAAAGCTACAGCTGAAATGTCTCTTTGGTTAGTCACAGATATTGCAGTATATAGAACTGTGCCAAGATAAGAATGTCTTCAGCTATCTGCATTACCTGGACAGGCATAGGTTAGGCGCAAATGGGGGAAGAGACCAACAGACAGAGAGATAAAGGGATCCTAGGAAAGAAATTATACTGGGTATCACAGCCATACCAAAAGTATAAAGCATAAAATCTTGATAAAAAGATGTTCCAAAGTGCAAAACAGTTTTTCTGCTACAAGGAATACCACATAATTCGCTAGAGAAAATGGATTACATGCTTTGACAACAGCGAGGGAATGTCAGAGAATGTTCTCATAGCAGAATTAAGCCCCAACTGCTGTGTTATTACAACTTCTACTGGGCCAAAATCAGTAGGTTTTACTCCGCCAGAACTCCCATTCATGCTAAGCCGAGATTGGGACTGAGGGAGCTGGGCTCCAATCCTGCACTTGAAAAACCTGGAACTGTTATCTGGGGGCAGAAAAGGATCTCTCAGTAACTGGCAGCAGTGCACCCCGTCCTGCATACAGCCTACTGTATCAGCTGAGGGACTGCATTTCTGCTATGACGCCACAGAAGATCTTTTCGTACCCCACAGCTGCCTCCAGCACCTGAATGTATGTATGTGTCTCTGTCCACCCCACCCCTTCTTCCCTTTCAGAGGATAATAAAAGACTGGAATGGGACAGAGAATTCGGCACTTACAGTGTCTCTGCACACAATACAGAAGCTGTAGTTACTACCAAGCACAGAGAAAACAGATGGGTTTGTGAGTCAATGCTATCCTTCTCCAAGCACTTCTCTTGAGGGCTGTTGTGTCCTTTCCATTAAGACATATCAATAAATTAATAGCTCTGATGGCTAGTAACTGCCCTCCTGAGGTCTCTCTAAATTGCTTTCTGTGACTTTTAAAAACATTAATAATAGGAATTAATTCCCTTCTAGCTCAAAAGCTAACGTAAGGGATGGTTTTCAATGGGATCACTTACAAAGGTATTTTATGTTTATGTTTTAATAAATGCCTACTGATATGTAGGTTATGCTCTGCATCAAATGCCTTTCAAGCACACAGAAGATCACAAGGAACAACAAAGCCTGTGGTAGGTACCTGGGCTTTCAATACAATGCATGAGGAGAGCTAGGCATCTTAGGATGTTGTCCACAAAAGCCAGCACACTAGGTGGGGAGCTGCCAAACATAGTCAATGGGAGATGCTGCCCAGAGAATTGTGCTCTAAGCCCCACCCCCTTTTACTGAGCTAAGTACCTATCTCTGCTAGCAGTTCACAATTGGGAATCCTTTTTCTGAAGTCCTTAGGTACCTACGTCATTTCTTGTGAGAATGAGTTAGGCACAGGCCCCATTCCACACAAGACAGGGGGCAGATGTGATAACCCCACAACTGAAGCATTCACCTGAAAGGTGAGACCCCCAAGTTCAAACTTATCCCTCCCCAGTAGGGAGAAAGGATTTCAGCAAGGTCTCCCACACCTCTTGGGAGAGTCCTCTGACCATTGCACTGTGGGATATTCTGGTGGGGCTACCTCAGTTGCTCCTGTTGAAGGTGTTCCACTGGGGATCTATAATTAGAGAGTAAGTGAAGCATGGGGATTGGGTCTCCCAATCCCTAGATGAATGCCTTACCCAACCAGGCTATAGAGTCATTCTCAGGCAGCTAGCAAGGCATACCCAACAACAGGAAGCTAGAGATTCTGGGTAGGCTTTCGGACAAGAGGAGGAGCTCCTAAGGGCAAAACTAGTCCACTCCTCTGTATCCTTGCTGCAAGGATCCTTCCCACACTGCTATCTGGAAATGACCAAAGCTGGTATTTGGGAAAGGGCTTGCTGATATTTTTGCCTCAGTCTTTGAGTTCTGAAAGTCCTGAACTGATTGTTTAGGCCACTGGCTCAGGTCCCATCTCTGTGAGGTCTCGTCCATGGAAACACTACGCTTAATTTCTGGTTTTATTCAAATGTCTCATTAGTTTTCAGAAACTGTCTCTTCTTCCTTTCAAGACTGTATATTCTCAGTCAAGAAGACACCCTCTGACCTACTTACCACATGCTCCAGAACAGTAGTCTTCCTCCTCTGAGGGTTGGAGTTTCTTCTTTGTAAAAATATAACAAAGTAATTCATGCTACTAATGGAACCTTGGTTGTAATTTGGGTCAGACTAATAATTTATATCAGAAACATGCACATTTTAAAGATTTTATTTGGGTACCTCTGTATTGAAGCAAAGAAACTTTGCACATTATTAGTGCCATTTAAGCTGCAGAAAACCTGCAGCCTCAAACCACTAGTGTGCTACTGAAGCCAACAATATCATCTAATGAAAACTCTTCCTTCTTTCCTAAAGGATACCATTCTGAAATATAAACTTTCATAAAAAGGAAGCCTATTAATCTCTTATAGTTGCAAAGAGAATCCGTAAATTATGAAATGAGTAAAATTCTAAGTCACTGGAAGTTTTGCCATTGATTTCAATGGACCCAGCATTTCACCAAAGAGCCTGAAACACTTTTGACCTGCCATAATTCATCTCACTGGGGAATTAACTGGACATTTAATGATAATTTCAATATCACTGTTGTTAACTCTTTCACTTCTGAGTAAATCACACAAGAAAGGTTACAAATGAACATATCATCAGAGCTGCACTATATACTTTGAGTGGCATCTGTTTTTGCCAAGGGCTTGCTTAGCGCACAGAGCTTGGGAAAGCATAATTGCCCCCCCCCCAATTCCTTGGAAAACAGCCATGAAAAAATACTCCAGTGTAAATGATCAGCTATGGGGAACTAACACCTGAGCTTAATTCTCCACTTGGGGTATGTCTACACTTGCAAGGTAGTTCAAATTAAGGAGGCTTAATTCGAACTAAGTACCTGTTTGCACTAGGCCTTCATTAGTTTGAATTAAGGAATTCCTTAATTTGAACTAATGAAATCTTAGTTTGAACTAGTGAGACCTGCCAGTTAGCTCAAACTATGGATGGTGTAGACTAGGATTAACTGTTAGTTCAAACTTCATAAATTCAAATTAATGGCAGTTAGCTTGAATAAACCAAGTGGACTAATTCAATTTAACATTAAATCGAATTAGTCCACTTTGTTAATTCAAACTAATAAGTTCGAGTTTAGTTCAAACTAAACTCAAACTTATTAGCTCAAATTAACAAATTGACACTAACTTTTCCTGGTGTAGACATAGCCTAGCAGACTTACTGGGTCTAATACTCCACACAGGGGAATATATGGGACCCTTCCCCTCCTCCTAGATACCCAGGAACCCATCCAAAACTATAGAAAATGTATCAGTAACTCACCTGTGCCTTCACATCAGTCCAGCATGTCAGAAGTGCTGAGCCAATAAGGTATTATCAAGGAAGCCTGACTGCAGGTAGGCACTTGCTTGAGCTTCTTTTCAGGAAACGGTGAACAAGGATAACAACTAGTAGCCATTGTTAAACAAAGTAGTTTTATTTAGCAGTTGGAAAAACCAGCAGAGAAACAATAAACAGTCTATATGCAAATGTACTCTCATCTAATCTTATACCACACTGCAAAGCATCTTAAGATAAATTTCCTCTTAAGTTACAGGGCAGAATTGAGCCAAACCAAATTCCATTAGAACACAAAAATCCTCCTATGACTTGCTGCTTTTCTTCACCTTCCTCTGTCACTTTTCTCTGACAGTCTTAAATAGGAGAGCTTCACTCCATATGAAGTTCATGACCATATTGCTCAATTATTTCCTTGTCTCTGGCCCACAAGAGGCATCTCCTGCTATCTCAGACTGGCCCGCTCCCCTGCTTCCCCCCAAGGAGCAACAGATTTGATGAGGCCTACAAAAGATGGCTGCTCCACGGTTTGGATGTTTGGACACATTAAGTCTTAAGAGACTGAAATCACAAGCCTGAAGACTCTCTCCTGCCTGCAGGCAAGGGTGTAGAAATGTCCGAGTATGTGAAGCATCCTCACACCCATTTGTAGTCTAATATACAATCCAAGAAGTCAAACACATACATTGCATTTTGGAACTTTATCAACATATCCAGTTAATACAGATAGTTATGGTCATATTTCATCTCTCCCCCACTGTGGCCTGAGCTGTCCTATCAGCCCAGCATATTAAAGTTGCTGATCTGAGGACATTTCAGAAGCTTATGCCTTGAACTCTGATTAGCAAACTGTAGATTCTGAGCCAAAGTCCTTTGCCCTGACACAAACTCAGTCTGTCACGGATGTTACAGAGGACAGTTCCTTAACATCAGCCCAGGAAGGTGCTGAGCAAGAGACTCCTAGAAGCACATACCTGGCCATGATTTCAGCAAGATGCAGGTATGGAGTCAGTAACCCTCACAGAAAGCTGGGCCTGTACATCCGCTACAGCTGCTGAGCTTGTGACCTCAGGGGGGTCTCTTACTTGAAATCAGACCAGAACACTAGTGCCACTGAGCCAGCAACCACAGAGACCATGCCATGAGTGAGTAAATGTACAGCCCCGATCCTCTTTACTAAAGGAATATGGAGTATTCCTCCCCTTCTTCCTTTCGGGTTTTGGAGGAGCTCAGCTACCTTCTTGCACCATTTCACTGGCAGCTGAAACAAGGAGTTATCAGGTGGGAGAATCTTAAATGTGAGCAGCAGCAGGAGACAGTGCCTAGTCGGGGAATTTAAGGGGCTCTAAGCCTTCCCGCCAACAGGTGGATAAGCAGCTGAGGGGAGAAGAATTGTCCAATCTGGGAGACCCCTATCTGTCTGCCTTCTACATTAAAATCTATTCTCCTGCTGGATCCCCATCTTCTTCAAAGTAAATGGGTATGGGAAAGGGAAAGCCTTCTGCCTCCAGTTCTCCCTCCTCTGCTGCTACTAAATGAGATTTTTCTTCTTCTGGTTTCCCCTCGCCTAATCAGCATCCAGGGGCAATTGAGTGTCTTTTCCCTTTCCTCTCCTGGCTCTAGAGCAAGGCATGGGGTAGGGAGCAGGGGCTTTGGGAGCACAAGGTTTGTTCCATCACACAAAGCGCGCGCACACACACACGCTTGTTTTTTATGTCAGTGGCTTTGTTAGAACAGTGATGTGCAGTCTTGCTGACAAAGAACTGTGTGGGGAAGAAGCATGCTCAGTCCAGATGGAATCTTCTGAAGTAGCTACTAGATCTGCCTATAATATCTAGATATATAGGGAATACTTGAAACTGTGACATGGTATAGTGTTTCATCAGTCTGAATTTGGGATAGCTCTTTCCACATTGATGGCAAAGCCATAACTGTGCTGTTCATCCAAAATAAAAGCCAATAAAATCTTTAAACCACACTCTATCATCACATATTCCGTATATGCTACATGTCATAGAAATCCCTTTTTAAGGCATTCAGACTAGACCCCAGGGAGATGGATTGGTAATGTTCAATAGTGAATGATACATTCATCACGTGGCTCTCTAATTTTTCATGAAAATATCACCTCTCCCTCCATATGTGTCTGGGAGAGAGATTACACACACACATGAATGACTGAGTTTTCTGTTAAAATGCAGTCTGCACTGGAATATAACACAACAGCTGTTTAACTAAAAAGAGCAACACCCTTTAAGAGTTTACACAGGAAGAATATTGCATTGATTAGAATTCCAGGGGAATTATATGTACTTTCATGCCTTATCTAACTTTAAAGTTATGATTCAGCAATTAAATGACATTGGACTAATCAGAATTTTTGCACAACAAAATTTGGCACCATGCCAGCTGATTGTTCAAGCAATATTTGGCTTATCAGTATTTTTTTCTCACTTTCTCTTCTGCGGACGGCATCATAGGTACATGAAATCAGGAGGACTGTATTTGTGAATATGAGGAGAGAACTTGTCCCATGATGTTTTAAAATATCATTTATAAATTCCTATGCAGTCATTGTATTAAATTTCTGTGTTTTATGCTGTGCTGGATAGAAATTTGAAACAGGAGTCAAAATATGAATGCCTTCAGGGACCTATCTGTATATTTCTTTTTTAATTGTAATTTTCAAAGTGTTGTAGCACAACACGGATGTGTACATCATGTTGTTCCTAAAAAGCATACAGTTGAATTGCCCTATCATGATGATATAATGCAAACTGGATCAAACAGAAGTCATCTAAAATTAACCAATGAAACATTTAATTTGATCAAGCCTGGAGTACAATTTGGGGAATCACCACCTTGCTACTAAAACATTTCCTTTTGCAAACCAGCAGAAACCACATACTTCACATTCCCCTGTTATTCATGAGATGGCTTTGAACACAACTATGAGTAAAAGTGCACTTTTACCATTGCCTAAGTTTGCTGCTTACATAAATATATGCCCCATACCCAGTACTCAGGATTCTTAAAATATGTGAAGTGATTTTTTTTATATCTTACCTATTGAGGGAATAAAAAGACAGTGGGGGGACCAGTGGTTAAAACACAGTATTGGGTGCTTCAGCCTCTAGGTTGTAGAGCTAGCTCTGTCACTAGTAGAAAGGTGTAACACAGGAAAGACAATCAACTTTCCTCAGTCTACCCATCTTGAATACTAATATAATACGTATTCTATCTAATATAGCCTCACACAGGTGCTATGAGGCTACATTAACTTGCAAAGCACTTTGAGATCCTCAGATGGGAAGCACATTATAATGATCATACTGTGCATTTATATAACACCTTCCATCTGAGGTTCATTAATGAACAAAAGTCTCACAAAATCCTGAGATGATTATTTTTATCTCCATTTTACAGCTGAGGAAACACAGACACAAAAATTAATGTCAACATTTTCAATCTGGTGCCTGAAGACAGCACCTAAGTCCATACTTAGGAACCTAAATAAAAAGCACCTGCTGTTCAGAGATGCTGAGTCCACTTAAATAATTTGGTCAATGTCACACAGGAACTAGAATCCACATCTCCTGATGCCCATCCATTATTTTTAATACAAGGCCAGTCTTCTTCCCTATCTGTGTAAAGCTAATCTGGTGACATTTTCTGACATCCAGATCTGAAGAACATTTAACCTACACCATCTCTATCCAAAACTCCCATACAATGACACTTTTTTTCATTGCCAAATATTCAAATGATCCATTACCACACAGCAAGGAAGTTCCATGATCTTTGGGTTATCGTCATGCTATTCTCTCTTTAAAGTAACATGCTGCTTTATGCATTCTGAAATTAAGATAATTACATTTCACTAAAGCAAGAACAAGACAGATAAAGCTAGTTTATGAAGCCAAATCACTATTTATATGACTTCTAGGACTTTTAAAGTAAAATTCTGTTACAATCATAGTGAATGATGAAGAAGAAACAAGCAGATCTATTTTAATTTGCAGATCTCCTTTATAAAGAAAGAGATGTATTGTGGCCCCCATTTTACAGAGGATGGGTGAGTTGCCAACAGTTACAGAGCAGGTCAATGCAAAGCTAGTCACGAAATCCACATGTGACTCCTGTCCACCCATGCTGCTTCACACTGGCCTGCCTAATAGCTGTAATGTCACAATGTACCTAGGCATTTTAGGGTTTTACTGTTTCGTGAAACGTCACGAGGGCTAATAAAATCATTCTTGTCCTCTAATTATATGATAAGATTGTACATAAATGGCTCATCATCCATATTTAGCTCTTGAGAACTCAAATACAAGCTTGAACTGTGTGGCAAATGAGACCCAATATACCAGTAGTTTCTTTTTGACTTCATATCTGCCAAAAAAAGAGCTCTGATGTTTTGAAATATGCCAAGCAGCACTCACTAAATCCTCCGAACTCAAGAGAAAGCATTCTCAATTAGAAATACATTATGAATTGTCACAGCTAAGCAATTTCTTGGGGACTAAAGGGATTTTTAGTGATATTATGGTATAAAAAAAGCAGCCAATGTAACTCAAAGAAATTTAAATTCCAATTGAGATGTCATGCAGTAAGTTAAAAGATTTAGCCATCCAGTCATATAACTAAGAATAACCTTGCAAAGGATGCAGTCGAACTAAAACATGTACTTCTCAGAAGCAAAGAGCAGGTTTGTCACAAAAAGCATCTTTTCAGGCTACGTACCCAGTTATAAGAACATTTGTAAGTAGCACAATGAAAAACAGCAGCACTCAACACTGAATTGGGTTTTTAGAGATTTCTTCCTGTGGCAGTCAGTAAGAAGTCCTACTAATGGGCAACTTTCACAGAACAGATTGTGTCATTTGATAATGCTTCCTTTTGGCTTTACACATGCCAGTGTTTCTGGCCAACAGGCTGGAAATGCATTCAGATTTTATGCCGTCTCCACAGCCTCTGATAAGATCATCATCACAAGACAGAGTGGAAAAAAGATACGAGATGATGATACAGTGTTTAATCAGTTATTACAACAGTACTGCGCCTTGCGGAGATCCAGTCTGTTCTGTTCACAAAATTTGTATGCATATTGTAAGAGGTTTGTTTCATTCAAACAGGTATATAGATTGCTAATCACATCAGAAGACAGCAAAATGAGTAAGCAAAATGGAATTATTTATTTATCTTTAAACACAATTACATTTGCCAACTATTATTTAAAAAGGAAGACCATATTATATTAGTTCAAAAACTATCCTGTTAAGCGTATATATTTAAACTCTAATTTTACAAACACATAACGAAATAATTTTTATTTTACAAATAGCTATTATAATAAGTATTATGAAAAACAAGTTTTAAAAATAATTGCCAAAATCTCCCTCTTTAAATAGACAACCCCCTTGCTATTCTGAAGATTTCTTCCTTAGAAGCCAAAAAATATCAAAGTCACACTGAGTCCTCATAGAACCCTACTGAGAGCAGTAGTGATATAAAAAGGTAAAAGCACTGTACAAAGTATGTAAGTACAGCATCTGAAAGTCTTAATACTGTACACACTTGCATTTTTTAAAAAAAAGTTTTATAAAAACTCCTATTTTAAAATAAAAAATTGAATGTCTTTCCCTGGCTGTGGAAAATATGCATGGCATTTTAATCCTTTCTTATTATTAAAACCTCAGGTTTTCTAGGGTGGTGGGACAGATATTGTCATGAGAATTTTTACCATCTTTATTGAATGCCATAATTTTCCTAGGAACTGATACTTTCCCACAGAAGTCAATGGAAATGTCACCAGTGATTTAAATGGAAGTGAGACTATATTCCATTTTTTTATTTTAGCATGTCATTTTGCAGTGTGCCTCTTACTTTCAGTACAGTTTCTTCCACTCCACAATGCAAAATGAATAAACAGCCTTTAAAACATTAACAAGAAACCAAGTCTGGAGCAATTTGAAATTACCATTTTTAAGGAATAATTTTAAATTTTCACTGGCATATTCACTGAACAATCAGTGTTTATTTTAGCCAAAAGTGACTTACTGTAATGAAGGGATACAATCTTCAAACCAAGCTTCTCTGTATTCTGTACATTTTGGTGGAAAACATAATCTGTTTACTTCCTTGTAGTGTGGGCTTATTCCTTTGTTGATTCCTTTATAGTCCCTTCTGGCATTTCTTCTGAAATGAGCTTTTCAAAAAGCTGCGGTACCCAGGGTCATCCACATATTCATTCTTAAACCGGGAACTCAATACTCTCTGTCTCTTCTTTTCTCCCTGGATAATATCTGCTCCATAAAATGTGTCTTCAAATCTCATATTGGAGGCTGTAGACTAATAAGAGATATTAATTACCTCTTCAGTTTCACAGAGGACATCACAGTCTGACTCTTTCCAGGGTCAATTCATGAATGCACAGGTACCTTTGGTTTAGATGGACTGGAGACTAGTTCCATGTCTAACACAGAGAATTACACCATTATGAAGCCATGAGTACTTCAGAACGTACAGTTTTATGATAGCACTTGTAGAGAAATCCATTCATGTTAACTACATGTTGTACTTTTTTTTTTAAACTACTTCATAATGTTCAGTTCCACATACAGTATCTGGGTTTTCTTAAATTCATATGACTGACTCTAGCTGGTCGATTTCACTGTGTCAAAAGGTTACAGAGGTGAGAGATGGGAAAGATTTTATTGAATTCACTTCATCCCTCTGCCAGTGCAAGCTTACTCCCAATAATAATGTATATTATCTAGTGTTTTATCCAGTCTAGTTTCAAATGTAAGGGACTGTATGACGCACACTGTTAAAAAAGGTGCCATGTGCAATGGCATGACTTAGGAGAAAGGAGTCATGAGTCCAATTTGGTGCTGGAAAATGTAAAAACAAGAGGGCAAAAACTGAAACAAAACAATGAACTGGCAAATGAGTAGCTACTGAAAAAGTAATGAAAGTGACAAATGACAGGAATTTTAGCTTCCCTCTGGTGAAGCCAGTAGCAAAATTCCCATGGATGTCAATGGCATGGGATCAAATCCATTAAGATGGAGAGATACCATATGTCCATAGCTGTTTAAAAAAAAATGGGGAGAATTAGTATTCTAAATCATGGGGCTAGTCCTTCAAGAAACTGAGTAACCTCTGCCTTGTGGGTACTCTGATGAGTTCCAACTGAGTTCCATTAACATGTGTATTGAAGGTGCTCTCAGCACTCTGAGGATTGTGCTATATGTTTGTGAAGTCAAAGTTAATGACAGGGAAACGTTAGACTTCCCACTGCAGGAGAAACTGCTTTTCTCATCAATATCAACCATTTTATTGCTGGAGTTTGTTTTATTTAGTAGACTAAATTTAGTGTTTTTAAATAATACTTAATTCCACTAAAAAGTTAATGGTCTCACATGCAAAAGTAAAATATTGATCTATAAAACTGCCACTATTTTAAACAGAACAGCAAAACCCAGCCATATTGTTGTTCTTAGTCAAATGCAACAATAAAATAGATTTACTGTACAGCTAGTTAATTCTAAACTCCTGTTATGGATACTCTATAAAACAACAAGAGGTAATGGGGCCTTTCTGAATATAATGAAAACCAGACAATTGTTCTCAGCCAGGTAGCTTGTTTTTTATTTTTTTATTTGTTTACAAAATCCATGTATCTTAACCCTTAGGACACTGAAGGAAAAGTGTACTCATCAGAAGTAAATTGCCACTAAAGTATTGAAGTCTAGAATATTTGACTTCTGAGCACCCTTGCCAGAAGGAACTCTGCTCCTCCCCACTTCTTATTGCCTTCCTTGCTCTCCTCTTGTTCTCCTGCATGAGACCAATTTAGCAAAAAGACAGCCTCATACTTCTCTGGCTCTCCTCAGTTGCCGGTTTCATGTCACTTCTTATTCCAGCTACGCCTTCTGATACAGACCAAACCCATGTTACAAGGCTGCAGCTGAGACTTGGCAATGTGGAGAAGCAGTTCAGGTAAGGTGTGCATGAGGAGGAAAAGGTGGAGGGGAATATCAGGTCAGGATTTAATTAGCCAATAAAAGCCTGCTTCCACCTCCCAGCAACAAGAAACCTCACTCATTCACATCCCAGAGCTCTCTGAATGACTTCCCCAAGCTCATTTAAATAGATGTTCCTCAGATGACACCCATCCTCCTCCCTTGTGGAATCATCTAGTTTCCACATTGTTAATGTCACACAGTGCATGTGATACAGGGACAATATATGCAAGCATACATCTTTACATCAATAAGAAACACACTGCAATACTTCTCGCTTGTTCACAGTTATTTTCACGTTATCTTTAAATCCAATATGGATCTTTACTACTCAACAATAAACTATAGTTAGCTATTATATTTAAATATTATGATAATATTTTTAGTCCTTATGCTTTAGTTTTGCATGTTAAAAATGACTTACAGTTAACTAGCAGTGTATGTTTGGAATGGACTGCTGAGAAATAGACCACGGTATGTTAGCCCAGAACGCTGAGCCCCTAAAAACAGTGGGCCCTGGAATGGCATTCCGGGCTGTTCCGGTGTACTTTAACCCCTGCTGGTATTGGACTATACAATATTTAGAAATCATGCCAAACTTAGGCAATGCAAACTCTCTCTCTTCTCTAATACCTGTATGTTAAAGAAATTATGCTCCTTATTGCGCTACGTGGATTATGCTCCTTACTGCGCTATGTGGATTTTACATATGGTCCTGTGTTGCAGTAATAGACTGCTGCATACCAGCTGGAATTTATATAGGAGCTGGAAAAGTACTTAAGTGCTTTGGGCCAAAGTCAAAATCCACTGTAGTCAAAGGTAGTTTTGCCAATGACTTTAATGGGCTTTGGATCAGGTTCTTTGTTATATTTTTCTAAAGATTTTGCTTTTAGAATTATAAAGCTTTGAGAACTTGGAAAATTCAAACAAATATTGCATATCTTTACTGAAAATATGGAAAGAACAGTATATCTGTCAATATGAGATGTTTTCTTACTTGATCCTTCATGCTCTGACACATGTTCTTCTAAGATATCCCTGTCAACAGTCAAGATACATGTTTGATGACAGTATTTGGCTGAATTGAAAGACCTGTAAACCAATCTCATGGGCCAATGTACATTTTTGCAACTTTTATGAATCTGGATAGCTACAGCCCTGTCTGGATACAAAAATATGGATTTGCATCCAAGCTGCATCTGCTCAGTGACTGTATCTCTCTGGTCTGCAATCTGTGTGCCATGTTTTATCTATATGCGTAACCACATCTGCAGCTGAGCTTGGGCTCACAGTCAGCATTTTAGCCTTTGATTGGCTCATTCCATACATGGGTTCCACCCACTTTTTCATTTTCTTGTTTGCAGTTCACATGCGTGCTGTCAATCAGACTTCATTGGCCACCAATGAAGTCTCTGATTGACAGCATGTCATGCAAACTGCAAACAAGAAAAGGAAGAAATAGGCAGGGAAGTCATGGGGAATGAGCCAATCAAAGGTCAGCATGCTGACTGCCTGACAGTGAGCAGTGACTCTCCAAGCCCCAGCCTGCTGTCACTAAGACTCTGATTGGCTGGCAGACCACAATCAGAGCTGAGCTAGGATTGCCTGGAGTGCTTCCTTGTTCCCCTGTGTGCTGCTGACACAGATCATAGCAGCAGCTCCGGCAATGGATCACACCCTGGGCAGATAAAAGTAGAATCCACATCCGCGGGTGAATCGCAGGAATGGGTCTGCAGTTATCCACATCCACAGAACCCGCAGATCTGCAGCAGATACCTGCAGATCTGCAGGGCTCTATGAATAGCCACAGTAGCACAGAATCTTCATAAAAATCATTATGCCGCTGAAAGGGATAAGTCAGAATAAAGTCACAGCTCAGTTTAAAGTTATTGAAAGTAAATTAACATTAAGCAATTTTTATTTGTAAATACTTACGAAACGGGCTTTCACTCGTTTAGGCAGCTCTTCATCTAAAGTGTAGATCTCTTCCCTCTTCATTGCTATCTGAGAGCCATCCTCAAACTCAACCTAATTTGACAAATAGGAATTAAAAAAAAAAAATCACCGTTTCTATCCGTAGGACTCTCCAACAAAAGACTGATTTATCTACAGAGATGAGACAAAAATTGTGTTAAATTGTTAAAATTATAGAATAATAGGGCAAGAAAGGACCTCAGGAGGTCACCTAGCCCAACCCTCTGCTCAAAGCAGGACCAACACCAACTAAATAAAAAGTTATCTATTGCTATTTGTTTTTAGGAAGGAAAATGAAGAAACACCACAAAGAAACATCATGAACAGCTGGGAGTTATAGCCATACTTCAGAAAATAATCACCAATTAAGCTGTGTCTACACTTGTGCACTTCCCTGGGTACTTTTTTGTTCATTGCTAGTACATGTATCTCGTACCCATGCTGAATGTACAGATATACTGCACTGAACATGGGTGTGTGCCCATACTACTTTTTTTCAGTATGCAGTACTGCACTGCCATTTAAGGGGCAGTACCCCATAGTCCTATGTGTCATAGGAGACACTCTGAGAATTGTCTTGCTGTATGCATGTTGCCTTCATACATTTGGTAGATCACATTTCTCTCTCTGTTCTCTATAACTGGATGGAAGAAATAAAGCAAGCCCATGATAATGTAGTTCTTCTTTCACTACTGCTAATGGGACAAATCCACATGTGGGACAATACTGGATACTGGATGGAATGGGTCCTGAAAAATTTGAGATGCTGAATATGGCTGACCGAGAGGGCAACTGATCCACTGCAATCACAATGAAAAGATGTGTTGAAAGTTGGGATCATGATGGTAGGGCCACGGGTAGACTGCCACTTCTGGTTCTAGAGAACCAGCATCGTGGACAGAAAACCAATCTTTGGGATGATGACTATTGGCTGCAGAATTTCAGATTGAGGAAGCAGATCTTCATGGAGTTGTGCAAAGAGCTTTCACCAACTCTCCAGATCAGTTGTTTTCAAAAACTCACACCAGTACAGAAGAGGGTGGTCACTGCCCTTTGGAAGCTGGCAACATATGACAGCTATTGGTGAGCTGCAACCCAGTCTGGGGTTTGGAAATCAGCTATCAGCATTGTGGTTGTGCAGGTTTGACACACTACCAATATGGTAATCTTCCCATGGGTGATTGCCATAGCCAAAGTCCCTTTAATTATAGCAGGATATCAAAGGGTGGCATTTCTGAATGGTGCAGGGGCTATTGGTGGAATAGGCACGACAATACTTTGCCCACTGAAAGGGGTGAGTGAATATTTGAACTCAAAAGTTTACTATTCGTTCGTTCTTCAAAGCCCAGTGTACCACCAGGGTCGAGTCATGAAATTCGTGTTGGATATATGGGAAAACGTCCATGATGCTAGGGTACTCGGGAGGTCAGGATCATACAGCATTGTGGTTGGGAGGTGGGAAGGGATTTTAGTCCCTAGAAATGACATGAATCTGTACAGAGTTTCTGCCTCGCATTTACATTGGAGGATCAGGCATACCACTCCTAACTAGGCTCAAGCAGCTCTTTTTCAAACATTGCTGACCCAAGAATAAAGAAATTCCTCTACAGTCTGAGGAGCTGCAGAATGGTGGGGCATTTGGTAGCTCATTGCAATGCCTGCATGCTAGTATAGCTAATGCAATTCCCATCATCCCCATCTACACTGCACTGTAGAATGTGAATGAGACCATGCCACAACACAGGCATATATATATGCCCACCCTTCGGGAGTGCTAGCTTTCCCACACTAATCTGTTCTTTCAGAACATGGTTCGGAGCTTCAGATGTAGACAACATGGGAGTCATGGAACAGCAATGCACCTGTAACCATGCACTGCTGCAAATGTATGCATATTTTCAGATTAACATGCACAGCGACTGCAACACCAACCCTAAAAGGTACATATGTATTTGATTAGGAATGCTAAACAATACCAACATATACAGCATGACTATCGCATATTAAGATACCATTATGTGGTTTACATTTGTGCCTAATTTCTCAAGCGCTAAAAAGGATTTTCACCATTGCTATGTTTCAAGGTTGCGGAAGACCATGTCAAAAGACGGCAAGGTATGAGTGACACTAAGGGAAATGCCAGTTAACAGAATTATATTGAATCTGATGGAATTTCTTTAAAATGCTCTGTTCAGAAGATGAAAAGCTTTATCATGCTTAGGTTTAGATTTAATCCAACAAGAACCCCTTTAGCAGAAAATGAGAAAAGAAATGTAGCTAGGTGCAGGGAATGCTAAAATACTCAGCCTTTGAACCATTTATTCTTTCTGAGATGCTTACTCCCCCACCTACGACCCATCCCTGGTATCCTTCACCTATAAGAGATGAATGTCTGCTACTATCTATGACTGTAGTTTGAGTTCCTTCAGACACTTTAATTTAAAGCTGGTTTTCAGAAAATTTACAAAGGGCCCAATCCTGCAACTTCATGTGGCTCCAATGGAATTACTTGAGTAACAGCTACAGGACAGACTGCAAGCACACACTATATGAAAATATACACTCAAACACACATACTTCTAAAAGAAACTGGACAAAGAGCACAATTAGGACAGACAAAAGTAGAGAATTTGCAGATTCAAATTAAAATGTTGCTCTGTAATACAGTTTCAATGCAATACGTGCAAACAGACTGAATCTGTCAGAATAATTGTGCATAATTGAAGAGTCTTTAGTGACTCTCCTAGCGTACCTCTGGTATCAACAGCCAAGATACGGAGTGTGAACTATTCAATCTTTACAAGAAGTAATTTTAACTCCATCATAAAGGACCTGGGCCATATTCTGCTATGCAACTGAACTGCAAAATGCACAGGTCAAAGGACAGGTGCCAAGATGGCTTACAGGGTATTTTCACACACCCCTTGATCCTACTGCAAACCTGGACAGGACTGGTCTTTGTGCACATTAGAGCAGCCACAAGCTGTAAATGGTGACAAGGAATAAAAACATCCAATGATCAGTAGGGTTTTGGGAAATCACTATCATTACCCCCATCTCTCCCCATTTTGGCAGAGCCTTCTTTTCCAAGTCATGTTGGAAGCACAGGTGAATATACTGATGACAGCCCATCGAAGAATCACCTTGATGTTGGGGTGATCTTCTTTGGCTCTGTTAAATGGACGTTAGGAACAGATTACATTAGTAGTGTAGTACAGAGCAGCCATACCTTACTAGAGAATCAAAGCTCATATATCCAGTGTGATACATGGAAGAGCTAGCCATTCAATTGTCATCAACTTTAACAGTAGTTTCTTGCTTAAGGTCTAGCATGGCGCATTGGAAATACAATCCAGTGTTGTTAAGGACTAACACTAATGAGGGTTCCTCCAACTCTTTCAGTGGTGCCATAATTTACACAGACTGTCAAACCCAATTTTTAACCACACTGCAGATGATGCATTTCAAAGCAGTCATTCTGAGAACTGTTATATTTTATTCTATATACACTGCAAATATAGATATTCACAAAGAATAAGCACCTCTACTACATATGTGCAACTAAAACTAAGTATTGCGCATTCAGACAGTGGGATGCAAACAAAAAACAAAACCTGTACTGTATCAAGCTGTGTATTATCCAAAGGGGTAGCTGTGTTAGTCTAACAAATTTATTTTTTGCATCAGCTTTCGTGGTAGAAAATCCCACTTCGTTAGACACTTTGAAGATGGGTGAACTTACAGAATGGTAGGAAATAAATGTAGAGAAATGTAGAGAATGCCCCAATTAAGTCCTGAAGCAATGAAACCCAAATTACAACTGAATTCAATTTCAGCAGCTTTCTTTTGAAGCCTTGATTTAGCATACATCTGTGTGAGCACAGCAATTAAAAATCATTAATGAAGTGACCACAAAGACTGAAATGCTGACCCACTGGTTTTAGAGTGCTGAGATTTCTGTCGTCAGATTTGTGCAATAAAACTAGTGGGTCACCATTTTAATCTTCATGATCACTCCATTAATGATTTGTTAATTGCTGTACTCATACAGATGAATACTAAATCAAGGCTTCAAAGAGAAGCTTCTGAAATTGAATTTAGTTGTAAATTTGGTTGCATTGTTTCAGGACTTAATCAGGACATTGGAATTTTCTCTCATTACAACAAGTGATTTGACCTCATCTCCCTCTGTATGCTGTTCGAATCTTTACTACGGTTTTGATTTGCTGGTACAGTGTGACCTGTTCCTATGACTTACACTCCCCTGCATTTATTTCCTACCATTCTGTAAGTTCCCCTATCTTCAAAGCCCCTGGCAAAGTGGTATTTTTGCCCATGAAAGCTAACAAATTTATTTTTTGCATGAATCTTAAAGTGCCACAGGCCTCCTTGTTTCTGTGTATTACGTTGCTCTTGCCATGTGGATTTCTTGTATGAGGATATCATAAATTAATGGTGTAAATGGAACTGCTAGAAAGCATTTAATTGGGTACATGGATAATTTAGTCATTTATAGAAGCTTTTAAATGATAACTAAAGGGGGATACAAACAAACAAAATGACCAAGATTCCAAACACACAGATGACAAATTTTCAAAGTTATATTTAAAAACACATACTTGATTTTGTATGCACAATTATGACTAGGATTTATGCACGATAACTGAGCTTGCAAATATCCCTTGTGATACAGTCACGGACGTTTGTGCACCAAGTTGTTCCTGCATGCACAGCTCCCATTGTTCACTGTGCAACTTTTACATGAATGTGAGAGAATTTTCACACATGAATTCCTTTGTCAGAGTAAGAGAGATTTGTTGATCAGACCATAAAGCTACTCCAGCACACACACACACCACACCTCTTTCTAATCTCTCTTTTTGTAGACAGTTGTTGGTCTAAACTGTTAGAGAACTTGGCAGAAAAGACCTTGTGTGAGATTCTGTATTTTACCTCTAAGAGGCACAGCACAGAACTCACAAAATAGGAGGAAGGAGAGGCAAAGGAGGCTTTAAACCACCTTTGCACGCTCTTTCATCCCCGGTCTTTTCTGAAGCCCTTAGCTCACCCCTTAGACAGCTATAAGGACCTCTGTTACAGTAGTCTCTCCAAGCCACTCTATGGATGGCACCACTTTCCAGAAACTCTGCTGTGCATGCTATGTGCTGTGATCTGGCCCTCTCCTCACCTTGGAATGCCCCTCTGTGTGAGGATTTCCTTACAGGACCCCTGGCAGGCAGCCTTACAACTGTTTCCATAATTTCTGCATTAGGGGAATTCTCCCACAGCTAGATATGGGGAACTGAAACCCCCTTTATGCTGCTCCAGTCCTTTTACCAAACAGAAAAGGCCCAAAGTTGGACTCAGGGTTTTACTCTGACTGACCTACTGTATGGACTTTGAAAGTAACTTAACATTTCACTGCCTCAGCTTCTCCATCTGTAGAAAAGATGACAATACTCACCTGACTTACCTCACAAAGTTGTCATGACCCTAGCTTTTTGTAACATAATTTGAAGATGAATAGAGCTATAAAACCAAATCCTTAATGTTTTATACAGTACTTATCTTCAAAGCATAATAAAGATATTAAATATAAGGGAGGCAGTAAGGTCTAGAGCTCAGCACAAAGGATTGAACATTGGAAGACCTGAGATTGATTCCCATTTCTGCCACAGACCTGCAATGTGACATAGTAAGTCACTTACTCTCTCTATGATTTAATTTATCCATGGATAAAATGGCAGCCATCCACTTTTGTGAGGCAAACTGAGAACCAAAGATGGAAAGAGCTATATAATATAACTATATTTCATGTAAGTGAAAAAGTTTTTATAAATAAATAGTTACAAACTTATTCTTCTGGAAGTGTTATTACTTGAGTACTCAAAGTTGCTGGCTGATTTTTTTCAGACATGCCCTTTTGAAAACAAACCAGTTATTCTGTCTCTGAAATCAGGAATGAGCTCTTTAGTCTTGACCACAATATTCAGCTCTCTCTTCTCTCAGAGTATATAACATATCTTAAAATACATGTTAATTAATGCCTTGCATGTTGTCAAGATCCAAAGGGGCAACCATGTTAGTCTAGCTCAGCGAAACAACCAAGGAGCCTTGTGACACTTAAAGACTAACAAGTATATTTATTGCATGAGCTTTTGTGGGAGAAAATACCACCCTGATGAATAAATAAAAATATAAATATAGTTGTTAGTCTTTAAGTGCCATGGGACTCCTTGTTTATGTTAAAAAAGTAAGATTTCTTCATTGAATAACTGAAAGTATGTTTATTTAAACTATGTTTTTCATTTTTCTTTCCTTTATCCCTTTGCTGAAGTTTCTCTAGCTGAATAAACTCAGGTGCTCAGTTATACTGCTAATTAAATGACATTCAATGCTTAATAAAAACAGATAACATGGAGTGAATAATGTTATGTCATACTGCAGTCTTGTCTTATAGGATATATCCCACTAAATAACCTCAAGTTACTATAAAATTACACACTCTCTTCCTCTGGAATGTTAAAATTCCAGGATTATACATAGCAATAATTTGCTACACCAGCAGCTCAGAAAGTATAAGCATTTGGAGACAACTCTATTTGATAAGGTAAAGGCATTACTGTTAGAGTCAATAATGAACTCATAACCTAGAACTTCAAAACTGTGGCATGGCCAAGCCAACTCTGATGTGAAATTAATTATTTCTAAGAGATGTGAAGATATTTTAAAGAAAGGTCCTAACATGTACACAGTAAGAAATGTGTGTACTCACCTGATACATGTGAGCTATGTTTGTTCCCAGATATTTTGCCCCATATAGTTTTCCATCAGGCCACTTCACTTGCACAACCTCTCCCTCTGCAGGTGGCCCCAGCTTCAGGCAGTCTCTGCTCTGTTTACAAACAAAAGATTGTTTCTCAAATCAGTGACTAAGCAACTCAGTTTTGAAATTACCAGTCAACTGCTTCTTCCAACTTGATACTTAGAAGGGAGTTATCATCATATGTGTTTCAAGCATTACAATCCTGCTAATGGTCCGACAGAACACACTGTTCACCTTGCATTCCTGAGAAGAAAATAGTGATGAAAGAAACACTCCTGTCTGATGTCATGAAGTCAAAATAATGTGTATGAATTAGATAGTTATCAGCAACTGTGTTACTTTCCCTAAATTCATTTGGATATGAGGATTAACAAAATGCAGCTATATATTTACCAGACATTTATGGAGTTATTTACATACTTAAGCATTTTATATTTTGCTAACATCAATGCATTCCTACTAGGGGTTTACTGATTGCAATATACACGACTGATCAAACTAAAAATGTCAAGAACATTAGATTCTCTCGTAGCTGACAAAGATACACAACAAGAATTTAAAGTTTCACTGTAAGGTTTGTATCACCTGAACTCTGGACTTGGCTGCTGGTTATAATATACGTTGGCATGAAACCACTCATTCTGTGTGATGCTCTACCAGCTGAGAATAGCCAGAGAAAAGAGTACAACATTCACATCTTCACCCACATCTCTACGCTTGGAAAGCTGCAAAGGACCAGAGAACGTCTAAGACTATGTCTACACTTACAAAATTAACTCAAAGTAGTTAATTCAAAATAACTACTTCAAATTTAAATTGAAGTTATTATTTTGAATTAGGAGTCCAGTGAGGACTCTCTAATTCAAAATAAGGTAGGCTTTATTAATTCGAAGTAGAGAGTCTTCCCTAGACTCTCTAATTCAAAATATGGGAAAGCAGGCAAAAGAATAGTGAAATTAATTCAAATTAAACCTATTCTGGAACTTAAAATAGCTGAGTTCAAGCTAATAACTTTGAATTAAGTGATCCTTCAAAGTAAAAGGAGGTTTTATTATATCAAATTAGAGGTTCTTTATTTTGAACTCAGGAACCGCATAATTCGATATAATAAAATGCTTCCCTGGCCAGGGAATAAATTATTTTGAATTAAGGAGCCGCTTAATTTGAAATAACTTGTAAGTGTAGATAGCCTTAGCCTATAGCCTAAGTTAGCTCTGTGCCAGCTGAGGAGGGAACCGTGAGCAGGCTATTTTAGTCAGGAGCCATATCTGCCAGTGAACCTTGGACATAATTTCAGAGCTACGATATAAAATCCATCAGCTTCTCTAAAAAACAAATGATCTGCTAGTGGTATCAAACTAAGAGTGCCTCAACATAATTACAAATACCAGACTTTATTGCTTTCCTCCCTCTCCACATTCCAAAAGACAAGCTCGCAGCCCTTGACTGAATAACATTCCTGGACAACAATCATAACTGTTCACATGGAAAAGTAAAAGAAGAAAGGATTCAATGTACTTTAGTTACTTCTAGTTCAATTTATCAGCTAAAACGGAGACACAACTCTGTGACCAGCCAGATGTCCAGGGACCACCATTAACCGGCTTGAGGATCCCAAAGTTCCATGGAACACTGTCCGGAAACCACCAAACTAGATATACTGTATCCCATTGCACCATGGATTTAATTACTTCTCGCTGCTCTATCACTGAAGCCATAGAATCATTTAATATAAGCTATTGTATTAACACATTATCTTACTATTGAAAAAATGATTCCCACATTTTCTGCAGAGGGAAAGTTACACACATTTCTAAGGCAGACAGAACTGGATACTGTTAATTTGAAACATTTAATCTGTCAGATGTATAATTAATAGCCAGGCACCAGAAAAAGAGAATCCTTCTCTCTCTCCCTATACCAGACATAAATAATCTCTAGACTCAGTAAATTTCTGGGTTTGAAGTGTAAATCACATGGATTTGCTCTGGAGTTTCATATATTATGTGCCATAGATGAAATCTTAACACAACTGATTTTATGTCACATTAGTGAGTCTAGCCTGTTAGTACACAAAGCACCAATCAGCCACAGAACATCTGACTCCAGCTGTTTATAGTGTTATGAAAATTCCTTTATTATCTTAAATCACAGAACGATAAACAAGCCTTTTCTCTCTCTCTCCATCTTTCTTTTCTTTTCACATTAAGGTTAATATAACCTGGTTTTAGACAGCATTCAATTTTGGATTCGACTGCTTTTCCAAAAAGAGAAAATAGCAAAGGAATGCTTTAGCAGCAGTTCTTTAAAAAAAATATTTACTGAAATACATTTGCCTTTTAACATAGTGACTGAAAATAGAATTGCTTCCTCAACTACTTGTGAGCCTAACTCTGTAATGAGGATGACTACTTTTCATGACAATATACTTGGGAGCAAGTTAGTCCAGTATATCGGGCAGCAAGTCTTACCTGCCTAAGATTTTTCTACAGTATCCATCAGCCTTACTATCAAAGTCCTATTCAGGTAAATTAGATTTGCATGGGAAAATCCTAATGGACTTCATTCAGGGTTTGTCCAGTGGTTGTAAGTGGGTTTACTATATGAAAACATGGGGTTAATTCAGGAAGAATTTGACTGCACACAGATACAAAACTGAACAAAGACTTATTGGCCAGCGTGTGTGGACCTTTTGTTCTTTTATAAATCCTTTTTCCCTTATGTTGCATACTTTGTTCCCATGGTTGAAATAAAACAAAACTTTCATTCAGGAAGTCTATCTGGTCACTGTCTTTAACTCTGTCCACAAGCCCCTGAAAGGAAGAATTGCAGTTGAGCCTGCTGATTGGTACACATGGTATGGTAAGCTAGGAAATGTTCGAACAGCAGGAGAATCACGATTCCACCTTAAGAAGGTGAAAGCAGAAGGTCTGAGATCTATGGGTGCACACTCAGAAAGGGCAGAAGAAGCAACAGAAGTTCAGGTAGTCCTATACCTGTGACATATTGGTGGGATAGTTTGATAGTGGCAAAGTTTCAATAAGTGACAAGAGCAGGAAAAACATGTATTGTAGAAGGAAGAGAAAAAAAGAAAGAAGAGACAAGAAAAATGAGGTCTGGACATCTTAAGAAAACTCAGCTGGTGGAGTTCTGCGAAGAGAGAGTGCTACATTCTAAAGACCTGAAAAAAGCAGAGACTTCCCAGGGGAATTGGGGAAGTGGATGACATGAGCGTATACAGTGGCTGGAACAGCAACTGGGCCCCATCCAGACTGGAAACCTGAGAGATCAGGCCCTAGAGTGGCAGAAGCTGCAGTCAGAGAGAGACAAGCTATGTCCAGAGAAGAAATAACTGGCTGATGCAGAACAATAATGGTGGTAAGAGAAGCCACAGCATGACTGGATAGAGCAAAAATGACAGCATTAGCATGAACTGGACGGACCTCCTTCAATGAAGGCTGCCATGGACCTAACAATCCAGTAAGTGGGGACAGAACACAAAATGCCAACCCCACAGAAAGCACAGCTGCTAAACTGCTGCCCTACTTTAAGGAGAGGATGATACAAAAGTCTACCTAACTGACTTTGAGAAGGCATGTGACTTGAATTGGGTCCTCCTTGTAAATCAGCTCCATTTTCTCACCTCTGACTCAAGTAAAAAAATATAATGGCCTACAGTCAAATGGGCATAACAGTCTTTGGGGAGTATGACCGGTTAATTTACAGTGGCCTTGCTCTTTAAATCTGAACAGATCCCAGAGGCATAGAAGAAATGACTTTGGACAGTTCAACAGAAAAAGGTGGTGTCATGAATTGAGGTGGTAATTCAGACGAAAGATTACCTCCACAAGAGGGGCAAAGCTTGGGAACTTAGGGACTCATCTGGTTAAATGAACCGTATGAAATAGCTTGCTCGGAACAGTTTTCTGATTTGTGTCCTCCTGATCCTGGAGCGTGGGTAATGGATAAGTAGCCAAACAACCTCTATACTGTAGTCTGACTGTCTAAAGAGAATGGAAATAGAGGGTCTGGGTCCAACAGAAAGCTGAAAGGGGAATGGCTCTTGTGTTGTCTGCTAAGTGTCAGCCAATGAGTAGTTAGCTGAAGTCTTTGTTTTCTTTCCTCTCTAATTGCATTCAATCTCATCTTGGATTGACCTCATGTTTTCAAACAGAAAATCCATTCACAACAGAGAAACAAATGAATAGAACATGTAGTATCTGTAAATTATGGAACAGCGATCTCACCTCTTTCCCATGCAGTTTTTAATTCATTTTGCTCTGTTTAGGGGCCTGATACAAAACTAATTTAAGCCAATGAGAGGTTTCAACTGGGATTGAATCAGGCCTCACAGGAGGCTCTTTTTGGTACATATAAGTAGATTTACATTTTTTAAAAAATCATTCTAGTGATGCTGCAATAACTTTATCAAAGAGCAAGATTTTGCAGCATGCCCTAAATTTGCTTGGACATTAGAATAGTGTTTCTCTAGTAGCTTGTTCTACACCTGAAAACCATTTTATCAAGCACAGCTCCTTTAAGCTCAATTCAAGAAAGCATCCATATGTGGAAACACACACATGCGCATTCTGGATTTGCCTTGCACACCTAAGTATGTTTATTCTGATAGTAGATGAAATGGAGAAGATGATACTTGAACAGAAAGATTAACAGGTACAACATTCTCAGACCATGCCAAAACCAGTTGCTTTTTGTATATTTCAAGTTCCATTTTAACTGTTCTACCTGACAAGATCATTATAGAACTTGGAATAAATATATTAATAATTATGTTTGGAATGATACAAATATAAGAGCCATTGGATACTTCTGGGCTTTACCCAGAACAGCACAGATTGAAAAATGAAAGGATAGCTGTGCTGTATCATCAGTGAATTCATATTAAAAAAAGACATTCTGTGATGCGGTCATCAAAATCAATGGGACTAAAGTTCAGTGCCCCCAAGAGCATCCTCTGTAGATGTGGTTCATATCTGAAGGCAGTGGCTAAAAGAAGCTGCAAGATGAAGTGAAAGGGAAAGAAAAAAATACTGAGCTCTTTAATGCTTGTATTGTGCTATATTGTATTGAGTAAAGATGAAATTACTTTATGGCTGACAGTAACAGAAAATATTAAAGAAAATTTTACCTGAAGGATGCCAAAGAAAGCTAACAAAGGAAAATATTGGTATAGTCAAAGTAAGATATTTTATTACAAAAAGAAAATTTGAGTTTAGTATTGATTCAGTAAGAGAGGAAAATCAACTATTATAGATAAGGGAATACAATGCAAAGAGTCTAAAGGCAGCAACAGGTCAATAAAGAATGCTTTAAGATTATACATTTCACTTTAAAAGAAAAAAATAAAACTTTTAGAGAAATACCAGTGAATATTCTTAAATAGCAAAAATACTTCAGATATATTACTGCTGAATTTATCAACAGGAAAAGACCTTCATTAGGCTGTGTAACGCTCTGCCTTTCAACAGTTAGTTTAACAAGCCAAGAGGCTTGATTCTTGGGATTATATCAGTTTCTAAACTTTCAAATGCGTTTCTCTTTCTATGACTGATGTGTAAAAATGCATTACTTGAACAAGACTGGGAGGCCAAGGAGCCATTCTTTACACGTAATATAGCAGGAATGACAATGGTACATTAGAATTTTTTCTTTTTTTAACACACTGAAGGTGCAGGCTCACATAACATCTTTCATGGAGAAAATGGATTAACTCTTTTTCCAACTTTAAATACTATAGTAAGATACGTAAATGCTACTAGGGAACTACCCCACTCAAAATGGGAAAAATTCAGACTGTCAGAGAACTGTCTCAACAAAGAAGGATTTTCTTAACTGTTTTGATGCTGCTGTATTAAACCGGCTCAGTCTGCATGGTCATATCACCCACTGGTGGTGACTCAAGTGAGGCTAAAGTGGTTTTGGTGATGGTCACAGATTTAATCCTTGCTCCTCACAATCTTGTCTGTGTGAAAGCATCCACATATTTGTTAGACTAAAACATCTTGCCTGAACAGCTGTATTTTACCTCCCACTTAAACATGCAGTGGGGAGAGCATAGCCCCTGACCAGATCCGAATATTTGGCTTGGCCACTTCTCTGTCATGATGGAGGAGGAACTGGATCAAATTTGAGTGGCAATGGGTATGTAGCTCCCATACCTTTGCAGTCCTTCTAGCATGGATACTGGGAGCCCCTCCCACCTGAGGAGAGGCTGGACCAGGGACTCCAGGAAACTTCTGACCTCCAGGAGGGTGGAAGGATTAGATCTGGACTTTTGGTAGTTCCTGGGTAAGCGCAGCTGCATGAAGTGGGGTTTGGGGTTCCCAGAAGTGCCTGGCCCATGCTGGGAATTGTCCTCTTCAGCTTCACCTTCTCACTGGGTAAGAGCTCAGGGCTGGGCATGGGACAGGGAGGCCAGCGGACTGAATGCAGAGAGAATAACTTGGAGCTGGAGGAGGGGCAATGTGGGAGGAAGCACATGGGGCTGAGTATGGAGCAGCAGGAAGGAAGTGTGTTTGGAGCTGTGTGTAGTGGGAGAGAACACAGAGTGGGAATAGGTGCAGGCCAGGGGAAAGAGAGCTCCATACCCCCTCCTTAAGAAAATTCTGTGTGCGCCCTTGCTATCACTCATACTGCTGCATGTGCATGCACTGTGGAACTACTTACAGAAAAAAGAAGAAAATCAATTTTCATCTTGCTATGATCAGAACTTTCTTCCTTAGAAAACTGCTAAATCCAGTTCTACTAGCTGCTCTAAGACAGCCGGCTTTGAAGAAAAGAGACAGATAAAATATTACATTGTCAAAGATACACACAGCCCATCATGTTCTCAGGACTCAGACTGACTTTCATAGTCACAAGAATCTTACTGACCACTAGAAGACAGTGTCTTTTTTCAAAAACAACAAGAGTGGTGTGACACCTGATAGACTAACAGATTTCTTTGGGAAGAAGTTTTTGTGGGCTCCAACCCACTTTTCAGATGCTGATGCATCTGACAAAGTGGGCTGAAGCCCACAAAAGCTTCTGCCCAAAGAAATCTGTTAGTCTATAAGGTGCAGGACTCTAGTTGTTTTTGCTGTACTCAGATTAACATGGCTACCCCTCTGGAAATGTCTTTTTTCAGGAACACCAGCTATTGCTTGAACAGGGCACTACAACACTCAGGTGTCTATGACAGTAAGTGGAGATTGTGGTTGCCTTTGCAATGGTCACAAAAATAGATTAAGGAAAACTGAAAGAAAAGAAACATCCTTCAGATGTTGAAGGAAAGCCTATCTTTGGTATACAGGAGTGTATACACTGTTCATGTTTATATCACCCTGAAAGGTTGTACCTGGTTTTGCTGCCAAGGTCTGAATAAACTAGGGTTGTCTCACAGTTCAAACACCTGACTTAGTAGAGCTTTCTAAGTTTTTTCTATCCTTAAACTGGCATAATTGGATCCATCTTGCTAAACTGGCTCCTTTTTCTAACTTTTCAAGGGTATGTGTAATACCTTCTTACTGTCTTCACTACAAACAGTTTTGTCACAGAGGAGGGCCACACTACAAACTATCTTTGTCATTTACATAAGGAATAATAATTCCGTGGTTAAAATATAATTTGACAGGCCCTGGAACCCTCCTAATCTCTGGGCCCATTCATGCATGTGCGGGCCCCAGCCACTTAAGCATTTGCAGCTACTTCTCAGTACCATACACATTGGTTATTGCTCCATAAAAAATATGGTTATCGGGCCATAAAAATAATGGCCCTGAGCCTGGCCTCACACGATGCTCCCTTCATCCCTCTGCACCTCCCTGAACTTGATCCTGGCCTCACATGCCGCCCCCTGTGCCCCCTAGATGGCACTTGGTCCTGGCATGAATGCAGAGGACTGGACTCAGTGACCTCTTATGGTCCGTGGCCAGGCCACTCCCACCCTGAGTACAAATCTGAGCATCCTGAGGGCAGGAGATCTGAAAACTTCCCCCACTTGGCCGCAGGTCCCAGGCCAGGGCGGAACATGCATTCCGCCTGATTCTTCTATTTTTCAGGGCCTCAGAACTCTGGCCCCTCAAATTTGTGGGCCCCAGAACTGCTTTCCAGGGCATTCTGACTTACTTTAATCCCTGCTATGCATTATTCACAGTATGCATCATCTCATTTGAGAACATGACATTAACAGAGAGAGTGACATCTGTAAGAAATCAGGTTCCCTATTATAACAACAGAAAAGCCAGTCTAGCAGCCTTTTGCATGTATTCACTGATACCAAACTCATTTAAAGCAGTTAGTGGGGATACTCACCTGTGTATGGCTGCGGTGCTGGGCACCATTACTTTTCAATAGCTTTGCTGTACTGAAGATCTTAAACACATTTCTTCCCATATCAAATGTTTGTCACTTAGCAAAAACTGATGTCCCACCACTGCCCCTGCCATTCCTTTGGAAGTGATGGGGGTCTATGAAGAAAAATCCAGTACATTCTTGGCTTATTCATTTCCTTGTTTTTCTCCAGTATCATTGATATGAACATTGTTAGTGTGGTCCTGGAAAGCGGTTGCTAGCTCATGCTTCTAAAGTTAGTTAGCTATGTGGGTCTATTGATACAGTAGCAGAACAAAAACATGAAAGGGCCTGTAAAAACAGCATTTACTGAGATGGAGGAGGGTTATTTGCTTGTGAAAGAGTGATACAGTGTCATAGCTATTTAGAATTCATTCCCCCCAGATTCTAACAATTTAAAGACAAGTCAATTTTGGGGGGGGCTAATCTTGATAATGCAAGTTATTTGTACTAATTAATTGGGCTAAATACATTTTAGCCATCTAATTTTGCCTTTTGATTTATGCACAGCTTTTGTTGGGCTAATATTTAATTTATTGAGCTGCATCATTTTCAGATAATCAACAGTACAAAAATTTCACTTGACAACTCAACCTAGCTCATCCTATGGAACCACACTTGCCAGAGGTGGTCTCCTTGGAATATTTCCACATTAATGCAAAGAGAAAGGATTCTGGAAATGTTCATATCATTCCAGACTATCAGATTTTCTCTGTTGTACTGTACAGGTATAATCGCTGGGTTGGAATGAAGGAGACACACTTCTACATCTCCAGTTAGAAAAATTACATTGATAACCAGTGGCTCTGATGTCCCACTCCATCTTTTTTATTTTATTTTTTTCTTTTGTTGTTAACTCCACTGATATAATTATTTACGGTGTTTTGAGTCTCTTTTCAGATTTACTGGACTATGCAGAATTTATTTTCTGGCAGCTTTTCTGACTTCATACAACGTGGCTAAATTAGAATACAGATAAAGATCATGAAGAGGCATTAAATGGACGTGGACCCTACCTCTGGGAAAATTAATTTCTAGATGTGTAAGTCAACAGCTCAGATTCACTTCTAATGCTGAAGGACTCCAAGACAGCCTGTATATTTGTCATAACCCTTACTTACTATTTGCATGTCTCTCTGTTTCTGTATGGTATACCATTTACTAAAGAGGGTTTACAAATCAGCCCTGTCAACTACGGTAGGCATATATACTTGTGCATCCACCACAGTATTGTGAATACTAACTTATCCTCACCCAGTGCTGTGCAAGTCCCTGGTGAAATGTGAGGGAAACCACTCAATTGATGTAGAGCAGTAGGTAATAAGTTCTAAACAGAAAAACAACAGCAGAACATTGGGTCCAGCTTTCAAAATCTGAATGCATTCAGTTACACACCTACATCTGTATGCTACCAGCAGATTTAGGTATTTTTAGTCATGAATCTGTTGAACTAAGCTCTTAAATCATTGTTTAGGTGCTTAACTTTAGGCAGCTAAATTGAAAAGCTGGGCCCATTATAAAAGTGATAATATAATTAGAAAAAACCAATAATAATAAATTATGAACATAGAAACTGGAGTTAATTCTTCAATGGCTGTCTTAGTACACCAGGCAGCAGCTGTGTCTCAATGTTCCAGCTGTTTCCCTCACTTACCTCGGGCCTACGATCTTCCCGGGGCAGTGTTTAGAACATGTCAACGTTCCAGAAGGCCCGATTCCTACTAACCTTCAAAGCTTCACAGTCTTGTAATGAGAGCAGACCATGATGTCTGTGAACTTTTCTTCTTACTGACCCTGGAATCATTTCCTTCTACCATCACAAGCCTTCACTGAAAGTATAACCCCCCTGTTTTCTTATCTTTCTTTTTTCTATCACCAGGGATCATACCTTCTATTTGCTGGCTTCATTCTCTTCCCCTAGGTCTTCCTTCTTCGTACCCTTATTTACTCCTCAACTCTGCTCCCATCTCTTTTTCACATCTCTCTACCTTAACTCTCTTGCTGTATTGATACACAGTCTCCCAGTCCACGTGCCCTCTAATCCTTCACTTCAACTCTGCACACAAGCACAGCACTACATAATTTAATAAGAAAAAGCTACTAAAATCAAATCATAGAAGATGAAGTCTCCTGTCCCCCTTATTTATATATGGTGTTTCCAGAAATGTTGCTTACATCCAAAATGACTGTTCATGTAAGGTGTAAGCTACCTGTTATTTATTTCCAAAAATGGATCAAGCCATGGCACTGACTCATCAGAACCTTTAATTTTAGGTACCAAGTGGTGAAAGTTTCTGAAAACAATCCACAAACTTTGCATAACACCTAAAAACGAGCCAACCCTCCTCTTTATTATGCAGCTGAGAAGTTAATTTAGCAGGAAAATAAACTGAGGATGCCACATCACTCTAAGAAATTAATTAAATATACATTGACAGGAAATGGCTACTTCAGAAAAGCCTAAATAAGATGCAAAAAGTTACTTGGAGATGGAGGCCATCTTGTTCTCATTGAGAGGTTTTCAAGCAAATTTACAAACCTTTTCTAGGAAAATACTTAACAGCTAAATAGCAGCATGGAAGCTTTATAAAACTTACAGAAACAACATAATTATGGAAGGTGTGAAAATCAGACCAATATGTATGACTGCTGGACTTCCACATACAAATGGTCTTCCAGCTGTCTTTAGTTAAACGGTATTAAGTTATAGCTATAATCCCCCCACCCCTGAATTTAGAAATTTAGTTTCATTCAGTATTCTACCATGCAGCTACCAAAATGCAGTCATTAGTAGACTGGTCTCTATAGTAAGGGAAATTATCTTAAGTACAAACGCTGGCGAAGGGGGAATAAAGAACTGAACACATGTTGCGAGTGCTGTCATGACATGTCAACTCTTTTTGTATAAAATCCTGGGGAGAATAGGGCTCATGTGGCAGAGCTGCAAAGGTGACTCAACTGGGTTCCCTGAGGTAGACAGAGCATCTCTAAGGATTGAACTGAAATGTCAGCAAGTCCATTCTGTTAATGCACTTAATATAAGCTGTCTCTTCTGCTTATGTTAGTTTAGTGTGCACTAGCTTTCAGCTTCAGTGCAAGTGATTAAGCTTCCACAGTCATGCTTACAAGTGAGTGTTTTATAAAGAACACAACAAACATATTTACTACTAACACCTCTGATTTAGACAAGATTGTCATGTAGTCAGTTATGGTGACACACTTGAAAAGAGTGAATATATTTTATTTACTTTTCCCATTAAACTGAGGAAGAAATTGTAGAAACTCTCTGCATACATCTCATGATGTCAAAATGCTGTCAAATAATATTTTGCTTTAGAACATTGATCATGTACAGTTCTTATGCAAATTTCTGAAATCCAAAAACCAGATTTTCATATGTTCCACATCATTTTGAATGAGAATGAGTGGTAGTTAACATATCACAACCAGAATTTATCTAAACAAGAACAGATAGTCACATTGCTGAAAAAAGAACTTTACTAAGCCAAAACGGCAGGCCCTATTCACCACAGTCTTACTCTACTTTTAGACTAGAATGATCTCAGTGAAATCAGTTGCTCCTTTATTCTTTCTCTGTATATCAGTTAAAAAAAACCCACTCTGTATATCAGCAATGTCTTTCACCCAAAGATTGTAAAGTTTTACATATTCATTAAGTTCCTAAATCTCTAAGAGGGAAGGACAAGTATTATCCCAATTGTACAAATGTGGAAACTGAGGAACAGAAAGAGACCTGTCCAAGATCACTGCACAAACAGAACGTGGGTTTTCTGGCTACCATAGCTGCCAACATGCCAAAAATTTTGCAGGGACAGTTCTGCAAATAAGCCCAAGGTCTGGGCAGCATTTTTGGACTGAGATAATTTTACAGGTTTTTCTTCTTAGAAAAGTGAGAGAGAAAAAACAGGAACCATCATTCTAAAATGCACCAAAAATACATTCAATTCTCTAACAGAACACTACTTTAGCAATTCCTGGGTTACCGGAAAATATCCTACTCTCCCTCCTTTTGTCATGACTCACCCTGTCCCATCTATCATGCTGGCTAACACTATCACCCACATATTTTCTCTTGCATCTGTTTCACACCACGTTTTTCATGATCCCTGTACCATAAGCAACTTTTGCCCCCCTAACACCGTGATTTCCCAACTGCTGCGCACCCACTCCTTAACAATAATTTATCTTCATGTCTGCCTAGAGCATGCTCTTCCTTGTTGACCTCTTTCCTCTTCTCTTCCCCAACCAAAACTAACTCCATGCAGGCTTATCTTCTCCCATCAAGATTCTAGATGCAGGCTATTCTTCCCCCCATCAACCCCCATGAAGTTCTGCCCTCCAGAGTTGTGCTCAGCTCAACACGCATGACAGTGGAGGCTGTACGTATGTCATGGACGTCGTCCCAGATGCTGGAGCTTGGACTGACCCCCCCCCCACGGCCAGTTACACAGGCCACTGCTGGAGAATGGCCAGAGCAGTAGCTCCAGGGTCTCCATGAGCCTCAGAACAGTGGGTGGCTGGGGCCATTCAGCCCACAGCAATGCTTGGGGAATAGTTAAGATTTAGTCAGGGTATTTATAATAAAAAGCATGGACAGGTCACAGGCTATACATTTTTGTTTATTACCTGTGACTGGTCCATTACTTTCACTAAAAATTCCCTTGACTAAATCTAAATCTAGGCCACAGCTTCTGCTGAGAGACATACATTTAGCAGGAAGCCAAGAGATACCTCTAACTGCAAAACAAGGTACTGAGAGAAGAGACCACTACTGCTGACAAGCAGGCTTCAACTACTAGACCGCAAACCCTCTCAGCCCAACCTTTAATATTAAAGATTCTGTGGGTGTGATATACATATTGCACTTTTATTGTCAGAAGCAAGGATTTGATATAGTGAGCAGGGCACATGCTTGCTGTATACAAGCCGCCAAACTTCAAGTCTGAAAGACAATTGTTCATATTGTACCATGAGTGGGGGGGGAGCACAAAAGCTTGTTTTTCGTTTTTATAATTCCCTCCAGCAGCATCAGCTTAATATTAGGAAGATTTATCTTTTCCTAAAATACAGATTATTTTAATATAACATCTCACCTGAAGTCTCTATAGCTACGGTTCTATCAATCTTTCCATTATCAAGTTAGACTATTGTTAGAAAGAAAGAGGAAGTTATATACAGGGAACTGTGATAAGATGATACTGAGGTTTGTAAGCCCTCAAATGCAGGTAGATTCAGAGTTAAAGCTGCCCTTAATCTACCTTACCTTCACTGGTTATGTTTAACTACTGAATCGTCTGTATTTCAGGGTATTAGGGAACCAAAAACCAGACAAAGAAAAGCCAGATTCTGGTCTCACCTACCCATTAGGTAAATCAAAAGTGACTCTGTTGAAGTAATGTTGCACTGATTTAAAACAGGTGTGTGGTCAGATTCAGGACCCTTGCATTGATGAGGCACATGGCACGGGTGCACCGTTACAGACAGAATGGTTGCCTTTGCCCTGAATATGCTTGGTCATGGCTTTTTTTGTTTGGTGGTTTTGTTTTTTTAACAAGTTGAAGTTAAATGCATAGGGTCAAACTTCTAAAGTATTCCAGAAATTCATGTGTGTACTCTTCTGTTTATGCAAACAGAGACTTGAGCATGTAAAGGCATTCTGGGTGCCAGATTTGTAAGTGCCAATACAAGGTTTGCAAGTATAAAAAAAGTGCTTACACAATTTTCACAAATCATTATTAAATGAGTCCCCTGAGGTGAATTTAGGTCTTTAAAATATATAATTTTTCACTTCATAGGTGTTAGAAGGCCAAAATCTTTCTCACAGAGAATTTACAGAATTAGTGGGCCATATCCATCAACACTCCTTTAAGTAAATGTGATTGAGCAGACAGGGAGTGTCAGGCAGATAGAATTGTGCTTGGACTCTTAAAGCTAATTTTATTAGGCATTTTCCTAACTATTTGCTTTTTCATTTTTTGTCAAAACTTTAGAAATAAAGGAGCAAATTCTGTCCTGATTGACCCCCCCAATCGTTTACCCTCATTGCAGTCAGAGGGATTGTATGGATGGCATAGCAGAGCAGATTTTTGAATGAAGGTCATTACAGGGAGGTTCTCATTAATATAAAAGGACCCTGACCTTGAAACAGGAACCAGGGAGGCAGATCCTGGTGCCCCCATGGAGCTATACTGGAGTTAATGTGTGTCTGCGTGCACAGATGTAAGGATCCACCTTTGCAACGTCAACTGCAGAATGAGCCTAATATTGTGCATTTTGTCAGCCACATTGTGCCAACTCTTCAAGCCTTCTTCCTTGTTGTAGTCTATGCAGAGGATGACTCTCAGACCGACATAGCAGGCCTCCACCCTCTCCTCATTTAAGGCACCAATAAAAACTGTCTCTCGCACACGCACACACACACATGAATACATAAAGGAAATGTCCATGTGATCACTCTATTTATAATGCACCTTTGACCTGCACTCTTCCTCCTATCTCACTTGGGCCAAACAATTTCTGATATTATGAACACAAGCGGCTTCAAATAACCATCCAATGTCTGGATCAAGAAGAATAATGTTGAGGTATTATCAAAACCTCACTAGTCACTGCTAAATGTTACCTCACTAACCACCACATGTGTAGACACCACCCTCTATTTAGCATAAATGTAAGAAACAATCAAGCTCCTTTATGGAACCAGGTGAACAAACAGGAGCCACCACCCAGAAAACAGGGACATGGCATGGCTTGAGTAGAGAGTGAACCATATGAACCAAAGGGTTTCTTTGGGGACTGACAAAGTAAATGCAAACCTAGCACATGGACTGATGAAGCTGTGTGAGAGAGAGAAGCAGCACAAAGAGACAGAAGGACACAGAGAAGAAGCAAAGAAGTCCCAGACAAGGTCAGAGAAGTCCTGGTAGTGTCTCCCTGAGAAAAAAGTTAATGGAGAGCTTTTGGGCAAAATGTTAATTGAAGAAAGCCTGGAAATGTAAGCAAAAGAAATTATTTCCTGTTGTTTGATTTCTACTGTGTTCAGGAAAAAGGAGTTTTACATTCTTTGTCAATAAACAAGATTGATTGCATTAAATACTTGACTCCATCATCAGTTTCTTTTCTGACACAATCTGATAGACCCCCAAAACTGGTTAACTGTTTGGATCAAAAAGGGTAACAATAATTTAAGATCTCAAGGGCTCCAGAAACAGAAGAAAAAATGATGCAGTGAGGAAGCTAATACCATATAGTATGTATATCAAAGAGTAGGGTCAGGAGTTGTTAAAAATCTTCATTTCAAATTCTCACAGCATCCCAGCAGGGTTTTCATGAATGTCAACAATGCTGGAGAGCTGTCAAGGTGCTCCACGGCAGAATAAAAGCTTTAAAAAGAAAACAACAATCCCGCCAAAAACAAAAACAACAACAACAAAATCCTCCTAATTGCTTTGCCTTTACACAGACAGCTTTTGTTCAAATATACAGTAATGAAAAGTAATGCATTCTTTTATAAAGACAACAGAAGATCATAATTTTGGTGCTTTGCAAAATTTAGGTGTGCACTGAAAGCAGTAGTAGCCTTCCTGAAAATTTCAGTGATATATTTCTGCTGTCACATTTCTAAACGGTCCTGTTCCACTTTTCCTGGACAGTGGTAAATTTAAAGTACTGATAGACATAGAATGATGGATCTTAATCTTCACTAATCTCATCACACTGAAAGCTCTTTTGGGTCCACTGGTAGAAGAAGGTAGTTACATTAGTGTCAGCATAAGTCTGTTAAGGGCTCTATGTATCACTGTAGGTTTAAAAAAAAAAAAAAGCCCCTAGTATTTCTATACACCTTTGAGTTCTTTCAAGGGAGGTAGCTTCTATTTCAGAAAAGAGTAGCAGACAATAAAAAATAATCAGTGACTGTGTCACGTTTCCTTGGATTGACAGACTTTGATTCATGTATCAATACATCTTTTGTTACAGTTCTTGACAGTTTGCATGCTGAGTTTAACTAAGCTGATGTACACATACTTCAGCAATATCCTGTTAAGCAGAAATTTCTTAGCCATATTCAGAACTGCACAGAACTGTAGTACTTGGTTTTGGGAAGAAATTCTTTGGGACTCCTGAATATATATATCTCACACATGCTGCTTCGAATACTCTCCACTGACATGTCTCCTTTTACTCTTGTAGGAGCCATTCCTTTCAGGCACCATTTTAAACTGATATCCCACATGCTGCAGTGACATCCGATTCATTTCAAGATGCAAGTTAGATTGTTAGTTTTAATCAATAAAGCCCATTACACACAGAGTGCTGGGCATGTTGCCCTGTAGCACTTAAGATCAGCTCAGGTGAACAAACTGACAACCCCTGAGTTGTACATCTGGTGGCTAGTGATGTGTCATTCTCAATGGAGTGTCTTGGACTGCTGAATGTATTTTCCTGCCTGGTCTGACACTCCAGGAATCTGGTGATCCCCAAGAACACTGTAAGGCCTATCTTTTTATCTGTTTTTCACATGGATTGGGGATGGGTCATGTCTTAGCTTCTAGGTAAGGCTGAATTTCAGAAAATGTGTTTATATAAAAAAAATTGTACATGGGGCTGAGGCATTTTTGACTGATGCTATAATAGGAAAAAATATATGAATAAACCTGAAACAGCATGTTCTGTGTTTAGCAAGCTGCTAGGATTGGATGTAGAGATGGTATTGGACATGTATTAAAATGCTACATTTCACAGCATGCTGCATTTACCTAAGGAAAATCCAATCCTGACTGGAACAACTGAGAATACAGAGACACTGCCCTGTGCATGCTAACTGACTTCTGCCCTGCAAGCCAGGGAAGGATTCACCATGCTGAGCTGAGCTTGGGATGGGTGACAAGCCACAGAGCATTATGACTATGTCTATATCTTCAATTTTAGTTCAGACTTGCTAGTCTGAACTAAAGAAGCCCGAGATTAGTTCTAACTGACAGCGGCTCTTTAGCTTGAACTAGCCACACATCCTATTTCAAACCAAAGTTTTAGTTTGAACTAGAACACACGGCTAGTTCAAACTAATGGCTTAGTTTGAACTTCTTAAGTTCGAACTAACCATTAGTTCGGGTCTCGCCTGTGCTTATTTCAAACTAAAGTTCGAACTAAGGTGGCAAGTCAGAACTAACCACCAGGTCTTACTAGTTCAGACTAAGCTTTGCCTAGTCCAAAGTAGGACATTTCTTAGTTTGGACTAGGCAAAGCTTAATGTGGCCAAAGGCTAAATAGGTCCAGACTAATTTGGCTGTGTAGACATAGCCTATGTGATACTCCTCCAAGAAACAGCAAGTTGCACTTTCAACCTGTTGTTGGCTGCACTGGCATACAGCATATGTAATGGCCAGAGTTTGAGGGGATGTCTTTTGTTGTTTTTTTTGTTTGTTTTTGGATGGGGGGAGGGTTAAACAGCCCATTTAACTTGCAAATCTCATCTTCTTCAGGATATGGTGCACCATACAATACAGTTTACCAGCCATTTTCTACCATTCTTCACTGAGAACTATGGGAAGATCCTCCCCTCCAGTGTGTGTGGCATAAAAAGTTACACCTACATCTTTTGCACACAAGCAAAACAGAGGGTAGGACAGAGACCACAGATTATCAAAAACATTGAGGCTAACTAATTTGCAATTTAATTAGTTTAAATGATCTAACTGAAGAATTATTTGTTTGTGACATTATTGCAAGGTTGAAACCAAACAGAGGTCCCAAATGTGCAGCCTGATGTAAAAGCCGTATCTTAATATATGTAGCAAACGCTAACGTAAACTGAAGAAAAATGTATAGGGGATGGGAACATTGTATTTCTTGTCTTGGCAACTGTTGTATATCTAGAGCTAGAGAAGAGAGAATTTTAGAGATGAGGTGCCCCATCTTCCTCACTACAAATAAATTACAGTGTCCAAACACTGAAATGGTGGCCTGTTTTTGCATAATAAGAAACGGGAGCTGAACTGAAATTGTGCTGTGGACTCAACACATACGGCAAAAGCACAAAGCTCCTGCTATATTTGTGAGCTGGTTGAAAAGTGAAAACAGATTAGAGAAGCAAGTTCTTCAATAGGCAGTAACATTGTTTTCACACCAGATTTGATGACTAAGTCCCCCCCTCCCCAGTGGCACTAACACCTGATATGCACATTGCATGGATTACCAAGTTTTAGGCCAGGCAGAAGAAATAAATATTCCTTCTTCTCAGTTACTGCTACCCATATATTATCTAATGAAAACACAAAAAGATTTCTCTAAGGAATGTGAAATTTGTTTGGTATTTCCATCAAACAATCATATGTTGTTCAACCAGTATCAGAAAAGCACTGAGGCATATCCAGCCCTGATAACATTCCCTCTTAGCTCCAGAAGAAACTATCCCACTAGGACAGTGAGCAGTTTCTCATCTTTTCTGTATCGGATCTTTGATGCTGATGCACACAAAAGAGAGGTTTCTGATAACAATTGCTGCCACATTTGCTTCGTGTCTGATGATCCTAAATCAAAATGCTCTTGATCATTACTGGATCCTTTAAGAATACTTCAAATTAAGTGATAAATTTTCAAAGCAATATAACAGGGATTTTGCTGCATGGCTTCCATTAACACCAGCAGGAAGTGAACAGCTAAATCCCCACTTACTGCTTCGAAAATAAACCACTTTAAATGTCGTATTTCCAAAAGGCATTAGTCTCTTCAATAACTAAGAAGTTGCCAAGAAAAACAGTATTATTTTTATTGACAATATTTGACAAATAACTTCATTGCCAGAGACAAGTTGATCTGTGGAAAATCTTAAAGTTCCCAAACATCTTTATAGGACAGAAAGGCTGAGTATTCCAGCTTCTTGAACCATAAAAGTCTGATTCTTACGATGTTTTACACCATCCCACCTACCTGCAGCCATCACAGAAGACACTACTAAGGGAATGGGGATGAAACCATGGCATCAGTGCACTCTGGCAATCTCTGGTTACTGGAACAACCCCTGAGGGGTTATTAGCAATAGGTGCAAATTATAACACTTGTACCAAGAAATCTGCAGAGCACAGAGCAGCCTCAAGAGCAGAAGAACATAGAGATGGCTTGACTGAAACTAAGGATCAGGGCTAACAAGTACAAAATAGGTGTAAAACTGGCACCAAATCAGAAAGATAAAGGTTTACTCCCACTCTGCGCATTTGGAAATGATTACACAAGGTGCAAGGAACTGGAGAATCTAAGGAAAACTTTCATGTTCCCCAAGTAAGTACAGTCAGTAACATTCCTGGAAAACTTGGAGTTTTAAGTCTATAGTGCCAAAGGGGCAGCCATGTTAATCTAGTCTAGCAAAAAAAACAAGGAGTCCTGTGGCACTTAAAGATGAACTTAAAATAACTAATTTAAAGACTAACTAAAAATAAACCTGTTAGTCTTCAAGTGCCACAGGACTCATTGGGTTTTTTTTAAGTGCATAGTGGAAATTAAAATCTACACCACTTTTAGGACTAAACTATATATTCTTTTCCCTGTTGATTTTTATCATTAATGTTAGCTTACAAACTAAACATTAAGGGATGAGAACAAGTTGTCAGAACAGATTCTGAGAGCCATTTTCCCACTACATATTTGAAAACCGATTTTTCCGTTCAGCAAGCAATTTTATTATATTATCTCTCAGAGGCATATAAGAATATGTGGAATTCCCATTCTAATATCTTTTATTAAACACATATTTCTTATTTAATTAAAAGACTTTGGAAGACTAGTTTTGATTGATTTGGTCAAATGGTGGATACTAATTAGAACAACCAAGGTTGGGAAGCCCATTAGAACAAAAATAATTCTCTGCAGTGAAAATAACAAACATGAACTGAATATTAAGTCAGTTATCTCCTTTAAAAGGTGAAAGTAAATATTCCCCAAGATTCAGTCAATTTAGTTTTTCACCAAACAAAAGGAGCAAGCATCTTAGAAAATACTTACTACAATATCTTCTGGGAAAGTGTCTCGACTGAAGGAGCCATCGTCAAACATGACTTCATAGAATACTTGAGATGCTACTCCTATCACTCTGCAACTGTAATATCGTGTGTTCCTGTGTTTTGTGATGACAGTCTGCCCAACCGTGATGGCCTTCTCACAAGTTTTGGTTCTCTTTAAAACAAGAATTTAACAGTCATTAAAAAAAAATTCAACACTTAGTTTATCAGAACCATGTCACATGATCAAACAGGCAGTGAGCAGGAAACTCAACTCAACTCAACTCTCAACTAAGCAAAAAATCATGAAATACAAAAATCTTTCTTTACTGCAACAATCTAACTTTACGTGAAGCATACATGTTCACATTTTATTAGCAAAAGAATTACAGCCACATATGATTACTGCACATAATTAAAAATATATCTACTTTTATGGTATTTTTGGCTTATCCTACAACACAGGAGAATAATTTAAGCATAACAATTCTGGGACCATTCAGAAATATAATTTACCACTACCTTAAAGCATTCTTATCTCTAGCATTATGAGCCCATCAGACAGAGCAGACCAAACTTATATTGTAGCATTTTCCTGAAAGCCACTTCTGAAGTATTGGATTAATGTCTGGATTTTCGTAATTATGTACTTAATATTTGGCTCCCTAAGATGACATCAATATATACACCTCTCATTTTTGCAAGAGTGGTCAACAGTCATACAACAAGATGCTTCAGTACCCCATAAACAAAAGCATGCAGAACACACATTGTAAAACTGTACATAGTATTGTGTAGTTAGGATGATAGCTCATTTTCCACTCATCTTTATTATGTAGCAAGTCAATCACGATCATTTTTTATTTCAAGTTTCCTCTCTAACGTTCCTAAGACAAGTTATGACCTTCAGAAACGTAGCCAGGATGTACTCTAAGGTCAAAATATGCAGAGTCTACTTCAACAAACAAGAATGTTATATTCCTATAATTAAGCAAGCAAGCAAGCAAGAAAAGATTATGCCCCCCCCCCACAACATAATACAGGAAATGCTCAGAGAGGTACATGATGGAGAAAATTGTGTGCACCACTTTCCAGCTCATATATCCCTGTGTGCCTCCTACCTGTACAGTGAACTTGCCCATCTGGAGAAGTAAAAGCAAGAGTTTCTTATTTTAATAAGACATCCTATGGCTGTCTGCTAGTTGTAAATTATTTCATAGTGGTTGCTGTGTTTGTGTGGTAAAATTCACTGTCTCTCTGACAACAGGTGGGCATCTGAACTTTTCTGACAACAAGAGATGCAAAAAAGCACAGCATAATTCAAATAGCTTATCTGTATTAGCGAAAATATTTTGAATTAGAAATATTTATTTAAACCGATTGAAATGCTAATTAATTAATTACCCGGTGTCTACCCTTTTTGCAGATGGATCTTCGAAGCATCTGACGAAGTGGGATTTTCTCCCACGAAAGTGCATGCAAAAAATAAATCTGCTAGTCTTGAAGTGCCACACGAGTATAGAACTGGCAGCATTATTATCAAGAAGCTAAGTTATGATCAGAGTCCATGATTTTGTTAGATTTCTGGAACCTTTTAAAAACAAATTTGGGCTAAATTTTGAAATATTTCTTTTGCTTTATAATTTTTGACCTACTACATCTTTCTTGAACCACATTACAGAATTAACTCATCTCAGATTTGTTTGTTTCTTAAAACTGAGGGCAAGGCAAGAACAAATATGCTGTGTGCATCTCAACTTTATCACCTTCTGGTGCTACTGTACTAAGGTTGTGTTTGCAAATGATTTCTTTGAGTAAAATTGGGTTCACACAAACAGAGAATTGGATGGAGGCCTTCTTATGAAGTTTTGCCCAATTATATTTCTATAGCACTTTTAAGATAACCTAGAAATAATCTTTCTTTCATAATTATGAATTATTTAATGGCTGTTTAGCTGTTTAAACAGCCATTCCTACTTCTTTGTATAACAACAATACCACTAACCCCAAACACAAACTGGTGAAATGAGCCAAGAACTAGTTTACTACCATTAATAAAATTACTATCACATAGGTCCCTCTACTGGTTAATTTCAGTTATCACTCATACTAAATCTTGAATAATATATAAAAATTCAAGTGTCAACTTATAGAAAAATTCCATTCTCGGTTTACCCAAATGTATTCAGAAATAGAAACTGAAAGTATTCATTGAATTACTCATGTTTGAAGTAGAAGTTGCTATGGATATATAAATCCAACAGGAAGTAACTGCAATTAAATTACAAAATACATTACAAGTATGAAGACGAAACTCCACAAAACAAAATACAAGATCATTTTTGGTATTAAGAATATGAAGATTGATTTACTGGTAAAATGTTCACAAAATAGACTCCACAACTCAATCTGCCTACCCCCAGGCAGAAATAAATAAATGAACAAAACAAATAATCAAAAAACTCAAATGGTGGAAAGCCTTAATGCATCCCAGCTCTAGGGGAAGGAATTTGTCTTTCAATTTGCTATTTTGGTAGGATTCTTGATTTATTTTGCAGAAAAACATATTGAAGATCACACTTTATAATTGATTGTCTGTCCCAGAAAACATTTTCTGTCAGGAAAGCCTAAGAACTTATTGATGTTAAGAATGTCGTTTTTGATCAGAAAGAAGAGTTGTTAACGCAAGGGGCTCTATCAAATTAAAGAAACAGCTCTGGCGTCATTCAGATTATTGTGCAAACTGTGGTTCAGAAAGTGTGATTTTTCTTCAACATAGACCAAGCCACGGATGAACTAAAACAGCAGTAGAAATAGAGAAAACAAAACAAACACAAAGAAAAAAGCCACCTTGGTAAATGAGGTGGGTAGAAGTTCTTGCTCTTTATTTGTGTGACCAGTGTCATGCTACCAAACCAATTGCCAGCTTATGCCAAGGTGCTCCATGTCTCACTTGGATACTGAAAACACCTGTGTGTTAATACTGGTAAAATAATAACTTCTAAAAATTTACTTAATGTTTATGCTTTATTGAAAACTTGTAAGTTGCTGCTTACATTAGTCTTATTTATTACATCCCTATCTAATATTATAATATAAGGTAATATTTGAGAACTTGTAATATAAACCTTTGTAACCATGCAAACCACCAAATAGGAAAGAAGCATTAACTAAAGTGAAATATTAGTCTCCAACAGATGTTATGCCATCCTCAACAACCACCACCACCACAAAAGAAAGGAAAAAAAAAAAGCCCACTGAAACCAGACAAACCATTGTGGAACATCAGAGGAAAAGATGTACAAGTTGAGTTCCTCTCATCAGCCGAATTTGCAACCTGAAGCAGAAGTGACAAAGAAATAAAAAAGCTCTAATAAGGAGAAAATATGTTTATGCTGCCTGGACTCTGAAGGGCAAAGATTACTAAGCATAAGCAAAAGATCCCCTGCTTAGCCAGGGTTTGCGCTAAAGGACACATAGAGCTTCCTTATCATATAATCTTAATTACTTTCTGAAACTTAAGACTGAAGGTCCTTTGTGTATATACAAACTTAACAGCTTTAACCTTGTAAATAATTCTCTTCTTCCATTTTCCTATATAATAACTCTTTAGACAGTTTATGATTGGACTGGCTACAATTGTCTTTGATGAGAGATCTAATAATACAATTGGACCTGGGGCAAGTGCTGGTCCTTTGTAACTAGGAGTAATCTGAATATTCCTACAATCTTCAATGTAAGGTGGGCTTATTTGGGTGGCAAGACAGGTTGAAGTACTTAAAGTGCTGTCTGTAACTCCATATTAAGTCCATTATACTTCCTGATGAGTTTATACTTGATGATTGGTTGGTGAAATCAAAGTACAGAACTCAGCCAATGTGGAGTTTATGCCCTGTTTCTTAACAGTCTGCTTTGAAGCCAGAACTCTCACTCTTCAATAACTGAAGGATGGCTTGACAACTACTCAGAAAACATTTGATCTAAAAAGTTCAAGAACCTATTTATAGTGGAGGATCATGAATGCTTTAAGATTTATTTAGTTTGATGTGGAAACTTAAGTTTTATTCCACTCATAGGTGGTCTTAGCTACTGGCAAGGTGGGCAGATGCCCCAGGTCCCACACTTGTGCTGTCTGGCTGGCTATTTTAAATCTCCTGGGCCAGCCAGCCAGTGCAGGAGCAGTCAGGCCATGAGCCACAGATGAGTTTTTGGGAGGGGGGATGACAGGGAGGGTGTTGGGAAAGCACGCAGGGTGGGTGGGCCTGGCAAGGACTAAAGGGGAAGCGGTAGGGGGCTGGCGATGTGGCCATGCTGCAAGCTAGCCTTGGCGGGCCCACCCTGGTGATGCAGTGGCCAAGTGGGGAGGAACGAGGGGCAGGAAGGTCACAAGGGGAAGCCAGGGAAGACATCAGTGAGGCCAGAGGATAGGAATAGGCCCAGGAAGATGCATCAGGGGCAGGGGCAGGGGCAGGCTGTGGGGGGAGAAGTGGGAAGCTTGCAGGGGAACCAGTGGCTGGGGCCCCACAAGGCTGGAAGGGGCAAAAGACATCAGGGCTCCATATTCACTAAGACCATCCCTGATTACACCCTGCCACTTTTACACTTAGAACTATAGTCCAAATGTCAAAGTGATGTTTGAAAGGTACACCTTCTCAGGATTTTTTCCCTTTGGTCTCTGTGCCTCCCACAATGCATAACCCCAACCATCTGAAGTACTAAGGGGCCACAAGCAAGCATTACAGAGTTGGCTGCATTGGCTTTATGTCACAAAGCAAATTTTTTACACAAAGGAAATCCCCAGCTGTCCTGTTACAGCAGCTTTCTGTTAGCTTTGTGCTGCACATCCATCACAAGAGATACAGTACAGAGGAGCTGGACCATAGTTATGGGGGAGCTGTTGCAAAAAGTTTGCATTCTGTTTTGCATTAAAGTAGGAGTTCAAATGATTTTTTTTTAATAGGGAAAGTCCAGTGTATGTTCTGTAAATTTTAACACATAATAACTGAAGAGAACCTGAATTTTCTGAGTTCCAAAAGGGCAGCTGTTTTTAGTCTAGCAAAGCAAAAAAAGCAAGGAGTCTTGTGGCACTTAAAGATTAACAGATTTTTTTAATCACATGAGCTTTCATGGGAGAAAATCCCACTTCATCAGATGCTTTGAAAAGGGGGAACTTACAGAATTGGATGAAAATAAATGCAAGGGAGGGTAAGACATGGGACTAGGTCATACTGCAACAGCAAATCAGAGTATTTGAATTTTTTGAGGAGCCTAAAAAAAAAAAAATCAGTCAATTGATTTTCAAGTTTTAATCAGTTAATAAATTGCCTCTCTTCCCTTTTCTACCTCCAAAAATTTGGCATCAATCTCCCTATTTTTGGGGATTCTCTAGCTGATACACAAGGAGATAAGGACAGTTTGGTGGACTGACTGGAGTTATGTAATTATTTTGTTAATTAACAAAAAGAGCAACAATCTTATAGTTCTTTGTCATAAACGAATCTCTAAGTGCAGCATGTAGCCAATGAAGAACAGGTTAGGATAATCACAGGATCTTCCACAACTAGTAGTGGCTTGTTTGACGAAGACCAAAAGCTCCATGACGCTGTTTCACGAAGAGCAACATATTCAGCACAGGAACAGCTACTGTTCTGAAGATCTTCATGACAATATCCAGCCAGCTCAGAAGCTCTTGTTTTTAAAACAGAAACAGTTTTTCAATTTACTCCTCCACAACCCCAATTTTGTGAAAATCAATGTTTCCCAGTGAAATTTCCATTTTGACAAAAAATGCATTTATCATAAATATTTTGAACAAAAATAATTTCTGCTTAGCTCTACTGCATCTTTATGAGGGCAGTAATGTTATGGTGTGTCAATCTGAAGTGGCTGGTGATTGTTCTAGTGGTGAAGTGTTATACCTCTGAGTGGAAGAGTAGAATGTTATGTACTGTTACAACATTTTCATTTCCTTGCTTTTGTGGTTTTCAATTAAGTATGTTATAGTAAAAATCAATCTTGCTTTTCTCACGGTGTTATGGATTTGTGTATTTATGTACACAAAGCTTCCTTTCTGGTCAACCGTACACATACAATGGTAGGTGATCTTTCTCTATTTCTTTCGTGTGTGTGTTTACATATAAAAAACAAACCTAGGCTGCATTCTTTCAACCACAGTCCCACTTTCCTACTACTTTACTGACATGTTCAAGAAAGGACATTCACTCCACTTCAGAGGTAAACAGATAATCAGGAAAAGAGCCTATAAACTACTACAAGACCACTGGGAAGACTTGGCCAGATACCGCCATTGAAGACTATACAGCATCTACACCCTTGCCCTAAAGGGCAAGCACTACCAGAATTGTGGAAGAGAGGCCATAACCATGGCTGTACACTCTCTTTATCCTTGTTGAAGACTAGTAACACTTGTACATCCTGAATGCAAGGACTGCAACTGTAGGCTTGCCCTTACTGATGGCTGAAAATTCGCCACTGTCAGATCAATTGGGAAGTCAATCCCGGAAAAACATGCCTGCAAGTAGTGTAGTGCTGAGTCAATGGGAGGGCTTTTCCCATTGACTCAGTGCACTGAAAGACACCACAGTAAATACATGTTAGGTAGTCGAAAGGAGATACGCAAGTTATTTTTCCTCCTATTCTGTAAATTCTCCATCTTCAAGTTTCCTTCTGTGCATGCGATACTAAAGCAGGAAAGTGGATAAGGAGCCCCACATTTTGCTCTCCCTTACAAGTCTAAGCCCTGCTCTACACTGTAGGGGAATTTTGATGACAACTGAAGGGAAATACACAAATTACTTAAAATAGCTTAGGAGTCTTGTGGCACTTGTAAAGACTAACAAACTTATTTATTGCATGAGCTTTCGTGGAAGAAATAAATTTGTTAGTCTTCACAAGTGCCACAAGACTCCTAAGTTATTTTAAGTAACTTGTGTATTTCCCTTCAATTGCCATCAAAATTCCCCTGCAGTGTAGGCCAAAGCTTAGACTTGTTAGGGAGAGCAAAATTTGGGGCTCCTTATCTACTTTCTTCCTTTATATTCACATGCACCGAAGGACCAGCCCAATCACAACAACATAAAAATTCACATATGCCTCACTACAGCAGCTGCATACTAAACCTCCCTTCCCCATTCTGCATTTTTATGGCCTGATCCTGCATTCCAAGCATACTTCACTCTCATTGATTTCAGTGGGATTGTTAACTATGGAAGTTATGAAGATCTAGCACACAATGCCTAGTTCTTTTTAGAATTAAAACTGTAGGATCTTGTTGCCTGAAATTTTATATCATTACATGTAAAAACTGGTTACTGTGATTTTGTCCCCCATTTTAAAATCTTAAAGAAATCTGAAAAAGGTTGGTGGGTGTTATTTAAAACATAATAATCTCCGAGGTCCAAAAAGGAATAGATGTTAATTTTCAGTACATCAATTTGTCCCTCAAAAATATTGCCCAAAAATTGTTGTAAAGATTTTTTGTCTAATACAGATTCCTAAAGGAATCTCAACAGCAAAAGTGTTTGCTGTTGAGGCTTTTCTACTTTAATATATGCATATAGATACTACAAAAAATTACTAAATCATTTGTTCAGGCAACTGAACTTTTACAGCCATGATGGAACTGTCTATGCAACATTCTTTTCAAATTTACATAAGCAAAATAAAACCTTGTTTCTACGAAAAATATGAAACAACCAATTTTGCACACAAGATTTCTTTTAATGCAAGCAGATCAGCATTTGTAAGTGTTGAATGGGAACAAAGTCTTTAATGATGGAATGGCAAAAGCCAGACATACTTGCATAGCTCTGAAGCTGATCTGCAAAAAGAGAAAGCGTGTTTTACAAATTAAACTTTAAATATTTAACACCATTGTAAAGTTGGTTTGCTATATGGTAGTGAAACTTGGAGACTTATATCTCAGTATCTAAGCTGTATGCTTTCACAATCAGTTAGCTGCCTTAGACAAATCCTAATATCAGATGGCCAGAAAAAAATTACAAATGAAAGAACTGTGGAGAACAAAACAGAAACCAAGAGGACAAGAGATTACAGAATGAAAATGGTGATGCCTAGGGCATACATGGAGGAAAGACCCAAATAACGTAACGAGACAGACCACTGGACTGGAGCCCCAGTACAAGATAGGAAGAAGTAGATCAAGGATAAAACAGAAATGAACAACAGAAGCAGAGCTGAAAGCCAACAAAATGACATGGGGAAGAAACTAACGCTGTAGTAAGAGATCAGCAAAGATGGAAGACAGTGGGGAAAACCCTGTGTTTTGCATGGAACAGAGAGGCATATCTCAAGGACTGACTATAGGGAAAGAGCAAGAAAACAAAATAGCTACAGAAAAACTACACAACTACCAAGCAGCATGGTGGCAGGAGTACACTCTGTTCAGAGTAGCATATCACAAAAGGAATTGGTAAGTGGGGTGTAGGACATATAATTAGAATGAAATTTATAAAAGTAATATTCAGGCTAAGCAATAAAAAAAATCTTTCTGACCAAGAGTGCTATTTGACCGAGGAATCGTCTCCCAAGCGAATGATGGAAGTCCCATTGGTTAAGAAAGTGAAAACTAGACTGGAGAAAATGCCAGAAAATGTTCTGTAAGGCCAGTCTTGTACTTGCCAGGGATGGATTATAGTGAATCATAGCCTCCAAAAGCATCAAGGAAAGCATTCAGAGGGCTTGTGTGAGGTTGAAAATGTTATTATTATCTAAAACAAACAAAATCTTGCTCTTCCACACCCTGCACATCTTTCCACTTTGAGGTCAAGTATTCTCTGTCAAGTCCTTATACCACCAAGAGGTTACATAGATTTGTCATTGCTATTAATGACAAAATCGTAACCCTTACTTTCATAATGAATGTGAGGTAGAAGGGCTGTAAAAAAAAAACAAAACCTTTGACTTTGAAAACAGGCCACCAACATGAGAAAAGTTGAAAAGCACTGGATTAAATGATCAAATAGATGTTTTCTACTGCTAGATTCTATTCTGTATTTCTTTTCCATGAACAATGTTAGGGAATAATTAAAATATAATTAAAAGATTCAGAATGGCTAAGTGTCTCCCACTAGGTGCAACAGAAATAAAGTGCAACAAAATGCCAGTTGATGACAATATTGTGAATGGAGTATACATCACCACTAATATTAAAGATTCTTTCTCAGGACTGAAGGAAACTTCTGGCATTGGAACAAGGAATGTAGAGTTTTACTTGTACTTTGTATAACTATTGTCAGTACTGAAATTTTGAAAGGAGATTTGCAAGATTTTTCGGGATGTTTAAAAAGCATAATATAGGTATAATTTTTATATTGGATATTCATAATATTAAAATCTGAGTTTTTGCAACATATGCAGGTATTTGTACCAATCTATTTTTTTTTAAAGGAGAACTTATTGATTTATTGTGGTGGTGAATAGATGCACACAGTAATGGTCCTAATGAAAAAATATACCAGGCCTCTCAAACAATGTATGAGTATGAATATTTCTTTAAGATACAGTCATAAAGAGAAACTGTCAAGATATAATGGCCTGCTATATATGAAAAGACTATAGATGGAGCAATATATTAGACATAATCCACTTACAGATTCCTTCCTTCATTTTCCCTATATAATTTTGTAACCACCTTCACTGCAATTTTAAAATACAAATCATGCACTATCATAGCATTTTTAAATTGTTGTTAAAAATATGAGGACATAAAAGATAAAATTCCTTACCACATTTTGATTGATCTTGTGTCTAAAACATGTGATATAGACAACATAAGGCCAATCATCAGGCTCCATCAGCACACCTGCAGCATGGGCACAAGTAACATGGAAAGAAGCTGGACAACGCCCATAAGAACACTGTATGCAGGCACCAGAAATTTTCTTCATTCGCTGTCGGCAGAAGATACATTTCTGTATGAAAAAACAGAACAGAATGTCAACTAAACTACAGTAACTTAACTAATTTCCATAAATATCCATGTTTTACTGACTACATTTTGCAGATCACAAACTGATCTGTATTGTAAAAGAACAAATTTTTCTGAATTGCAAATGAACTTTGCAATATGCTGCAACTTTAAGTTAGCAGTTTTGTCTTTCTTTATGGACATACAACGAGCTAATGGTTTTGGTGTCATAGTGGGGAATCTGATATGTAGCTGTTTACTACTAATTTTTTTTATTCCAAATCCCATATACTGCCCAGCAAATCAACCCCTATTCCCAAATTGAACAAATTGAGATTCTGTTAATGTAAATCTGCAAAAATAATCATTATGTGTGACAACAATAAAATGAAAATACATGCACTGCATTATGTTCTTATGTGTTTAAAACAGGCACTGGGTGATGGAAGAAATGAGACACATAGGCTCTGCCTCACTGAATAAAACAGTCTGTCCATCAGGACTGCTATTCTGCAGCCAGAAATAGCCGGTATCCAATATGTGACATCAAGAAACATTCCATTACTGTGTATTGACAATTGTGTAACATTGCACATGGGGATAAAGCTATTTCCTCCTTACCCTCAACACAGCTTATAAAACAAGAAATGTTACCAAGTGATAGTCATAACATTTTAAAATTCAGCCACATTATTTTACCCAGTGACCTTGGTAGTAATGAATGTCACAATCTGACCATATGTATTGAAATACCAATTCCTTTCATCACTCAATCAGCCACTAATTTTGTCAGGAGTCCTCTTGTTTTCACATGATGGGAAAAAGGAAAGGCAAGGTAGTTTTCACTTTACCAATCATAATCCTGAGCATCTCAATTAAGTCTCATCTAATTCCTCTCCTATTTGGCTAATGGATCAAAATTTTTAAATCTCATCTATGTTTTTCTTAAATTGAAGCTCCTACTCTGAAAAGAGGCTGTCAAAATGGTGTTACGGGATTCAATATTTACTTTGTCTCAGTGATCTCCAGTGTTCAGTTTACAAGTAAAAAGTTGTTTTTTCTGTTAGTCCTGCCAGCTCACTCAGCATTAGAATGTTAAGCATGGACCATGGTTCTTTCCTGCTCACACTATCATCTTTAGTAATAAAAGCTCCACATGCCTAATTCTGCCTTCATTTTCATGTATGTCGCTCTATTGTCTTGAATGAGATTGCATGGGTGGAAATGAAGGCAGAGTGTGGCCCTGAATATGGAACTAACGAATTCTACTGACCACGCATAATGATATCAGAATCCAATTCACCCTACCAAAGCTGTATGAGCTCTGTATGGCTAACAAGAGGTAAAGACAGCGAACACTTACTTTTGTCAGTAGAGCTGGCAGATGAATATCCCTGAACTAAATCTGAGCTCCTTACTCAATCTTTTAATCAATTTATAATCAGTTCCTATCAAGGCAAGCATTGACTTCAGTAGGTATTGCAGAGACATAGCATCAGGAAGCAGATTTCTTTTTTAAACAAGAATTGGCCATTTTTACAATTTCACTTTTCAGAGTAAAACTAAACTTCATGGTAAAACAACACAAACACAATTTTCTACCAAGGTATTGCATTGCCACAAGTAGATACAATGAATTCTGTAACAAATTTTCAGAGGCTTTATTCTGACCTTCATTTCAGTCCACAGTCATGTGTATGCATGTGAGTGTGCATATGCACATACAATCATTTCAAACTGGTGGGAGGGGTTGTTTTTTGTTTTTCAACAAATTCAAAACTTAAAAGGCACTCACAAGTGAGAATTTTACATGTAAAAATCTAACATATGTTTAGCCAAGAAGACTGTGTACTCGTACACAGAAGGCTGTTGAACTATCCACAACGGCATCTCAGTCAGATTGTCTGGGAAAGATGACATGTTTAAAGCCTATCAATCAATGAGAGATTAGACTACTCTGGGAAAGTACACTGCTTGATAATAACCAAAAAGAATTACATCCACCATCATGCTACCCTTCAGCGTTTTTAAAACTCTGCACAGTTTTTATAAAGCAACTCACTAAAGTATCATCAGTGAATTTCACCAACTCGTAAAAGGAATATTACTAATATTACTAAATTAAATAGTAATTACTAATATTAAAGTCCTATTACAGTAATATTACTAAATAAAGTAATATTAATATAAGTATCATCAGTGAACATCAGCAACTCATTCTTATTCTTTACATTAAATGGAAAGGGAAACACAGAAAGGTTAAATGACTTTCTCAAGTCCTTACAGTGAATCAGTAGGACAGATGGGAAAGTACTCAAGAATTCCTACCTCCCTGTCACTCATGTAGTTCATTCAGCCCCTCTTTAAATATCATTTCCTAAACCTTCTTTAAAACAAAATGAAGAATAAAAATTTCATCCAGAAGAATCATACTGACTCCCCAGAGACTCATCACAGGGGTAGGATCTTTTGATCCACAGCACAGACCTTAGTCCCTTCAACTAAGAGACTAACTAGTAGCTGTAAAAGACTTATTTTTTATGTAGCCCTTCCATAAGTGGCCAAGACACACTTCGTCAGAGAGCTTAAGCACTATTTGCTGAACAGCAAAGGAATGTTGAGACTCAGGAAAAAGGAGTTAAATTCCACTTTCAGTAGGGGACTGTGTTATAATGATTTCACTTCCTTCTTCCTCTCTGCCTCAAGCTTCTCAATGTCCTTTTCTGCTTTTATATCCCACAACCCCCAAGTCACTGCCCATGCTTGTACATCCCCAGTGTCACTCTCTCTAGTACCTGTCCATCCCTAAAACATACTCCCCTGCTCCAGTCCCTGTCTGTACCTCTTAATGGTGTCCCCTTCGCTCCTGTGCTACCCAACTCAACAATACCATCCTCGTCTCCTTCTCATACCTTCCCACATCATTGGCTCTTGTCCTCCTATTCCTTCCCCCTGTTCCTGTATTTCTGGGCAGCAGCAAAGGGTACAGTGAGAGCACAGGAGAGAAAGTCTCCCCACTCTCAGTTCTGGGGCCCAATATCTCAGCAACCCTCAACACCTGGGAAAAACATTTGCAGGGAAAATCCTAGTTACCCATTAGAGCATGCTCAGTAGTTCTGCATATGTGATGCATCCATAGTGCCATTGGCATGTAGGAACTGCGAGGGGATGGCAAATACCGCAGAGAATTTAGCTGCAAACTCTACTAAGCCTTTACTGATAATGTGTTAACTGCATTTTTCCAGAAGGTTATAACATAGCCAAATATGGGCATATTTTCACAAGCATGGCACAAGGTACATCTCTGACAAAGGGAGGGAGGCCAACCTGCAAAACTTCAAATCCTTGCCCCTAAGCATGCAAGTACTAGAGCTTCTCAAAAGAGTGGCTATAAGAATATTTTAAACATAAGCAAAACAATGTATCCTCCCACTTCTCTGAAATCACTACGCAGTTATTGCTGACCCTTTAAATAAATAAATAAATAAATAAATAAATAAATAAATAAAAGCAACTCAAGGAGAAATCATAGTTAAAATTTGGCACGCTCTAAGCAACAGGATAGGCAATGCTACCAGTCCCATTCTTAACGTACACACCAAGTTGTTTCAGTGTAAGCATTGTAGGAAGGTAACAAGGACTCAGACACTATGAAATTATACGATATACTAGTGGTTTCCAATCTGTGGTCCGGGGACCCCCAGACATGTTGCAGGGGTTTGTGGAGCCTCTCCCTACTGGGGCTGGAATCCAGCTACAGCCCCAATGCTCCCCAACAGGGTTGCCTTTCCCCTCCCATGGCCAGATCCTGGCAGGGGGATGTGGCTGCGGCAGCTCCCCGGCAGGGGCAAGGGTAGAAGGCCATAGCTGCTGTGGCTTGGCTACCCAGCAGTGTGGGCCATGGTGGCAGCAGCGCTGCTCACCGGCTGCCCTAGTGGCATCGCCAGAGTGATGCAGGCCAGAGTCTTCCTGCGCAGGCCAGATTACATAATCAGTCGGGGGGGAGGGGCGGGCAAAATTTTTTCTTCTTAAAAAGGGGTCCCCAGCCCGAAAAAGATTGGGAACCACTGCAATAAACCATGATATAAATTTCTCCAACTTATAAACAACAACAAAAAAATTAACACACAAAAGTGCAGTATTTTAATTAAATGGCTTGTGTTTCAGAAAGAGAGTTGAATGACAATTAGCTATTATTCATGTCTTGAGTCACATGATTTGCCAGGCACACACTGTTTAAAGAAACAGAAGAACTAAGACACACAGAATTAAAGGAGTGGGGAGTCTGTGATACAATTTCAAGAAGATTTGGAAATTGGGACAGGGTTAGAACAAAAAAGTTAAGGTCAGAAGAGATCCAAAAGAAGGGTGCAAAGGCTAACCAGATCAATAGACATAGACAAATCAACACAGATAAAAATAAGAACCTCACCTAAACTATTTTGGAGGTTTAAAAATATTGAGGTTCCCTTCCTCCCCTATTTTTCATCCTCTAATATACTAATATGCACACACTGAAATACAGCCAAAAAAGGCCATTTCTCACAGTGTTATTTACTGAGCTCAAACTAGAGAATAGTAGAAATGTGGTGGAAAAGCCTGTATATATGGAGTTCTAGGAACAATTTCAGAAAGTTTATAAAGAAAACTTCTTTATCATTAAAAAAGTGCTGGGAACTACAGTGCACATGCTATGCTTGATCAGTGGGAATAACAGAAAGGGCTTAAGAAAATAAACTTGCAAAATATTAAGGAGCAGATTCTGATCTCAGTTACATTGTTGTAAATCATAGTAACTCTACTGACTTAAGTGAAATTACTTTTGATTTACATGACTGTAACTGAGTCTAGAATCTGGCCCTACGTATGTGGCTGACTGCATATTTAGCATTATCTGAACTGAAAAAAAAGCTTCTTGTATTCCTAACAATGAGGTGTAGCCACTTTATTGCTGAATCAAGAGAAAGTATATATTACACCAATCAACCCCAAGGACACACTCACCTCTGGTGGCACATGATTATTTTCCTTCAGGTACTAAAAGGGATCATGGTGTGATTAGGAAGAGAAAGGAGAGTTACTGTGTACCCAGAGAGAGAAGATTCTTCCCCCACCCCCAACCTATGACATACAAAACCAATTCATCTTCTAAGGATGCAATTTCTCTCTCAGAAGGCATAATTGATAGGTAGTAAGGCTTATATATAACAAAATAAAATACATTTCTTATGATTTGAAAATGCTATGTCCTTTGTATTATAGTAACCCTTGGATAATTCTGATATTGCTCAACCCGAAGATGGCAGACGTACACTAAGGCGCACATTCTGAAAAAGGCACACATACAAGTTGAGGCAGCACAAATGAAAAGGCAAGTACATCAGTAAATCCCTGCCCTACAGGTGTTTATCAGGCTGTATGTCCATAGCTCTGGAAAGGAGAAAACACATACCACTTTTATAAATGTAGGCCCTAAAAGCTACTTAATATTTTGCAAAACAATATGGCAATTTTAAAGACTAACTAATTCATTTATTTCATGAGCTTTTGTGGGAGAAAATTCCACTTTGTCAGCTTTGAAGATGAGGGAACTTACTGAATGGGAGGAAAATAAATGCAGGGAAGTATAAGTCATAGGATCAGGTCAGATTGTTATAGCAAATTGATGCAGTTGTTTAGACTCAAATATTGGGGGACAGCATATAGCTGGAGGAAGGTGAGGTCAAATCACCTGTTCCAATGAGAAAAAAAAAGCTGTAGTCCTTATTTACCCAGAACCAACAGTGTCAAATTTGCATATGAATTCCAGTTCTGAAGTTTCTCTTTGAAGCTTCAATTTAGCTAACAAAGAATAGAGTAAAGAAGATGATAATCCTCTTCCCCCCCCCCCTTAGTTATTTGGAAACTTGTACAAGAAGTTAATAGTGAATTGGCACATATTAGAAGTTAGTTATAAACTGAAATCTTTCCTCTTCCATCCTCTTCCTTATAATTTATTCCTTATATGCACTTACAAATTCCGGGCATTAATGACTGGTGTCTTCAGTGGCTTGTGCATTTTTTCACTTCAATGGATAAAATTTTCCCATTGAATTTTTAGTACATGGAATGTGTAATTTTGCTGTTATTCCATATTTTGAAAGAATTACAAAAAATAGTGCTTAAAAAGGACAGAAATTCTTTCAGAAAAAAACAATCAAAGATAACAGCCAGAGAAAAATAGAAAGGAAACCAGAACTGTAAGGAAGGAAGAGGTTGATCATGAAAATGAAAAAAATAGATTGCCTACTTAGTGTTTGAGGGTGTGATTTTGAAGCACGTAAAACAGGTGCACGTTACACCAAATAGGCTTCATCTTCCAAGCTGCAGAATAGCCTTGGAACCTCATATGACAAGGCCCAGTATGCATACTACCAAGGCCCGTGCTATCCTCACAAACCTAATACTTACATGTGGTAGTAACCAACCTGAGTTTAATCAGTAATGATTATAATTAAGGTTAACAGAATTCTTCTTTTATTAAAAGTCAATTACAGCTGATAATATTGATGTTTATTTTTATCTAACTAAATGGGGGACATCATGGGACACATAAGGGTGAGGTCAGAAAATAATTTAATAACAGTAGGAACTTTGATTCAAAAAATTAAAGCGTTACAAGCATTAAATCACAAATTAACATCATATACAAAGTACATATCCCTAAATTAAACTCCCATTAGTTCTCGAGCAGCATTTTTCTTACTTTGCCTATTTGAAAATTTAGATCATACAGAAAAATATTTTTGTTGCCTTGAGTGTGTGTTCAGTGAAATGAACATTTACTCTCCCAAAAGCTAATCCTTCCAAACCTAACAATATATTTTCTGCAAAGATTCTCTTTGACTCAGAGACTCACAATCCAGACCCTTGTTCCTCCTCCCACTAGCAAAGAAGTAGTCTATACAAGTTCTATATCTGGCACAGACTACTGGTGCATCCTCCTCTGTGCTGGCTCATCTGCACTAGGCTAGCAAAGGGTCTATAAGTAGGTATCCAGAGAAGGTGAATTAAAGAGTGCTTTATACCGCCTTATTTCTCTGCATGGGCATATACGCCAACCAATAATCTTGCACCCACTGTACAGGGTTTTGAAAATTCTCCTTGAGTTTCATTATCCTTACCACCTTGTGGAATTGATTGATTAAAAGGGTAATCTCAAGGTTTGCTAGAGAGAGAAATCAGAATTGATATCCTGTTTAAGGTATACCCCTGAGAAAATGAGATATTTTAGAGCATACAGTAGTATGCTCCAAAACTGTAAGAAAATTAAGCAATTTAAACCAAGTTTAAATTAATCCAAGCATATGAATGTGAAGAAGATGAAAAAATGGCAAAAATAACAAAATAATAGATTGGCATCAGGTATTTCAAATTCAGATTCCTTATCAACACAATGAACCTCTGCATTTTCAGTTTGCCAAAAATAACACCACATTTACTGATATGCAGGCATGCTGATTCAACATTCATTTAATAGCTATAGTGATTCACTATCCTGATGTTCCTGTAAGGGTAAATTACGGCTGTTGTTATCTGGAAAAAGCACATTCAGTTTCTTACATACCCCTGAAGAATATCATTATGACTTAATGTTTGCTAGATACTACTACAAAGTATAAAAGATGGAAGAAAGTGGCTGCGGATCATTCTTAGCCGGAGATCCAGATGCAATACCAAATGGAGAATAAATAAAATTGTTTATATAACTAGAGATTAAGAATATAGGACAGACTAATATACTGATATTTGACTGAGATTTTGTAGATACATCTCTTTGCTCCCAAAATGAAATGTGTTCTGATGCAAATAGATTTCATAATCACAGAATAGCTCTTTATTATCAATAGATTCCAAATCCACAGGAAAAAAATGGATTTAAAAGAATGGCCGGGAGGTAAGAGAGGGGAGGGGAAGATGCCAGTATTTTTCAGAACAAAGCTGGCTTAATGATTTTTGTGAATCCTTATAGAAACAATTTGATATTGCTTCACCCAAAGGGATTAATATTTACAAAACAAATCCAGTCTCTAGCAGGATCATGAATTTAAAACAGTAACTGTGATCTCTGAGGGCAAGGACTTACACAGATAAGTGAAGGCTGAGAGGCGTTTATTTTTTTTTTTAAATGATTTGGATTATTTCTGGCCCACCCTCCAAACCTTTCTATGCCTTGGGAAGAAGCAGCAATTCATGAAAAGGAATTTATTACCATACTATAAAATTAACAAAAATAATCTATGCTAAGGGGAATCTTCCTGAAAATGTAAGGTATATTACGTAGCACATAAAGGTAATTGCAAGGTAAGTAGAAAAAGAAAAGAAAGAAAGAAAGGTCTATATTGGTGCCACTCACCATAGTACTTGGAATCCTCTCAGATCAATGGGGTATAACCTTCTGTGGAATTTTAAAAAATATATACTTGCAGTTTTGTACAATTTGGTAAATTCCAAAACCTATGAAATGTTCCTGTCAGAAGTACTTTTAAGTCATCCACCATAGGGGTGGATTTAGAAAGATGACAACCCACAATGCTGGTGAGAGAATTTTAATAAGGGGGCTGGGGTGGACCCCCAGGACCCTTATAACAAGCTGCAATCAGTACTGTTGACCTTCAGTCATATGAGCTGCTCAGCATACTCGGCAACTACACCACTGTTTTATAATCCTTTTATATGGATGTACAAAACATTTGATAAGATCATCCTATGCATGCACAACTACACAACTTTCTTTATACTTTGTGCTGAAGCACCACCAATTACCAAAAGAAAACTGTAAATTGGTAAGTGTCACCAAAACCCTTTTCATAAAGTGGAACCACAGCATTTATAGCTTATTTTTTGCTGGCTGTCACTGAACACAACAAATCACCCAGTTTCCTCCAAATGCAAACTATACCAGGTGCTTCTGTAAGAACGCAGTCACTACCAGCTGCTTCCCTTGCCCACTTCCTACTCAGTTTGCTTACGGAAATAGAAATATATGGCTGAGAGCCATCACTTTCTAAGGAAAGTGCCATGATTTCAGATTAACTTTAGTCTCCTCTGTAATTTTTATATTTCCAAATTTATTTTTACTTCAAGGCAAACTAAATCTCTTTGCCAGATAGTCCTCTCCTCTGTGACTCTGAAAAATTACATTTGCCTCGCCTGCTTCGTTATTTCCTCATCATTTTGCCCCTTTCATTTCAGCATCATGCCAGCCAAATGAATTAAACATAACACTAAAAGGTGGCATTTAAAAGAAGTATCATGCCAGTGTTCAGTGTGACTTGCAAGCATCACAAAAATGAAAGCCAAGAAACGATCAACATTGGTGCTGGAAGAACACATTTTAGCAAGGACCATAAAGGGAAGCTGGAAAGAATCTGGTTTTCCGCTTCCTTCAGAAAGAAAATTTTATTTATTAAAATGTTTTTTCTTAATCAACATACAAGCTCCATGTGTGACACATTCAAATTTTATATAGAAGACTACAGAGTCCAAGCACCTCAAAGGGCCAGACAACTTTGGTACCGACTGGATGGGGGTATGCCAGAGCAACCAGACTATTCTCTTTTCAGCATATCCCTGGTGCAGTAGCAACCAGCGTGGGGGCTATGGAGCCCCATTCTAAATTAAAGCTGCCCTCTCTCTAAGGAGGACTCCTACATAGTCTGTTAGAAATTAAATGGTGCTTCCTAAGACTTCCGGTGGTGGGAACACTACTCATGAATTTTTGGGGCTTGAATCATTTCAGTAACGAAGGGATCTGGGGATCATCTAACACTTGTAAAGTTTGGTATGAAATCTCTGAAAAGCAGCTAGTGAGGTACTTTCTATGCTGACACTGTTTTCCCAGCCTCTTCCTGGATTTCAGCTGTATTTGTATGTAAACCATGGGTCAAACAAGAAATCAAGTTACATGGGGAAGTCAATGTTTGTGTGTGCACATGCATGCGTATGTGCACACAGACACACACACACTTAACTTTGTAAAAAGAGAAAGCAGTTTAAACTGCATCTACTGAGATGCAGCACTGAAAGGATTACTTCCTAGCAATATCCTGCAAGTAATTTACTTTACTGGGAAAAAATGCAAAGAAATTCTTTATCACAAAATAGGTAACTTCATCTCTTAAAAAATATACTTTCCATCCTTCTGAAAACAGCAAGCCTGCAGGCTGATATCAATAAACTAAATAGATAAACATTTTCTTTTTTTCCCTAGAAAAACTCAAACGAGATAATTTAAATTAAAAAAAACACCCACAGATGGAAATAGTCTTGAGACAGACATTGTAGCATCTGAGACCTGCATGTTCAAAAATATAGAAAAAAAAATCTAGTCAAGCTCAAACAGAAACCTCCTATGCCAATACGAGTACTTATATCAAAATTTTATCTACCTTGAGGCTGGCCCACTGGCATGACAGCAATGTGCTGTCTTGTGTCTTAAAACATTTGGAAATGGGAATGGACTTGAGTCCCTCTGCTCTGGGCAAGAAGAGGTCATGGCCAATTATGTAGGTGAATGCACTCTGCCTCTGGGAAGGAACATTTTGTGTGTGTAGAGTACATTGGCAATGGCTGGAGACACAGATGTTTGTCTGCTTATTCTCCACTGAAGGGGCGATGTTGTGGGAAGAACATTATATTTTATGAGAGGGACAGATAAGATTTAGTCAGCTTGTGCCACCAGCCAAGAATCACCTGGCTTAATTTACTGAAGAGGAAGCCAGTAAGTCACACCTGTACCAATAACAACATCCATATGTGTGCATACCCCAAATCCGGAGGGGGGGGGGGGGGCTACTCCAGTAAAAAGAAGGAAAGATTGGTTTAGAAAATGAAACCTTTTTCAGTGGATGGAGGAATTAAGCAAGCCCTGTATTTCAGCCTGTTGGGAAGTCTTGAGCATTAAAAAGCTTATGGGACCATTTAACTTACAGAGAATTGTGCAGTAGTTGGCAACAAGCCAAACCCTACTTTTAACTGGAATCAATTTTAATATGTTACCTCACCGGAGCATTCTGTCATTTGAGCTGGCCAGGGTGATAACGCAGAATAGCAAAGTTATCACATCCCCTGAAGACACGTTAAAATACTTTATTAAGTGTAAAATGTTCAACAAATCCAAAATGAACCAGCCTTTAGTATCTCAAAAACAGTAAAAGCGTTTTCCAAGCCTTTTTCTCTCATCCCCCACTCTTGTTGCAGAAAAAGGTGATGTTTGTCTTACAGTTCTAAGCCATTATAAGCATTTGCCAAATCACTTCTCTCCTCATATTTAAATACATCAACTGTTACTTTTACAGTAAAAAAAATGGCTTTTGGCAAAATGCAGACACTAAAAAATAAAAGCAATGTTCAAAATAAAGCTCAATATTTATAATGTGTCTTTCCATCATTTGCTTTTCCCTAACTGCTTTCCACCTGAGAGACTAAAAAGGAAAAAGAACAATACAAGAGTTTTATTATGGTCAAGCAAACACAGGATCCTTTGCCTCAGAAATCTCATAAAAGGATCGTCTTTCTTGCATAAACCTGAAAGTATGTGGATGTCAGCACAGTTCCAAAGAGTTTCAAGTTTGCCATGGAAACAACATTCTTATTTCAAAATAATACAACTGCTCGCTGTGGACTATTGGCATGAAAGCTCCCAATCCAAGCTCATTGACAGCTTGTGGAGTGGACAGATGAGGCATGGAAAATAGTTTAAATTAGTTCATTTATCATGTTGAGACACAGGAAGAAACTACAAATTTCTCACCTTTATAGAAAAAGAAAGGGAGAGAGATGACATTTTTTTCCACAAAATTATTCCCCTTAAACTGAATCTTTCAGACTGTACTGTATGGAATGCATTTTCCTTTTACTATGTCTCTCTCTCTCTCTCTCTCTCGCTCTCTCTCTCACACACGCACGCACGCACGCACGCACACTTTAATGTGAGAGATTTTATGATGAAAAGAACCAAAAGTAAGCAATGTTTATCAAATATTTTTAATTGTCTTTTGTTTTGTTTAAACAGTACTTCGTTTTCTGGCAATTTTGTTAAGTACGCACAGGTTTAAAATTAATGGCTGATGGCTTATCAAGATAAAAAACAATCCTGATTAAAATTAAGGTAAATTGTATCTAAATATCAGACATATTTTCCATCAGAGGTTGTATCTTGCACTTGTAGGATGACTAATTTGATGGACCAGATCCTCAGATAAGCTAAACCAATACAATTCTATGAATGTTGAAGGAGCTCAAAATATTCTAGGGTGCATAGTCAATGGATAACCCAGTGGCTTAGACCTGGAGACCTGAATTCTGTTCTTGGCCCGTATTCACACTGAGTAGCACCCTCCTCTGCAATTTAACCCCACTGGAATGAACAGTGCTAATTGCAAAGTTAAGTGATATGTAACAAGAGTAAACGTGTCACAATCAAGCTCTCACTGATCTTAGGGAAGTCACTTAGAGGATGATATTCAAAGTCCTGAATACCCACAATTCCAGTGGAAGTCTATGAGAGAAGCAGGTGCTAAACACTTCTGAAAATCAGTTCCATAAATACCTTTGAATCAGTTTTGCCACATGTAAATTGGCTTCATAACAAAATTTCATGAGGACCCTCACTCCTCCTCCTCCTCCTCCAAAAAGACAGTTATTTAACTCACAGGGTTTTTCCAAGCCAAATTTCCAAGACTTGCTACAAAAACCTGAAGTCAGAACTTCTGAAAAGAAGACTGCAGAAATATTTTATCATGGAAAATGTAGAGGTTGCTACCAGATCACCCTATCCTATGACGACTGTAATTTTTCACCAGCAACATTGAACAGCAGCTCAGAAAATAAAGAACTTAAGTGAATTAGCTGTTAGCGAATTATTTTGATATCTCTGTGTTGCAGGACCACGTTATGCAGCACATTCAATAGATTCCACCAAAGTAAAAGTTGTTAGAAGAAAAGTGGCTAAAAACAAAGAAGCAAATGCTTGTGCTAGCAGCAAGATTTTGCATTCTTTTCAATGGCTTTGCAGTGGACTAGAGTGGCTCATTCCTTACTGGGCTCTGACATTAGGGACCCTTAACATGACCTTCCTTTTATCATTTCCAACACCTCAGTAGACTTTTGAAATTATGTTGGTATCTGATAGTAAAGAGATGCTTTGTTCCTTGTGCCTTTTTATAAAATATTCTTCATGGCTGCAAACAAGTGAAGTACTTAAGTATGCCTATACTTTAGACACCTTTGACTAGTTCCATTGATTCATATGCTTCATGATGAAATACTTGAATTGAGACCTATATTTTCTAGATGGGCAATTCTGAAAACCAATTGATGCCATACATTCTTCTCTGCATCTCCCAAACAGTGCATAAGAGCACTTTAAAAACCACATAATGAGGCAGCAAGGGCCATTAAAGTACATACACAATTCAATTAAGATTTTCTAAACTGAGTGCCTGAAGACGGGCTCCTGAATCTTTAAAGTCTTATCCTGTACCATTGAAATAAATGAGAAATTTTACCATTAAATTCAGTGAGCATAGGATCAACTCCTGTGATATCTGTAAGTTACCGATTTTCAACACTAATCATCATTTTGCAGCTCCTACTGCAAAATGGGAGCTGACACTGAGTTGAACAATGTGAAGTTGTAAAAATTAGCAATATCATTCTGTGGTATATTCGCAAGAGTACCATATGTAAGACACAAAAGGAACTGTTGGTTTCTGTTCAACACTGGTGGAGTAGTGTGTCCAGATTACGGCACCATACTTCAAGAAAGATGCAGACAAACTGCAAAGAACCAAGAGAACAACAACAAAAATCATATAAGTTTAAAAAAAATCTGGCCTATGAAGAAAGTTGATAAAATTGGGCATGTTTAGTGCTCTGAAAAGAGGACCAAGGAAGGGCCTGATAATAGTTTTCAAATCTCTTAAGAGAGATTATGAAGAGGACCATGCTCCATTGTTTTTCCTGTCTACTAAAGGTAAGACAAGAAGCAGCAGCTTAATCGACAGAAAGGGAGACTTAGAATATATATGAGGGAAACCTTTCTAACTATAAGGACAGTTACATACTAGAATAGACTTCCAAGTGAGGTTGTGGAATCCCTGTCACTGGAGGTTTTAATAATAAGGTTAGACAAACACCTGTCAGGGGTGGTCTAGGCATAACTGGTCCTAGTTTGAGAGGTGCGACAAGAGAGAGAAGGACTGGACTAGATGATTTCTCAGTCCTTTCCAACACTACATTTCTATGATTCTATGACGGTCTTTCCTTTAAAGCTATAATGGTTTGCAGAGGAAAAAACCAGGTACTTATATGTTGTAATATGACCGTTAAATTATGCTTAAAAATGATTTGCCACATTTGCCTGTGCAATACAAATGTGATATACAAAAAGTATAGAAAGAGGCAGAGGAGCGTCACCAGGCATGCAATTTGGCTTTTGACACCAATTGTCAAATTTTCTTTATGACCTGTTGGGCTCTAATGATGCTCTCCATGTATCCAAGGTATACATTAATGGACCTTAAAAACATGCTCCATTGTGTCTTATGCTACAATTTATTATAAAATCAATTCAAGAAAGTAATCACACTTCTAAGCCTAAAAAAGAAGACATGTCATGGTGAAGTACATAGCTAATATTTCTAAAAGCAAGTGACAATAAATTGCTTGTGAGAGCAATAAGAGCTATCAGTAAATTTTTGAAAATGTTTCTTTTATAGAAAAGGAAGCCGAAAACCTGTCTGATAGGATCCATCTCAGCAAGTTATTTAAGCATATGACTTGCTTTAAATATGTGATTACTGATTTCAATGGTACTACTCACCTGCTTAACTATCTTGCAGCATTAGATTCTCAAGAACTCCTGAACGAATATAATATTTAAAGTATGAAATAATTGCTTATTCACTTCAAATACTCCAGAGGCTAGTATTAACTTCTAAAAAAAATCCAAGCAGTAAGTGTATTAACATATAAAAGAATATTACTTCATTCATACAAACCATTTGTTAAACACATTCTAATGTCTTAGCACCAGAGCATTTATCACATGGATTTCTGGGTCTCAGAATTCCTGTAGCACAGTATAGTTGAACCAATGATTCAGAAGCACTGATAATATCTGAACATCTAAGGGAACACAATTTTTGAGTAACGTACTTAATTTGTATCTTAACAAAACATGCACACAAAAAAAGATCTTTCCTATCTCAGGGCCTAATATGAAACCATGAGATCTGTAACCTGAGGGGACACATGTGGCACAGACTGCCTCTTCTATTGCAGATGGAGTCTTGGAGAAGGTCTTAACTGATGGTGGCAAATTCACCACCATCAGATCAATCTTCCAAATCGATTGATCGGTCTGTGAAAACCCACGCAGCCAATCAGGAAGCTGACCTTGTAAAACCACCCCTGCAGAAGGAATATCACTGAGTTGGAGGGAAGGCATTTTCCTCCAACCCAGAGCACTGAAGATTTTGTGGTAAGTCGGCGGTAGGCAATTGGAGTGAAATACGCAATGTATTTTAAGTACTAATGTATCTTCCTTGAATTGCCATCAAAATCATGTGATGATACAGAACAGGCCTCTGTCAACTCTGTGGCAGCACTGTGTTCCCCCCCATCTCTCCAGGGTGCACTGTGGACAAGGGATTCTTGGAAGGGAAAGGTAAGTAGTGGACAAATGAGGATGGGGTTGGGGGGACATAGCCACTGTCTTCCACAGTACATCTGATTTTCTTTCATTGTACATCTGAATTTCAAGGTCAAAAAAGGTCTCTACTACCCTACTTTATCGAGCAGGTTCCCATTTAAGAGTGCTCTGAAGGTAACTGTGACCTAGAATGAGGGGGATCTATTGCAAGATACAAAGCCTCTTCAGATAAGTCCCTAAATGCCTTGTGATCATCTAATATCTCTGTGGTACATGTGTTCTGGGACAAGTTCAAGCTCATGAGAAAACAGAGAAATCTCAGGAGGATAGCCCTTTGCTGTGTATTCAAATTTACTTAAACAAAAAACCAGCAACAACAACAAAAATCCACAACCAGGCTGCAGCAACAGGGATGACATATTGGTAAAGAACATTATTTAAAAACTTTTCAAAATCAGAATTTTACCAGATCTATTCATAACAAGAAGACAAAGATGCTGAAATAACCTAAGAAAAAACACTTATAATAGCTGGGGTACACAACATATTTAGTTATGCTCAATGCCTTCCACATCAAGAACCTCTCACATAAAGAACCTGAGCCCTCAGTTTTCAAGTCTTGGAAAGTTTGTTTATAAAACAGATAGAAGAAGAACACAGCTGACAATTTCTTACAAAATTCTTTCACAAGAAATTACTGACAAAGTGTTGGGGGGAGGGGACTTCCTGAGTTTTGTGCCATGTTTTCATGCTTGAATGTGTGTGCTTATTTTATGCTGTTCAACTTTGTCCAATCATTCTTTAAAGCAGTAGTAGTATTTTTAGTCTGTTAGCTGTGTGTTTTCCTTTTGCAACTTCTCAGTTCCAACTTCAGTATATTCCCACTAGGTCTTTATGCCCTGGAGGTATTGCATCTACAGCATGGAGAGATCAGGAGTTGAGAATGACAAGTGAGTGGTGATGAGCTGAGCTGTCAGAAATCAGCCAAATGTCTGTTTTGGAGGTAATTACTCTACTGAAAAACCTTTGAGCAACCCCAGAAGGTGCATTCTTGGGTCACTCTAACATATTGGATACAAAATACTGAGAATTCTGGAGCTGGAGGTGGCATGAAAACCCCTGCTATTGCTGTTGTCACTGCCATTTCCAGTGCCAGGAATCACAATTGACTGAGCTGCTCCAATAGATACTGTGAGACCTGACTATGTCAATTTGATTAGTTCTGTTTACTCATTCTGAAAACAGACAGAATAAATGGTGCTTCTACAGAATCTACTTCTGATGAGCTAGACAGAAATAAGACTGAAGACTGGTTGATGACACTGAAGTGATAATTTCATACTGCAGTGCTAATATGCTATGAAGGAGCGTGATGTATATTTCTCTGCCACTTTATTGTTCAGTACAAAAGGGGTAGCTGTGTTAGTCTAGTTCAGCAAAACAAACAAGGAGTACATTTCTCACATACGATAAATAAATTTGTTAGTCTTTAAAAGTGCCATAGGACTCCTTTGTTTTATTCTTCAGTTTAACCAGGCAAAGGTCCTGGGTTCAATTCCCAGGGGGTTGGACTCAATGATCTCATGAGGTCCCTTCCAACCCTATGATTGATTGAACATTGATTGATTGAACTTAACAGAACAGGTAGTTGATTTGTTCTGGTTTGAGTTTTCTGTCTGCAGAAATACTCTGTCTTCTTAATGTTCATGATTTACACAGAATCTGTGCCATTATCCTAAAAGCATGTATGTTTTGTCCCAGAATTTTAAGAGTGCCTTTTAAGCCAGAAACTATCCTTTCCAGATTTACACTACAAATAAACTTCAGTTGGCACACACTAATACAGTTGCTAAATAGTTTGCAAATGAGTTAAAGGAACTCATCAGCTCTATTCAACTTTTAAGACACATTTTTGATGTAGCAGCTTCTAAGGTTACCACACCTGATTTCAAGGGACATCCTTCACTAATTTTTGCCTAAGATGTGTTGTTTTAATTTACTGAGGACCTTCAACCTACATCTTTTCCACTTTATCTATCCACAAACACAGCCAACTCCAACAGTCAACACCTTTTATAGTTTGAGAAGAGCTTTTTCTACAGAAGAGTTTCTTCTTTTGTCTCTCTTTCTTCTGTCTACCATCAACAATGCTATGTAAAGAATTAACAATCTAGCCTTTTCAATATCACTAGTACTACTCTATGGGTTCCATGTTTTTTCACAGACATACAAATTTATGAAGTATGTACTAGAAACCAGAACTTTGAAGGAGTCCTCAAATGAAAAGCCAGCTGTGAAACCACTGGAGAAATTTTAGTCTCATGGTGCAGAATATCATGGCAAGATATGATATTTTTTCAATGTCACTTTTAATATGCTTCAAAGGGAGAGGCAGTATTGCAAAGCTACTGTCTTCATTAATTTTTTTGTAAAACACTTTTTATGCTGTTGTGTAATAATGGACAAATATTTGCATGTGCACAGAAATGCTTTTATTTAAAATCTTTCAGGGTATAAACTACTTAGATTCTAAGCTAGGTCTATACTTTTTGCTTAATTAAATTTTCTCCTGTAGAATTCCGATGAATCATTCAAATTCCCTCCTAAAAACTCTGTTGGAGCAGCCAGCACACAGCAATTGCCACTTTTCACCTGAGCAGTAGTGGCATGTTAACACTGGGCGATGTGATGCCAGTACATATAGTACAACAGAAGTTGACTGAGTATTCTTTGTTTTAAACTTTACATTCACTCATTTGATTGCTGTCTACTAGCACAGTTTTACAGGCCTATCTTATATTACAAGAGCTTCACAAGAAAGACTTTCTGGTATGAGACATCTGTCATTTAAAAAACATAACTGGAAATTAAGAGGTATAAACATATATTTGTTTATATAACATTTAATACAATTCATTTACTATTTTCAGTAGGTCGCTCTTCTAATTAAAGAGCATTGATTTAACTATAGTAGAACTGTTGATTTTGGAAAAAAAGGAAGTTGGTCATATACTTGCTGTCAGTTATTTTTATGCTGCTTGCTGTCCTCTGCAGATGACTGCTGCCACTTCTCTGTTGCTAGATATAACTGTTCCACATTAATTCTTCCTGCGTTTTCAATTCAGAAAACCTAAGGAAAACTAACTTAAAGAAAATACTTTCAGCTCAATAGAAGCCTTTCTTCAATGTCAAATACACAAGTAATCAATAGTATTGGTTTTAAATATATCCCTGGATATTTTATCTTCTGATTTTTTCCAGGCAGTATGCAGAAAGATGCACGTGTTAATTGCACAGAAGTAAAATTTTGATATATTATAAAGCACCCACTATTGCTAAGCTAATCAGTTTGTTTGAGACAAGGAAGGTGAGGCAATATCTTTTACTGAACAAACTTCTGGTTAGTTTGTTTAGCATTTTTACCATCTCACACTTTTTCTCTTTTGTAATGGCGTTGTAGTGGTCAATTGTCATGGAAAGAGGATTTGATTAAGAAAAGCTTTCTTTAAAAATAATCTGCATGCTTGTGATACCCTGGAGGAGGCTCTTTATAATGCAGCTAAACCAGGGGTCTGCAACCTGTGGCTCTGGAGCCTCATACAGCTCTTTGGCTGCCCCCTTGAGGCTCTGGCCCTCCCCCCATCCCTGGGGGATCCTGTGAGCAACCGGTACTAAGCTCCAGGCTCCACCCCCCCAGCCAACAGGGGACACTGTGCAGGAGCAGTGGCCCAGCTCCCCACAGCCAGAGGCTAAACCCATTACAGCTCAAAATATTTGGTTATTGAAGAAATTTTTAAAAATGGTTCTTCTTAGCTTTTAGTTTGCTGGCCCTTGAAATAAGCCATTCCTTTTGCAGCTATTTTTCCCCATTCAGATGCCAGATCTCTTTTTGGGTCTTGCCCATGCTCCTCTAGAATGAAATGACTAGAATCAAAGACAAGTTGTCAAGAATGTCTACTGTAACCAAAAGCACCCTGTATTCACACCCTACCTCCTACTGTAATAATCTTTGTACAAAATATTGCTTGTGTGGTATCATTTAAAAAGTAATAATTTATTGGTTAATATCATGATTAAACCTATATAGCAACATTATATGTAAAGTTCTGAAATACCACTCTGTGATATTCTTAGCATATGTTAAAAATGACACAACCGTAAGTATGATGACTGAAGAAATGTGTGTTTGCTTCAGTTTGCATATAAGTGGTAACAAGGACCTCAAGACTGCAGGGAGGGGAAATGGCAGGGAAAAAGGCAAATTTGTATTTCAGCAAACACAGGCAGGAAGACAGAGCAGAGAGCCTCCTTCTCCAACAGACCGGTGGGTTACTTACCAGTAACCGTCCTTCTTCGCGATGGGCTGCTTAGATTCATTTAGTAATAGGTGTGTCCATGCCGCAGCGCACAATTGGTCAGAAACCTTTTTGCCCTAGCCTGTCAGAAAAGGGTGGGTGGTCACCGCCCCCTGGCCACCCCATAGCTATATATGTGGCCACCGCCCAGCCCCTCCTCAGTCCCTAAACTTCGACAACTCTGAGTTGCGGGGATGGTGAGAGGGTTCTGAATGAATCTGCGCAGCCCATCTCAAAGGAGGACAGTTACTGGTAAGTAACCCACCATTCTTCTTCAAGCACTGCTCAGATACATTCAGTAATAGGTGACTGCTAGCCACGCTGATGGAAGGTGGGTGGAGTTGGTTCTTTCCTGCCTTCAGCACTGCAACTCCCCATAAGGGCCAGTGACCCAGGCAAATGGAGGTCCATAAGAAGTACCTCCATAAGGGCCAGTGACCCAGGTAAAGAGAAATCATCAGGCAGGACGGCCTGCCCTAAGAAGGGAAATAAAGGCCTCCGCCTGTCGAGTGTTCCCTGTCTGCAATCAACAGAAGCAACGGGCCGTCTAAAGTCACCTTATCATGGAGAGAAACAAAAGTGCAGCCACTGATTCATGATTGGTGAGGCGCCTTCATGTGTGGACATGAGAGGTTGGTGGTACGCATCTGTCAAGGCGTGTGGACCGGATACGTTTCCTGACCTTAGGCCCATACTAAGACCCTTAGCTGGTGATGGGGAATTAATGTGACCCCAGAGGAAAAACTCAGCTTACTAGCAGTGAGTACATGAAGGCAGAGAAGGGAAGAGAAATAGGGACAAAGGAGAAAACCCCTTGCTGGTCCAGACAAGGAGGCAAATCACAGGAAGGTATGAAGACAAACGACCACCTGGTAAACTCTGTTCTTGGTGGTCAACCTGGGTTGGCAATTGGGTGCTGAGAGTGCCCCTTCAGAGGCCCATATGTAGGCATAGTTCTCAACAGGTGAAGGGGCAAGGGAACCCAGGGCCACAAAAAAATTGAACGTGCCACAGGGTAAGAGGTGGAATTACCTTAGGGTGAAAACAGGAAGACGACTTTTAAGGTCTAGGTACAAAAGGAAAAGGAGGAGGCCAGCTCCATTAGATAAAGGTTGGGGGTATGGGTTTGGCACCATGGTAGGGCACACCCTCCCCCTTCCTCCTCACCAGGGGTGCAGCAACTAGGGGAGGGAGTAGAAAAAGGCGACTATTGACAAAGGTCATAAATCCCTTTGACACACACGGCTTATGTCTGCTCACATAGTATGTGACAGAGATTGAGCTGGGAGTGTGAGTGAATCCCTGGCCCTGGGTGGAAAGACTCTTGAAGGGTGGTGGAGTCTGGTCGGAGACTAGTCACTCCCTCCATTAGGTACAGCAAGAAGATGCTGGCTTGTCAATCCACCGATTTGAATCCCGAGGCCAGGCACAGCCAAGTTGACAGGGCCTCATGAACCCGAGGCGACCAACCCAAACCGGCCTAGAGAAAAGGGAGGGGAAAAAGAGGGCATGAGGCCCACTCCAACATTAGGCCGATTTAGTACAGATTGTTTAGTTCCCCTCTATTATTATTCTTTTTTGAACAGGTTGCAATCACCTGAGGTGCAAACAATGTCAGTATTCGGCGCCCAGGATTCGTGAACAGCATGGGGGGGGGGGTAGTATCCCCAGGAGGGGAGGTAATCTTCCCAGGAGGGGAAAGAAGGCCAGCCTTCGAGGAAGTACAGCATAGGGAATCATCAGGGACCTCGCATAACCTTAGAAGGGAGCACCTTCCAAGGAAAAGGGGTGGGGGGCATTAGAAACCATCAAGAGATGGATCCCAGTTGGTTGTTCAGGGCATGTGAAAGTGTAGGGAATTCAGTCCTACAGCCTTCATGCATATAACCCCTTGTGTGGCCTAGTGATGGCGTGTTCTCTTATGGGGCTGGGGAGGGTAGGTGAGAGAAGGGTTCCTCCAACCCTGACCCCAGTGGACCCTGAATTCGAGAGTAGCTTCTTCCAAGGTAAATAGGAAGGCTACCCAGGTGTTAAGCCTTATGTGTCCTCGAAGGTAAAAAAAAAAAAAAAAAAAAAAAAAAGGAACTGGCACCAGTAGGGGAAGAAGCGGGGGCGGGGGGCATCCCCCGTCAGGAGGAATCTTTAAGGGAACCCAACAGAACCAATGGGTGATTCTTGTGGGAGGAAGGTAGTACCCTGCATTGAGATTTTATCTCAGGGTCACCTCCCCCCAAGCAGGGCAGATATGCTTTTCTCCTGGTCCTCACCATGGACCAGGTAATGTTCTCCCCAGATGGAGGGACAGTGGTAACCCTGGTTTGATATTAAGCCCGCTTGCCCATCAACTAAGGGAATGGTAGGTTTTTGGAGTTCAAATTTTAATCCACCCCGTGGAGTAATTCAGAAGGACATAGAAAGGTGTGTTGAAAAAAAACCCTTATGGGCTAGGGGGACGCGCAGTGGGCCAGGAAGGCAGCAGACCCAAATATTTTACATGCCCACGGGGCCTGGAGCACAGCATCCATCTCGGCTGCAAAGAGAGACCTGCCTTCGAAGGGGAGGTCGAGTATGACCTGCTGGGAGTAGGGTGGCACCCACGCCTCCCTTAGCCAAGACGCCCACCGTAGGGCAATGGCTGAGGCCACGCTGTGGAATGCTGTGTCCATGGTGTCCCAAGCCGACAGCAGCAGGCCTTGGCATGCTATTCTGCTCTCCTCAAGGAAGGCATCAGAGTCTCCCTTATTCTCCTGTGGGGGTAAGTGTCTGAATTTGTTCATGGACTCCCACATGTCCATTATATATCTGGCTACCAAAGCCTGATTATTGGCCACCTGCAGCTAGAAGGTAGAGGAAGAGTAGGCCTTCTGCCCCAGGAGATCTAACTCCCTCGCATCCCGTGACACAGGGAGAGGGTTGCAAGAATCCTGCCCAAGGCCTAGCACTGCTTCCACCACCCCCTGAGACAGTGCTGGCTGGTGGGTGAGGAAGGTAAAGTGTCACTGGGATCTGGTATTTGAGACCCGCCGTGTCTGATACGGGGGCAATGGACCCAGGGGTTTGCCACTGTGACATGGCAAGGTCCCTCACACTAGGGTGTAGGGGAATTGTTACTGGATCAGATGAGGTGAATACTAGGCCGAATAAGGTGTCAGTGGGCCCCGTGGAGGACTGGGCCTCCAACCCCATGTGGGTGGAAACATGGCAAAGGAGGTCAAAGTGTGCCATGAGAAACCCCAGTGTAGGAGTTGGGCATGGGGTTCAGGGCTCTGTCCTGTGCCAGGAGAGCTGATGCCAAGCTGGGTGAAACAGTACCTCAGGGACCTGTTGGGGTTTCTTGGGTAGACCATTCATGAGGCCGGTACCTTTATGGGGTTGGTACCGAGGGCCGGGGATGGGGCCACTTACTCACCCTTGAGATGGCTTCCTCTGGACTCTGAGATTGAGAAGCCTCCCAGGACCATGTCTGTGGTACTGGAGAAGGCAGGGTAATACGGCGCTGAGGGGAGGACTCAGCCCCACTGTGGCCTTCCTGTATGGCTGGCTCTGGTGTTGGGGAACTTGGCACCGAGATCGGTGACGGGGTCCGGTACTGCTTTCGGGGTGACCAGGCTCCCGAAGTGAGGGCTGGTTTACCCCTTTCTTGGGGGGCACTAGCATGGGAGGCACTGGGAGGAGGAGGAGCGCCTTTGCTGGCTCAAAGGCTTCTGCAGTGGTAGGAACCAGCACTGACTCCTGCCAGTCCTGAAGTGACCCCTGAGCGGGGGACCTAGATTGGTGCTGACGCTTCGGTATAGACAACGGCACTGAGCTCATTTTCTTTCACTCTCGGGGAGAAAGGTGCCGGGTGGCGGGGCTCTAGTGCTGAGCCATCACACGGTGCCAAAGGAAGCCCCGAAGCTTCGGGGTTAGGCTACCACACTTGCCCTGAGGCCAACGCATGGCACCTTTGCTCTTTTTTCTTTAACGGTCCACGGTTTGAAGGACCAAAAGATGGAGCAATCGGTGACCAGACTGGCTTCGCCCAGGCACTAGAGGCACTTCTTGTGGGCGTCATCCCACGGGAAGGCCTTCCCGCAGGCAGCACAAGGTTTAAACCCTGGAATGGCAGGCGATGAGTAGGAGAGCTGTTTCAGCTTCGTGGCTGCGCGCTTGATGGGAGTAGCACTCTTCAGTGAAATGATGTCCATGAAAAGGTGTTCCCAGTTGCACGAGTGGCTCATAAAAGATGCAAAGACAGGCTGCCTGCATGATTGCAAGGAGCAGGCTGTTCTGATACCACTGCTGAGGGTGGAAAAAATGGAACTGAGGAGGGGCTGGGCAGCGGCCACATATATAGCCACGGGGTGGCCAGGGGGCAGTGACAACCAGCCCTTTTCTGACAGGCTAGGGCAAAAAGGTTTCTGACAATCATGCGCTGCAGCAGGGACACACCTATTACTGAATGTACCCGAGCAGTGTTCAAAGAAGAATCCATGTTGCTTTCTTTCCTGTTTGAATAAACTTTGCTTTGAGGAGATAGCCCTCAAAAGAATCCCTTTAAGGCTTATTGGACTTTAAAAGCAGGGGGGACCCCCAAATGTGTTCTCCCTCTTTCTCCTAAAATGACAAAGTAACCAGCCCTTTGACTTTGACTGGAGATCCTGACCAGAGAATTTGGTCACCATGATCCGGGAGACGTGATTAGGATTTTACCTTGAACCAAGTCTAAATTAAGTTTTGGCTACTAGAAAGCATTTTACCTTTATTTTTCTTGTAACCACTTTCTGGATTTAATTCCTGATATCTAAATTTACTGAAAATCCTACCTTCTTTTTTAAATAAACTTTTTTTGTTTTTGTTTAAACCAATCCAGTGTTGTTTTTAAACTGAACAGTTTGATAACACCAGTTAAAGTAACAAACTCTTGAATACTGGATCTTTAATGTCAACTTTCCAGGAGAAGACTGAACAGTGCACAACACATTTTCTGAGAAAATTCAGGACTGCTAGGGTTTGGGGGTCATTCTGCAAATAGTAACAAAGGCTTCTGGAAGTTAGAGAATGAATGATGTTTTGCTTAGAGACTGCTGGGGTCAGAGCTGCTGGATCAGGGCTGCAGCTATACACAGACCCTCAAGGTGTGTGTCTAACAGGTTGTTTGTGAGTAGCCCAAGTTGGGATCAACAACAAGGCACTGTTTGCTGGGCAGGTGGTGACACAAGCCCTCACAGGTCTGGATTACACCCTGGATTGTGACAGTTGCTTAATCTGTAATATAAAATAATCAGACTACCAGCTTACCAGGAAGCCCCTTTATTCACATTCTGAAGCACTCTTGATTTTGCCACAAATTACCTCAAATCACACAGCAAAGAAATAAAAATAACCCCACATAGAAAAAGCGAAAGGGATTTAAAAAAGAGAGAGAGAGCAGCCTGAACTAAACAACATGACAATACCCAGAAATAGCAGTTTGATAAATGCGGCTCAATGCACTCACTGATGAATAGGATGACACCAAATGTATTCAAGACCAACCTTAGCTATAATCAAAAACAAGGAACAAGAAAACTATCTGTTAGGTACAAACTTCACAGAGATCAAAAACAGATAATTACAGAAGACATCTTACAAGGCCTGTGCTGTATTACAAGTCTAAAGGCTTCTATTCCATTTCTCCTCCTTCCAAATCCCTGGATTAAAATGTTAATAGTTTCGTTTGCATTGAGTTGTCCAGCAACACACATTAATCCGTTAATCATCAGAAAAAGCCGCAACTATAAACCAGAATTTATACTGTATTTTGACTGTCTATGAAGGGTGCTGGATGGAAGCCAGAAGAATATCTACTTTCTAACATATTACTCAGAATATAGGGAAAGAACCTCCTGCCATGTCAGTCACACACACACACACACACACACACACACACACACACACACACTCATAGGTCTTGCCAATGGGAGCACCTGCAAAAGCACATTTACTCATTCTATAGTGTAACCCACATCTCAGGACACACTACTTTCCTAATCCATGCAAATCCATCTATACATTTTTGCAGGGCCACCCATTATGCTCATCTTTGACCTTTTGAGCATGCATCTCATTTTAAATGTACAGAGCTGTTTTCTGCCAGAGCTGATTCCTAGACAGACAGACACTTTGCTGAAACATTAGCACTTTGCTTTTTAGAGCAGAATAGTCAAAGTATTATCTTGCATTGATACCAATAAAAAGTAATATATTCACTTGCATTCAAATTAGGAAAAAATGTTTAAATACTTTGGATTATTAAATGTCACTTTAAGTAACCACTGAAAGTAAATTTTTGGCAGAATATCAAAAAGACACAATAAGTGAGTTCTTACAAGTAGGAACTACATCAAAATGTGATTTTGGATCAAATCTTCAATTAATGGCAGTATTTACCTATGGTTGGGAATGCTTGATTCTTAACTGAGAATGATACATTCATTTTATTTAAATGGAATGCAATATCCCAAAGTATAGTTTATATAGTCAACTTTAAAAGATGCATTGTGTGTGAACCCAGGCCTTTCTTTGACTTTTCAAAGCAACAAAATAAATCTTTAAAGTATATTTTCTTTTCTCAGCCATCAGATTTAATTGTGTAAGTGAAATTGAAGTGTCCAAATTGAGCTTTGGTCTCCTCAAGGAAAGCTTGAAAAGTCACTAGTTCTGATTTTTCATGCAAGAAATTTCTAATCTTCACTATTAGTGGCATGACACAACAGAGGCCTCCAATATTTTAGCCTAACATCCTGATGTGATGCACTTTAAAATTTCAAAGTGTTACAAAAACTTAGGCATGCAAAGTTTCTGTTTCAGTTCACAAATAATTTTAAGGTCCAATCACAGAAGAAAAAAACTATCAGAGTTAACTATCTCAAGCAATTTTTAAGTGTATTATATATAAGATTTCCCCTACAACCTACCTCATGCACTAGCAATAAACTCAAGATATATGCTACTTATTTATTTATTGCATCATGTATTTCATCCATACCACCCCCTGTGCAGGGCTGCTATTATTAGTTGACTAATCCAAGGCTCAGCTGAACACTTCGGATATGACCATTTGTTTTTGAATGTTGTCCCTTCACCTTTCTGTTCCAGAGCAGGAGTGACAGCTATGACATGTGCTTTTCAGAAAAGATCATCCCACTGGATTCTAAACAGAATTAAAGGGGGGTGGGAGGGAGGGGAGAGAATATACCAAAAATACATAAAATACAGTACATGGTATTATTTTTCATTGACGCAATTATGCATGCTCATCCATGAATCTACTGGTTATGAAACTACTTTATGGTAAATATGTTTTCATACTTAGTGAATAGCAAAATAAACTGTTTTCAAATTCTAAATGTTATGCTTTTTTAATATAAAGAAACATATTTGTATATCACAGTAGTGGTAGAAAGCAGCTGATTCTGTTCATAAATAATAGCTGACTGTGCACATTGGACTAATTCTGCCTCAAGATGTGTTTGGCTATGTAGACTGGAACTGCCAGAATCAGTCCCACTGCTTTTACATCAAATAAAATGTAAAAATAGAACTTCTGGTGGTTATGTAATACAAAAGAATCTTCTCAGAACCCTCAGTGCATCCACATAATAGAACAAAAGTTCAATGAAATGAAGTCAGTGGGATCTGAAAGTGAGACTCCTTTACTGTGAAGCCTAATACATACATAGGAGCCTAAAATGAAGGAACTGGAACTCCAGGGAGATTAAACCCAATAGTATAGGGGTTATGGAAACAGCATTATTGGAAAACTGATCATTACTGGAATACAAGATACCTGATGTGTGTCGTTTGGGAGAGATAGAAATAAAGGTAAAGATGGTGGAGTAACATTAACATCAATAATGCCATAAACTTAAGAAATAAGAAGTGATAATATAGACAAGGAAGAGTCTATTTGGATCAAAATTACTTTGGGGAATGATTGTAAAAGAGGTTCTACTGGCACACTGTTAGGGTTCTAGTACAGACTCCCTGAGTTGGACTCAGATATAGAGAGAGATCTTGTTAACATTATTACAGAGATAAACACTCTTGAAAGTTGTGCCATCATCGGAGACTTCAACATTCCAGAAATATACGGGAGACTAGATGTTACTAATACTAGCAGACCCTACTTATTTCTGGATATGATAAATGACAGTTTTTTCTATCAAATCATCACAGAACCAATAAGAGGCATTTAGACTTGGTTTTGTAACTAGTAAGGACATCTTAGAAGAGCTAGTATAGGAAGAATCTTGGATCAAGAGATCACAAGTTGATTCAGTTTAAATTAAATGGAAGATTAACAAAAACCAGGTCATCAACTACGATTTTCATTTCAAAAGGCACACTTAAAAGGCAGAATTAAAGTAGTCAAGGATTTAAAATAACTATGCAAGCAGTATCTGCAACTGGCATCTCAAGCAAAGGAAAAAAAAATGTGCAGGGAAAGGCTCCAAACCCAGCTGGATGAATAACCACCTCAGCAAGGTTATTCAGAGTAAGCAGAGAGCCTATGGGGAATGTTAAAGGGGACTGATCAGCAGAGGAAACTACATTTTGTAGGTTAGGAAATGTAGGAAGACAGTGTGAATTGCTAAAAGTCAAGCTGCATTAGCTTTTTGCCAAGGACATTAAAATAAATCATACAAGTTTTTCTAGTTACATAAACAGAAAGACAATGAGGAAGGATATTGTTGGGCCACAATGCAGAGTGGATGCAGAGGAGATTAAAGATAATCTAGGAATGGCCCAAAAATAAATTAATATTTTGTTTCAGTTTTCAACAGGGATGATAATACAGAAAATTGATACAGAGGCAGGATGACTGATAGAAATGGAAATCCCCACATATGAGGTTACGTAACTTTGAAACAAATTGTGAAGGAAAGAATAAATTCAGGGATGTAAAATGGAAAAAAGGATGTGGCCCAACATGGTTTACCAAAGGTAAATAAAGTCAGATTAACCTGATTTTTTTCTTTGAGAAAATGACAGATTTTTTAAATAAGGGAAATACAGCGTACATCAATAAAATATTTGACAGTAAATCAGTAAATTATTAGTTAAACTACAGAAGATGAAGATTAGTACAAGTGTAAGGTGGGCCAGGAACCAGCTAAAGGGTAGAAAAAAGGTCATGCTGAGAGCTAAGCTATTGGGTTACCAGGGGAGTTTCTCAAAGCTTGAGGTCGGGATCACTTTTATTCAATACTTTTACTAATGATCTTTGCACAAAAAGCAAGTTTGTGTCAATGAAAATTACTAATGATAAACAATTGGGAGGCATCATCAATACAGACGAAGACTGAAATATTACACAGGAACATCTAGATGACCTTGAAGACTGAGTGACATAAGTGGAAAGAAATTCAGTAGTACAAAGAAAGGGCCTAAACAGTTAGGGTCAAATAATAATTTCTGCTACCAGCTGGGGGAATCATCAGTTGGAAGGGGGAACAGGAGACCAGGGTGTGCTGATCTATCATAGGATGATGCCTAATATGAAGCAACTGTAAAAAAGGCAAATGTAATCCTAGGATGCATTAGCTGAGTCATATCCAGTCAAGATAGGGGAAGGAATGCTGCCATTGTACAATGCACTGGTGGAGACTTTATTTGGAATACTGGTCACCATGTTCAAGAAAGATGAATTCAAACCGGAACAAGTAGAGAGAAGAATTACTATGGTATCAGGAGAATGGTTAGGAGGAGAAGACTGGGAGAGCTTGGTCTAATGGATCATCCTAAATCAGAACAGAATTTTTCCCCAGGTCATACTGGCAGTGACCTTGGCACTTTGCCTTCCTTTGCAGCATGGAGTGCAGGTGACTTGCGCAGATTATCTGAGTATATGCCTTTTAACCAGTATCCTGCCATAGCCAGGAGATGTTACAAAGGCCAAAACTATAACTTGGTTCAAAAAAGAATGAGATATGATCATGGAGAAGAGATTCATCAACGACTATTAGGCTATGTCCACACATACATCATTATTTCAAAATAAGTTATTTTGAAACGAGTTATTTCAAAATAAGGTCCTTATTTTGAAATAAGTTAATTCGAATTAACATTTTCTTAATTTGAATTAAGGGAAAGCCTGCTTTCGAAATGGTTATTTCAAAGTAAGCCCGTCTGGACATGTTGTTTCAAAACAACATGTCCAAAAGGTGTTATTTCAAAATACCCATTTCGAAATAAAAGTCATTTCAAAATGAATGGGGTTTAAGCTGTTTCGAAAAGACAGTTCTTATTTCGAAATGACAGAGTCTGTCATTTCGAAATAAGAAAACGTCATGTGGACATTCAGTTTATTTTGAAACAACCCGTGCTGTTTCGAAATAAAAGACTCGTGTGGACATACCCTTAGTCAAGACAGCCAGGCATGCAACCACATGTTTTAAGTGTCACTAAAATAAGCCAGGAGTCCTGTGGCATTGGACTAACATGGCTGTCGTTTTGGAACGAAGTGACACTAAGTATCTGACAGCTGCTGGGACCAAACAGCAGCAAATGAATCACTCAACAACTGTCCTGCTCCATTCATTCTTCCTGAAGCATCTGCTGTTGGCCACTGTCAGAAGATAGGATATGAGCTACATGGACCATTGGTCTGACCAAGTATAGTATTATTGCTGAGGCCTCAGGCACTGGTTCATCTCAGTTCCTCCTGTTCTCTGCCTGTGACACATAACATGTTTAGTCTCCTCTGTCCTGTCTTTCTTTGGTCAAAAGTTTGATGCTGCATTTTGTGTGCAGGTGCTGAGCAGTGTTGGTGGCATGTGGTATATAGGAGGTCAGAATAGATTATCTGGTGGCCCTTGCTGACCTTGAACTCTGAATAATCAGAAAGGCAATGTTGTCAATGGATAGGAACTGGATTATGATTTAGGAACTGGATTATGACTCTGTTCCCTAACACAGAGCTGCTGTGAGACTTCACCTCTCTGTGTCTTTTCCCCTCCTACCCTGTTTCTTTTCTTTTTAAATTGTGTTTCTGCAGGGTATTTGTGCAGTGCCATGCACAAGGATTGGGACCCTCTAGGTGCTTCTGCAATACCACATATAAAATAAAATGAATAGTTCATAATGTTTCATAGATTTTTAAGGCCAGGTGAGAGCAGTATGATGATTAAACCTGAGCTTGTGTAAATCATAGGCCATTTCCAGGGCAGGATCAGGGCTCTGGAGGGCTCAGGGCTGCCCACTCTTGTGGGCCTTCCAACTGCAACAGCATCCAGCGTGGGGGCAGGGCAGCACTATAGTCCAGTGGTTTTCAAACTTAGGGTGCCCAATATATTTTTGCTGGGTTGAGGAGGCAAGGACCCCACAAGCCCAGGACCTGCAGACCTAAAACCCCTCTTTTTTATCAAGCCTTGGCCATCTCACCCAGTAATTTTTAAAGAGATAAGAATTCTTCTCTATTGTGTACATATGTACTGTACAGACTCTGTATCTATAACCTGTAGTGACACAACATGCTATGTGGTTACTTGCAATTCACTATAAAATTCCGAGACATAGTTTTTACTGTTGAAAGTACTCCCCCCCCCCCCCGTTCTAAGTTTTCCAGTGCCCAAGAAAAAAGTCTCACAGGATCACAAATCCACACAACTAGACAAGAGTTCTGAGGAAGCCTGTTGAATGACTTACTTTTTGTTGTTAGTAGTGTTTGATTTCAACGCCAAATCACTAATACCCAGGAATACATCTAAAAATAAGACCATAGTTTGGAAACTATTATGACCCAAGGTGGCAAAACACAAACACTAGTGTTATAATTTGTTTTTAAAGGATTATAATACTGAATAGCTTGAGAAATTGACCTGTCTTCTATCTTCTTACAATGCCCAGATAATTCCACAAGGATTTGGGCTTTTTGAAATAAAATAATCATTTTGACATGGACAGTTTTGAAGAAAACTCAGTGACAACACCGAGGAGCAGTTCTGCAATAAAAATTCAATGAGGACGTGAAACAGAAAAGTGAGTAAGTGCTTAACTCTGAATTGCTGAATGTTAATGTTTCAAAGAGCAGAATTCTTGTAGATTTCAGTTTAGTACCACAGAAGTTCTACATAACAGACTGAATTGGCCAGGTGTGAAAAAGAAGAAAAGGCAGGAGAATGCATAGGGGAAGAATATAATATGGGAGAGAAGGAAGAAACCAAAGAATAAAACAGCAAAGGAGAAGCTAAATAAGAGAAAAGTAACACCACAAAGGTAGACCACAGCCAGGAAACAGAAGACACTATGGAAGGAATGTAAGAGTACATAGATGGCACAAGTATACTGATGTTAAGGAGACTCCTGAATGACTTAACACATACACCATTCATTTTCAAGTACAATATAAATGTTAACTAAACCTCACAACAGTGAGTTAAGGCAGAATTATTTATTAAAGCTGTGCTGAAGAAACGGTAATTCTGTTTTACAGTGGATTTTAATAATTTGACATTTGCCTTCCTTCTGACAAGGAGTGAAAGCCCCAAATTTTGAAATTCCTTGTGAAAGGAAATAGGCCAACCTGACAGGCTGTCCCAGAGCCAGGGAGCCTGAGGTCCCCAACTCTGAAGCAGCCTGCCTGGCAAGTTGCCCTACCAGGACCGCAGACCCTGGAAGGAGAGTCTCCCCAAGAGTCCACCTGGCAAGCTGCTGATCTAGTAGAAAATTCTACCCTATTTTGCATGGTTATACCAAGGGGACAGGAACCTTTTTTCTTCTAGTCCATCTGTGAAGTGAGTGGGAGTCCTTGGCTTCAAATTAAGTTTTTGGCTCAAGGCTTTAGCACTCTTCCAACATCACTGGAATTGCTCATCACAGAAAGTACCATGCCTGCTAGGAACTATCTGCAGTTACTGTAAGCCTTTAGAATTTCTCTTTTCCTCTGGTTGGGCATCTATTATTTCTAAATTTCTTCTCTATGGGACATTTCCATGTACCCTGACACTTGCTTATGTTTGAATCCTACAAATGTTATATGTTAATAACAAACATATAAACAATAACGTGGTGAAAATTAAAACATACTACATTTCCATACTGAGCTGTGAAACTAAGCAGCATAATTCCTATTAATATTCATATGAGTGATTCTATGACCTGTTGGAGGTGAAACTTTAGCTGAGTACTATGACTGCTGCTTTCCAGTCCTACCATATGGACTCTAATCCAAAGAGCTACAGACCTGCAATATTGAAATAGAAGCACAGATTCTTTCTGTGGCTTTGCTCTTGACTTCTGTGAGTTCCCTGAGGTCAACTGGGTTGGGAGTAGAACTGTGGCACTTTTCATAGGGGAGGAAAACTTGTCACCAAATGAATGACCAGGGGAAAATTCAACATGGGAATCGTTAAGGGATCTCCTCCCCAAAGATATATTTCATTTCCAGTGCTGGCAACAGGATTTGTTGTAGGGTTATGTGTAGAGTTGTTATATAGGACTCTTTGCTTGTTTTGCTGAACTAGACTAATACAGCTATCCCTTTTGGAAGCTCCTTAAAGGTTACATTTGCTCTAAAGAAGCAATGCATTGAATCATTTATTCCCAAATGTATACAAGTCAGCATGGTACTGAGGTTTCTTAGAACCTCCAGACTAGCTATATATAGAGTAGATATTTTATATAAATTCAAATACACATTTTTAACAAAGCTACAAGACACCTTTAAAAAATGTTACCAGTGCAGCAGGGTTAAACGACACCTATTGCCTTGCTCTGCTGTCTTAACTGCAGCTTGGAGATCATTGCAATTTCCTGGGTAGAAGACAACTGCAAAGAGGTATGAGTTGTTTATCTTTATTTTTACTTTTAAATACAATGGCTGATATATTACATTTCAGAACATTTAGAGATTTTAGCATTAAATATGGGTCAACAATTACTAAACACATCAACACAGTGACATACATTAAAATAAATCACACAAAATAGAACTTGTATTATAACATGTTGTGACACTACCACTGCTTTCATAAATAAAGAATGAGAATTAAACTTTCATAGCTAAATATTTCACTAGACTAGATTGCAAATGTTGACAGAGTCAATTCATCACTGAAGAAATCAGACAAGGCTCAGTCTACTGTACTCAGGAAGCTCATTATTTCATTAAAAATTACACTAAACCTAGGACTTCACTGTTCTTTTTATTAAAAATAATCACCAAGAAAGTGAATGGCAATAGTCAGTGTCTTCCACTAAAGTTTTGGACTTGCTTTTAAGTCGAGAGTTGAAAAGCAAAAAGCAGTCAAGGCAGCAAAGCTGTATAGGACTGAATGGATAAAGAGAGGAAGTTGGGTGCCTCAAATGAAGATTTTATGACTAGTTCCTTATTTCAGAGCTATTTCATGTATCCTATAGACCCAACTGGCAATTTTCTGACACAATGTTTTTGTGACTTCATGAAGGCAAACACTTGTGCTTCCAAAGAGTCTGAGCAACTTCAATCAGCCTTCATGCAGATATACCCTCCCATCCAATGAAGCAAGCCAAACCTGAGTCTGTAGGGGACAAAAATTGCTCATGAAAAGAGTTGCTGAACTAAGCCCAGTTTTTAGGCACTAGACACCTGTCTGTACAAAATATATCTTAAAAAATTGATTCAATGATTGACAGTGTTTAGTACTGAAGGGACAAGTGTGACATGTATGAAGACGTAATTACCCTCTTACTCTCTAAGGTGCTCCTCCAGGAGGAGGTTGATACACATTACTAACGCAGCATGCACTGTCAACAGCAGAACAGCATACAATTTGTAGATAAATACAGTACTTGAAATTTCATCTGGCATCTTTCATGACCACTACACTTACTTCTACTTTTATAATTAAAGTTTTGAATCAGTATATGTTACCAGATAAACAAAATACTCTTTACAGGACATGAGATATTGTACCTACAGGATCGAACAGTGGGCCAATAGTAACAAAATAGTTCTTTTATTACTTTTTGTATTTAAGAATACCAAAATCTTGTTTAGTTACACAAGTCTTTCCCCTTCCAGAATAGCTGTTTGCTATTTGACATTTAGCTGCAAGTATATGAAATATCTTTTGTGTGTTTTAATAAGAAATGTAAAATTCAAACAATTCACCAATAAGGTAATATGCTAAAGTATAATAAACTAAACCTTCCTAAAATTAGAGTTTATAGAAAATTACATTTGTTCCAAAACTATGTTAGAATAATCATCTACTAAGAAATTACAAAAAAAAACAAAAAAACATGTTCTTTTGAATGATCACAATGAAACAAAGAAATAGTATATCCCGAATACCAAGCATGGCCCTAGAAGCTATAATGACACTTAAAATTTGAAACACAGTGTTTTGTCCCTTCTTCCTCAAACTTAAATGAGATGGCTGTGTGCTGCTGCCCTCAGTTTTAAAACAGATTATAATAGATGAGGACTTTTCCAAAAAAATGTATAGACACAGTTGGTCAAATTCAGAGATAATGTAACTCACACACTGGAAAGTGGGGATGGTAGCATCCAAGATGGGGCAATTTCCTGATGAGGAGATGGAAAGTGCAAGTTAGAGTAGGCAGGGGCTAATTTAATTATTTAAGTTAGATAAGCTTATATCCCATTATTAGTTGCTTTTCCTGCTATAAACCACCTATCTGTTCTATTTGTCTGCAGCTCACACCTGCTTGGACTCCCTTACACCCAATTATATTTCCAGACCTTTAAAAGCCCATCTGTTCTGCATGATGGGATTGTCTTTTTTTTTTTTTTTTAAAAGGAATTCAATGTTATTCAGTGGGATTTCCTGACTTGCAGATTGAATCTCGTACAGGACAGGGTGAATTATAAAGGCACAGAACTGTACTTACTGGTTTCAAAAGAGCTCCTCAGACTTTCTAGTACACAAAGACCCATGGGCAAGGAAATTTAAGGACATCTCTCTCTGAATCTGCATGTCTCTGTTCATCATGCAAATGAAATTTAAAAATCCCCATAGCATTTCTTTTTAGGAGCTAGGATGATAACCTCATTTCCCTAGTAAACAGTTTTATTCCCAGTAAAACAGGTTTTTAGGTTCAAAACTACTTGCACGCGGTTTGTGAAGGCTTCAAAGATTCCAAATGTGCCTACAAATACTATATTTCCATTACTTCATAATTATCTACATTGGTGTCCCATAGAATGCTGAGTCAAGTCTAAGGTCTCAGTCCTTACCTTCAAATGTGCTCAGTGGCCTGGGTTTACCATACCTAAAAGATTACCTAAACCTTTGAAGTAAAGACCAGGCTGACTATGCCCCTCAAACATAATGGAACCTTCTGAGGTAAATCCCATCAGTAAAGGAGATGGGGCTTGCATGTGGGCCAGATCAAGACTGTGTAACAACCTCCTTCAGGAAGAAAACAATAAGGACCATCACAAACCTCACCACCTTCCACTCCAAGTCCAACGTGCGTTTCTTTTATTTTGCCTTCTGTAACAAACACATAGTAGTGTGGCACAGATGCAGTTTCTGGATTCGATAGTATTACTACACTAAACTGATAAGGGGGCACAGACCACCTTCCGTCCCAACACTGCAATACTACTCCCAGGTTTATGAAAGAAGGGCAGTTGGGGAGGAGATCTGAAGGGTGCAAGGGCAGTTGAGCCAAACTTGAGTTATGCTGCAACCCCATGAGCCAGGTCGCAACACCCAAAGTGAAGAGATGGACCCACCCCTCCAGGTCAGAAGCCACTGCTGGTGGGTTAGTATGGGGTGATCACCAATACCAGCCCTCTGGACCATCCCCACCACTCTGGGGTGGGAGAAGGGTGCGTTTGCCAGTTTTTTGCAGCCTTGGTTTCATAATTTCTGTGGGTGCATGTCACAAAGGTTTTATGTCTAAGACCAGCGGTATTTCCTAGTGGTGACACTCTGGACTTTATGACCTCCTGGTGAAAGTCTGTGGCCTACTTGCCTAGCAGCTAGAAACAGTGGTGGTGTCACCAAACTGCAAGACCATGGCTTCAATTAATGGAATCCAGGCCCACCTTGCTCTACCATGTTCAAACCAAGGGCCCTGCAAAATAATGGTTTAGCTCCTTGGCCCAGTGGCGGGTGCCCTTATGCCTGTTCCCTGAGTTACTTCCTACTGCTGTTTCTCTTCCTCTGTCTGTGCACTTGATCCTACCCTTGGAGTCCTCTCAGGTCATTCTCCAGAGCCCTTTCCCCTCTCTGCAATGACTTGTCATCCCTTGGCTCCATCTCCTTGAAAAACCTGAGGTAGCTTGACTCTGAGGCTGGTCCAAACTGCCTGGAGACTTGGCAATTTCTGGCTTGGATGATTTAGTTCTGCTTTAAGCAGGGGGTTGGACTAGATAATCTTCTGACATCCCTTCCAACCCTAATTTTCTACGATTCTTCAGGAGGCTGCAGCAACTGCTCTCCAGCTTACCCAGCCTAGACTAAGCTGGGAGCATGCTCTGCAGGGATGAAGGAGTGTGGCTTCCTATGTCCAAAGGAACTCCTTAATCCTTGCCTCACCACTCTGAGGTTTGTACACTCGATCACAGTACCACTGAGCCCAGGAACCGATGTTAAATCTGCCCCGTAGCATGATGTACATTTAAAACAACTAAGCAAAACCAAAACTCTACCAAAATGAAACTAAATACAACACTAATATGCACAATTCTCCCTTTGGGGAGACAATGACAAACAGAATGAACCACATGTAACAGACATTAATCACATTACTTGCTACACTAGCGGAAGATTCCCAGATATTACTGTGCTTAGTGCCTCATAAGAACCGACGTAAACTAGCACTCTGATTTGCAGTGACCTTTAGAATATCTGGAATATGAAAGATACTATATATACGCACAAAATTCTATTCTAGTCCCTAGAAAGGTTATTGTAAAGACTACCTCCACCAGTACAGTGAAAACATATTAGAAAAATCTACTTGCATCTACTTGAAAAGCCCTTGACATACAAACACAACTGAATAACAATCTACAGGAAAAGAAGAACTATATTTTATATACTTAAATCACTTTAAATAACATAATCACAGTGAAACCAAGCAAAGGAAGAAATTAGTTCACCAGAGAAACTAGATGACTAGTTCTCAGTAGGTGGTCAGAGAATAACTTCAGAGTTCCAATATAAAACATTTTTTAAGGAGTGAAATTAAAGAGGAAGACGGCCCATGACAGGATTTCCTCCTCACAAGAGGTCTATAACGAGGGTCTCAAACTTTCCCGGGTTCCAACGCAGATGGGAGGGTTCCCAGCCGACTGCGACACAACAAGGCTCCCTTATGGGCCCGATTCTTCCCTTCACCATGGGCCTAAGTTCTGGGCCCTGGCAGCAGACCCCAGGGCTAGCTCTGGCTTCCAGCCCCTGGAGAGGCCCCATACAGCATCTGTAGAGCAGCCTGGCCCCAGCCACAACCCCCATAGCGGCCTCTGGTGCAGGCCCAGCCCTGGCTGCAACCCCTGACTGGCTGCCGGCGCGGGCCCAACCCTGCCCGCAATCCCCAGCAGCAGCTCCCAGACCCAAAAGCAGCCCCCAGAGCGAGCCTGGCCGCTGGAACAGGCTCAGCCCCTGACCCTGGCTGTAACCCACAGGCAGCTGCAACTCCCGGTTGTGGCCCTGGCCCCGAGAGCCGGCCCAGCCATGAGTTCCTGGAGTAGGCCCAGGCCCAGCCGCAACTCCTGGCAACGGCTGCAACCCTCAGCACGGGGCCTGGACCTGGTCACAATCCCTGGAGCAGGCCTGGCCCCCGCCCTGGCTGTAACTCCCGGCATCGACCCCCTGGCATGGGCATGGGTCCAGGCCTGGCCACAACCCCCAGCAGTAGTCCCGGAGTGAGCTTGGCTTTGGTCCCCAAAATCCTGGAGAGGCCCCTGGCTGTGGCCCCAATCCTCCCGAGCAGCCACCGGCAGCGGAGCAGACTCCTGGTAGTGGTTCCAGCTGTAGCTGCAACCCCAAGCTACAGCCCTACTGCAGCACCCTTGAGCCCCAGTAGTGGCCTCACCTATAGAACAGGAAGGAAGCCCTTCCCAGTCTGGCTCTCTCTCTCTTAGGGCCAGGGAGCTTTTTAAATCTCTCACTCTGGGCCATATGCCCCCACCAGTTCCAGTTCCCCCCACAGGCAGGCTGCCAGTTTAGCAGCCCGCAGCTTTCTGCTGCCACAGATCTCTGGCAGCCGCAGGAGAGGGGGAGGCTTTTAGTGCACGACACACTCACTGCTGTGTTGTAACACGCTCTTGTGTCATGACACAGTGGTTGAGAACTGCTGGTCTATACAACAACAAACAAAAAAAAAATAGAGAAACCTTAAACGAGGTCATCTCTGATAACATATAATGGGGAAAAATAAAACTCCTTTTCCACAATGTTGCCTGATCTATAGTAATTTTCATGCTTCGACCAAATCCAAACTCAGTAGTTACCGGAGGAAGGAGGTGTCTGTGAAAACTGTAATTTGATTACCTATATTATTAAAAGCCTGAAATAGTTGGATGTAAATTTGGTTAGATCCCAGAGGACTACTAGAGCTTTAAAAGTGATGTGATTATGATGTGTGCTTGGAATAAAACTGAAATATAAGAAATATATCCAGTGCAGCTATTTGCCTATAAATTTTTCATGCCACAGAGAAAGCTCTGTAACAACTTCTGATTTATTTGAAAGTTATGGATCTGTTATCTATGCCCACCTGTATGAATTGCGATCATACTTCTTGCTGCCTTTAGTTTAAACTATTTCATCTCTTTTGCTTTGGGTGCTGTTTCTTTTTAAGTTTTCTCTTTCTTTTCTTTCAGACATTTATAATAAAAGTTCCAAATACTGAACAATTTAGAGTTTTGCTTACTGACAGTACATCCAGTTTATAAATGAAGATGTTTGGAGTTTGTTAAGTTTTATGTATTGGAAGATGCTTTAATCCTTTCTTTCAGACCTTCAACCTAAAAAACATGTTTGCTATTTCAAATCTCCTTTCATGTCTATGAGCAGTATCAAAAGTTTATTACTTTTCATCAATATTTTTATTAGCCACTCTAATCATTTAATCACTTTCATCCTTTTTCAGAGCCTTGAACTTCATTCCCCTTCCTTTTAAAGTCCTCTGTTAGCATGTAAGAATATTTAATTTTCTTCTTTATACTTTTTTTTTTTTGTTTCCCCTGCTCTTGTGATCTTTGAGGTTTTTATCTTGTTCTCTTCACTTTGAAAGGGAGTATGAAAAAGACAGATCTGAGTCACACACCTGTATTTGTCACTACTCAATTGGATAATTATAATTTATTAGGAGATATGTAGGATGGGATATAACTGTATTTTGTAAAAATGTAGTCAGTAGCTATTTCTCTGACATGATTATACATTAGTCACAGTTATTCAACTGCATAGGTGTGGAACAAATCTGTCTGCAAACTAACACACTGAAAAAATCTCTCAACAATATTACCTATATTCATTATTACTTTGGGTAACACAGAGACCCCTCTAAAAGTATTTGCCTCCTCTGGTCCCAACTAGCTGAAACATGACAGATGACAAACAGATGGACCGCTCCACTTGCTGCAAAATATGTATGAAGGTGCACTATTAGACACATGCAATTGATACTCCCATTCAGTTGCACCAAGAAGTAAATTATAATCTGATGATGACAATAATGCTTAAATCAGTAGCCAACATGCTCACTAATCTGTCACATGCTTTGGAAACTGATGATCAAATAAATGTCTTTTTATTAATACAAATGATGTGCATGCCCACTGGTTGACGAAGAAAACGATACAACCCTAGAAAGTACTGTTGTGCATACCCCATCTACTTATTAATGTAAAATTTTTAATACTGCTGTATTGGTAGACCACAAAACACATAACATATTGATGAAGCAAGTACTGTACTAGTTTTGTATATATTGAAATGTGATACTATGCCTTTATAGAGCATCTTTATGGATTTTCCCACAATTACACAAGAAATCTGTCATGGAGCTAGGAACACTCTCTTGACTCGGTTCTTTGCTCTAACCAACAGTCCTTCCTTTTGCTGCTTTTCCTCCATGATGTAGCCTATGGCTCATGACCTTTGGAACTCTGACTTTCAATGTCCCTCAAGTACATTTCTGGATAAATGTGTTTACAATCATCTAATATATCAGTTGCAAATGGATTCAAGGAAGAAAAAATAGAGAGTATGACCTCTCAAACGAATCATCTGGGCAGACAACGAAATAGGCCAACAAATGAAATTAAACGAAAAGAGCAGGAGAGCCAGAGTTTCAAAGACTCCCAAAAAATATACACTATAATGAAGCAGCATCAGAAAAAGTCAATAAAAATCATTCACATCCCTGATCTCTTCATACACAAAGGAGGGGATAAGTCCATGCTTATTAGCTGAAGGATTTTATTATGGTTAGAAAAGAACTATGCAGATATATTTATACTTGAAACAATAATTGCTACATTAGTGAGAGGCATGTAGTTCAGCATTATTTTAATGCTGATATGAGTAAAATGATTTTAACAGAAGTTAAGCTTAATGAAATATTAGTATTAGTAATATCCAATAGTGCAATATCTTAAAAAGAAACCCAGAACACTGTATCTCAATTGAATCAACTGGATTATGGGAACAGAAAAGTTTCTGAAGTGTAAGAGCATGTGTGAGGGCCATGGAGGGAGAGGATGAACTGGATTGACTGAGTTGTAGGTTAATATAAAAAAAAAGTACAAATCTTGTTGTGATTAGGGACAGCTGAGTCTTTGTTTTAGAATTCATGTGAAATAGCACCAACTGTGACGCATTCAGCAAATTTTTAGTTTCTACAAGGACAGGTTTCTCCATTACAATAGTGTAACACAGCCAGACATATCCAACACGGAGATGAGAGGTGCAAGATTCTACTTACAGAAAAACTGATTTCTGGTTTCCAAAATGAAATAAAATGGATAGGGACTCGTTAAAGGAGCAGAGGGGGTATTTCTAGCAGAAAATCTTTCAGGTAAGGGAAGTTATATGACAGTTATCTCCAAAGTACGCTATTAAATTGCGGACCAAAATGATTGAACCTTCAGGCAGAACCATTACAAGTGAACCAATGATTTGCAGACACCATCTCCTTCCAGCAGAGACAAGACACGACTGGGTTAATTGTATGAAGCAGAACTGAGAAAAAGTAAACCTTATATAGATCTAGGATTCTCTGATAGAATTAGAAATAGAACATGCCTTCATAAATCTTTTAACAGCTATTTTATCTGCATATGTACTTTTAATTGTGAAGTCTTTTTCCAGTTCAGTCAAATACAATTGATCTTTCTTGTGACATAAAGTGACCAGGCAGCAATACATTCATGAGATAAAACTCCAGCCTGTACCATGTGCACGAATACTGGCTTCTGCTTTTGCATAGAAAGGGGCAACTTTGTTTTCTCACCTCAATATTCTAAATAACTGGAAAAGACGACCAGATTTATGAATAAATTTCACACCTTCTTCCACACATTCTGAAAGATCTTCCCTTTATGTGACCAGGAATACTTCGTTACGTTATGTCCAGAAAGATCAGCAATGAGATTTTGCAAGACAAGACCCTCTAATATAATAGGATTTAAGTGGTGCAAATGGAGAAAGGCACTGGAAAATTGAACTTTCTATTTGATCATCCACCCAAGCTTCCACGCTGATCAAGCAAGACAGAAGATAAGTTCCAAAGGGGAAGCCGTGTCAGTGTAGTTCAGCAAAGAAACAAGGAGTCTTGTGGCACTTACAGACTAACAAATTTATTCATCATATGAGCTTTTGTGGGAGAAAAAGACAGAGGATGCAACTCGAATAATTCCAGGGTCCCTGGATGCTGAATCCTGGCAACTGTAGGTTATATTTGGTACTCTTATTGGGCCATTTTCCATTAATATCAAGTGCACATGAAATGTAAAGCAATAAAGAATTCCTGTGGGTTATTCTCCTAAATATAGAAACCCAAAATTAAGAAGGTAGGGCAAGGACTTTGCCCCCCCCCCCAGCTTCTCGCTACAAGTGGCATTCCATCCTATCTTAGGTTTTTTATTATGTCTTATGAAGTTACTAAGCATCTGGAGAAATATAAAAAACAAAAACAAAAACATAGGAAGTGGAGGAACAGTATAAACAAAAAGTGTATGAGGAAAGGCCATCATGTTGACCAAATAAATAAAACCCAGTGAGTGAAACAAATGCCCATCCATCCAGACAGACTCCTTTATACTTAGGACAAAATATCCTTTACAGTATACAGCTGAGAAGGTTCATCAAAAGATCAAGAAAAACAAGGAGTCTTGTGGCACTTACAGACTAACAGATTTATTTATCACATGAGCTTGTGGGAGAAAATCCCACTTCGTCAGATGCTTTGAAGAGTGGGAACTTACAGAATGGGATGAAAATAAATGCAGGGGACTGTAAGACATAGGATCAGGTCATATAGCAATGGCAAATCAGAGCATTTGTAAGGATTTAGACTCTAGGAAACAGCACATAGAGGGAGGGTGAAGTCAAATGACTTGTTATAATGCGAAAAGAATCCATGGTCATGATTAAGTCCTGCTTTCACACAATCTAATTTGCATATTAGCTTGATTTCAGCTGTTTCTCATTGTCTACAACCAAGCCCTAAGATATAACCACATTTGCTCCGATCCCTCAGACAGAGACAGACATCTTCAGGATCTCTATCAAGCTTTTTTAAAACTACGGTACCCACATGGAGAAGTAAAGAAACACTGACAGAGTCAGACGGGTACCCCACAGTCTACTACTACTGGAAAGGCCCAAAAAAGAAAACCACAGAACGCCACTAGTCACCACCTACAATCCTCAAGTCAGACCTCTACAACAGATCATTGAGGACCTACAGACTATTTTAAAGGATGACCCCTCACTCTCTGTAGCCTTGGGAGACAGACCTCTCCTCTCCTACAGACAACCCCCAAACCTTAAACAGATGCTCACCAGCAACTACAGACCTAACAACAGAAACATTAAAGCAGGCACATATCCCTGCAACAAACTATGCTGCCAACTTTGCCCACATATCTGCACAAAAGACACCATCATAGGACCTAATCAAGCCAGATACTCCATCAACTGGTCCTTCACCTGCTCATCCACTAATGTGATTTATGCCATCATGTGTCGGAAATGCCCCTGCATGTTGTACATTGGACAAACAGGACATTCCCTACGCAGAAGAATAAATGGGCACAAAACCGACATCAGAAATCAAAACACAAAAGTAACAGTTGCTGAGCACTTCCATCTTCCTAATCACTCTAGTAATGATTTGTTAACGATGGTTCTCAAGAAAATCAATGGGCCACCAAGAATTCAAAGAGAAACAGCCAAAAATCAAACTAATATGCAAATTAGATTGTGTGAAAGCAGGGCTGAAGCATGACTATGGATTCTTTTCACATTATAACAAGTCATTTGACTTCACCCTCCCTCTATGTGCTGTTTCCTAGAGTCTGAATCCTTACAAATGCTCTGATCTACTGTTGCTGTTATTACCTGAACCCATGTCTTACACTCCCCAGTCTTTAAGTGCCACAAGACTCCTTGCTTTCTTTGCTTTACTAGACTAACACAGCTGCCCTTTTGAAAATTCAAAAGATAGAGTTTAATACTTACCCCTGGGTCCACAGGACTCATAAGATTGAACAGAGTTGACCATTTGACCTAGACCTAAGACAATGTCTTTTCCAGATTCAGAAATAAAATTACAGTGTGACCAGCCTTCATTTGTACCATCTGATGAATATTTACTAGTCACTGCAATGTTGTGAACACCATACTGGTCACTGACCAATTCCATTTGATATAATTTAAATAATTAGAACAGAATCTTGACGTTTGCATTGAGGAATGCAATGATACTGTAATGAACATAAGATTCTAATCAGTAGCCTTACTTTGGGCATAGAGTAATTGTCATCTGATTCCTATTGCCTGGAAGATGTCCCAATATTAGACTCTCCTTTAAACTCTACAGAGGATAGCAGTTATTATCTGCCAGTTGATTAATAAAATGTCACTGCAAAGCCAAAGGCAGGACTCAACAGAACCTGGGTGCCAGGTCACAATGACAACTAAAAGTGGCAGGCTGGGGCCTGTGAGCAAGCTGCTTCTTCAGTCTCTCTCTTTTTTTTTTTTTAATTTATGAGCCAGCTGTTTTACCTTTAATCACTAGAGATCAGTCCTCTGCTGCATTTTTGCTGAAGAGCTAGGCAGCCTAGGGAAAACGCAGCAGAGGTAACAAAAAAAATTGCTGGCTCATTTAGGGATTCGGCAGAACTGTGGAGGGTGGGGTGTTTCAGCAGCGAAGACTGTCCAACCTAGGCACCTTGCTTTGAAGCTGGTTACCTAGCTGAGCAACACTTCTGTTGATCCCTGCCACAAGGTCCTGTGGGTTCCTCATTGACCAAGTCTGAGACTGTATTCTCTCTCTTTTGGAAAAGTGGCAGCACTGAGGCTTTCCACCTTTGCACAGTAGAGCTTGCAAAGAGTAATTCTAAAAGTGATGTGGTGTGCCTATTCTCTTCATAGTAATGTAGAGATTATAGAAAGTAGGTAGCTCATACCAAATTTAAATCTTCATCCTACTCTTTTTAAATTTTATTTTCAGTTTCCAAGCCAACACTGTCAGTTTTATTCAATTTATCAAAATATAAATATTTATGATCCTATGAGCATTTTCAATTCTGGTAGTTTCTTATGTATTGATTGCAGCTGTGATTTTAATTATGCTCAGTAAAGCAGGGTCAGAAAGATATTTAATTTTTTTTTTTCCAGTTTTGACTCTATATTTCTTAGCAAGAAGTAAGTGAGGGATACTGACCCTTGTGCAGTAGCTAAGGCTCTTTGAGATGTATGTCCCTGTCCTGCTCCACTTTAGGTGCGTGTCCAGCCTTGCACCTCAAATTGGAGATTTTTCAAACTGTGTGCATGGGGCGACCAGCATGTGCCAGCAGGGACCTGTGGAAGTTTTCGCACCACTGGTGATGTGTGCAGGTTGCCCCTCCCCCCCGCCCCTCAGTTCCCTCTCCACCGCAAAGGGAGCAGAGCTCCAAATATTACTATTAGGCTTTGAAGTAGAGGGGAGGAAGGCAGATAGTGGAGTAGGACAGGGACACGCATCTAGAAGAACCTTGGCTACTGCACAAGGGTGAGTATCCCTCACTACTTCTTCAAAAAGTGTCCCTGTCTGATCCACTTTAGGTGATAACCAAGCCATCCCCAAGTTGGAGGGGGGACTTCAAAGCCTGGTTGATGAATGGAATGAAGGACTGCTGCTCCTGCAGATGCATCTGACGAGGAGAAGCAGTCAAGAGCATAGTGTTTAATGTACGTGTCGGCAGAGGCCGATGTAGCAGCCCTACAGATTTCAGATATGGGGACATTGCCACTGTTCTGGTGGAATGAACACGGTTGGCCTCAGGGGGTTTCAGGCCTTTCGCAGTGTACATGGATTGTATGCACGTGGATATCCATTCGAAGAGTCTTTGCTTTAAAACTGGTTGACCCTAAGAGTGCTCCGTTATGGATATGAAAAGTCTCGGTGTTTTGCAGAATGGTTTTGTCCTGTGAAGGTAGAAGGCTATAGTGCGCCTGACGTCCAGTGTATGCCACACTTTTTTGTTGTAGATCAGTGTGGGGCTTTGGATAGAATGTAGGAAGGTGAATGGCCTGATTGAGGTGGAAAGGAGAAACAATCTTTGGGAGGAATTTGGGATGAAGTTGGAGAGAAATTTTGTCACTGTGAAAAACTGTGAATGGTGGGTCTGTCGTGAAGCTGCTAGCTTGCTGACACATCTGGCCGAAGTTATGGCCGTAAGGAAGGCGACCTTCATTGATATATGTAGGAGGGAGCAGGTGGTGAGAGGTTCCAAGGGCGGTCTGGTGAACATCTTCAGAACCATGCTGAGATCCCACTGAGGGTGCAAGAGGAGGAGGAATTTGTTGCCCTTCAGTGTGACAAAGTACTTCTTGTCTGTTTTCTTGTTCATAGGTGCGGCACTGGCAGGTGTTTGTCAAATTACATTCGCCAGTTCATTGATCCCCTCATCCATGGGCAGGGCAACTTTTTTTGAGGTTGAGGACTGAAGGATTCTGTATAGTTTATGTTGTGTAGTCAGGTGCTCTTGGGTAGAGATCTCCAGAGCACCAGTGACTCTCCTGAACAGTTCTTGGAACTGCTTAGCATTGTCCATCTTTGAAATGTGTACTGACTGATCACTAGTTGATTCTTGAGCAGTTGTCTGTTGTCACAGATCTGCAGGAGATGGTTGGGGTTTTTGCTGGGGAACAGCCAAAGGCCCCTGAGTGGTGGTTAACAGTTGTGGCATAGTCGGGGCTGTGTGAAAAGACCCATAGTGGGGCCAACTTCCCCAGCCCTGATAGGGGAACCTGTATGGCAGGTTCATGTACTAAGCTGAGAGCATAGTGAAATTTGTATCTGCCGCTTGGACTTGAAGCTCAGGGAGCTGTTTCCCTGATGATGGCACCAGGCTGGCAGAATGTGACAAGAATGATTGAGGGCTGTCACCAGAGGAGAAGGAGAGGGAGGCAATCTGATCATCAGATGAGTGCATACTGAACAGAGGCGAAAAGGGGGAGGAAGTAGACTGGTCTTGCTCCCTCGACTGGCAATAATGCTTCTTTTGTTTCTTTTTCCTTGATGGGGAACTTAAACAGTTGGTGCTGACTGGTTGCTGTGGAAGCAGATCAGCAGAGGTCAGCGCTGTGTTCAGAGACAGTGCCGCTTACGTGCCAAGTCTTGGGGCAGCACAGGCAGCAATGGGGAGAGAAGCGTTGGGAGCAGTGCCGGTGCTGGCATTGGGGTGCACGGCGCGACACAGCATGCAGGATCGGTGCCGGGAGTGAGTTGGCTGGTGCTTGCATGCCCAGAGTTGTTAACAGTGCCAGCATTCTCAGCAGACCCGGAGCTGGTGGTTTGTCCGGAGTCATGGAGGCTTGCTCTTGCCCTCTAATGATGGGCTCAGAGTGGCTGTGCTTGCCATGGTCAGGGTACCTGAGGGACCACAAGCCCTGAGGGTACTAGTTTTTCATGGTCACCCTTGGTTCACTTGAAAGGTGCTGGAGACGACGCAGCAGAGCGCCGCTTTTGATAAGCCAGCGACCGTGACAGGTGGCCAGGGTCCAATGTTGATTTGAGGGAGTGCTCCATGAGCAGGAGCTTGAATTTCATTTGGCAGTCCTTCCTGGCTCTGGAGGTTAATTTTTGGCAGTGTGGGCATTTTTGGGTTTTGTGACCCTCGCCCAGACACTCGATGCAGTCTTGGTGTGCGTCAGAAGCCGGCATTGCCTCCTTGCAGGAGGCGCATCTCTTAAATTCCGGTGGCATCAGCATTTTGACAGCCACAGTTTGCACTCGCTTTTTGGTCTTCTGTTTTATTCTCCTATTTCTTTTTTTTTTCTATGTTCTTCTTCTTCTTTTCTTTTCTTGTCTAAAGTTTTCTCTTTTTTTTTTTTTTTTTTCTTTTTCAGGTGAAGAAAGGTGGCTGTTAAAATGGCCGTTGGAGCAAGCCAGAGTTGAGGCATTCTCCGTCCGACCACAGAGGCAGTAAGCAGGAAACTAAGGGACGGGGGTGGGAGGTGGCGCAACCCGTGCACATCACCAGTGGTGTGAAAACGGCCATGGATCCCTGCTGGCATGTGCAGGTCGCCCCATGTACACTGCTTGAAAAATCTCTGATTCGAGGCACGAGACTGGACACACGCCTAAAGTGGAGCTGACAGGGACACTGCTCGAAGATGATGATCAGCTAGTCAACTCATAAGAATTTTGTTCTGAATAATTGTAATCAATATTCCATGAAGAAACTGGTTTGCAAAATCCAAGAATGTTCTTAGACCTATATCAGGAGTGTCAATGTTGGTAGTATAATTCCTCTACAGCACTCTCAAGCCCATTAATTTCTAATTTTGGAAAGGGAGGGGAGGAACTAGTAAAAAATCCAAATATAAAAGAATGAAGGAAACAAAACAACAACTGTCAAAATATCACAACTGAGGACCATACCAAACAAGAAGGAATTGACAAAAAAACAGGCAGAAGTAAGAGCTGCCTCTTTTGTAGCAAAAGAAATCAGACTTCTCTGGTTAAACATAGAAAATATTCCAGTAGGCTATTTGCTATTTCCTCAAAAGAAAAAAAAATATTCTTCACCTACAATACAGACACATCCATTCACTGATCTATAGAAAATTGTAAATTATGACATCCAGAAAATGAACCAATTAGAACAAAATTAAATTATGCCTATTGTTCACCATGAAGGTTGTAAAAGACAGGCCCTAAACAAAGACAAGACTCCGTAGTGAGAGGAGGTGACTCTCAAAAAAAAAGCATCTAATCACGATGAAGAAACAACAGTCCACACTGGCATAGAAAAAAAAAGTCTTCATGATGAAGGAGCTCTAGTTCCTCTCCTCTGTGTCTTTAAAGAAGTAATGTTTTACCATCACAGAAGAAAGTCAGCTGACCAGGGCACCAGAAGGTTAGCTGACTAGCCTGAGTGATCAGGGACGATAATTTGGCCATCATTTCTGTGCTGACATCTATATAAAAATGTATTTTATGACCACAATGTTTTTTTTTTTGGTTGGTTGGTTTTTTTACTTTGAGATACTTCTAGGATTCTTCCTTCATCTGTACATCTTAGAAATGTTAGTATGATTACTCAAGGGTTGGATGGTGGCGTTGGCTTTTTTGTTTGTTTGTTTGTTTGTTTATTAATTTGGGGGGTTTCTTTGGTGGCTGTTTTTCTTTTGTTTTTGCCTGATTTATCCATAAGTTTTGGCCTGAAATACTAGAGAGTTCATTCTACCTCAAGATCAGGGGTTACAGCATGCTGTTCGAAGCTTATTGCAGAAGGCAGTTCATAAAGCCTACTATCTCCGTTTTTTCTGAACTCTGGGATCCCAAGAACACATTAATTAGAACAGTAGCTCTGATTATCTAGATCTTCCATTTTGGATTTTAGTTTAATACAAAATCTACTTGATTATATCAGGATGTGTGTCAGTTTCAAGTTTACCTTATTTCAGTACCTTTGGTTTCAAGTGCCTTTCCCTTCTTTTGGCAATGAATATTCTCAGTGTCTAAGCTAATACCAGCAGGTTTAATGGTTCCCTTATCAGCTATCAGTATTTGCTGTAAAACCCAAAACTCCTATTGGTACTTCTCTCTTGGTGAGAGAGTGGTTCAGCTCTCTCTCTTATCTTTCATTCAACATGACAGATAGTGTGGTCTCAGCACAGGAGGTGAGGGGGCCTCCACCTGGAATTTTAGGAAAGGGAATAGGAGTTTAAATTTGGCTGTCTCCTTTAGGTTAGGGCCCTTGGGCAGATTCTTAAGCTCTCTTATAGGCATTTTTTGCATAGCAGAGACTTGAGAAAATTCATGGGAGGTGATGGGCTGTGGCATAAAGCAGTCAACTTGCTTGACACTGAGTCCCTTGAGGGGCTGCTTGACAGCAAAAGCACAGCTGTTTGGCTTTCTAATGACATAAAAGAATTAACTGCAAATGCTTTAGAACAGGGTCCAACCAATTCCCTCAAACATACTGAGAAAAGCTTCAGAATCCCCCTATGAAAGGCAGTGGGGAAATCTGAAGATGTGGAGTACTTTGTTTTTTTTTTTTTTTAACTTTATCAGATATCCATGCTGTGGCCAACAAAAAATTCAGAGGCCCTGCCTCACTTTTGCTTACTGATGTTAGCTCAAGTGCCCAAAATAAAAGAATGGAATTTTTCTGTTTGCAGAAAATGCAATATCTACTTTGAGACAAAGAACTACCAAACACATTTCTAAAGAACATTCAAAAGGAATAACATCGGATGGTGTTCTCAGAGGACATGTACTTAGAAAAATGAAATAAATGAAGTGACTACTAGGGTAGAACTGTTAAACTTCCTGAACAGATTTCAAGACGTAGCCTTTCCATATACACAATAATGGTAGGGCTCCCCCCTTCCACAACTCAACAGATGAAGTAGGTCACTAAATACTTAATTCTGTTAAGGGAGTAACTTCAGTAGACCACTAGAAAATAAAGGCTCATGTGTGTTCTCTGTTCCAGGATCAGGCCTTTAGGATGTAATGGTTGTCAAATGTGGTGTTTTTTAGCTTTGTTGAAGTACACTATTACACTGATGTCCAAAGCAGATGAACTGTATAATTCAGTGAGTTCTAGTCACAACATTAGTCCCAGCCCCCTTCCTTGACATCTTGTTCTCTACTGCTTAAACATTTGCACTACCTCACAATAGATATTTATTTAATTAAAATACATTTAGAATTTACTCTTTTCTGCGTTTAATATAATGATCATGAGATTTTGTCATCTCACTCATGGACCATAGCTGGGGTAAACAAAAAATCATAGACTCATAGAAGGTTAGGGTTGAATGGGATCTCAGCAGTTCTTCTAGTCCAATCACCTGCTCAAAGCAGAACCAACCCCAACTTAATCACCCCAGCCAGGGCTGTCAAGCCACACCTTAAAAACCTCTAAGGATGGAGATTCCACTACTTCCCTAGGTAACCCATTCCAGTGCTTCACCACCCTCCCAGTGAAAAAGATTTTCCGTATATACAACCTAGACATCCCCCATTGCAACCAGAGACCATTACTCCTAGTTCTGTCATCTATTACTACTGAGAACAGTCTAGCTCCATCCTCTTTGGAACCCCTTTTTAGGTAGTTGGGGGCTACTGTCAAACCCCCTCTCATTCTTTTCTGCACACTAAATAAACCTAGATCCCTCAGCCTCTCCTCCTAACTCATGTGCTCCAGTCCTGTAATCGTTTTTGCTCCCCTATGCTGGATTCTTGCCAGTTTGTCTACAAACTTTCAGTAGTGGTGGCCCAAAGCTGAACATAATGCTCCAAAGTTGGCCTCATCTGCGTTGAATAGAGGGGAATAATCACTTCCCTCGATCTGCTGGCAATGCTGCTATTAATGCAGTTAATTATACCATCGGTCTTCTTGGCAATAAGGGTACACAGGAGACTCAGCTTCTTGTTCACTGTAACCTCAGACCCATTTCGCAGAAATGGTGCCTAGACAGTTGGTTCCCAGGCCACAGGACAGCATGGGATTCTGTCCTAAGTGCAGGAGTCTGCACTTGTTCTTGTTGAACATCAGATTTTGTTTAGCTCAAAACTCCAATTTGTCTAAATCACTGTGTATCCTATCCCTACCCCTGAGAGTATCTTCCATTTCCCTCAGCTTAGAGTCATCTGCAAACATGCTGAAGGTGCAATCCACCCCATCCTCCAGATAGGTGGTTTTCAAACTTAGGGTGGGAACCCAGTACTCAGGGCCATCTTTGTGGGGGAGCAAGAGGGGTGATCACCCTGAGCCCCGTGGTTCCATGGGCACCACACTGTCCTGCTGTGAGCAGGGCAGCATGGGGTCTACACTGCTGCCGCCCCTAAACAGCTACACTGCCTTCCACCCTCACCCCGTTGCCTTCAGCGCAAAGGCAGCAGGGGGAGGCAGGTGTGTGGAACCCAGCCTCTGTTCTGGGCTGGTCCGGCTTGCCCCCAGGGTGGGGAACAGCCAGCCTGGGATGGAGCGGGCCAGCCCAGATGCTGGGCTCCACTCCCCTGCTCATCCCTTGTGCTGGCTGGGGGCTCTGTTTTCCTGCCCTGGGGGTGGGGCAGCCAGTTCAGAAGTGGGGCAGAAGAGCAGAACCTGAACCATGGGCTGGGCCGCTCCACCCACGGGGGCAGAGTGGCTGGTTCAGGGGAGGGGCGGGAGTGTGGGGTCTGACCTCTGGGCTGGCCTGCCCCGCTCTTCCAGCATGGACAGTGTGTGGGGGTCCCCACGGGCCAACTAGCTCCAGCCCTGCACCCCACAAGGGACGGATCTGCCAGTAATGGGTTGCAGACCCTCAGGCACTGGTTCATGGCAACTCCTGCTACCACCACCAAAAGACTGAATTGCATTGCTCAAGTATGTCATTGATGGGTTCTAGGCATAATTTTTTTTTTTTAACTGGGTCCTGAGAAATAAAGTTTGAAAACCACTGCTACAGCTTACAAATGAAGATGTTGAACACCAACCCCAGCACTAACCTCTGAGGCATTCTGCTTGTTACCATCTGCCAATTAAACTTTGAGTCGTTGATCACCTCCCACTGAGCCTGATGATCTGGACAGCTTTTTATCCATCTTGTAGTCTATTCATCTACCTCGTACTTCTTTTACTTCTTAATAAGAATACATAACAGACCATATCAAAAGTATGATAAATTCAAGGTAGATGACTTCCACTGCTTTTCCCACATCCACAGAGCCAGTCAGCTCATCATAGAAGGCAATCAGATTGATCAGGCATGACTTGGCCTTGGTGAATCCATGCTATCTGTTCCTGATCACCTTCCTCTCTTTTCAGGCTCCTCAAAATGAAAAATCACATTTCATTTTCCTCTCAAAAATAAAAGGGTAGTGTTAAGTAATCACCATCTGCCAGGAGGGATCTATCATACATGCAGTCACCTCTGCAGCTCAACATATAGGGCAGGCCACTGTGGCAGATAAATGATAAAAGGCTACAATGCCATCAGTATGATGTTGACATATAATTATTTGCCCAGTGTTTGTCAGATATGGAGAGAGTAGTGTCTTGGCTTTCCAACTACCTGGTAAAGACAGCACAAAAAAGTGATCTGCTTAGAGCTCAGTACAGACAAGATAGAGGTGATATTGTTAGGTAATGAAAACAACCTAAGTCTCTCCTGAAAATTGCACAGAACCTAAGTGTAAAAGCACAAAATGTGGCTACCGCTTGATAAGGTGTTATCTCTGTGGAGTCAATTATGCCATGTTTCCAAAGCACAGAATTCTATTATTCAATTCTAGATGCAATTCAAGGTACTGACACTGATCTAAGGTACATATCCTGTCTACCTGAAAAACCAGATAGCTTGATAAGATGAGGTGGGATGCAAAAGTGAGTTTAACAGAAGGAGGGAGTGAACTATTTTAAAGAGCCACACAGCAAACATAAGAAGAGCTATGTTCCTTTGAGTCAGACTTTAGACTGCTGTAGGGAGATGTCTGTTCCCCTTACAGTAATGGTTCTCAGCAGGTGTTCTTTACATCCTCCCAGCAGCTGCAGGTGAAGGGAGTCTGCTGAGACCTACTGCCATGTTAGAACTGAGGTAGATCCTGATAGCAAACCAAGACCTGCAACAGAGATTCTTCCATTTTTTTCTCTTCAAAATCAGCATTGACTTTCGATCTTCTCCATCCCATCTGCATTTTTCAGCTCACCTTAGGCCAACTACTTCCAGTTCCAGAAGTCTCTTGAAATTTGCCACCTTAAACAACATATTCCACAGCTTCTTATACGGGGAAATGAGAGAGAGATTTCTGTCCCTGTAGGCCGATTCTCAAGCTTGCAATCTCAACTGTACCTATCCTGCAGGAATCAGTGGTACAGTGCCCTGTGGTTTCTGACATCAGACAGAAAATGGAGACACAATAAATTTGACTGCAAACACTAAAAAGTCCAAATGTTTAAAATGTAAACATTCTCCTTGTGTTCAGTTTTCAATTTAGATTTACAGTTGTTTATTTTGATCTGCCTAAAGCAGGCAAGTCCACAAAACACTGGGAATGAATGACTGACAAGTAAAAAGATATGGAACAAAGACACCTAAGTGGGTCTGCTGATGGCAAGTGCAAATCTCTTTAAAATTTATTTCATGTAAATATATCCAACATTCCAGGAAGATGCCTTCACAAGAAATTAAGATTTATAGAGAATTAAAAGAGAAATGTCTAGAAGATTAAACAATACATTGTTGGTCAGCATTCACATAACTTTAGGTGGCATTAATGGGGACTAAGTTCCAATACAGATAAAAGAACCAACCCGAGAGACAATAAATGATGTTGGATGAATTTTTTCTTAAGTCTTCCTTAAACCTCTCTGACTTTTGTATGTACTCATCAACTATAAAATAAACACCTGATCTTGATACTCTATAAAGAAGCTGCATTTTTAACTTGCATTTGTGGTGACAGATTCTCAAGGTTTATGTTATCATTAGATACCTTCATTATATACACAGTTGTAGTGTAATCTCTCTAATCCAGGACATGAGGTGAGCATATCTGTTCACAGCAGACACCAGGGTCACTTGATTCCTATTAGTTACTATACATATTTCATTGTGCATGGATGCAAACACACAGATGCACACAATTATCCATTTTAAAAGCACCCTTTGTAAACTGTCATAATTTTCTCAGTCAAATTTCTTTGGACTGAGCAGATCACAGCCACCTCACCTAAGAGGAAGCGTAGGGTTGTGGTGATTGGGGACTCACTCCTTAGAGGAACGGAGGCACCCATCTGTTGCCCTGACAAGGCCTCTAGAGAGGTATGCTGCCTTCCAGGTGCCCATATCCGAGATGTAACGGAGGGATTGACAAAAATCATCCGCCCCTCAGACTACTATCCCATGCTGCTTATCTATGTGGGTACCAATGATACTGCGAGAGGTGGTCCTCAGCAGATCAAAGGTGACTTCAGGGCTCTGGGAGCGAGGGTGAAGGAGTTTGGAGCACAGGTAGTGTTCTCCTCGATCCTTCCAGTCAAGGCTAGAGGCCTGAGGAGAGAGAGATGTATCCTGGAGGTGAATGCCTGGCTGCGAAGATGGTGTCGTCAGGAAGGATTTGGCTTCCTTGACCATGGAGTCCTGTTTCAGGACAGAGGATTGATAGGCAGAGATGGCCTTCACCTGTCCAAGAAGGGGAAGAACATATTTGGGCACCGACTGGCTGACCTAGTGAGGAGGGCTTTAAACTAGGTTCAATGGGGGAAGGAGACCAAAGCCCACAGGTAAGTGGCAATGTGGGTGATCTGGGGGAAGGGATGGAACTTGGGGGGTGCTGGGACTGTAGCACCAGGAGTAAAAGAGAAGGTAGTTGGAACATGGGGGGGGGGATCAAACAAATGTCTTAAGGGCTCTACTGAAGCCCCAGTACGCGAGGAGAGTGGGGGAGTAGAACTCCTAGAAAAAATGCAAGGAGGTTTATGTAATAGAATTGGAAAACAACATGACAAAATAGGGCAATCAGCCGGGTATCTTAGGTGCCTATACAGTAATGCGAGGAGCCTGGGAAATAAGCAAGAAGAATTGATAATACTAACGCAGACAGGGAACTATGATATCATAGGAATAACAGAGACGTGGTGGGATAGTCTGCACGACTGGAGTTCTGTCATGGATGGTTATAAACTGTTCAGGAAGGACAGGCAGGGAAGAAGAGGGGGAGGAGTAGCGTTATATGTAAAAGAGCCCTATGACTGCTCAGAGCTCCATTATGGAAGTGGAAGCATGCCAATAGAAAGTCTGTGGGTTACATTGAGAGGGGAAAGCAACAAGGGGGATGTTGTGGTGGGTGTCTGCTATAGACCACCAGACCAGAAGCAGGAGGTGGATGAGGTGTTCTATGGACAACTAGCGGAAGCTTCTAGATCACAGGCCCTGGTGTTCATGGGGGACTTCAAATTTCCCTGACATCTGCTGGGAGGCCAATACAGCAGTGCATGGGCAATCCAGGAGATTTTTAGAGAGTGTTGGGGACAACTTTCTAGTACAAATGCTAGAGGAACCGACTAGGGGCCTTGCACTGCTCAACCTGCTGCTCACAAACAGGGAAGAATTGATCAGGGAGGTAGGGGTAAATGGCAAGCTAGGCAGTAGTGACCATGACATGGTTGAGTTCAGGATCCTGATTAAAGGAAGGAAGGGAAGAAGCAAAACAAAAACCCTGGACTTCAAAAAAGCAGATTTTGGCTCTCTCAGGGAACTGATGGGCAGGATCCCTTGGGAAGCTAATCTGAAGGGGAAAGGAGTCCAAGAAAGTTGGCTATATTTTAAAAAAAACTCTGCTAAGGGCACAGGAAGTTGCCATTCCAATTAGGAGAAAGAACAAACATGTGAGGCAGCCAGAATGGCTTAGCCGAGAGCTCTGCTCTGAGCTTAAACATAAAAAGGAAGCTTACAGGAAGTGGAAGCTTGGTCAGATGTCCAAAGAGGCATGTAAAGATATTGCTAGGGACTGCAGGGATAAAATCAGAAAGGCCAAAGGACAAATGGAGTTGCGGCTAGCGAGGAATGTAAAAGATAACAAGAAGGGGTTCTCCAAGTGTATTAGTAACAAAAAGAGGATCAGGGATGGTGTAGGCCCCTTGCTGAATAGGGCAGACATCCTTGTGACAGAGGATGAGAAAAAAGCTGAAGTGCTCAATGCATTTTTTGCTTCAGTTTTCACAGGCAGGGTCAGCTCCCAGCCCACTACCATGAGTGTGGCAGATGGGAGAGAAGAAGACAGGCCCTTGGTGACGGAAGGTCAGGTTAGGGACTGCTTAAAGAAGCTGGATGTGCCACAAGTCCATGGGGCCGAATGAACCGCATCCAAGGGTGCTAAGGGAATTGGCCGACGAAATAGCCGCACCACTGGCCATTATCTTTCAAAACTCATGGAGAACGGGGGAGGTGCCAGAGGACTGGAAAAAAGCAAATGTAGTGCCTATTTTCAAGAAAGGGAAAAAGGAGGATCCAGGGAATTACAGACCAGTCAGCCTCACCTCAATCCCTGGAAAAATTATGGAGCAGATTCTCAAAGAATCCATCCTCAAACACTTAGAGGAAAATAAAGTGATCAGGAACAGTCAGCATGGATTTACCAAGGGTAAATCATGCCTGACCAATCTCATTTCCTTCTATGATCAGATGACTGGTTTTCTGGATGCAGGAAGCACTGTTGATGTGCTATACCTTGATTTTAGCAAGGCTTTTGATACAGTTTCCCACAGCATTCTCACTGGCAAATTAAGGAAGTATGGGTTGGATAGGTGGACTATAAGGTGGATAGAGAACTGGCTAGATCAACGGTTTCAGCATGTAGGAATCAATGGTTCTGTGTCTAGCTGGCAACCGGTCACGAGTGGTGTGCCCCAGGGGTCAGTCCTGGGGCCGGTTCTGTTCAACATTTTCATCAATGATCTGGACGATGGAATAGACTGCATTTGCAGTAAGTTTGCGGATGACACCAAGCTGGGGGGACCAGTAGACACGTTGGAGGGCAAGGACAGGATTCAGGGAGACCTAGATAAATTGGAACAGTGGGCCAATAGAAATCTTATGAGATTCAGTAAGGATAAGTTTAAAATCCTGCATTTGGGGAAAAAAAAACCATGCACTGCTACAGGCTGGGAAACATTCAGCTAAGTAGCAGCAGTGTAGAAAAGGACCTGGGGGTCATGGTGGATGGGAAGCTGGATATGAGTCAGCAGTGTCCTCTTGCTGCCAAAAAGGCCAATGGCATACTGGGCTGCATCAAAAGAAGTATTACCAGCAGATCAAGGGATGTGATCATTCCCCTCTATTCTGCACTGGTGAGGCCACATCTAGAATACTGTGTTCAGTTTTGGGCTCCCCACTACAAAAAGGACAGGGACATGCTAGAGAGAGTTCAGAGGAGGGCAACCAAAATGATTAAAGGGTTACAGCACAAGCCCTATGAGGAAAGACTGGAAGCATTAGGCTTATTTAGTCTGTAGAAGAGAAGATTGAGGGGGGATTTGATAGCAACCTTCAACTACTTGAAGGGATGCTCTAAGGAGGATGGAGCTCGACTGTTCTCGGTAGTAACGGAGGACAGAACAAGGAGCAATGGTCTCAAGTTGCGGTTAGGGAGGTCGAGGCTGGATATTAGAAAAAACTTTTTTACTAGGCGAGTGGTGAAGCATTGGAATGAGCTGCCGAGGAAGGTGGTGGAGTCTCCATCTCTGGAGGTGTTTAAGGGCCGGCTGGACAAAACCCTGACTGGGATGGTTTAAGTGGGAGTGGTCCTGCCTGTGGCAGGGGGTTGGACTAGATGACCTATGAGGTCCCTTCCTACCCTATGATTCTATGAAATCTTCCCAGTTTGATTTCAACTCAAAAGATGATTTTTTGTTTGAAACAAACACAGTTTATTCATTTCAAGTTAGCAGGGCATAGGCAACCCACAACTCCCCACTTTACAAATGTATATAGAATCCATCACTGTAGTAGCTAAGCACTTAAAATAATCCTTACCATTTACATAGTGCATTACATGTTGAAAGCACTACATAGCAATTAACCAACTAATCTGCACAATACCCAATCAAATAATGTGTTATCGCCTGTGGGAATACAGATGGGGAAATTGAGGTGTAGTTACAAAGGGCTACATCTACACTGGCAAATTAGTCCAGACTAAGGAGGCTTAGTCTGAACTAATTTAGCCCATGGCCACACGAGGCTCTCCCTAGTTCAAACTAAGAAATTTCTTAGTTTGAACTATGGAAAGCTTAGTTCAAACTTGTAAGTACCGGCATGTAGCCCAGACTTGTGCATTTAGTTCAAACTAAGTGCGATGTGGACCAGGACTAAGGCTTAGTTTGAATTTAAGAAGTTCAAACTAAGCCGGGTAGTTTGAACTAACTGTGCATTCTAGTTTGAACTAAGCATTAGTTCTAACTAGAATGTGTGATTAGTTTGAACCAATAAGCTCACAATTAGTTTGAACTAACCCTAGTCTGAACTGAGAAGTTCAAGAAGTCTGAATTTCCTGTGATTGATGTAGACATAGCCAAAGTGCCTTATCTAATGACACATAGAAAGTTAATGGCATAGGCAGGGTTGCTGGTTGATATTTTTAAACTCTGAATCCTGTTCCTATTCATCCAGATCCCGTTGCCTCATAACCCAATCAAAAATTTTGTTCTATAATCCAAAAATGACTCTGCACATAGCATCCACTTGGGGTAGTGGCAGTGCAGCACTTTCCACAGTCTAAACTACAGTGAGAAGCAGATATGCCACCACTTTTCTAAATTTCCAAAAGTCCTCAAGTGACTTAAGAGCCTAAATCCCATTTTGAAAAGTTACTTAGGACCAGAAACCTACACATCTCTAAAAATGAAGCCCTTGAAAACTTAGGAGCCCAAGTGTCTCAGTCACTTTTAAAAACTGAACTTACATGCCTAAGTCACTAATGCTTTCAGAAATGGCACCCATAAACTAAGAACTTCAAAGTTGCCAAAGTTTTTTAGTAGGCCTGACTGAAACTTTTAAAAAGGGCCAAAACTTAAGGAAATTAGTTCAGTAGTTTTGAAGCCATTGAAATTACCACATCTATATGCCATTCAGACTGTTCAACAGAAAGCCGTTTAGAACACCAGGTGCCAAGAAACGGCTTTATCAATGCTTTAGTGCAGCTATTGTGTAAATTAAAAGAAGATGAGCAATTTGATTGCTTTGGAAATTTCCCTTTGAGATTAAGTACTGGAAATTCTGACATCTCAACATTCTCATTTCATCCCAAATCAGTATAAAAATTCTAAACATCAGACCTTAGAGCAGAAAGAAAAGTTTTTAAAATATTGATTTGGAAAATTTTGTCATACAATCACCACCTCCATGACACCCTCCGGTGGCCTCAGGATGGACCTGCAAGCAGTCTTCTGCTTTCATTTCGCTTTTCTGAAGTCCCCAGTAACTCAGCACAAGCTTTCCTCATATAAATAGTCCTTTGCAGGGATAATTTATTACAAAAGCCCAACAACTGCAGTCCAGAATTCCCCAGCACAATCAAAACAGTACATTTACTCTATCAAGTTTATCGTGCCAAGTACAGTTAAGTGGAATTTGTTCAAAGTCAGTGAAATCCTTAAGTACTGCAACTGAAACTGTTTCGAATTTTCCTTTTTCTTCCCTTAAAAACAAGACAAATTTATTTTAAAATTTTAAGTAAGCAAGGAGTGATAATGCAATGAAAAGACTGAGTAATCAATCACTCAAAGGCAGAACTTTCAAAAGCTAACGATGCTTCAACAACCCCAGCTTGGTCACCTGGCATATAGACAGTATTTCATATTCTTTCACATTCCCTTATGAAGTATAGAACTCAATTGATTCTGAGCTAGAAATGTATGTACAACTGCAATGGACTGTCCCCTGAAGGGGTGAATGGAAGCCAGATGGGCCAATCAATGAATTTGGCTTAAGTCTAAGAAGAAAGCCCTAATTAGGGAAAGCTCACCTATGCAGGAACAGGCAGGGCTTCTATAAACCCAGGGAGCTGAAAGCAGGAAGTGAGCTGCAGTGAGGTAGTCTGTAGTCACTCCCTTGGAGAAGGAAGATGTGTTTGGGTGTTACAGAGACAAGTAGGCCATGGCTGCTCCCTGGGATGAGGGAGTAAAAAGACAAGCAAACTCCAGAAGGGAGGGAGTGCTGGGGGAGGAAGCAGTTCAGGAGGTAAGCAGTTAGGTAGTGACTGAACACGTTAACTGCGTGTTATAGAGTCCCTGAACTGGCAGGCTCGAGTTGCCCTGTCTACCACTTTGGAAATGACACTGATGGGGCAGTGAACTGGAAGACTGCGTAGGTCACTGAAGGAGTGACAGAGACTTTGAAGGACTGTACTCTGAAAAGTGGAGAATGTTGAGAGCTGACCTGAGGGCCAAGTAATGAAGAGGATGCCGCAGTCCCTGGAGTGAGAGGAGCTGTAGACCAGAGAGACCAACAGAGTGATTGTGTGGGCAACTGCAGGAAGGGGAGATGACCTGTTGAGTTAAACCACAGAATGACTGGAAGGAGGTGCTAGATTAATGGTGAATGGTGCTCCCCATCACAGAAACATAGCCAGGTGGAAGTTGTGGAAGCAACCTCACTTGCGAATTAAATTTCTCGTTTGCATAGTTGTGAACACCTATTTTGAACAAACAGCTCCTTCTCCAAATCATTTGTAATGATTGAGAACCTAAAACAGTTTTAAAAACGTTTAGAAGTGAAAAACAATTTCCTTTTGCAAAGAGGTTATTCTCTTTGCATGTAAAGTGAAATTCATAACTTAACACTTTAAACATTCTGCGTTCACTCTTACAGATACCTCCAGTCTCCAAAAAACATTATACGTAGTCATACCCAGCTAACGTTTTCCATTTCATTCAAAGGCTTTTGTGGTTCTATATTATAGCACTGCGCAAATTTGACAGTTTGCAATAGGATCTGTTCATTGTAGCAAATCGTTCTAAAAGTAACTACTATACAGCAGGTGATGCACATTTTGTATCACTCATTAAAAATCTTACAATGGTAGTAACATGAGTATGTACAATACATTGTGTTTTGTACATGATTTTAATGACTCTGCATTTTAGCTGGCATTATAAATTGTAGTAGGTTGATCAATTATTGTATTATCTTTATTTTAACAACATTTTAATTAGAAAAAGTATCTATGCTTCTTAAAGCTATTTCAATAACAATGTTAAAAGAATTTGGATATGTCATTAAACAAGCTTAGTTCTCTCTCTCTCTCTCTCTCTGAAAATGTGTGCAAGTGAACTAGTCAATGCAAAAAAGTAAAGTATAATGACTTTCCTTGATAGTCCCTCTAGCAATGTTTTTGAAAATGCTGAGATATAATCAATACTTCTTTACGTTGCCAGAAATGTATGACAACAGTGGTATGCATCACTGTCAAATATTTCCTTAGTCTTTCAGAAACACAGTCACAGTGGTTCCATGGTCCCAGTTTAGTCTAACAAAGAAATTTTAGTTCAAAACTGGAACAAGGATGACAAGCAATTTCTGCACATATATTTAATTTAATTTTTAGATTTTCTTATTAAAACAGAAGGATAGGTAAGAGAACAATTGCCCATTCTTTTAAAAAGCTCACACACTTTTTTTTTCTCCTAAACTCCACTTTTCATTGGCTTACCACAGTGAAACCTCTCTATTTTCAGAATTGATGTACCTTTCAAAACTATAATCTTTGGCTTTCAAGCTCACTAGTATTTGCCTTCAGGTGAAAATTTTAAAGTGTATAGGCTTCTAAACAAAATGGTAGAGCCTCAGCCAGATACTGAAAGGTTTGTAGATCAGTCATCATCACAGTGTAAATTTCTTTTCAAAATAATGTTCCCCACTCAGAGTACACTTGTGCTTATTCTCAGTTCACTTGTCAAATACAAATTTGAGGTCATCTGGAACCCGAGGGCAACTTCAACGATTACAAAACTCATTTTCTACCTCTATTTTGTTGGGGAAATAGGATTTCAAATGTAAAAATAATAGGAAGCACTACAGATGAAGAAACAAAGGTTAATAATGCATCTTTCTATTAAATTCAAAGATGTACTGTTCAGAGGATTTTAGAGAAAATGTTTTAATATACCACATTACTAAAGGAGAGCTAATGATTACATTTTAACTGTACCTTTGATTTCAGATGAAATCTTACTACACAGTGAGACTGACTCTCATTTGCATTAAGATACTACTCTGGCGGTATATGCAAGCTTCAATGTAAATGAGAATCAATCCCAGAATTCCTGTTGGTTTACATTTATGGGACAAATCCCAGGATACCCATGGACTTGAGTGTGTATTTGAAAGAGCTCAGTTTGGCTTTTCACCTCCAAGGATTTCTTCACTCTGCTATGGAATGTGTCTGCATTTTTTTATTTAGAGTGAAAACTAAGTCACAACATTCTTTTGAAACTACGGAGTACTCTACATGAAATCCTAGCCCCATTAAAGTCAATGGGAGTTTTGTCACTGACTTCACTGGGGTCAGGAATTTTCCATCTGTCTCTATCACCTAGAGTTTCATAAAATGAAGCAGCCAAGGAAAATATCTTTGCAGAAGTTTGCACCCAAATTTCACATTGTGATTTGGGGTTCAAACAGACCAACATAAACCTAATCTGAGCCAAAACCTTCAAGTTTACCATTTTTGGGTTGAAGGCATCAGATCCTATGTACGGTATGCTTGAGTTCTGACTGAAACCACAAATACACTCCATTCTGCTACAGACATCATACCAGTTCACAAACCTGGTCTAAGTCGACACTATCTTCAAAGCCACGGGTGAGCAATAATTTTGACAGGTGGGCTGCAGGGCCAGCAAAGAGCTGGCTGCCAGTGTGGCCAGCATGGCAGCAGAGAGCCAACCAGGGGCAGCACAGGGCCAGCCCTGAGGAGCCATTGGGGTTGGGGGGGTGAGTAGGCACACAAGACCAGCTTCAGGGGCACAGCGTCAGTCCCAGGGAGCCAGCCAGAGGATGGGGGGGGTGGCGTATAGTTGGCTTTGGGGCTGCACAGCAGCAATGAGCCAGCCCCTGAGCTGGCTGGGGGATAGGGCAACACAGAGCTCGCTGCAGGGCCACACAGCATCAGAGAGCTGGCCCTGGAGCTGTTGTGGGGAGTGGGGAGGAGCACGGCAGCAAATAGCTAGTTATGGATCTGGCCAGAGGAGTTGTGGAAAGTGGTGGAGAGCTGGCTGAGGGTCATGGCAGCCCAGACCAAGCTGTTACATGGACTAGATCTGTCCCACAGGCTGTATCTTGCCCTCTCGTGTAAAGCTCTAGATAAATGTGCTGCTGCTTTCTCTGTCAAACACCATGCTTCTCCCACTCCCAATCCCCTTTTCTTAAGCTCCCAACCTCAATTTCCCTATCTATCAAATTCTCCCGTGTTCACTTTTGTGCCTTCTGTAAATTACATGATATTCCTGATCTGATTCTCAAGGCTTCTACCTTGTCCACATTTAAGCATCTCTTAAAAGACCCACTTTTACCATGCTACCTACAGCAAGACAAAGTCATTTGTATATCAAATATCATTTAAACTGCCTATCATGATTATTCCCCTTCTGATGACCTCTGCCTACTTACTTATCATTTGTGCACTCCTCAGAGCAGGAACCACCGCTCTGAAGTATAAGGAAAGCACCGAGTATATATTTTGTAGACACTACCCATAAATTAACAACAATAATAATAATAATAATTTCTGGGGTTAGTAATGAAACCTATAACAAGGCAAGTTTGTGACAGTTTCATTATAAGTCATTATAAATCTTTAAATCACTGCCTGCAACAGCTGAGTACTGACCAGCCTGATGCTGCTTATCTTACAGTAGCAGAGAAAATCACCATCCATAACCAGAGACATTTGGTGGTTGAAATGTCTGTCCTATATTTCTTGGGCCACTGGCTGGAGAAGAGGATTACTTATGTTATACAACATCAATGTCAAAATTACAATAATTCATTTGAGACAGCCCACACTGGGTACTGTTAGAAACATTATAATCTGTAAATATGATGGTACTGTTTATGTGTATATGTTATGTTTGTAATATAAGTTCTAAATATGTAAGACATATCTATATTTCAACTTGTGCTGTTTCTGGACTACATCCCAGCCATGATGGCTGCAACATTAGCCTGAGTACTGGCTCATTAAGGGAACTCAAAGGTACAGTAAGCACAGCGGAAGAAGCCACACTTTATGAGACACCAGAATTTAATTGTGATTCCAGATCTTGGAGTGACTCTGGGCTCCCTCTTATTTCTGTAAATTTGCACAAGCAGATTGGCAAAAGGACATAAAAGGCAATTATATCATATCAGTATTGTCTTCATGCCTGTTTCCCTACCTCTGGATTAACCATACACAACCAAAGATGCGGAACAAAGGACTGAGACCCATCTTGGTATTGGATGTATACCAAAGGGACTATACAATGCTGCAAATTCCACTATTCTAATGAAAATCTGATACACATGGACTTCCAAGTCATTTATATATACCTGATTGCTTTAATCCTTTAACATTTCTCTTACAGTTTGTTTCTTTCCTTTCATAATAAACCTTTAGTTACTGAAGAATTGACTGTTAGCATGGTAAATCTGCGTAAGATATATACTTGGATTGATCTGGTAAAGTGGCTGAATCTTTGGGGATCAGGTAGACCTTTCTGGTAAAGCACACAAAGTTTTAACTATATTAACTTCTTACTGGACATAGTGGCTGATAGGGAGTCTGAAACTGAAATGCAGTAAATGCGCTGTGTACATTTTATTTTTGCTTCTTGATAACAAGTGAGGAGAATCAAAAGAATTGTTTGTGGGTGGTTGGGAAGCGTAACTTCAGTATTACCCACCACAGATGGGAGAATCTGCTCTCCTTTTTGCAATCTAAATTGACCTCAGCTTTTTCAGATGTCTGCCTGAGGCACAGACGTGTCACACCATGTCATGGCTCTATGCAGGGTATGAAAAGCAATGAGAAAGCATAAACATTCTTGTATCTTTACAAAAAAAAAAGGTACAATCTTAGCCTTCCATACTCTTGAGTAAGAACAGAAAGAAAAGGAAAACAGCAACAAAGGTTACAGAATCTCATCCATACGACAATGCAATTCCCCAGAGGACTTTGGTTCAGAATGAACAGATTGGAAGCAGTAAGATTTCACATTGCAAACAAATTCCACAAAGAACTTGGAGAACTATAGGAATCTTCTTTAATTTATGCTTTAGGGAAGCAAGTAGGGTATATCTTTACATCCTTTGATTTTACTGAAAACAGTTACAAAGATGACTATGAAAGGATTCTGGATATTTGATACATACTTTATACCCTAGAGAAATGTGGTTTATGAAATAGAATGTTTTTACCAGAGAATTCAAGAATCAGGGGGGAATGTTGTATGATTTTATAACAGCTCTGCATACATTGGTTGAAAACTGTGATTTTGAGGAACACAAAACATTAATAGATCAGACAGAGGTTGGTTACTCGATTAACAGAAAAAAATCTTTTCAAAGCAACTATAACTGAAGAGAGATTTAACCCTAGCCAAGCTATACAGAAAGCAAAGCAGTCAGAATTAGTCAAATGATGGAACAAAAGGCAGGAGAAATTTGAAAAACATAAAACTAGAAGCTATGAACAGACACCTGAGTGTTATAAGACATTATCATAAAACCCCTGAGGCAAGGAGAAAGAACTGCTAAGCTAAGAGGGACAAATTACAACTTACATGCTTGAAGTCTGATAAAATATCTCTCCCAAGAGATGATGCAAGCCCAGCCAAGGGCATACAGTGTAAAAAATGCATAAAATATGAACAGTTTCAAGAGTTTGCCACACCAAAGCAGTCAGGGAGTTGAAGCTTGAAGGTTCTGGCATCTGACAAAGTGGGATTTCCCCCAAGAAATCTCATGCAATAATAAATTTGCTAGTCTTTAATAGTGCCATCAGATTCCTTGTTTGTTATTGTCTTTATAAGCGACTCAAGCACTGAAGATGATGCTGAATGATATAATGTTCAACAGTGTCACCATATTGCATACAATACCATAACCAGACAGAGGGGAAGGGATTAATTGAAGATTTAGGCATATTCAGTGGTCATCACTACCTTGTCAGCATGGCCTACTTTTCCAGGTATATAGAAATAACATACCTGAAAGACATAACATACTGTAGTGTCATCAAGAAACTGAAGTTCATTTTTTTCTTGCTTCTGTATTCCATAACAACTAGTGACTGATAACACACAATTGTCTGCAGAAGAATTTAAGCCATTGCAAATGAAATATGATTTCGGTCATATTTCTAGCAGCCCAAGTTACCCACAAATGTATGAAAGAGCTGTACAAACAGTCAAGAAAATCCAACAGCCAAAAGATCCATCCCTTGATCTACAGATATACAACTGCAGCTCTTGGATATAGCCTAGGACAGCTCCTGATAGGCAGGCAAAGAATGGTATCTGTAGGACAGGATCACACACATATGTGCTGCACAACACTATATGTGGTGCCCCTTGTCCTCCTCCTCCTCAGTTTGTTCCTTCCAGAACTCCAGAGGGGAAGGAGGATGAGTTGTGGAATGGACATGAGCAACACATCTCAAAGAGCAACAATTAAGAACATCAGTAACTGTTCTTTTGTCAAGTGCTTGCTCATGCCCAAATCATGTTATGAAGCCCAAGAGCTCATCAACAGTTGTAGTTTGTTCCTCGAAGGTCACCCACAGAGTAAACGCCACAAGTGGAAGATGCAAAATAAGACAACGATGACTCAAGGTTTCCAAGCCAACCACAAGAAGTCAGTCTCGGGTTGTGTATTTTGAAAAACAGCACAAGATACAGACATTAACGGATTGGTAAGTACTGAACTTCAGACAGCACAATCTTGTAAAAATTGTAAATGGCAGGAATGAAGAACTTACAGGAGGAGATGTAATGGAATACTAAATTGTATTATAGTGTTCAGACACTAGGTAGCACAGTGTAGAAAACATCTTATTTCAACCTCAGCCTCATCTGGCATGGCATTAAAGGACCTTACAATGAATGCATCTGGTGGATATAAGCAAGCCCTGTGACTAGTACATATCAAGTACAGAAGTACATGACAGACATGATCTCAGCTTTCCATACACCCAAGTGCAAGTTCTGCAAAAGGGCCAGGCCACTAAATGAACTGAAAGGAATGATACTGGGAAGGATGAAGGTAGAGCCACAGCAGCGCTGGCTGCAGAGAGTACAAAATGTATCCTCTATAAGTTTGGAGTAGAAGTGATGCTACATCAGGGCAGGAAGTCCTGAGAAGCTGTTTGCTTTGATGTTATGGGGCAGCTCCACATCATCCACAGCATGAAAATGTGCAAACAGTACAAGTCAGTCTAGCTTGTTATGTCCTACAATAATCATTTTTATTTGTACTTACAAATGTAAGATAAAATACTGCAATATTTTCCTGTCCCTTATTGCCCCCAACCCCAATACACTTTAATCAATGTTAGTTTCAAGTTAATTTCCCAAGCCATTACTTTAAAAAAGGGAAGGTATTTTAAAATCAATGAGCAGCATGTGGATGTGAGTCACTTGCCAAGGTATATCTCACTTAATTTCCCTGACATTGCAGAGATACTGGACATTGGTGCACCTCAATCGCTCTTACTCTCTTCCTGCGGCATATAATAGTTTAGTTCCCTGTGGGCTATAATAATTGGGTCTAATTTTGATTTTTGGGTTTAGTGTGCAGGTGGTATATGGTGCTAAGGTTCCTTGCTTTACAAGAGATAAGATTAGATGATATCGTGTTCCCTTCTGGTCATATACTCTGGACTCTAAAAGCTAAAAGAATAAGTGCCAAAAAAAAAAAAAAGGCACCAAAAACATCTATCATTTATTTCTAATAGTGTCAGAACTAGTAAGTCAAACAATAAAAACACAAGACTGGATTCTGATGTCACTTACTTCACAGAAAACGAGGGACAGTTTCACTAAAACCAATGAGTTACAATGCTGTAAAATTGATATGAACATGGAATGAGACCAGTCATATGCCAGCTAATGTGCAAAACATTATACTAGCCCTTGCCATCCAAATATGTGCGCTATTTGGTGGTGTGTACTGCATCATCCTACCTTCTCTCTCTTTTTCTTTTTAGTTTTTTTCTATATTATTTTTTATACTTTAAAAGCCTACCACAAGAACCTTTTCCCTGCACCATAAGATACAGTTCTAGTTTTAATGAATAGTAAAAGAAATTTGTCCTTTTACATCTGATTTTCATTTTTTCCTCCACGTTTATATGAAAATCTCATGGCACACATTTGGAGTTTTGCAAGCGAGAGACTAGCAAAAGGGAGAGGTCCAACATTTTCTACCATTCAGTACATTAATAAAAGAAGAATTTGTTTATGTCCTCCTAAGCCCTTCTCAGCTTTTAAACAATGCTTCCAACAATTCACATTTAAAACAAAATGTTTCTGCAGTCCTGAGTGACCCAAACAAGCAAACAAGGTGCACAACAAATGCCTTTGCTCATCATCAGCAATGGCTAGTATTTACATTGCCGTCCCTCGTGTTGATGGACTCCCCAAAGAGATCCCAATACATAAACTTCAGGCCTGCTGTGGAGAAGGTACAGGCTGCTGGATTGCAGTATTAAAGATCCCAGAACCGGTCCAACAGCATCTACACTTCAGAAGATCCCTGGAGCATCTGTTAAGAGTTTGGACTACACCAAAGTCACCATGAGCTTCCACAGATATGCAGATGGGAGAGGTTGCCTCAGTTGTCCACTCTGAAGTTTGGGGTATGTAGAGCTCTGCACAGATACAAATACATGGATCCGTATCCAACCTGCATCCACAAGAAATGATCTGTGGATATCTGTGTTGTATCCGCAGATGCAGATATAAGGCAGATATCCACAGATATCGCTGATTTGCAGGGCTCTAGGGGTGTGTTGAGAACTGGGAGTGGAGGAGGAACAAGTAACAGCAGTGGAGAACAGAAATGAGAATGCTGAGAGGGCAGGAAAGGAACAATGACACCATTCCAAAAAGAATGAAGCAAAAGACTGGAGAAGGAATTTAGATGGAGCTATAACTCTTGGTGGTCTGGTAAGTAAGCAGAAGACGGGAGTGGCTATCCATAACCAGTATTCTGTAAGGTCTGGAGTTTATCACTGCTGTGGGAAAAGGACTGAGATAAGTTTGATATTCTCAGTGTTGATCTGGGAAGGATCTGGCACACATCCAACGATACTGGATATAAACCCAGCCAACATGCTACCAGCCCAGCTTGTCAAGAAACAGGAGACCAAGCGTGAGGCTCACATCCAAGTTTCCTGTGTGACAGTAGACAGGACTTGAACAAACAATTTAATTGTTAAAAAAACCCCACATAAACAAGCAAAAATGCTATGCTCACATATACCATTAAAAAACAGCACACTGTGATGCTGTGCAAGAGAACCTGGTTTGGTTTGAGATAATCTGCTAAGGGAGCTTTACGAAAATTGTCTCTTATTTTGTAGGCTGGCAAAAGCTAAAGACAGTATGCATGTCTGTGAACTAACTGGGTACGGGAACTAGAACCTTAATAATGGAAGGCTGTAGGAAGAGAAGAGTTGACTTCATTAAACTCAGACCTTGAGTACCTTAAAGTACCTTTTACTGAAAAGCAGAACATCCGCCATTTCCTCTTCCTAAGCAAAGATAAACTCAGAAAATAAGAAGTCGCATTTTGAGATGATGATGACGATCATTAAATCTGATTATAGTTGAGATAATTTACTAACATCGAATTTAGATTTACTCCTCATCATTAAAAAGACAAGAGAAGCCAGAAATTTTTGAGTCTAGGAAAACAATGAATATTCTAGATTTTTGTAAAACATTCTAGAAGTAGAACATTATAGAAAATATTTTTGTTTCAAAACAAATCCTTCTGGATATGAGGACGTTTCTACTTTAAATCAGTTAATTTTCATTTCTTGCTACCACCCATTCCTTTTTTCTAAAAAAAAAAAAAAAAAACATATGCCAAATTGGCTGGATATCTGTACCTAGAATCTATAACAGCTGCATCTTTTGTTGACTATTGTTTTGCCTTGGTCTTTCCCATTTGAGACCCCAACTTTCCCCTCATATTGACAAATTTTCTAACTTGCAAAAGTCCATCCCCTGCTACTGCAAAACCACACTTTTCTATAACTTATTACTGTATGATCCACCATTAACTGTTAGTTTAATAGTACTTCTAACTTTACTCCATTTATTTATAGAAAATCTATCATAGTGTGTAACTTCCTGCACCACTCTTTTTGCACAACTCATCACACTTTTACCAGTTGAATTTTGTTACTGGTGAAGATAGAATGTGAGGACTGAATGGATAATTAAATTCCTTCCCTTTAACTAGTTTCAAAGGATCAACTAGATTTTTAAAAAATCACCAATAGCTCCATTTCCTTCTGAAAACTTTGATTCCCTTGACATTAGACGGAAACACCTTAAAATGGAAAATTTCTAAAGCTTAGCAATGCAAAAATCAGAGTTTTGTCAGCAAATGGGAAAAACAAAAAATGAAAGCTATATGCCCCTTAATGACAGTGTACAGAACTTAGTGGCTTGTTTGTAATAAATAGCTATTATCATTTTTAAACCCAGTAACACATTGTTGGAGGTTGAAGTACCTTATCTCTTTTTGTTGTCATTAACCTGACACAGAGTGGCACTCACTTAGAGAAGAGGCCTCTGCAATTGCAACTCATCAGCTACCTACAAAGTGAGTTTGAAGGAAGGCACCTGGGCTACCTAAATGGAAGACTGGGTGAGTAAGGATGGAAAGTCAGTCAAGGAAGGAATGGAAGGATCAGACATGGGGAGCTCACTTCCAAGAAATGATTCTGGAGCAAGAGGAAGGCCTAAGGGAACGCCCCTGTAGCCACTGTCCCATACAAAGGGAAGGGAGCTGGGGAAAAAATAGGAGGGACATGAGACTATTATTAAGCCCAAGACAGGTAGACATTGGTTGTGTTATTCTTTCATTTGAGCTTCTGAACTCTAGCGGAAACCCTGAGAGTAAGCCCAAGAGCCCTCCAGTCTGAAAGACAACTGACATGGATGAGGAGCCTGGACACAGAGAAGGCACCAGAACCAGAACTCTTTCACTTATGGTACTGTGGGACACAGCTGTGACCTTCCAATTCCCAATCCTGAGCCCTGCTTCACCCTGCTTAGCCAAGCATCCACACACTCCTGAGTCAGTCCACTCTGGCCTCTGGCGTGCAATTGGTTCCAAGCAGTGGGTGTGTGCCCTCTGGCTACTCCAGGGATGGTCCTACAGCAAGCACCCCCAGCCCTAGATACCACCAAGGGAGCCACTGTCTACAGAAATTGGGACCTACTCCCAATCACCATACACGCAAGTCAGTCCATTTAACAAAGAAATGGATAGCGCCCAGCCTTCTTCACTCATACTGTCTAAAGACTACATAGCTTTAGCTGCAACAACTACAAGTTTATTGATCATATTATAATTCTAAATGCGAGTATGACCAGTCATGACAGAATCACAATATAAATGAGTCAGGAGAGACCATAAGGAAATAAAAGGTTAAACACGCATACTACCCTAATCTCTCTACTCAAATTGACCTTATAGTCCAAGTTTATGTCCAGCTGTCAGGTATTTGTACAGCCTATGGAGACTCCCAGGCAAAAAGCTCCAAATCTCTCCAAGTGTCTTTCTTTGTTTTCATTCCCCCTCACCTTCTGGGCAAAGGTGATCCCTCTGTCTCTTCTGAGCCACCTCCATTAGCATACCTTTGCAGCCTCCTCCAGGTACTTGTTTGCCTGCTGCAAGGGAGCTGTCTGTCTGTCTCCCACCCCTCTGAGCCATGCTAAACATGGTACATGTCTGAGCACATGCATGAAGTTGTAGGAAACATAATATCATACTACTCATGTAGAATAGATTATGAGCTTCCATGAAAAAACCCTGCATGGTGTACTTGGCCTAAAAACATACAATTCCAATCTAGAAGTGAATGGAAAAAATCATATAAATCATAACCTAGGGTACGTAGATGTGTATCCCATGACATATTGGCCTTTAATTTGTGATGTCCATATTAGTAAAATAGCCCGGTCTGTATTGGAGAAGTGTTCTTGAGGAGTGCTGAAAAGGGAAGGGCTTGCAATGCTGCCCATATCAGAACGAAGCACTCGAGGACAAAGACCCGTGACAATCCCCTATTGCTGACCTCTGAAGTACCAGGTTAATCAATTTACTGATTTTAAATCATTATAGACTCTTTCAAGAAGGTTGAATAGTGTGATACACTACTTTCAAATTAAATATATGAGTAATGCTCATTCATTATAAATTAAACGTAATTAACCAAGGCTGGGAAAGGTATGACTTAATGCTCTAAAGCAAGATTATAGAACACTCCTCCCTTACAATAATGCTGTCTAAAATAATGCTACATTTACAGCAGCTATAAAATACATTGGCTCGCATCTTCATTGTATTCAGTTAAGTTCCTTCATAACAACATTCGTCTTGCTCAAAAATGTAAAACCCTTCGCTTTTAAGAACAGCATTAAGAAAGGTGTGCACCGTATTTCAAACTTCAAGCAATTTCTGAGAGATCAAAAATGTACACCCAGCTTAATGAAATCTGTATAGTCTCACAGCTGTGTAAATATTAAGGAGGTTTGAACAATTTAAAAAAACCTGAGAAATTTGATCACACTTACATTAATGGAAGAAAAAAAATTTTTGTTATAGAATGGTGCTTTAATACCATCAGTGATCTGTAGCTGGTCTATAATCGTCATACAATCACCAACGGACTTGCATGAAATGTAACTTAAGACATTTTGGCTCTGTGCCTGCATTAACCAATTATTTAAAATTCATTCAAGCCTTCCTCCAGAAGTAATTCTTTATTCTTCTATGGTTTACCTCACAAACAGTCCATCAAAGCAGGTAATTTCACATAAATGGGTTGTTTACCTCCACAATATTTGGCAAATTAAGTATTTCTAGAGTCTCAAGAAAACAAACCCTCAATTCAACACCATCAACCAGGTTATCATCATAATGCCAGCAACTATTCAGGGCCCTCAAAAGTATGAGAGTATTATGCTCATGTCCAGTGCTTCTACTATTCATATCTTCACATTAAGAATAATTTCAGGTTAACTCAAACAAATTAAACAGTCTCTGTAGGTTAAAACGAGATTTTGAGAGCATTCTTTCACACAGTGAGGGCCCATAAAAAATTGGGCTATATTGTCATGCATTGAATCAGGTAAGTCATGCCTTCAGATGTAGGAAAAAAGTGAAAGGGAGGACAACAGGGCATTGAACACACTTCAGGTTCCCCAAAAAACAGGCTGAAAGAGCATTTGTGAATATTTCATAGTTAGATAAGCAGTGTTAGAATTCCAAGTTCCTCTGTAACAAATTGTGCAAGGGAGCCAAAAACTAAGGAAAATGTTTAATATGCATAAAAGTCTATAAAGCCTACAAGGACTTTAGAAAGATCAATTCTAAGACATGCACCCATTTTAAGAAGGGCTAAAGCCACAGTTCAAAATGAAAAATGGTTATAAAACAAAATGGATTAAAATTAAAGATTAATAGTTCACAATGTTACAGCAAGGAAGTTAGCTCAAGGTTAAGTATATCAATAACCATTATTTCAGTGACATTTGGTGTGGATAAAGACAACAGATGGGTTGGTTTCCAAACTCTTTTTTTCTTTTACACTGGGCAAAGGATCCCTTTCTTTTTGTCAGAGGAAGTCCGTGGCACACTGATGCATAGCCTGGCAAATTAAGCAGTTTAGGTCTAACCTGACAGGGAAAATTCTCTTCTTAAACAAAATCTTCTGTGTGTTTCTCACAAGTACATAGAACTTGCTGTTTGATGGAAAGATTATTTGGGACTATGCATGTGTTCAAGTATCTGTAGGTCAGGTTTTGCATTTCTGTTTCTCACTCACTTTTTCAAGGCCACAGAGAACCTACTTTTTAATCCAATATAATGTGCAATCTGGTCTCTGCATATTTTTCTATTCCCAGATGGTAAAAATACCATGTCTTTTATCATTTTAACTTCATAAATGACTCCAAGGGGGAGGGGGCAAAAACCCTCTGAAAACATAACACCAATAAGAATTCTGAAATATTATGGTTTATTTGGTTTCAGCAGGATCCTCTATGAGTTATCGCAGCAGTACTGAGTTAGTTTTTAAAAATGTTAATTGTCCTCCCTTTCTCCTATAGTAAAGGATCCTTACATAAGCTTGTAACTCAGAAGTACCATAGGCTGAAGAATTACAATACCTAAATTATTGTGATACATGATAAACAACAAGCCAATCCTAGGTGTATTTTCTCTTTTAACTGACATTTTGTTCATTTATTTTTCACCTTGACACACACAATAATTCCTATTGCGGGAATGTTAATACCTAACGACAGATGAGATTTTGTATATGTTGCAAAACACCAGGACATATTTATATGGCAAGGAATGTATGGAGCCTTACTACTTACCAATTTTAATCTCTGCAAAGGTATTCTGCTAGTGTCTACAGGCGTCCTCTCTGTGACATTACCAAATCTGACTTCTGGAATTGCAATTGCACACATCACATGTGCCCACCTGTGAAAAATGGCAAATTAATAACACCAAAAACTTGTATGGAAGTATTATCATTAAAAATAGTGTAGCCCCTCAAATAAACCCTAACCAAACCAGCAACCATTTAGTCCTCTCCTATTAAATTGCTTTATTTTATTTTATGAGCTGCAACAGTAACAAAAAAGGTCAAAATTCAAGGTCTATTGACAGTGTTTATATTTAAGATTTTATTTTATGTAACATTAGAAAGATACCTGAAAATTTGGTTTATTTCAGAGATGGAAAGATCTGCACAACAAAATTAATGAATTATGTTCAAAAAGTGATGGCAATAAAATATACCATATGCTTTTTTCTGACGCTCCAATGCCACTTATGTGTACGAGGTAAAGTACTCAAGACATTTTTAATAAGATGTAGCAATCTAGATTTGAAAAATATTTGCCAGAGATGCTGTTTCATTATTTAAAAAAAAATATCATAAATGCCCTTTCAGGTGTTTTTACTTACTTTTTGAGTGCAAGGCATTTATAGTGGTGCCAGTAATGTTTTACATACAGTATGTTCAAAATATCGATAGCCAAACCAAAAAAACAAAAAACACAAACAAAAAAACTCCCCAAACCTTTGTTATGATGAAATTATGGTTAAGAGTATACATTAGTAACTAAATAATGGAAATCCATACAAGAACATCATTATTAGCACACAAAATAAACTATTAAAAATCCAGGAAACTGTGATAATTTAAACCTGTGTCTGTCTGGAATTCACAGCTGGCTAACAAACTCATTTTGGCTGATTGGGAACTGAGGAGTAGAATACTGTTTACTGTGGTTTTGTGAAGTTCTTGATGACTTCTTCTAACACTTGTAGCTGGATCAGGAGGGAGAAAAATAAAGAACCTCCTGCACTCTGAAAGAAGGAGTAAACCTCCATTTCTTGATTCTGATGTCTGCTCTTCTCTACCACCCTCTAATTTGCTGTCCCTCATTAAGCATCATCATACAGTCTACAAATGAGAAAACAGTGATTGTATGATAAATATGTAAAAGGTTGTTACAAAGAGGATGGTGATCAATTCTTCGCCACATCCACCAAGAAGTAATGAGTTTAGTTTGCAGCAAGGGAAATTTAGGGAAGACAGGAAGAAAATCTGCCCAACTATAAGGATTGTTAAGCACCTGAATAGGTTCCTAAGTGAAGCTGAGTAAAAACCCCATAATTGGAGGCTAGGCAAATGCCCGTTAGCAGTGGTCTAGGGATAATCCTACCTCAGTGTAGGAAGATGAAGTGGATGACTGCTTAAGATCCCTTCTAGCCCTATATTTCTGTGATTCTGTCCTTCACTCTCCCCAGTGTCCTCCTAGTTCACTGTCCCTTCAAGTTCAATGCACTTACTCCACTCTAATTTTTGTAGGTCTCCTGAAGTCTGCAGGAAGTGAAGACCTGAGATGGTCCACAGGAGTGGTGCCTGGGGCCAGCAAAAATTAAGGAGAAGAGAGCAAACAGACAACCATTCTTCCCTCTTGCACCATAATGCAATGCTATTTCAGTCATTCAGATCTGAGAAAAATATCTAGAAAAGCAAATATAGATATATGACACACAAAAGTGTAAAGTCGTATGGAAGGGTGATTGCCATGAGGATGATATGAGAGCAGTACTCAGGAGTGATGTAGAGATGAGTGAATTATGCAGGCTGTCCCAAATGAGGCCCAGTAAAGACTTTATAGCACACCACACCCTCATGGAGAACAATTCATTTATGCCAAAATTTAGAGAAATATTATTTCAGAGTTTTAATCATTTTTAAAAGGTTTTTTTCATAACCACCTGCCTGTAAAGCCAGAATGCCTCAATATCAGGTGGCTGACTATATAGGCCTTGAAAACATAGAAAAGTTATAAATCCAGTAGTAGTTCTACAAATCACCACATGTGAATTTTATGGTCTGACTTCTCTCAACCTACCAGAGCTCAAAACAAATGTGGTTTCTCACTGTACAGAAAAATTCACAGCTCCTCTGTGGGGTAAAGCATCTTCCTTCAGTCTGCCACAGTTGTATAGCGCAGAACCAGCACCTCAGATCAGTACATTTGGGTTGAGGGTAGATGCTAAATTTGGCAGGAAAAGTATACTCAAGTGCCAGACTAGTGGGGGCAGGTTGTTTTGAAACTGCTTAGAGGTTAAGAATGGTAGATTATACCCAGGAGATGAATATATGGACAGAGTGGAGGTGAAGGACAGAGTGGAGATGAAGTGATCAAAGATATGTAAATAAATGTAATTTATTATATGGACAAGGAAACATGAGCTAAGGCTTATTGCAGAGAGCTATTCTTACACAATTTCTAACAGCCCAACAGTGGGACAAAACAAGAAGTTGCCAGCTGTGGGGATGATCATCCCCAACTTTCGCAAGCTGCATGATGACAATTTCCCCTACAAACCAAACCTTCCAATATAAGATATTTTGAATACTTTCAAGAAACTGTACACCAAAGATAACCACATCTTTTCAATCCTGCCATTTGTGAACTTTCAAATGTAATTCCCATAATCTCAAAGTCAGGGGGGGCCTGGTCTGGACTGGCAGGAGAAAAGATTAGAGGCTCCATTTAGGGTCTCCCTCTCACATGAGTTTAGAACGGGGTAGCCAAAGAGAGGGAAAGCATCATTTGAGCTAGTGGACAGGCTGGTGGGACCCGGCTAAGCCTCTGGCCTCCGTGTAGCTGGAGAAGGGTGTAAAACTCTGTCTTTTTAGCCTTGGCCTCCTTCCCTCACAGGGATTAGCATAGGACTGGGTTTCTGACTTGTTGTGGGCTTCTGGTAGTTGGATTTCTGGAGGACTGGAAAGGAATTTTCCCCTTTCTCCTAGATTGGTGGGGGGCAGGATTTTTTTTTTTTTTTTTCCATTTTCCCCACAGCAGCTCAGCAACCTGGTTTGGTACATCAGCAGACACAGTTCACATTGTCACAGGTTAGCACAATGTTTCTCAACCACTGTGTCAGGACACATTCCTGTGTTGCCATATAGAAGTGTGTTGCGGAGAACCAGGGAGATGGCTGGATTTGGCCTGGCTGGTATGTCCTATCAGGTTGTGACATGCCACCAAGTGCGCTTCCACCCACAAAAGGTTGCAAACCACTGAGCAGGTTGCAAGAGCCTAGTGTGTATACTCAGCCCCAAAGGGGGTGCAGTTTCCTGATCAATCAGAACTGGAAGTGAACTTAGGGAAGGCATTCCCTAAATAAGCTGGGGACTGGAGCTGGGGCTCCTTATGTTTCATACAGACAAAACAAAATCCTCTTTTCCCAACCCTTATATGAGGTGAGAGTAGTGGACTGAATCCCAGGAATGGGCTGGGAACCAGCAGGGCAAGGGTGAGACCTTGCCTGCAGACATCCACCAGGTGGAGATGATAAAAGAAGGAATCATAACCAGAATTGTAGGAGTTATTGCAATATATATTTCCCAGCTAAGTTAATAAAGATGTGGCCTAATTAAACTTTGTATCTCATCCTTCTTCCCTGTGTCAGAGACAAAGACAATGTTTCATCTACTTAGACTACATCTTCTTGCCTTTTTTTTGTTGTTGTTGTTTGTTTGTTGATCTGTTCACACCTGTCAGCCCTGTGGTAAGAATGGTAAGTGATAAATGAATATGTAGGGAGACAGTTTAAAAGAGATCTAAATTTTAGAAACAGATCACAGGACCATAAAGCTTGGAAGAGATGTTAGGGCGTCATCTAGTTCACACCTCTTACACTGAGACAGGACCAAAAAAACCTAGAAATTTCCTGATAGATATTTGTCTAATCTGTTCTTTAAAATCTCTGAAGATCGGGATTCCACAGCCTCCCTTGGAAACCTGTTCCAGAGTTTAACCTTATAGTAAGAAAGTTTTTCCTAGTATTTAACCTAAAATTTCCCTTGCTACAGGTTAAGCCCATTGCTGCTCATCCTACTTTCAATGGAAATAATGAAGAATTGATTACCATCTTCTCCGTAACAGCGCTCAACATATCTGAACACTTAGCAGGTCCTCCTCAGTTTTCTTCCTCAAGAATAAACATTCCTAGTTTTAACCTTTCCTAACAGGTTAGGTTTTCAAAACCCTTTTTTGCTCTCCTCTGGACTCTCTCCAATTCAACATCATCTTTCCTAAAATGTGATGCCCAGAAATAGACACAGTACTACAGCTGATGTCTCATCAAGGATGAACAGAGTAGACTTTTAGGTCTGACATACCTCCCATATTTGACAGAACTATATTAACCATTTTTGGCAGCTGTGTCATACTGTTGACTCATTTTTAATTAGTGATGGACTACAAAACCCCATTCATTTTTACCAGTGCTACCACCTAGCCAGTTATTCCTCATTTTGTAGCTGTGCATTTGATTTTTTTTCCTTCCTAAGAGTATTACTATGCACCTGTCATCTTGTTGATTTCAAACCAATTCTCTTATTTTTAAAGGTTGTTTTGAATTATAATCATGTCCTCCAATGTGGTTGCAACCCATCCCATCTTGGAGTCATCTACAAATTTTATAAGCATACTCTCCATTCGATCATTCAACTTAGTATTGAAAGTGTTGAATAGTACTGGAGCAAGGACTGAACCTGCAATATCTCCGTTCAGATATGATGCCCCCATTTGACAGAAAACTACTGGTAACTATGAGTATGGTCCTTCAACCAGTGCATACACCTTACTGTAATTTCATCTAAATCACAATTCCTTTGTTTGCTTATGAGAATGTCATGTGTGACTGTGTCAAAAGCTTTACTGAAATTAAGATATATTGCATCTATTGCTTCCCCAGCCACCAAGTCAGTAACCTTGTCAAAGAAGGAAATGAGGTTGCTTTGGCATGATTTATTAACAAATCCGTGCTGCCTATTCCTTATAACTATCTTATCCTCAAGGTGTTTACCAACTGATTGTTTAATAATTTGTACCTAAGCCTTTTGAGATATTGAAGTTAGGCTGACTGGACTATGATACTTTTTTCTTTTTCTTTTTTTTTTGTTTAATGTGCTGAGGATGGCTATGCCCATTTTTTATATTCAGTGTTCTTCTGTAACACTAATAATACCTGTAGGAATTAAGTACTGTGTAAGTACAGGAGTTAAAATTGGGGCAGAAATTTACAGATGTGTAGCCCACTGCCATCCTTAGGAGCAAGCAGCTGCTAATCCCTCCACTACCACTGTGACAACCCCCCTCCTGTTGACTTTGCCAGCAAACTGAAGGTAAGAGGTCGGATGGGACTGAAGCGTGGAGCCCAACCCCTCGGTCAGCACAGCCCGCCACCAGAATGGAGCAGATGGCCTGGGGCAAGGCAGGAGAGTGGAATCAGGCCTCTTGCCCAGCCCACCCCATCCCCCCAGCATGGGAGGGAGGAACAGAGGCCCCCACAAGTTGATTGGCCATTGGCTCCTTCCCCCACAGATGACCCTGGTATAGCCACCATTCAGTGATCAATTCACAAGTATAATGTGACTTAACTGCAGACCACTTGTCAAACAACTGCTACAGGACAGCTGAGTAAAGTTAGTTTGTTCTAGATCAACGGTCTTCAACCTGCAGTCCACCCAGCACACAGCTACGGCCCATGTGACATCCTCAGGTCTGTACAGACAATATTGGATGTAGCCCACATAACACTTCAGCATATGCAGCCCACAATAGTAAGTAGGTTGAGAATTGCTGGGCTCAGGGGCGTTGCTGGTGCCTGGCACATGGGGCCTGTGCCCCGAATGCTGGTGCCAATGCCCTGGGTCCTGGTGGGGCCCCGCATCTCTCGGTCTCCGGCCGGATTGGGCTGGAGATCTGGGGCCCAGCTGCCCACAGCTGTGGCTGCCACTCCCAGTCCCTTCAAAGGACGGGTGACCCCATGGCCATTGCTGCAGCTCCCTGACCTGTCCCTGGCCAGGGATGTGGCCTGCGCCCATGCCCCAGGTCATTCCTCGGGGCAGTGACGCTGCTGGCTGGGCTAGATGATCTTGTATCAATATTAGATTCTTTGGCCATTCAGGGGGTTTCATGAAAAAAAATCAGGAGTAGCTAATGAAATGCTGCATGAACTATGTAAAGCAAAGATACAAAATGCGTAGAAGATTCTTCTACACTTTGACATAAACCAACATTGAAGTGTAACTTTTTAAATTTCATCTCCCAAGAATATCTGATGTACTTCGGATGACCAGCTAGCAAGTGTGGAAAATCAGGACAGGTGTAGGAGGTAATAAATGTTTATATAAGACAAAGCCCTGACTATCAGGCCTGTCCCTATAAAATCAGGAAATCTGGTCATCCCAAATGTATTGTACCTTGAGTCCACTACAAAATATGTCCAATAAAGCAAATCAATTAAAAATTCAGAGCCATGCTAAAAGGGTTCAGATTGATTAATTCATTAATAAAATGCTTATATCTGACAAAAATTCACAGTTACCCATTTAGCTGCTGTAATTACAAAATTCGAAGACTAAAGAAGAAAATACATTTGAACATGAGGAAAAGTTGCCCATGCAAACAATGACAAATTAGCTTCCTTCTGCTTCCTTTATACAGTGACTAGTAGGGTAGAGTTTAGAACAGCTAAGAATGTTCAAATAAAATGAATCTTTATCTGTAAGCACACAAGTAAGTGTGTTCACAAAATATTAATGGCACATTTCAGTGTCTTCAGTGGTCCCTGGATGTTAAGCTATTCCATTCAAAGGACACTTCAAGTAATTATATTTGGAAGCCTTCTTTCTAAGAATAGATATGTGAATGAAGTTTAAAATTAATGAGACTGATCTCAGCATATGTATTCATCACTTACTTTTTATCAGTAGTTTGCTTGAGTGCACCACCCCTCAAAGTACAGAGACAGCATTCCTAAGGAGAGGAAAAGGAAAAACAAATAAGCTACACTGACTACTAACATTGCCAATTTTGTTCACTTAATGTTTTTAAGGATTTGCAAATTACTAATATTGATTGACTTATGACATGAACAAGAATCCCACAAAAGCTCATGCAATAAGTAGATTTCTTAGTTTTTAAGTGCCACAGGACTCCTTTCTTGTTTTGCAGAACTAGACTAACACAGCTACCCCTTTAAAACTTGGCATCATGGTGCCTGACACACCCTGTAATTCAAAGCAATATACTGTAAACCCCTTAGTCATAATTTCTGTACAGTTGTAATAACTCATATTAAGCGTGTCATGTAAAATATCTAATGAAAGGCCATAATCTGCTAAAACCCATTATGCTATCAAAACATGTATCTACTTAGTATATACCAAATTATAAGATTTTATTTGTACAATATACTATAAATTTACTAGCATCAGCAGCAGAGGAGGCACCCATGCACAAGAAGAGGCTCAGCAGTCATCAGCCAACAAAGGACTGAAAATACAAAGACAACTGCACAAGTTTATACTATAGAGATTACTCAAATCTATGACTCACTCATGTGGGAGGGACTGAGCACCTCTGCGGCTCAGCAGGGCCCACCTGGACATGAGGACTAGTGTCTAGTGGCCATATGATCAGTGAAAATACAAAGGAAGGAACAGATGCTGGAGGCCTTGTTGTCCTTTCTCCTTCCCCCATCTATACTGACAGGAACAGGAACACTGAAAAACTAAAAGAATGGACCCTGGCTTGAGGCACACCTGTATACTGAGAACAAGAACATCCAAGTGGGGTGAGAAAACTGTTTAATTTAGATACTGCCTAGTGATAAAGGTTTAAGATCTAGTTTGCACGTTTATGTTTTGTTCCTTTGGTACCTTCTTCTGATTTCTTATGCCTGCCTCTTCTGCTCACTTAAAGTCCACCTATCTGTAATTAATAAACCTGTTATACATTATTAACTAAAAGAGTGTGTTTTTATAAAGTGCTTGAAAAAATCCTCACTCAGTTAACAAAAGTTGTTGTCCATACTGAGGGTGGGGCAAACTCAGTGATAAACTTACAGATCAAACTTCTGACCAGGGCAGGACAGGGCAAGTTCAGGGTGCAGGGCAGGGAACTGGGGCAGACTGGCAGGGGCCTTTCTTCATGAGATTCATGAGTGACTCTGAGAGGATTCATGCAATTTGGATGGGCAAAGGGCTCCACGTACTACTTGGCTGAGTGGTAACAGTACCTGGAGGTGCTCACTGCTTGCTGCTAGCAAAGTAGTGTGGGAGACAACCAAGTTTGGTGAGCTAAGGGGTGGTATGCTAGGGGACCCATCACAGTGTGATACAAGAAAAAAGGGAAAATGTAGTAATAAAATTACAAGCCAAAAGAGCCACTGGAAAATAAGCTGTCAGAATAATCTCGACCAATCACTTGAACAGATGTCAAATGAATGGGCACTTGCCTATAAAGCTCTTTACTTGGAATTAAACATACAGCCCACCAGGTTAAACTGGATTAAAATTCAACACCATTAAATTAGTAAAAATTACTATGGAATAATAGACTCAGCTGGTTCAGCTTGTGTACCTTGGAGACCAGCTTCCTTCGCCATGCAATTGCACAATAAAATCTTCTAGGATAGTTATGCTTATAGCATCCAGATTTGTCTACTTTGGGAGGAAGTGTGAGCTAGCAGATAAAACACTGGAGTGGGACAAAGAAACCTGGGTTCAGGGGTTAAAGTATAATCTGGGGGCCTTGGAACCCTCCTAAATTTCAAGGCCCCCCTCCCATGCAGGTCCAGGCCCTCCTTCACCCACTCCAGCTACAGCGCGACAAACACCTGCCTCCCCCAAGTGGGCATTTGCAACCATTTCTCAGTACCATGTGCATTGGTTATCAGTCTGCTCCACACACACACACACACACACACACACACACACACACAC